>JAOWBW010000188.1:838624-1438624 GCA_026119855.1 Campanula takesimana
CGAATTGGATCAAGGGTGTGTGAAGAAAGTTGAGTATCAATACTTGGGCATAATTAAAGAATATTGTGATTTGGTAATGGAGCTATTGGAATGAGGCTAGCTAATCGGGTTATGATCTGATAGTACCATTGAGCTTAAGTATCATTAAGTTAATAAAGGTATGCGTGAAAGATTAACGTGGCTAGCTATTGAGGATTTGAGATTTGGTGACTTCCTTGGATATATGAGCACAGATTAATAACTAAAAAGGGAGCTAGAGGAAATCCATTGAAGATAAAATTTAGACCATTTCGGACTATGAGTATATTAATGGTTTACGCTTCAAGACCAGATTAATGAAGGGATGAGAGTATAACATAGATTTAAGTGGACATTTTGTACGAGAAATTTTGGGGTTTGTATGGTACTATTATTTAAGTGTTAACTCAAAGTGAAGACACTATAATGGTAATCCATAGAGACATAGCCATTTCGATGAATATTGTGGAAATAGAACTTTCTTTAACCATTTTAATTTTAAAAGCTAATTAGGCTCGGGATGGTGATGTTTTGAATTTCTGAGGAATACTACTAAGTATGCGATTTACAAAAGGAGACACCTTTGCAGTGTAATTAAGGTTGTGAATAAAGTGAGCTTGGATATCTCGAGAGTTATGTTGGGAGCAATTGGGATTCCAATTTTGATTATGGATTCTAATTAGTAGTGAAGGGTTATGATTGAAGGAAGTTATGTGCGAGAGGTCGTGTATTGTGAACATTATTTAGGGTTACTACGTAGTGGTTTAGAATGGACAATTGAGGAATTTGAGAAATGGCGAACTATCGTATCCGTAGCTATTGGGTCTTTCGGTAAGTCTCGTTAAATTCGGTCGAATTTTCTTTAAGGGGGAGTGAATGTCACGACCCGAAAACTAGGCTCTATTTTACTAGTAATAAATAATTATTATTTATTTAATTGCTTATTTATTTATTTAAATTATTATTTATTTAAATATTTTTGTGTGCACTTTATGTGTCATAATAAATTATGTCTAGCATTTTAATTGGTCTTTGTGCTAGTGTAGAGTTTGGGGTCTTAATTGTTAGTAGGGAGTGTAAGTATTTGTGTATAGTGTAGAGGAGGGGCCTGAGTGTAAGTTTTTGGAAATAATTCCCATACACCTCTCCTCTCCCTCATTCCCAGCTCATCTCTCTCTCACTCCATCTCCCTCTCTCTTCCATTGCCAAAGAATGGGTAAGTTCTCTCTCACTTCTCTCTACATTCCATCATCTTCCTCTCTTTATTTCTCATTTCTTAAAACATGAATCATGTTTAGATCGTCGATAGGATCGTAGGAAGCCAAGAAATTTCGAGTTCCGTCACCTTTGAGAAATTCGGGTAAGTTTGTTTTCCCCCATTTTTATGCTAAAGTGTTCATATCATGTTTATATATGCTTGATGTGTTATATTGAAGTTTGTTTGAATTGGAATTTATTTGAATTTATTTGAGTTTTGGTCAAAAATGGTGATTTTAGGAATGTTGGTTTGAATCTTGATCTTGGTTGATAAATGGTATTATTCGAGTCCCATTCTAGTTATAAGTTGTTTTGGGTTCATCTTTATGCTTGGTGGAGGTTAATTATGTTTGATTTTGGTTGTAATATGAAATGGGTAAGAAATTGGTAGAAACCCAGATTTTGGCCGGATTTCGTCCCTCCGGGCAAGGAGGCGCGCGCACCATGTTTTGGGAGGTGCGCGCACCCTTTTCTGCTTCGAAATCGCAGCCTTCTGACCTTAGGAGGCGCGCGCATCACTTTTTCTGGAGGCGCGCGCATCCCTCTTTTTCCAGTTTGTCCGTTTTTTCGTTCGATCTTCCGGAAGCCATAACTTTCTCATCCGGACTCCGTTTTAGGCGTGTAAACTATCGTTTCGAAGCTCTCTTCGATTACTACAATATGGTATAGTTTGTTCAGTTAAGTTATAAGTTTTATACTTTGGGATTTTATTGGGTGTTTGGGCATCTTATGAGGTGTTCGTGGTTGTTCCAATCGAATTGATTTTCGAGTAAGACTTGGTCTAGGTTTTAGGCGATGTCCCATAGCACCTAGAGGTTGTTGTTGAACACCAAAGTCTAGGTTTAGTCCTGTCGTGATCATGTTCTAAAGATTAACTTTTTGATTCGTTTGGGGGTTTGGATTGGTTTGTTAAGGACGAAGGTAAAGCGTGTATTGGCAATTGGGTACTTACGTTTGATTAACCTTAAAGTGTATTCATTCTGATTCTACTTTGGAATTTCAGGTGTGAGAGATGGTTGGGTTCATAGTCCTAGTACATCTTTATGAGTAAACGTTAGGATAATTTTGGGTTGTAGTCGTTGTACTATTGTGAGCGACCGTTTGGGTTGTGTTCCTTATGAGTAACTTATGGGTATCATCTTTGAAATGTATCTGGTATGGTTTCCTCTTTATGGAATTATCGTATTCTAATAATCATTATTGTTGCGCTCCTTATGAGCAATACCGTTTATTGTTGTTGTGCTTTATGAGAAATTCCGTTTATCGTTGTTGTGCTCTTTTATGATGAAACTTCTTGTGTTCGTTGTTGTTGAACTCTTCATGAGTATATCGTTTGCATCTTTATGGTGATTAATTGGTGTGGTTCCCTACTTTGGAACCCTAAGTTGTTTAATCATGCTAAATTATTATTACTTAGCATTTAATTAGAAGCCCAGCTGGCATATTTTGTGCATCGGGCGATGGGAAGGATTATAATGGCAAAGCCAAGTCCATTATAATGTTGACCATTGTTTTGCCCCCTTCTTTACCCCTTCTCCAGATTGGCCTGGAAAGGTTAAGTCAGCGTTCCTTTGTGAATGTATCTGGCTAACGGGCATGACTTTGTGTCATGGTCCTTGTCCCTTGTGACACTTTTATGTTATTGGTTCGGTACCGGGGTTTTCTCTTCGAGCTTTCATGCTGCTATGAAGATGTTGATTGTTGATTATTGAAGCTGCGCAGCGATCCTTTATTGGATGTTTCGGTTTGGAAAACCTTGGCTATGTATCCACTTATGAGTGTTTATTTCAGCTTTATGTGTTGCATGATGAGCTGGTCGTTATTTCCAATCGGTATGGGACGGTTGGCGATAGGGAGCCTCTCATTTGTTGTATATGTTTATTTATATGATTGATTATTGGATGTTACTGTTTGACAGTATGTCACTTATTATTCCGCTGCTATCTGTCATATGTTAATTGCTATTGGTTATTGCATAATAGCATGGCATGTAGTTGCATTAGTAACTTACTGAGATTTTATCTCACCCCGTTTATTTCCATCTTTGTTTTTCCTTACGCCCCCCCCCCTAGGAGGAAAAGAGGATTAGGATTTGCGGATCGAGGAGGACGTCGAGAGGTTTGAGAATTTGGGGCAGGTTGTTATGGATCGGTTTACATTATTTAAATGTATAACCTTTTGGGGATAGTTCTACCATTATTGACGTCATTAAGAATTGTATATTTTATTCTTTTGAGTATAAGCTGTGGAGCTTATGTTAGATGTACTTTGTTGATTTAAATTGGATTTGTAAAACCTTGTGTTATCACCTTTTGGTATTAAATGAAATTTTTAACTTCGGTATTTCTTAGTTTTGGTTCTAAGTCGACGTCCAGCTCGCGATCTCGGGGCCGCGGGGTCCGGGTCGCGACAGTTGGTATCAGAGCCATGGTTTGGCTCTAAGTATAAGTCTAGGTGGATTAGTATGACCTAGGTGGGTAGTTGTGTTCAGAGTGAGTAACGATGAGTATTTTATGCAGGTATTTGTTTGTGATGGCTAGAAGAAGAACGGGTGAAAGTTCTAGTGGGGCTCAGAATCAGAATGGTATACGGAAGAAAACCGTGCAGTGTTTTCAGGGCAGGTTTGAAGCGTCGTGAAAGCAATTCAAGACCAAGGGCCGAGAGAGGAACATGTAGCACCTCCGCGAAATGGGTTGGAGCAGTTCTTGAAGTTGAAACCAAGTGAGTACGACGGTGAGCCTGATGTGAAGAAGGCCGAGCTATGGTGGAATCGATGGAGAAAATCTACGAGGTCTTTGGTTGCACTGATGAGGATAGGGTTCTGTTTTCAGCTTATAAGCTCGTGGGGGCTGCGAAACATTGGTGGAAGGCACTGAAGACCAGTTGGGATGCGACTCTTGTACCATATCCTAGGAGTGGTTCGTGAGGAAATTCAAGGATCATTTTATCTCTCTAGTGGATCAAAACGGAAAGAGATCGAGTTCCTCAGCTTGGAGCAAGGCATGATGTTAGTAGCACAGTATTCAGTTAAGTTCACAGAATCAGCCAGGTGTTGTGACTACCTTGTAGGACCGAGGAGCAGAAAGCGATGAGATTGATCAGGGGTTTGAAGACATCCATCGGACTCAGCTTATAGTACAGCGGATTCAACCTTATCAAGATGCGGTGGATCGAGCCTACTGATTGAACACCAGGATATTGGGAACACAAAAGGAAGACTGAGATGGTTAACCCGGGTAAAGCAAGGAGGGCAGAGTAAGTCACAACAGCAACATTCGGATAACAGAGGTAATTCTGGAGTGCAAACTCGATTCAGAAGGCAACTTCAAGGGCAACCAACAGTAGGAAATCAAGGCTCTAATAAGGGTACACGAAATGGAAAGTCTGCAGCTACTGTCAGAGGAAAGACACTCAGAAGACAAGTATTGGAAGAAGCAAGGAAAATGTGTGAAGTTGTGGTCAGTTGGGACACTTCGTTAAAGATTGTCAGAGGTTTAGAGTTCAGTCATCGGGGACAGGAACTGGAATATCTAGGGTCAGAAGAGGGATTTTCGGGGAAGCCCAAGATTTCGGGTAGAGTATTTGCAATCAATCAGCACTCAGCGGGTGACTCATCAGTTTCAGGAGGTATTATTTTGCGTCGAGAGAGCGAGCGCGTGAATGTTAGGATCATTGCATTCTTATGTTTCTGTGCATTTAGTTGCATTTATTTCTTTTGAGTCTTTGACTTATGTGTTGTCAGTGTCTACTCCTAGGAGGAGTGTAGGATGTCTGATGGAGTCTTATGTGCTCATGTTGTGCTTAAAGATAGATAAACTTACCTGCTAAATTGGTCTATATTGCTATTATAAGATTTTTGATGTCATTTTGAGAAGGGAAATGTCATACTTTAGTCGATGGTTGTAGGGAAATTGTTACATCCTCTCTTCCCTTTTGCCTAAAATTGTTTTGAGACCGTCCTTTGTGTAGAGTTAAGCAAATCTTTTCTTGTTTGGAATCTGACTATTTTGCTTCGATGGGTGACAATGGATGTCTATACCAATTGTTGGGTGTATTTATCGTTTGTAAAATTTTTATTTTTATTTCTGAGTAGTACCTAGTATTGGGGAGAACCTTGGGTTAAATTGAGTTGTTATAGTACAAGGTTGTAGTGCTAATATTTAGATCAATGTCCTTATGGCATCGGTTGAGTTATAAGAGTTGAGGATTCAATGAGGATCTCTTAAGGAAATTTTTTGTCACTATTAGTACATCTCCGTGAATGCATCGGAATGGATTAGTATGGAAAGGTGTACGATTTGTTATGGATGATGAGTGTTGGTGTAGGAGTTATGATCATTAATGGTGGTAAGCGTGTTAAGTTAGAAAGGACTAATACATTTTGGGAGGAGTAATAATTTCTCAATCTATGTTAAAGGCATTTTGAAATTTTGGTTAGATAGTGGTTCTATGGTTCTAAATCCCTTCTTGGTGGCGTTACCGAATTGGATCAAGGGTGTGTGAAGAAAGTTAGAAAGTGAGTATCAATACTTGGCATAATTAAAGAATATTGTGATTTGGTAATGGAGCTATTGGAATGAGGCTAGCTAATCGGGTTATGATCTTGTAGTACCATTGAGCTTAAGTATCATTAAGTTAATAAAGGTATGCGTGAAAGATTAACGTGGCTTAGCTATTGAGGATTTGAGATTTGGTGACTTCCTTGGATATATGAGCACAGATAATACTAAAAAGGGAGCTAGAGAAAATCCTTGAAGATAAAATTTAGACCATTTCGGACTATTGAGTATATTAAATGGTTTAGGCTTCAAGACCAGATTAATGAAGGATGAGAGTATAACAAAGATTTAAGTGGACACTTTGTACGAGAAATTTTGGGGTTTGTATGGTACTATTTATTTAAGGTGTTAACTCAAAGTGAAGACACTATAATGGTAATCCATAGAGACATAGCCATTTCGATGAATATTGTGGAAATAGAACTTCTTTAACCATTTTTATATTTTAAAAGCTAATTAGGCTCGGGATGGTGATGTTTTGAATTTCTGAGGAATATACTAAGTATGCGATTTACAAAAGGAGACACCTTTGCAGTGTAATTAAGGTTGTGAATAAAGTGAGCTTGGGATATCTCGAGAGTTATGTTTGGGAGCAATTGGGATTATCCAATTTTGATTATGGATTCTAATTAGTAGTGAAGGTTATGATTGAAGGAAGTTATGTGCGAGAGGTTGTGGTATTGTGAACATTATTTAGGGTTACTACGTGGTGGTTTAGAATGGACATTGAGGAATTTGAGAAATGGGGAACTATCGTATCCGTAGCTATTGGGTCTTCTTTCGGGTAAGTCTCGTTAAAATTCGGGTCGAATTTTCTTTAAGGGGGAGTGAATGTCACGACCCGAAAACTAGGCTCTATTTTACTAGTAATAAATAATTATTATTTATTTAATTGCTTATTTATTTATTTAAATTATTATTTATTTAAATATTTTTGTGTGCACTTTATGTGTCATAATAAATTATGTCTAGCATTTTAATTGGTCTTTTGTGCTAGTGTAGAGTTTTGGGGTCTTAATTGTTAGTAGGGAGTGTAAGTATTTGTGTATAGTGTAGAGGAGGGGCCTGAGTGTAAGTTTTTGGAAATAATTCCCCCTACACCCTCTCCTCTCCCTCATTCCCAGCTCATCTCTCTCTCACTCCATCTCCCTCTCTCTTCCATTGCCAAAGAATGGGTAAGTTCTCTCTCACTTCTCTCTACATTTCCATCATCTTCCTCTCTTTATTTCTCATTTCTTAAAACATGAATCATGTTTAGATCGTCGATAGGATCGTAGGAAGCCAAGAAATTTCGAGTTCCGTCACCTTTGAGAAAATCCGGGTAAGTTGCTTTTCTCCCATTTTTATGCTAAAGTGTTCATATCATGTTTATATTATGCTTGATGTGTTATATTTGAAGTTTTGTTGAATTTGGAATTTATTTGGAATTTATTTGAGTTTTGGTCAAAAATGGTGATTTTAGGAATGTTGGGTTTGAATCTTGATCTTGGTTGATAAATGGTATTATTCGAGTCCCCATTCTAGTTATAAGTTGTTTTGGGTTCATCTTTATGCTTGGTGGAAGGTTAATTATGTTTGATTTTGGTTGTAATATGAAATGGGTAAGAAAATTGGTAGAAACCCAGATTTTGGCCGGATTTCGTCCCTCCAGGCAAGGAGGCGCGCGCACCATGTTTTGGGAGGCGCGCGCACCCTTTTCTGCTTCGAAATCGCAGCCTTCTGACCTTAGGAGGCGCGCGCATCACTTTTTTTGGAGGCGCGCGCATCCCTCTTTTTCCAGTTTGTCCGTTTTTCATTCGATCTTCCGGAGGCCATAACTTTCTCATCCGGACTCCGTTTTAGGCGTGTAAACTATCGTTTCGAAGCTATCTTCGATTACTACAATATGGTATAGGTTATTCAGTTAAGTTATAAGTTTTATACTTCGGGATTTTATTGGGTGTTTGGGCATCTTATGAGGTGTTCGTGGTTGTTCCAATCGAATTGATTTTCGAGTAAGACTTGGTCTAGGTTTTAGGCGATGTCCCATAGCACCTAGAGGGTTGTTATTGAACACCAAAGTGTAGGTTTTAGTCCTGTCGTGATCATGTTCTAAAGATTAACCTTTTTGATTCGTTTGGGGGTTTGGGATTGGTTCGTTAAGGACGAAGGTAAAGCGTGTATTGGCAATTGGGTACTTACGGTTTGATTAACCTTAAAGTGTATTCATTCTGATTCCTACTTTGGAATTTCAGGTGTGATGAGATGGTTGAGTTCATAGTCCTAGTACATCTTTATGAGTAAACGTTTAGGATAATTTTGGGTTGTAGTCGTTGTACTATTTGTGAGCGACCGTTTGGGTTGTGTTCCTTATGAGTAACTTATGGGTATCATCTTTGAAATGTATCTGGTATGGTTCCTCTTTATGGAATTATCGTATTCTAATAATCATTGTTGTTACGCTCCTTATGAGCAATACCGTTTATTGTTGTTGTGCTCTTTATGAGAAATTCCGTTTATCGTTGTTGTGCTCTTTTATGAGAAACTTCTTGTGTTCGTTGTTGTTGAACTCTTCATGAGTAATCGTTTGCATCTTTATGGTGATTAATTGGTGTGGTTCCCTACTTTGGAACCCTAAGTTGTTTAATCATGCTAAATTATTATTACTTAGCATTTAATTAGAAGCCCAGCTGGCATATTTGTTGCATCGGGCGATGGGAAGGATTATAATGGCAAAGCCAAGTCCATTATAATGTTGACCATTTTTTTGCCCCCTTCTTTACCCCTTCTCCAGATTGGCCTTAGAAATGTTAAGTCAGCGTTCCTTTGTGAATGTATCTGGCTAACGGGCATGACTTTGTGTCATGGTCCTTGTCCCTTGTGACACTTTTATGTTATTGGTTCCGGTACCGGGGTTTTCTCTTCGAGCTTTCATGCTGCTATGAAGATGTTGATTGTTGATTATTGAAGCTGCGCAGCGATCCTTTATTTGGATGTTCCGGTTTGGAAAACCTTGGCTATGTATCCACTTATGAGTGTTTATTTCAGCTTTATGTGTTGCATGATGAGCTGGTCGTTATTTCCAATCGGTATGGGACGGTTGGCGATAGGGAGCCTCTCATTTGTTGTTATATGTTTATTTATATGATTGATTATTGGATGTTACTGTTTGACAGTATGTCACTTATTATTCCGCTGCTATCTGTCATATGTTAATTGCTATTGGTTATTGCATAATAGCATGGCATGTAGTTGCATTAGTAACTTACTGAGATTTTATCTCACCCCGTTTATTTCCATCTTTGTTTTTCCTTAACCCCCCCCAGGAGGAAAAGGATTAGGATTTGCGGATCGAGGAGGACGTCGAGAGGTTTGAGATTTTGGGGCAGGTTGTTATGGATCGGTTTACATTATTTAAATGTATAACCTTTTGGGGATAGTTCTACCATTATTGACGTCATTAAGAATTGTATATTTTATTCTTTTGAGTATAAGCTGTGGAGCTTATGTTAGATGTACTTTGTTGATTTAAACTTGGATTTGTAAAACCTTGTGTTATCACCTTTTGGTATTAAACGAAATTTTTAACTTCGGTATTTCTTAGTTTTGGTTCTAAGTCGACGTCCAGCTCGCGATCTCGGGCCACGGGGTCCGGGGTCGCGACAGATCTCCAATCTTTGAATCAAGAACTTTGTTTCTCAATATTAGCAATTATGAACTCTTCATAATTCTAACTTCGTTTTATCTTTGAAACTTTGATTGCGATCAAGTTTGGGAAACACAATCTCGATGAATGTAGATTAGCCATCCAAACCTTGAACCAATCTTAGAATCACAAGACTAAAACAAATAGGAAAATCAAACGCCAGGATCCACACCCAAACCAACTGCCCAAAACCCACTCCAGATCAGCAGGTCTGGCTGGTCTTGTCACTGGTCTGGTCGGACCCCATCAAAATTCCAAATTCTGACTTTGACCGAAAATCAAAAACCAGAATCCTGACAACTGTGCGGCCGCCCAAGAAAAAACAGTGCGGTCGCCCAAACTTGTGCGGCCACCCAAGATTTTCTGTGCGGTCGCACAGTAGCATCGGAATGAATTTTTAAAGTTCGAAAATTTGTCTCAAAATTATTTTCCCCGATTATTAAAACTTTGATCCAATCAAAAATTAATAATCAAACAATTCAGAATCCAATATAATTTTTAGTGCGATTCAATAGTGCGATTAAAGTTGTAAAACAATAAACCACATAAAATCATATAACACATAAACATCATATAATCCAATATTCATATCATGCTAAGGCACATAAACAATTTATATACACACAACATGATCTAGGTATTGAAATAATCAACATGAACGGGGCTCTGATACCACTCTTGGGTTTCGGAGTAACATGCGCAGTAGAAAATAGCATTTAAAATTTTATGAAACCCAAAGCCCATAGACCCATTCATATGATTAAATCAAATACTTGCATTATGAATACTAGAAAAACTAACCCTTGATGACTTTGAGTTTGGTCTTTGATCTTGGTGGAGAAATTGAAGCTTTAATCACGAACAAGTAAGAACACGAACTTTGAAGATGTTGAGCTTCACCCTCTAGCCGTATCCACACCTTGAACGAATATCAAGAACACTTGATCTTGGTTGCTAGACCAAAATTGTGAAACACGTTTTCACAATTAATATGAACTATATGGAATAATATTTTTTGTATTATTTTGTTCTTCAATCTAGGATGTCTTAGAACAAAATAAAACTCTCTCAAACTCTTTGGAGACTTGCACAAAAGCTAGGTTCTGTTCTTGCCCGAATTTGGATGTTTATATACAAGTTAGACCTATTCCAAATAGGAAACTTGTGTAAAAACCTGTCCAAAATCCTTTTCCTAATTAAATCAGGAAATCTGTCCCGACACACTGTGCGGCCGCCCAAAATCAGGTGTGCGGTCGCCCAAAACATGTGCGGCCGCCCAGTCTGGTTTGTACGGTCGCACACCAGGATCAGAGAGCCTTAATTTTCCAATATAGTCCTTTTAGGATTCGTTCTATTGTGTGTGACCCTCTAGGATTATACTAAGTTGGCAATGGGTTCAAACATGAATCCATAAGATATGATTAGGTTCTAGCAAACCGTCATACCTACCCAAATAGTATAACTAGATACAAGTTCGCATTCCTTTAGAATATGTCACAATCCCTTTGTCCACGATCTCATTGAACACAAGTCATGGTCAAACGGTCAACTTGTCTTTGTTCAATACTTTCTCGATTCCGAATATGTTGATAATCCAAATGACATTGATCTAATAAATTCATTTGAGTTCGGCCGAACATTTTCATCAACATCATTCCTACGAAAGGCCTAAGCTTGAGATCTATTATTCTTCCCTACGTGAATCCGATTATGCCAATCGTACACTTTATAACTACCCGGTTAAAGGTAGCGTTTGAATATGTCAAACATAATGTTCATCAAGTGGAAGATTATAATAACTTCATGTCTAAGGATTCGAATGACATAACTAATATGAGATATATGTACGACATGGACCATGACATAAATCTCATACAGCGGGTCATGTCCAGTACCTTGTTCCAAACAAGTTCCCATAAATCTAACATGATCATCCCATGATCATTTAGCCTTTATACTAGTGCTTAACAAGTACTAGGGACGGAGATTATTATAAGTAAACATGAACAACAATAATAATCAAAACATCTCTTTCTTGATATGAAATAAATGATAACAATTACAACGTTTATTAAACGTGCCTAGGGCACCACTACCAACATCAGTCTTTGTCTCTGTTGGTGGATCCTGATTAACATCTGACTGTGGGACAACTAACTCTTCAGTATCTTGTTGCTCCACCTGTTTTTCAACATCTGACTGTGGGATAACTAACTCATCAGTATCTTGTTGCTCCACCTGTTTATCAACTGTTGGTCCCAAAGGGCAACAAGGGTATGAAAAATAGCTAGAGGGGGGGTGAATAGCTGTTTTAAAATTCTTTTCGTACCCTTGATAAACTCCATTGCAAATGCACACTTTATCAAATAAGCGTTATGATATGCGCCTATGTGAGTGAGTGAAATGCACAGCGGAATTTAGTAATGTAAATAGGCGCAAAGTATGATAAAGGGGGCGAACACACACTCTAAGTATTTTGGCTCAAAGTGGGTGAAATAAGAAACTAAGGCAAATGATATAACAAACACAACACAGTTCAATCAATCAATCTACAATGAATAAACAATCAAATAGTTAGATATGATATGACTTGAAAGGAAATAGCAAGATAATAAGTACGCGCTATTTGGAGAGGTTCGATCGGGAAAATGATCTACGTCCTCTACCAAGATGGTTAGTCTTGGATTTCTAATGGAGATCTTATATAATGAGAGAGTTACAAATTACAATCGTTTGAGCTTATACACTAACTCAAGATCTAATATTCTATGAGAGAACAAATCCTAGACAATAGCCGGTGTATCTCTAAAAGAAAGATCTAAGTGATCAAACTTAAAGAGGTGCGTGTGTGATTTTAGATTCAAGGCTCTTTAGATCTTTGAGATTGAGAGCACAAGAAAACTAAAGTGTTTTTGCTTGAGGATCTGGGCTAAGGATGAAGTTATGAAGATGTTCTTGAGAATTCTTGAAATAACAAAGGCAATCTTCAAATCTTCAACAAATGCTTGAGAGAGAAATTCTTGAAATTCTTAGCAACTTCAAATGGTTGAAGTTATGGGGTATTTATACTAGAGACCCAAAAACTAGCCGTTGGAAATCCTTGGTGAGTCAGAGAAATGACGGATGTGCCGTTGCTCATTGAGTGGAGCACGTGTCCATTTATAGCCGTTAGACACATAACACAAATATGACCGTTATGGACAGGTGTCCTTAGATGCGGGTGCATACGTGTTATTTAACCACCGTTGGATCATTGGCGTAGTTTGAATCTTCTTCAAGTCTTCGATTCTTCATTAAATCACTGAGTGAATAAATCACTATAAGGCGCATGAGCTAAGAGAGGCGCGTTACACTTTACGGGCGCATAAGAGGCGCAGGCGCACTGTGAGGCGCGTAGGCACGGCTCGTAGGAGCATAGGAGCGTAGGCGCATAGTTTCACTCAAATCTGTGATTTTAGTGAATCTTGATATTCTTGCTCTTTTCTGGCGCGTAAGAGCGTAGGTGCATAGCTTCACTCAAATCTGTGATTTTAGTGAATCTTGACATTCTTGCTCTTTTCCGGCGCGTAGGAGCGTAGCTTCACTCAAATCTGTGATTTTAGTGAATCTTAATATTCTTGCTCTTTTCCGGCGTGTAGGAGCGTAGGCGCATAGCTTCACTCAAATCTGTGATTTTAGTGAATCTTGATATTCTTGCTCTTTTCCGGCGCGTAGGAGCGTAGGCGCATAGCTTCACTCAATTCTGTGATTTTAGTGAATCTTGATATTCTTGCTCTTTTCCGGCGCGTAGGAGCGTAGGAGCGTAGTTTCACTCAAATCTGTGATTTTAGTGAATCTTGATATTCTTGCTCTTTTCCGGCGCGTAGGAGCGTAGCTCCACTCAAATCTGTGATTTTAGTGAATCTTGATATTCTTGCTCTTTTCCAGCGCGTAGGAGTGTAGGAGCGTAGTTTCACTCAAATCTATGATTATAGTGAATCTTGATATTCTTGCTCTTTTCCTGCGCGTAGGAGCGTAGGCGCATAGCTTCACTCAAATCTGTGATTTTAGTGAATCTTGATATTCTTGCTCTTTTCCAGCGCGTAGGAGCGTAGGAGCGCAGTTTCACTCAAATCTGTGATTTTAGTGAATCTTGATATTCTTGCTCTTTTTCGGCGCGTAGGCTCGTGGCTCAAACTGAACTTGTGATGAATCTTGATATTCTTGCCCTATTCCTAAGCCTATTCTATTACAATAGACAACCTAAAAATGAAGTATAAATACTTCTTACATGTGGGTCTAAAGTCCATGAAATAAAACTTAGGTGATGGATCAATTAAATCTAATCAATTATATTACATTAAAACTGAGATATAAGTGGGCATACCCAACAATCTCCCCCTATTTGATTGATGCCATTACCTACTATATCAGGGACAAACATTATACTTGATAATAACATGTCCAAATAAATGAAATTGGTAAATCATGTCTCAAGTTAATGCACACACTAGTCCAAGATATAGATTTCTAATCTATTCCAATAAGGATAAAACATTACAAAATGGAAAGATAGAAACAACAGTTTATAACACATTCAAAATGATATGAGTTTTAGTTTTGAAATGTGTTTAAACAAAGTTTAAACTCAATGCATGAAAATATGAAGCATTTCAAATATAATGCATATGATTTTAAACAAAACATTCATTGTTCTACAAACAAGTAGTTTGAGTGAACAATGTTTGAGATAAACGTGATGCTTTGTTCTCATTAATACTTGGGATGTAGGAGTTACAGATTACAAGTATTGAACAGAACAAAATCAAAAGAGGTGCTAAAACATGTAAGCACGAAAATCACTATCCTCAAAAGGGTTTTACTAACAACAAAAAATTCTAACAACTTACAATCAAAGAAAACTAAGGATTAGGAGGCGCGTCGTCTTCCTTCAATCCTTCTTCGATTTCGCTCACTGAACGAGCAATCTGATTTGTAAGTTGAGAAGACCGGTTGACTACTGAATAAGTATCAGAAACTCCATCTCTGATATAGCGCAAGTGCC
Source organism: Campanula takesimana (assembly GCA_026119855.1). Taxonomy (NCBI): domain Eukaryota; kingdom Viridiplantae; phylum Streptophyta; class Magnoliopsida; order Asterales; family Campanulaceae; genus Campanula; species Campanula takesimana. The sequence continues at coordinate 853,188 of JAOWBW010000188.1, forward strand.
CATCATTGATAGTTTGATACTCATCAATGGAGCGCTGAGGAGTAAGAAAATGTTTGTCCTTCATATCATCGCTGATGCGCTTCATCTCCCCCTTAATGGCAGCAATCTAATCTCCCTGATTTGCAATCATTGAAGCTTGAAGTTCAAATTGAGATTCAATACGAACTTGACCATTCTGGAGTTGCTGAAGGAGTGAAATAACAAGACTCATATCTTGAGTCTGAGGAAGAGGCGCATGAGTGGAGCGGGGCGCAGGAGTAGGGCGCGGAGTTGGTGAAGGAATAAAGTCATCACTTGATTCACCAAATGCATCCACAATTCTTCTTGAATCACTGAGTCATAGAAGTCATTGGAACAGGGGAAGGAGGCGCGGGAGCTGGGGGCGCAGGGATAGATAGTTATGCGCCTCTTGAGGGTCTCTTGCTCCCCCTGAACTTGATGCTCTATTAACTCATCAAATAACTCAGAAGAAATCCTATCTCTGACTTGATGTTGTTGGCGCATGAGTTTAACAGGAGCAGGAGTAGGAGTTGGTGTTGCTTGAGTAATAGTAGGCGCGCGAGGAGGGAGAGACGCAGAGGGAGCAGGCACGCGCGGAGGATTTGCACTGGAGCCTGCGCCTCTTTGCCTTTCAAGTCTGTCTGCAGCAGTGGCCTTCTTTAACTGATAATCATCATCTCTTTTTCTCTGCACTTCCAGTCTACTGGCTTCCTTAGCGCGTTTAAGCTCTTTCTCTTCTTCAGTGTCTGTTCTAGGGTGTTTTGGTGGTCTTCCTCCACACTCAATATAGTCAAGTGTTACTCTAGATAAATCACGGGGAGCGTGACCACGTTGAACTCTTCTTAACTCAGCCCTTCCAATCATGGGCGCGCGCGGGTGAATAAGGCGCAATTTGTACTTGGGCGCGCAATGAGTGAGTGGGGGCGCGTAGTGATTTAGGCGCATACCACAGTTTCTTTAAAACATTGAAATTGATTTTAACTTTTAAAACCTAATATTCACAACTCAAAAAGACATAAAATCATTAGTAATAGGGATGACCAAAACCGGTTCCGGTTCAGCATATATGTGACCCTGAACCGGCCCGCGCTTACACCGGTTCCGGTTCCGGTCATCACAATCCGGTTCCGGTACGGTTCCGGTTCAGTCCACGCTACCTTTTTTATTTTTTTTATCATACAATAATGAATAAACATGTTAAAATTTATTAAAAGACAAGAGATTTTTATTTTATAATACACTAATGAATAAACATGTTAAAATTTATTGAAAAATAAGGGATTTTTATTTTTTTTAATGGAAATGCCGATCCGGTTCCGGTTCGCCATATATGTGACCCTGAACCGGCCCGCGCTTACCACGGTTCCGGTTTACTCCCCGGTTTGCTCCGGTTCCGGGCTTTTCCGGTCCGGTTTTCCGGTTCCGGTCCGGTTTGGCCATCCCTAATTAGTAATGACAAAATCATATTGACTAGTTAAGTTCAAGCATACCCATTTCACCTCTCAAAAAGATGAACCGTTTCACGTCAAGTGCTTTCGTTAGAATGTCGGCGATTTGATAGTCGGTTCCCATGTGTTCTAAATGAATATTGCCTTTCTCCACGTGGTCTTTGAGGAAGTGATATTTGATGTCAATGTGTTTGGTCTTGGAGTGCATGACAGGATTTTCAGAAACCGTAATTGTTGATGTATTGTCGCAGTAGATGGGACAATTTTCTTCGATGATATCATAGTCCACCAATTGCTGCTTCATCCATAGTATTTGACAGCAACAACTTCCCGCATCGATATATTCAGCTTCGGTTGTTGAGACAGATACTGAAGCTTGTTTCTTACTCGCCCATGACACAAGTCGATATCCAAGGAAATGACAAGTGCCACTTATGCTTTTCCTATCAATTGTGCACGTTGCATAATCCGCATCTAAATAACCTACAAGTTTAAAGTTCGAATCTTTGGTGTACCAAAGTCCAAGGTTAACAGTACCGGAAAGATATCTTATAATACGTTTCACAGCAATGAAGTGGGCTTCTCTAGGGTCAGATTGATTGTTGGTCCCAGAGACACAACAAGGGTATGAAAAGAGGCTAGAGGGGGGGTGAATAGCATATTTAAAATTTCAACCCTTTTTCAAAATTCAACCTTTATGCTTACACTTGAATTTTGCGGTAGATAAAAACCACGCGGTCAAGTATAAAATGCACAGCGGAAGTTTTCGTTGAAATAAGTTAAAAGTTGGTTTTGATAAGTTCAATGCGGTAGGTAGGTGTGCGGTAGGTAGTGCGGTAGATGTGTATGCGGTAGGTAGGGGTGCGGTAGGTTAAAGTGAGGTAGGTTGAAAGATTGAAAACTTGTGTCTTAGAGATTTTTGGCAAATGATAAGTTAGTCAGATTTTAACTTAGGCAATGAGGTAGACAAACAAACACAATTCACAATTGTTCTTAAATCTGAAAGATCAAACAATAAAAGACAAACAAGATTAATATGAACAAGTGAAGAACAATAGGAACAAGATGAACAAGACTTAAAGTAAATTTGCAGAAAGGTAAAGTGCAGTAAGTAAAGAACACAATGATTTGGAAAGGTTCGATCTGTTAAAAGATCTACGTCCTTTACCAAGATGGTCAGTCTTGGATTTTGAATGAGGTATATATTAGATTCACTTGAGTACAGATTACAGAGATGAAGTATTGAATCAACACCTATTTCTATGAAGTTCAAATCCTAGACTTATACCAGTGTATCCCTAATGATTCAATCTATGTGATTGATCAATCGGGGTGAGTGTTTGTGTAAGAATCAAAAGCTCTTTTGAATCTATATGATTTTAGAGCCTAATGAAACTTGTGTGAGAGGCTTGAGATATGATCTTGAATGTTGCTGGAGATTTGATGAAGACTTGAAGGTTGAGTGCTTGAAGATTCGAAGGATTCTGGAAATCTTGAGTAAGATATTCAATCACCAAGAATTTCAACAGCAATTTCTCTCTTAGAATCTCAGCTTTTTTTCAATGAAGAATTCAAGGTCTATTTATAGCCTTGATGGAGAAACTAGCCGTTTGAAATACTTGGGGTCCAAGTTGAAGGACAATGAGCTGTTGAATTCTAATTGGAGCTCAGTCTGAGTTGTCCTTTTGTTGCAGAATTAAGGTGGTCCAACTGTACTATGATGACAGTTGTATTCAAATTTGAAATTTGAATTTGCAACGTTCTAAACTAACCAAGGTAAGGACACAGGTGTGACCATGGTTAAGTTTGAACAAACTTGAGTTTCTTCAACCATGGTTCCATGCGGTAGAGTTAACTTGCGGTAGCATGGAACCATGTGGCAAGGTTATCTTCGGCAAGCATAGTCATGCGGCACCTTAGTCATGCGGTAGGCTCCATGCGGTAGGCAAGGGCCTTACCTCATATCTCCAGACTTAGAAAAAATTGAGGGTCCTAATCTGCTAAGCCTATTCAACTATAAAGTGGACTATTCTAAATGAAGTACAAGTACTTCTTACAATATATCCTAAAGTCCACAAAGAGTAAAATAAGGTTATGGGATCAATAAAATCTAGGTAGTAGGAGTGGTTTATAATAAGCATACCCAACAATCTCCCCCTATTTGATTGAGGCCATTACCTACTATAACAAAGGCTAAATCATTGTACTTGGTAAAAACATGTTTTCAAGAATAAATATTTTATTAAATATCATGTCCCAAGTCAATGCACACTCTAAGCCAATGTCATAGATTTCTATCATCTTAAAAAAGAAAAAAATAAATTTCTAAACCTAGAAGATAGAAATAACAATTGAAGCATTTCAAGATATGTAAACAATAACGGATAGAAATGCATCAACACAATCATAACATACTCCAAATAATAATCATTTAAGCACAGGAGTAAAAGGATCACAAAAGAGGAATTAATGTCAAGTTACAAACCCAAAATAAAGACATAAAAGTAAGATTGTTTTAAACATCAACAATTTTCATGACCACATGTGGTCATATCAAATGCGGTCGACTTCAAGAACATCTTCAATGAATCTTGCCGTGAAAGGAGATGTGAAAGGGAAGCGGTAAGCTGGTAAGTTCAACCCAGGGATAATGATTGGAGATAGAACTCCGTCTTCTTCATCCTCTTGCTCACCTTGAGCATGAACATTACCTTGACCAGCTTCAGGAGGTTGAAAAGCTTCCTGCACAGCTTGAATCATGCCTTGACGGTAAAGCCTGTTCATCACCGTATTGACGCGGTTGGATAGGAGGTCAATCTTGGTAGATTGTCCTTCAATTCTGACGTTGTTGACCTCAATACGGTTGGTTTGAACCTTCATCGCTTAAGTCATTGAGGCAATCTTTGGAGTAAAATTCTCTGCAACAGTTAGAAGTGCGGTATTGGTTTGAATCATGATTTCCTCTTTTAGAGAAGATTTCAATTTCTTCAGCTCCTTGCCCAGCTCTTCCTTGACTTCAAGTTTATCATCATTCATGGATTTTGATAGTTCTTTGCTTGCTCCCTCAACACCACTAACAACACTGTTACTGATGTAATCCGTTTACTTTCTAAGAGCTTTTTTGAGTGCGGCAAGAGTTAGGGAAGAAGTATCTGCGGCAGGAGGTGGAGGTGCGGTAGAACTGCTAGTTGTTCCTTGCATGATATCTTTTACTGCCTTTGTTATCACAACACTCTCCCCCTTAATGGTCGAAATCATTTCGGAGGGAAGTGCGGCAACATCTCGCTTTAAAGCGGCTTGATCAGTCTTCAACTCAATAACCTCCTCTCGAAGTGCCACCATACTAGACACCAGAGATTCAACCTGTGACTGTGTGTCTGCCTGTATCTGAGTCAAAAGTTTAACTGCGGCAAGGAGCTCAGCAGTGGATGATGCGGCAGCCTCAGGTTGGGCCGTCGAAGGGGTTGGCACGGCAGGTTCAGGAACTGAGGTAGGAGGAACTTCAACGTGTTGCTCAGAAACATTAACCCTTGGTGACATTGTCTCATCATCACCAATATCTTCAATATCAACAAAAGAATCCATCTTTTCAGGAACAATATCTCCAACATTCTCATCCATAGCTTTCACTGCGGCAGACTTGTCACTTGCGGCAGAGCTTGCATGCTCTTCTTCAGAGCTTTCATCAACTAGACCCTTTTCAATGGGCTTCTCTACAACTATCTCATCTTTCTCACTCTCAGAGGCATTTTCAGATTTCTCACTCTCCTCTGTGGCAACCTCATCATCCTTCTCAGATCCAGACAGTTCTTCTAAATCATCCTCTTGAACGTCCAGAACAAAAATTTTGGAGATCTTTGGAGGAGCAATCACTATATCCTCTTCAGATGAAAGAACTGGTGAGATAACTTTAGGGGAAGGTTGTTTAGCCACCTTAGCCTTTTTAGAGACTTTGACTGGGCTAGGTGATGAGTGAGTTTTTACTCATTTAATTAGATACTTTTAAGCTTAATTATTGCTTTGTTCTCAAGCTTTTGTTATTTGATTTGTCTATTTTTGTGTCTTTGTTGTCTAGGGTGATTATGTGCTCAATCTACAAGAAAGAGGGAGAAAAAGTGCTCAATTGAGTAATGATGCAAAGGCCAGGGCTGCTGTGCAAAATCTGCTGAAATCTAGGGACTAAACTGCAATTTCTGATACATAGGGACTGTTCTGGAATTTCTGAAATACTGAGGACCAAATTGGAAATTATCAAAATATTAGGGACCTTAGAGGAATTTCGGAATTCAACCCAAAAATTACCCCAAGTTGGAGAAGGAATTTAATTTCCTAATTCATTATGATATCTTTTGATTAGTTCTTTTTAGTTTATGATTTCTTTTTAGTTTCCTTTTCCTTTTAGAATTATTTTTCCTTTTAGATTTAGGTTAGTTTTTCTCCTATAAATACTAGATTAGTTTTCTTGTATTTTTTGATCAAACAATGTAGCTAGTAAATATTTGTAAGGGTTGCAAGGTTGGAGGTAACTTTTATCTTTTTATTTAATTGAGGTATTTTTCTTTTCATCTTTTAATTCTATTCATAATTTTACTTGTGCTTATTCTAAATTGATTGCTAGGGTTTATAGACTTGATCAACCTGTTTATCCTTGTCAATTGATTTATGCTAGAATTTTCTATGACTGTGCCAGTGTAGAAATTCACAAGTAGCATCTTCATAGTTTATGCATGTGCCATGGTAAATTGTGAAGTAGGTAAAATTAGATGATTATCTATATGAAATAATTGTAGAAAGCGTTCTTGATCTTAGTTTCTTTAAATCATTAAAGCAATTAATTTTTGGATCTAGACTGTGCCAGTTAGATTTGATTATTGATTAGGGTTTCTAGTGAGTGTGCCACTGCTAGTAACTAAACTGAAAGAAGAAACAGAGATTGAAATAGATCTCGTGATCAAGTGAATAGAGTGAAAAGTGAAAAGATGTACCAATGATATTTGAATTAAAGACGGAGATATTTTTTAATTTTGCTATTCCTATCATTTATATGCTTGCTCATGTTGATCACCTATCCTTTTATTTGTTATTAATTATTTTATTATGTTTATATATTTAAATAACTTTGAATTAATCCAAGTCCCTGTGGATCGACCCTTGTGTTTGCATATTGCTATAACGATAGCTCGTACACTTGCGAGGTATTATAATTTTGTCTATCAAGTTTTTGGCGCCGTTGCCGGGGAACGGTGTTAATTTGTTTACGTTCTTATTTTAATTCTTGTTCTTTTTCTTTTTATTTTCTTTGTATTTATTTTTTTTAGTTGGTTTAGTTTAATTAATTTAATTTTCTTTTTAGTTATTTTTATTTTTAATTTTGTTATTTGTTTTTAGTGTGGAACCTTGTAAGGTCCACACCTTTTTTTTACTGACAATCTGCTTGGAAGTCTTGAATTAGTAAACAGATGGCAGATCAGACATTGAGGCAGAAAACTGCCCCGAATTGGAGTGAGCAACCTCATGCAGTTCAGTTCCCCACTCTACCTACTGGGGTTACATTTGAGTTGAAGCCGGTTTGTTGAGTCAGTTACCGCACTTCATGGGTATGCCCGGTGAAAACCCAAATCAACATATATCCCAGTTTGTGCAGATCTGTCAGAGCATGAAGCCGGCTACACTTCCGATTGAGCATCTCCTCCTAAGAGCGTTTTCTTTCACTCTGAAAGATGATGCCAGTGCGTGGTATTATCATCTGCCACCCAACAGCATTACTACTTGGCAGGAGATGAAGGAGGTTTTCTTGGATGAGTTCTTCCCACCGGATCAGATCAATGTCATGAAGCGGGATATCAGTAACATGGAGCAGAGAGCTGATGAGACTTTGTATGACTACTACAATCGCTTCCACAAGCTTTGTAGGAGTTGTCCGTATCACGGGTTTACTGATGACCAGCTGATAGTCTACTTTTATGGGGGGTTGACAATTCAGGATAAGCGGTTGGTTGATTCTTGCTGTGGGGCAGTATACTCAACAAGACTACTGAGGAGGCTAATGAGATAATTGATGAGTTGGCTAAGAGCACTCGGACACATGGCCGGAGATCGAGCTTCAGACAGGTCAGTGCTGTGAATTCTAGTAGTGGTGTGACAAATAAGCTAGAGACTGATGTTGAGGACCTTAAGGGGATGATGAGACAATTGTTGATGGGTCCACCACAGAGTCAGCAGTATCAGACTAATCAGTATAATCAGTACAGACCACCATATGGGCAGCAGCAGCAGTATCAGAGTGCCCTTCCGAGACAGTCTACAGATGACATGATTCATTCCTTAGCACAGTCGGTGAGCATGATGAATAGCAGTTTCCAACAGTACCAACAGAAGACCGATATGAGTATTGGTAATCTAGAGAGCCAGATTGGGCAAATAGCTGATGCGGTTGGGAGACTAGAGGCTAGAGAGGCAGAGAAGGTACATTCTAGATCAGAACCGAACCCTAAGCAGAGTGCATGTGCCATGACTTTGCGCAGTGGTAAGGAGATTGGGAAGGAAGTTGTACCGGAGGAGCCAGTGATTGAGGTTGAGCGGGTTGTGACTGAGGAGAAGAGCCCGTAGGAGGAGAAGAATGCTACACCAGAGCCCACAGTTTTTGAGCCGGATGTTCCATTTCCTGAGGCCTTGAGAGAGCATCGCAAACCGGAGCCTGACAAGGCGATATATGACACTTTCAAGAGGCTTGAGGTAAACATTCCATTTTTGGACTTGCTGCAGACAGTCCCGAGATATGCCAAATTCCTTAAGGCGTTGTGTACGTTGAAGAGGGATCAGAAGGCGAGGAGTCAGAAAAAGGTGAAGATGAAAGAGCATGTGTCTGCAGTCTATCATAAAAAGATGCCCAAGAAGTGTAGTGATCCGGGTATGTTTGTGATACCGGTGTCTTTGGATGATGATAGTGAGCATAATGCTATGCTTGACTTGGGTGCTTCAATCAATGTCATGCCTTATGCATTGTTTGAAAAACTCAAGTTGGGACCTTTACAGGATACACGGGTTGTGATTCAGTTGGCGGATAGATCCAATGCATACCCTAAGGGTAAGGTTGAGGATGTTTTGGTCCGCGTTGGTAAATTCATCTTTCCTGCTGATTTTTATGTGTTGGAGATGGATACGGATCCTAAGGCTCCCATTCTGTTGGGGAGACCATTTATGTCTACAGCTCATACTAAACTAGATGTGTCTAATGGTTCATTGACTATGGAGTTTGATGGAGATTTAATGGAGTTCAATATTTTTGACTCCAAGAAAGACCCTGAGGATGTTCGTGGTTTATGTTTCATGGATACAGTTGAGCCAAAGGTAGAGGATGTGTCCACTATTTGTCGTGAGGATGATGATTTGAAGATCCCGGCGGTAAAACATGGACCAAGAAAGGTGAAGAATCTTCCTAAGCACCGAAAGCATGCATTTGGAGGTGAGGAAGAAGTGATGATGGCTAGTGGTTCGATGGAGAAGCATGGAGATTTGAGCACGATGAACAAAAAGGAGAAGGGATTCATGAAGACAATTCGAGCTCAAACGGGGTGGAGTGTGCACTAATGAGGTACCATTTATTCCCTTACGTTTAAACTGTCCTTATTTTTATTTACTTTTACACACTGAGGACACTGTGTAGTTTAAGCATGGGGGAAGGGTTTGTAGTTGTATAGTACGCATTTTATTTCTAGATAGTTAGTTTTTCTTAAAAAAAAAAAAAAAAAAAAAAAAAACGCACAAGAAAAGAAGCCCGCTAGATTGAAAACCCGAAAGGGCAGTCTAGGCAAAAACCAGGGTGTGCATAAAAAAAAAAAAATTGAAAAAAAAAAATGAGTGGCTAAGTGAAAACCCGAAAGGGCGCTTAGGCAAAAGGTGAGGATTGAGTAATAAAATATTACACATCCACCGGAGAGAAGACATAAGGGAGGTTTGGAGTTTTGGGTAGGATATACACTATTGGAGTAGGAGGTTTGGATTAGTGGAGTTTAGGTTAGAAATACTCGTTCTTTTCTTGGAGATATAAGGGGGTGTTGGTGTTTTGTTACGAGGTAAGTTTTGTGCATAATTATTAATTACACAAAAACTTGTTTTTATTAGGGAGATTGTAGTGTGAGATAAGCGTGGGGGAAAATTAAGACATTTTTAGTTCCCCTTAGCTTTTGAGTGGACATTTAGTTTGGATACCGTTATTTGGGAGTTGGTATCAAGCTAATGTCAATTTTATATTCATTGTGGTGATATAAGGGGACGGAGTTTCTCACACTCCGAATTTTTATTATTGATTATGATTGACGGGGTTAGAGGAGACTAGGAATCATTTTCACCCATGCTACGCTATTTAGACCGGTGTTTAGAGGGGAGTTAGGATTTTACTCAGTGACGAGTAAAGGTCTAAGCGTGGGGGAATTTGATGAGACGGATTTGATACATTTATTTCCTATGTTACTATGAGCTTTAAATAGTGATTTTGATGTAATTAGTATAAGTTTTATGTAATTTAGGGAGAAAATATATTTTTGGGGCTTAATTATAATTCAGGAGTATTTTAGTATTTTTATATTTTTACCGATGTAATTTATTTATGAGAAAAGAATCCCCAAGATATCAAAAGAAATATGCAAAAGAAAGTCATTCGGGACGGAGAATTGTTGAAAAGGGTAGAAGAGAAGCATGTTTTGAGCCAGCAAGCTACTAAGGGACCAATGAATTAAGGATCTCAGCAAGTTGGGTTGGAACAAGGTGGCCCATCTCATCAGTTGGCTCAGCGAATGAAGGCCACCAACTCTCTTTAGCCGAAGACAGAAGCAACGCATGAAGAGAGAAAAACATCAGTCCGTGTGGCACAAATTCTCTACACACGGGCCCTTATGGAAAATTCAGGATTGTTATGCAATTTTCTAAAAGTCCAAGGACTAAACTGTAAAAGACTTAAAGATCAGGGACTGAATTGCAAAATGTGGTGAAGACCTGACTTGCTCTGCGTATTCCAGCAGCCGACTTTGGCCTTGTTTGATTGGCTTTTTCTTTTTTCATTTTTATTATTTATTTTTTTTTCCTTTCCTAGTTAGAATTCTTTTAAGACTGTTTACAAGGATTTTTTTTTTTTTTTTGGATTTTGATGGCAGACTTTTAGAGAGACTTTTACATAATTTGAGATCTAGGGTTTTATTTCTTTTTCATGGAGATTTCAAAGCTCCATATGAGGAACTAAAACTTAAACTTTGGGTTTGAATCTTGAACCATCTTTATATCGATTTGAGGTATTTTCTTTTCAATCTTTTTGTCCTATTCATAATTTTGCTTGTTCTTAATTCTAGATCCGTTGCTAGGGTTTATAAACCTGATCAATTTATTTATCTTTGTGATTGGATCTTTGCTAGAATTCTCTGTTCTGTGCCAGAATTAGGGTTTTCACCGTAGCAATTTCATGATTTATGCATGTGCCATGGTAAATTGTGATTAGGGTAAAATTAAGCAATTATCTATATGAAATAATTGTAGAAAGTGTTCTTGATTTATGTTTCTTAAATCGTTCATCAATTAATTTTGCGATCTATACTGTGCCAGTTAGATTAAATTATTAATTAGGGTTTCTAGTGAGTGTGCCACTGCTAGTAACTATTCTGAAAGAAGGAACAGAAATTGAAATAAATCTCGGATCAAGTGAATAGGGTTAAAAGTGAATTGATGTACCGAGGATAATTGATTAAAAAGGTGGGGACGGAAACAAATCTGAAGTATTCTTTAATTATTGTTTTTGCTCATATTTAGTTTAATTTATGTTCATAGGATTTAATAATTATAATTTTCCCCCAATCTGGTCAAGTGACTGTTCGTAAATAAATAACCGTTCTTCGTGGATCGATTCTGGACTTACCCTAGCTATATTTTTAGAACCTAGTCCAGGTTTAATTTGTAGGTGTGCGATTTAGCCTATCACTAGGAGTATGGGATCTCTTCTTTTCAAACTTCTCCCCTGACTAGGTGCTGGTTTGAGAGATACAGAGGGTTTGGATTTGGAGGAAGTGGACACGGCAGGTTGCTTTGGTGCGGTAGACTTGGAAGGTTTAGATTGAGGTGGAGATTTAGATGGTACGGTATAGAAGGGTTTTGAGACTTTGGATTTTGGTTGGGTTCAGGAGATGGAGAGGGAGACATTGGAGGTACGGTGGGAGTTACCTTAGATTTGGAAGGCTGAGGTGCGGCAGGACGGGCAGATGCGGTAGACGTAATCTTGATGCCTTGGGAAACTGGTCTTGACTTTCTAGCTGGTTCCTCAACTTTCTCTTTGCCTTTGACTGAAGTTGGAGGGGAGGGTAGATTAACATTTTTACCCTTTGCGCGTGGTTTCATTTCGGCAGCATTCTTGCGGTCCTGTTCAAATTCGGCAGCCTCCACATCACTAACCATTCTATCACCAAGATTTGCTTGACCTCTCTTAGAGTATTTGGGAGGGATGTATTCTTCAATTGGATCTCTCAGAAGATAGGAGCGGTACATCTCATCCCCAAAGTTACTACGGAAGTTGGTTTTCATAGACTTTCGACAAAAGTCTTTGGCGGTAGGAATTGGAACCTTGAAAGTCTTGTTCTTCTCATACATGTCCTTGATTCTGACCGTGAGACTCATCAAGTAAGAAATCAACCTACTGTTTGTGCGATACTTGGTTTCGCCTTCATGAGCCGCATCCTTATACGAGAGAATGTTAACTCGTAGGATATCATACATGATTTGGCCCCAGTCAAGCCGTTTGCCAAGATAAATAGCAGCAGATATCATCCATTGAGTATGATTGAAGTTGGCATGATTGCCTGTCTTGCATAATAAGGCATGGTCCACCAGATGACCTATGTGATACATGATTTCACCAACATCCTTTCGTTGGATTTTGAAAATGTCTGCAGTGCCAGCCAGTTTCTTAGCAAGACTCAGAGTCTCCTGCCGTGAAATCTCATCAAAGGCTTCTTTGCTCTTCTTAATTCCCACGGCATGGGCTAGATCACGTGCATCGAAAGCCATCTGGATGCCCATCACGGAGGCTTGAATGAACTTAGGGTTAGACTCAGGTTCATCAGTACTTTCCATTTCAACTGTCGTGTTGAAAAATTCATCAACAAATGCTGGTAGGTGAAAGTCTTGATCAAGTGTAAAGAGAGGGAGAATCCCAGACTTGTTCATCCTGCCCAGAATATTGCGGCCAATGGCATCCTTCTTAAGATCTTCAAGATCCAAGACAATGCCTGGAATGAAGTGACTTAGATCCTGAAACAACAAAAAAAACAAAATTCATAGTTTAGACATTGAGGTAGATCGTGCGGCACTTGACAAAAGAATGCGGCAAGGGAGGCACGGTCAAGTGAGGCACGGCAACAATAGGATTGCGGTAAGCAAGGTGAGATAAAGCTACCGCGAGCATAAAAGTTTAACCAAAGAAAGGATTAAAACATGAATAGTAAATAAACACGAAATTAATAGAAGAGCGAATCAAATTAAATCACAAAATTAATATGCCAAGAACACGAAGAACACTATGATGAATACGATGAACATCAATATCCAGAATCCCATAAAATGACCAAAAGCCATGAAAAATGACATGAATAGAATTGGAAATGTAGATTAAATAGTTATATCAAATCAATTTCATGAAACGAGTAGCATTAAACCCAGAAATCGAAAGGGGAGAACTCGAAAATGTAGAAAAAACCATTTGAGTGAATCTGAACTTCAACAAAACTGGGGAAAAATCCTATGCAATCAAGAGATATACTGACTAGAATCAAAAATAAACAATCAATGCAAGATTTTCATATTACTATTTTAAGAGATTGAAGAAAAAATTGAAAAAAATTTCAAGGAATATGAAGGGTTTTCGTGATTTCTACCAAGAACACGAGAAAAACAAATTGAAAAGATGAAAATCCATACCATAACAACGACGGGAGGAGTGGATTGAGTCGGAGGTTTGTCTCTTGATTCAACAGATTTCGAAGTCTTCTCAGATGGGTGTTTAGAAGTCATTTATATACTGAGAAATGAGAGTAAGGGAGGCGGTTCTAGAGAGAAGTTTAGAGAGAGAGAGAGCGAGGTTTTGATGTTTCTGAAAAAGTGATATGAGCAGAGTGGTGGAGAGATAGAAGGAGGTGGAACGGTTTTGATGGAGGGTGGTTTGCAGATGTCAGAGTGATGGGATGATGGGAGGGGGTTAACTCTGCAAAAGGATGGATGTGACCTAGGGTCTAGTTTACATTAAATGCAAGGTTGCAGAGGGTCACATCGGACTAGCCAATGACGGCTTAGATATTTTTAAGGAATAAAAATTAAATTCTGAAAACTTAATGCCCTAAAAGATTTGAATTTATTTAAAAGCGAGGGAAAATAAAAAGTTACCTTTATGCCCTTGAGGTAGATATGACTAAAACATCCTAAATATCTCTAAGTTAGAATGACTTACCTGGGGTCCTTGTGTGGTAACTTGAAGATCGACCGTGACATGTGAGGTCGGTGAGGTCTTACCATGATAGTTCTTTTCTGGTATATGCGGCAGCATAGTTGATGCGGCAGCATGGTTGATGCGGCAGACATGAGTTGTGGTCAAGTGAATTTAGAGGCTTGTGTTATATTCTTGACCGTGAGTTGGTCTGCCGTGGACCTATCTTGATTTTGAACTTTTGGACAAGATATATTAGTACAAGAAATTATATGGACAAGTTTGAGTTAGAGTTCAAGCATACCCATTTCTCCTCTTAGATACCCAAATCTCTTGGAATCAAGAGCCTTGGTGAGAATATCTGCAATTTGATCATCAGTACTCACATACTCTAGATGGATATTCCCTTTTTCCACATGATCCTTGAGAAAGTGGTATTTGATATCAATGTGTTTGGTCTTGGAATGCATGACAGGGTTGTTGGAGACAGCAATGGTAGATGTATTGTCACAAAAGATTGGACAATTTTCTTCTTTGATTCCGTAGTCAACCAATTGTTACTTCATCCACAGCACTTAGCAGCAGAAGCTTCCAGCAGCTATATATTCAGCTTCTGTAGTCGATACAGAGACTGAGGCTTGTTTCTTGCTTGCCCATGAAACTAGTCGATTTCCAAGGAAATGACAAGTTCCACTCGTGCTTTTCCTGTCGATGGTACATGCTGCATAATCTGCATCTGAGTAACCTATAAGATCAAAGTTGAATCTTTGGAGTACCAAAGTCCAAGGTTAGTAGTCTCAGATAAATATCGAATAATACGTTTAACAGCAATAAGATGTGCTTCTCTAGGATCAGCTTGATAACGAGCACAAACGCAAACACTAAACATGATATCTGGCCTACAAGCAGTTAAGTATAGGAGAGAGTCAATCATACCTCGATATAAGGTTTGATCAACCTTCTTACCTTTCAAGTCTTTATCTAGCTTGTTACCAGTAGACATAGGAGTGTCGTATGCCTTTGCATTTTCAAGTCCAAATTTCTTGATGAGATCTCTTGTGTACTTAGCTTGGTTGAGGAAGATGCCTTCAGCACATTGTTTAATTTGAAGTCCAAGGAAGAATGTCAATTCTCCCATCATGCTCATCTCAAATTTGCTTTTCATGAGTTTCTCAAAACGTTTACACAACAATTCATTTGTAGATCCAAAAATAATATCATCTACATATATTTGAACAAGTAAAGTATGATCATTATATTTAGCAATGAATAAAGTTGTGTCGATCTTACCACGCTTGAATCCCTTTTCAAGGTGAAACTTAGATAGAGTATCATATCATGCTCGTGGAGCTTGTTTGAGTCCATACAAAGCTTTACGGAGTTTGTAGACATGATTTGGAAATTTGGGATCTTCAAATCCGGGCGGTTGAGCAACAAAGACGGTTTCTTGAAGTTCTCCGTTGAGAAATGCACTCTTCACATCCATTTGATATAGCTTGAATCTTTTGTAAGAGGCATAAGCTAAGAATATCCTTATAGCTTCGAGTCTTACAACGGGGGCAAATGTTTCATCGTAATAAATGCATTCTTCTTGTCTATATCCTTGTGCAACCAACCTAGCTTTGTTCCTTGTGATGCTTCCATTCTCATCCATCTTGTTTTGGAACACCCACTTTGTACCAATCACTCCTTGATCTTGTGGTCTTGGAACCAAGGTCCAAACTTTACATCTTTCAAATTGGTTGAGTTCTTCTTGCATGGCAACAACCCAACTTGAGTCCTGGAGTGCTTCATCAACTTTCTTGGGTTCAACTTGAGATATGAATGCGGTAAGTGCATCATAGTTTGATCTTCTTGTTCTAACACCATAATGCAAATCACCAATGATATTCTGAATTGGGTGATCTCTGACCTCACGAACTTCTTGAGGTATGTCTGGTTGAGTTGATGGTGGTTGTAAATCTTCTAGAGGTACATCATTTGAGCCATCCCAATCATAAGTGATTTGAAGAATAGGTTCTTCAACATTTATGGGTGTTTCAACTTCAACTCCATTTGAGGCAGCAGCAGATGAGATAGCTTCTGGTGCTTCATATGAGGTAGATGGAGGTGCAGTTGAGGTAGATGGGTTTCCTTGAGTTGATTGATTTTGCGGTTGAGTTGTACCTGTCTCATTTATCTCAACAAAATCATCAGCAACATTTGGATCCATATGTGGCTCTAGGAGAGAATGTTCATCAAAGGTAACATGGATAGATTCAACTATCTTAAGAGTGGTTTTATTAAATACACGAAAAGCTTTTGAGTGTTTAGCATACCCAATAAATATACCTTTATCGGCCTTAGGAGCAAATTTACCTCGATGTTCTTTACCGTTGTAGAGTATAAAGCATTTGCATCCAAATATCTTGATGTATACTATGTTGGGGGTTCTTCCTCTCCAAAGTTCATAGGGAGTTTTGTTGTAGGTCTTGTTGATGAGGGATCTATTCTGAGTGAAGCATGCTGTGTTGACGGCTTTAGCCCAAAAGTATTGAGGTAGCTTTGCTTCAGCAATCATTGTCTTTCCGGCCTCTATCAACGTTCTATTCTTTCTTTCCACTACACCGTTTTGTTGTGGAACTCCAGCAGCAGAGAAGTTGTGGTCAATACCATGATCATCACAGTATTGAGCAACACCATTGTTCTTGAATTCTGTACCGTTGTCGGATCGAACACTAACGATGCCATCTTCTTTTTGTGTTTGGAGTTGTCTAAAGAGTGCGGTCAAAATGTCATAACAATCATCTTTAGAGCTCATCATCTCGACCCACGTATATCTTGAGTAGTCATCTACCATAACTAAGGTATATCTATTTCCTCCAATACTTGCGGTAGTAATAGGTCCAAACAAGTCCATGTGTAGTAGTTGCAAACATCTAGAAGTTGAAGGTGTCGTCTTGCTGGAGAAAGACGCTTTTGGTTGTTTGCCTAGTTGACATGCTGTGCACTTCTCATCGTGGTGATCAGCTACTTTCGGTAGACCACGAACTAGGTTTTCTCTACCAATCTTGGAGAGATACTTGAAGTTTAAGTGACTTAGTCTTTTATGCCACAGCCAACTATTCTCACTAACATTCTTTGCTACAAAACAGAGATTAGAAGAAATGCAAGATGAATTAAAATCAACAACATAAATATTTTTCTTACGAATCCCTTTGAGCAAAGTGACGCCGGATATGCCATCTTTGATGAGACAAAAATTTGAGGTGAAGTGGCATTGCAATCCTTTGTCGCAGAACTGAGATATTGAGAGTAGATTGTGTTGTAGTCCAATAACTAGAGAGACTTCTTGGATGGTGATTTTTCCTTTACGAATGACTCCATATCCTACAGTCTTTCCTTTGTTATTATCTCCGAAGGTTACTGATGGACCTTTTTCTTCACGGACATCTTCCAATAAGTTGATATCTCCGGTCATGTGCCTTGAACAGCCACTATCGAGATACCATAAACTTGATCTATCCTTGGAGAGTCCAGCCATTAAGCAGAGAACCTATAAAATAAACATTTAAGAACAAGGTCCCCTTTTATTCTTTTGGGTCCAAAGGGTTAGCAACTTTTAACAACCCACACTTGCCTCACAGAAGGGGGTTTAAGCCTTCTGGGATTTGGTGTGAATCTTAAAAGACATTCAGCAGCCTTGTGACCATAATCATCACACACAGAACAATGGTGGAAGCCACCCAACTGAGGGTTAACAAAATTTGTCACGGTCTTCAGCACAACATCGTTTACAGGTGTGGATGCGGTCTCCTTTACAAATTTCATCCTTTTGAACTTTGCTGCATTTCCACCATATGCGGTCGACTTACCATGAAAGGTAGTCTGTCGCGGTAGGGTTCTGCGGTAGGAAGACTCTGCCTTGCCGCATGAGGTAGACTCTGCGGTAGGTTCATCCACGGAAATACCTTTCAACTTTGCCTTGCCAGTTTGTTTCTTAGGGTAGACATAGTTGAACTCTAGTTTATTCTTTGGTTCTTGTCCTACACCCTTTGAAACATGATGTTTAGCCTTCGACCCTTCCAAAGTTTGCTGGGTAAATTTCTCATCTCTTTCACAACATGATGCACATTTAAAGTTGTCACTAGTTTGAAATCCTAATCCTTCCTTATCACCACTAGGCTTTTGAGATTCTAAGATTTGTTCCATAGTGACACGAGAATTGGTCCACTCATTAGTAATCCTTTTAAGATCATTTATCTCAGCAACCAATTCATCGTTTTTAACTTTAAATATAGCATTTTGTTCTTCTAAGAAACGGTTTCGATCAGTAAAAGGAGTCATGCTCTTGATCTGCTCCTTAAGGAGGGTGAGTTCAGATCTTAGTAGAGATTTCTCCGTCTTAAGCTGGGAAATTTCTTCAGTTGAAAGTGCTAAAGCTTCCTTCATACCAGAGAATTTACTAATTACATGTTCATCTTTTGCAAACATCTTTTCTTGTTCATCGGGGGAAATGTCAAACTTGACTTGAGGTGTGGTAGACAGAACTTCCTTCACTTTGGGATTTAGTAGAGCTTTCTTTGCTGCACTCACATCATATCTTGAAAATAGAAGATCACCATTCTTTTGAACCGGAGTTAGGAATCCTTTTTCAGCAAGTTCATCGGCCGTATAACTTATCCATTTAGGTTTTGCATTTAGTGAGTGACGACTTTTATTATCATCCTCATCATCGGACTGAACGACCAAACAGATGTGACCTTCTTCAGAATACTCATCGCTTTCATCAGAGTCTGACTCTATCCAAGTAGCTAACTCTTTTGAGGTAGAGTCTTCTTCAGCCATCATTCCTTTTTGCTTTGAATACCTTAGAGTAAAGTTACTTTTCTTTTTCATATACTCATACTTGGGAATTGGACATTCTGATGCGAAGTGACCTGGTTTCCTGCAATTGAAACAAACAAGATCTTCTTTCTTCTTGGAGAAGTTGAAGTTCTCTTTCTTCTTTGAAGGGATGCTCCTTGAAAACCTTGTTGGAGCTTTGCTTGTTGATCCGGGTCTTGCTGTCTTTCTGAACTTTTAGAATCTTTTCACGAACATAGCAAAATCATCATCATCCATATCAAGTAAATCTGATGTGGAGATTTTTGGATCTTCTTCCTCGATCACTTCTTCCTTTTGAGCAACCAACGATAAGCTCTTTCTTTTTCCTTCCATTTCAGCAATGTTGTTAAGCTTGATATCAAAGACCTTGAGGTTGGCATAGAGGCTTCTGAGAGACATGTCATCTAGTAGCTTGGTATCTTCAAGAGTGTTTCCTTTGTGTAGATATTGTGAACCAAGAGCGGCAAGGAAATTAACATTGATTTCTTTCTTGGTAAGCTTCTTTCCGAGTGCTGTATAAGTACTCACGATCTCACAATAACGATCATAAGTGGATCTTAGTGATCCACCGGGGATCTTAGCAAAGTTGTTGAATCTTCTTTGAAATGCAAACTT
Source organism: Campanula takesimana (assembly GCA_026119855.1). Lineage (NCBI taxonomy): Eukaryota > Viridiplantae > Streptophyta > Magnoliopsida > Asterales > Campanulaceae > Campanula > Campanula takesimana. The sequence continues at coordinate 872,574 of JAOWBW010000188.1, forward strand.
TTTGCTTTCCTTGCAAGCTTGATCTCCTTCGATGTAATCTTCAATTGCATCCCAAAGTTCTTTTGCAGTAGAACATTCCATGATCTGTCGACGCTGTGACGTACTTAAGGTACTTAGAAGTATGCTTTTTGATTTCACATCCACTCCAACCAGTCTTTTCTCTTCATCGGTCCATTCAGCTATTGGTTTCTTGATAGTCGGATTTGCACCATTGGTTTCTGGATCCAGATTAGCTTTCATTGGGAAGTATGGTCCAATGGTGAGACAATCACCAAGTTGCTCGTCCATGGAGTAGAACTGAGTTAGAATGCTATGCTTCCATACGTCAAAATTATCTTCGTCGAACGCTGGAACGTGAGTGAAGTTAACCGTTGCCATAGTTTTCTGACTTGCCATTTTGAATCGGTACCCAAGCTGTTAAGCTTGAAAAATAGAAGTTTTATAAAGGTGTTTGCTCTGATACCACTTGTTGGTCCCAGAGACACAACAAGGGTATGAAAAGAGGCTAGAGGGGGGGTGAATATCCTATTTAAAATTTCAACCCTTTTTCAAAATTCAACCTTTATGCTTACACTTGAATTTTGCGGTAGATAAAAACCACGCGGTCAAGTATAAAATGCACAGCGGAAGTTTTCGTTGAAACAAGTTAAGAGTTGATTTTGATAAGTTCAATACGGTAGGTTGGTGTGCGGTAGGTAGTGCGGTAGGTTAAAGTGCGGTCGGATGATATGCGGTAGGTTTGAATTAGGTAGGTTGAGAGATTTAAAACTTGTGTCTTAGAGATTTTTGGCAAATGATGAGTTAGTCAGATTTTAACTTAGGCAATGAGGTAGACAAACAAGCACAATTCACAATTGTTCTTAAATCTGAAAGATCAAACACTAAAAGACAAACAAGATTATATGAACAAGTGAAGAACAATATGAACAAGATGAACAAGACTTAAAGTAAATTTGCAGAAAGATAAAGTGCAGTAAGTAAAGAACACAATGATTTGGAAATGTTCAATCTGTTAAAAGATCTACGTCCTTTACCAAGATGGTCAGTCTTGGATTTTGAATGAGGTATATATTAGATTCACTTGAATACAGATTACAGATATGAAGTATTGGATCAACACCTATTTCTATGAAGTTCAAATCCTACACTTAGACCAGTGTATCCCTAATGATTCAATCTATGTGATTAATCAATCGGGGTGAGTGTGTGTGTAAGAATCAAAATCTCTTTTGAATCTATATGATTTTAGAGCCTAATGAAACTTGTGTGATGAGGCTTGAGATTTGATCTTGAAGGTTGCTGGAGATTTGTTGAAGACTTGAAGGTTGAGTGCTTGAAGATTCGAAGGATTCTGGAAATCTTGAATATGATCTTCAATCACCAAGAATTTCCACAGCAATTTCTCTCTTAGAATCTCAGCTTATCTTCAATGAAGAGTTCAAGGTCTATTTATAGCCTTGATGGAGAAACTAGCCGTTTGAAATACTTGGGGTCCAAGTTGAAGGACAATGAGCTGTTGAATTCTAATTGGAGCTCAGTCTGAGTTGTCCTTTTGTTGCAGAGTTAAGGTGGTCCAACTGTACTATGATGACAGTTGTATTCAAATTTGAAATTTGAATTTGCAATGTTCTAAACTAACCAAGGTAAGGACACAGGTGTGACCATGGTTAAGTTTGAACAAACTTGAGTTTCTTCAACCATGGTTCCATGCGGTAGAGTTAACTTGCGGTAGGATGGAACCATGCGGCAAGGTTATCTGCGGCAAGCATAGTCATGCGGCACCTTGGTCATACGGTAGGCTCCATGCGGTAGGCAAGGGCCTTACCTCATATCTCTAGACTTAGAAAAAAAATTGAGGATCCTAATCTGCTAAGCCTATTCAACTATAAAGTGGACTATTCTAAATGAAGTACAAGTACTTCTTACAATATATCCTAAAGTCCACAAAGAGTAAAATAAGGTTATGGGATCAATCAAATCTAGGTAATAGGAGTGGTTTATAATAAGCATACCCAACAGTATACCTCCCACAACAGACTGAAACCCGTGACCGAGCTAGTGGTCGAGCGACTGGTCAGATCCATACCGTGATAACAAGCAGCCAAGCCCGCTGCACCCCAGTTATAATAACCGGCATGGTCCAAGTCTACCAACAAGTCAAGTAAAGCCAAGGAAGCTGATGACCCTCCACTAGCGAACAGAGTATGGGACAACATGTACCATATAAAACAACGGGCCACAGCATTGACCCGCTCAGCAGTGACACCCAAAGGCTCGGCTGCAAGAATACTAAAATACTGACGGATGCTCCCCCAAGTGACTCGGTAGTTCTTCACCGGGAAGCCACAGTCAACCAGGGCCAACAGCTCGTCAGCAGTCCGAAGGGTCCCTCTCAAAACACAAGGGACAGGCTCCCCCGCAAACGGCAGACCAGTCAATGCCGTGAAATCAGTGGGCGTCATCGTGACCTCTCCCATAGGCAGATGGAAAGTATGGGTGGTGTCCCACCATCTCTCTCTCAGAGCTTGAATAACATCTGGATCATTCTTCAACGCCGGTAGACTGGTAATAAAAAGGCCAAAATGGGTAGCCTGAACCGGGGCCCTGACATTCTCGGGCAGCTTACTCCAGATGGTGACCGGGCCATGAGCTCCACCTCGAATCTCCGACAGGCGGCTCCACTCTTGAAAAGAAACAAGAAATAACGAAATTTCGTCAGCATAACGGCTAGAAAACGGACAAACCCGAAACACAACCCGAAACAGAAACTTCAACATGCATACGAGTGCGTGGGTATGGAAAAGGGTATCCGAACATGTTTCTTACAGTAAGTCAACAGCGACAATCAACGAAAGAAGTTGCAGCGAAAAATACGGGTGAAACAGAGCAGCCCCAAAAATGCGAAAATCACAAAGAGAATGAAAGATTCTTACCAATCCCGCTGAGACAAAGTGGGAAATATGGGTATGCGGATGATACGTGAGCAAACTCGGGTCCATCGCCTCAATTCCAACCTCGGGCTCCTCGCCCTGTGGCATCTCGAATGGAGGAGATTGTTGACGATCCGACATTGTTTCTATGATAGAACCGCTCTTAGAACAACAAGAAAGTGTTTTGGGGTGATTTCTCCGCGAGAATTTGGTTCAAAATTTGGAGGGTTCTTCGAAATTTTGAAAACTCGCCGAAAAGGTGAACTGTCTGTTTATGTATGCTGAACCAGAACGGGATACGCGCGCCTCCCGGTCTGTCACTCAGACGCGCGTGCTTCCCATAGCGAAGATCAGACGCACGCACCTTTGCTCCCTGGAAATTCAAACACAACTCCCCACGCAGGAATCAAGGTGTCACATCCATGCTCATCTGAGTTTTCAGCTCCACCACTGCAAGCTGAGTGAGATTCGTAACAGACGCCGTTATTTCTCGAAAAATCAGTCTCAACATTTCATCCCCAGCAGGAACATTCTTTTGGTCGCGGTTAACTGTGCCCGCACCCCACAAGTCAAAAAGTCAAGTGTGACTCCAAGTGGCACGCGACTTCAAAGCAATATTTCATCAACGGGTTTCACTAACGGCCTCCTCAAAGGTTCACTAACAGCCTCTCCAAAGGTTCAGCAACGGTCTCTACAAAGGTTCACTAACGGCCTCATTCAAGGGTCCACTAACGGCCTCATCAACGGGTTTCACTAACGGATTCATCCTCAAAGGTTCACTAACGGCCTCTCCAAAGGTTCACCAACGGCCTCTGCAAAGGTTCACTAACGGCCTCATTCAAGGGTTCACTAACGGCCTCATCAACGAATTTCACTAACGGATTCGTCCTCAAAGGTTCACTAACGGCCTCCTCAAAGGTTCACTAACGGCCTCTTCACAGGTTCACTAACGGCCTCCTCAAAGGTTCACTAACAGCCTCTCCAAAGGTTCACCAACGGCCTCTACAAAGGTTCACTAACGACCTCCTCAAAGGATCACTAACGGCCTCTCCAAAGGTTCACCAACGGCCTCTACAAAGGTTCACTAAAGGTCTCCTCAAAGGTTCACTAACGGCCTCTCCAAAGGTTCACTAACGGCCTCGTTCAAAGGTTCACTAACGGCCTCATTCAACATATTCAACCGGCAGGTTCACCTAACGGATCATGCCACCCCCTCTATCAACAAAAGCCGCTCACACAGGGAGCGCACCACTATCTCTCGCAATTTCAAATTCCTGCTTTCATCGAGTCTTTGCTTTTTCTTGGTGATGTCCTCGGCGGGTGTTTTTAACTTTCGTCGACGCGTTTTGCTTTGCAATCCACGTCGCCGAGGGGCTCTGTAGACACCCCGCCTTGGACCGCTCACCCCGATTGCACATTTGATCTTGTGTTTCTCTCCATTTTAAGTGTTTCCCGTTAGTTTCTGTCAATTCCGTTAAGTTCCTGACTGACTTCGTTAAGTTCAGGGACTAAACTGAATAACAGGGCTGACTTTCTAGTCCATTCTGTCAAAATCGTCTTCTCTGAGTCGCGCGCCTCCGACAGGAGGATCCAGACGCGCGCGCCTCCCGCCCCCAAAGCAGGAAGCGCGCGCCTCTGGGCGTCAGTTACAGATTTCTGGCCAGGATTCTCTCCCTTGCTCAATTTACAGGATTTTACCCGGGAAAGATTTCTTGGTGACTGAGTTTTGGCACCAAAAACATCTCCCTTTCACCTATAAACCCCCCCCCCCCTTTTACCTCCATTTTCAAGGAGGAAGGACCTTGGACCTTGGGCTTTCAATCTCACATTTCAATAAGAAACCAAACTTCCTACTTTCAAAGCATTTTCCAAAGGATTTCTCCAAGTAATTCAACAATAAGTGTTTGAAGTCTCTTGAAGTCTAGGTAAAGCTATTTCTTTCCCCTTCTCAACCTCATCTCTTTTCTCTATCTTTTTGTTTTATCAAAGTGCAATCACCCAAATCATTTTGGGACATGACTCTAATGATCACCTCATCTCATTGAGAACGGTTAAGGAGTTATCTCCCACATTCCAAACTCTATTTTAAAACCCCTTTTTATGATTTAAAGAAGAAGAACACTTATCATTTATGTAGATTTTGATCAAGCAAGACCAACTTTAGTTGGGCGAGATGGGTGTTTCGGTACTTCCCATCTCGTAACCTAACCCCCGAACCTCAAAAACAAAGAATCTCTGTTTTCGTAATCAAACTTAGGCTATTATCAATAGGTTTTTCTTATGTTCCTCAAAACATAGGTGGCGACTCTAAAAACAAGTTAGACATCCTAGGATAACTCGCGCGCTCTAGCCTAAAGCCGTGGTTCCCCCGGGGTATCTACACCCCATCATTCCAGATATGGCCATATGGGTTGGCCTGTTGAGGCGGGTTTGATAAGCTTTTAACAAGGCCCACCCTAGCTTTTGTTTTTTGATTTTGACCAAGCTCGTTTGTTTCTTTAAATTTTAATGTAAATTGAGGAAAATGTCTCTGGAATGGAATAAGTGTGTTGGAACATTGCTATTCCACTAATGCTAAAACACTCAAATCTGGAAGAAGTTAGAGAAGAGATTAAGGCGGAAGCGTATACTTGTTGAATCCATCTTTATATTCTTGAAATGAGATGAAAGAAGAAGAAGAATGTAGGGAATTAAGTTCTTCTAAATGATAGTGCCCTCTCTTGTTCTTCTAGCAATTAATGAAGATGATGTAAGAGAGAATATGAATGTTTTGTGTGTCTCTTAAATAGGTAATTTACACTTCAGGAATTCTACACATATTTTAATCTTCTAAACTTTATACTAATATTATAAATATGATTAATGCATGTAATTAATAATCACATATTTTGCAATTCATGTTCTAAGAATCTCTCACTTGGGTTGCATAAATATGTGTTTTTCCTTAAATCACAAGTATAATATAAATGACAATCCTTATGTGCACTTTATTGTTATTCATAACTGTTGAAAATGCTTATTATAAACCACTCATATTACCTTAATTTGATTGATCCCATAACCTAATTTTGTATTTTGTGGACTTGGATATATTGTAAGAAGTACTTGTACTTCATTTACAAAAGTCCCTTTTAGTTTCATAGGCTTAGTAGATTAGGACCCTCAATTCTTCGAGTCTGGAGATATGCGGTCAAGACCGTGTCTGCCGCATCATATGCTTGCCGCAAGTTTTACCACCTGGCTTAGTCCACCGCATGTACAAGTCTGCCGCATGAACTAAGATACCGCATGGTTAAAATTGCCGCAAAAGAGTGAAGTTCAAGATGTTCAAGTTTGGTTCACATTAACCATGGTCAAGGTAGTGTCCAAAACCCCTGGTTAGTTTAGAACGTTGCAAAATTCAAATTTCAAATTTGCATACAACTGTCATCCAATGGTTACAATAGTACAGTTGGTCACTTCCCTCTGCAACAAAAGGATAACTCAGACTGAGCTCCAATCAGATTTCAACAGCTCATTGTCCTCCAAACTTGGTCCCTAAGATTTCAAACGGCTACTTTCTCATTCAAGGCTATAAATAGGCCTCGTGTTCTTCATTGAAAAAGAGATGAAATTCCAAGAGAGAATTTGTTGTTGAAATTCTTGGTGATTGAAGATCACATTCAAATATTTCCAGAATAATTCGAATCTTCAAGCACTCAACCTTCAAGTCTTCAACAAATCTCCAGCAACATTCAAGCCCAACAAATCTCAAGCCTCTAACACTAAAGATTCATTAGGCTCTTGATCATATAGATTTCAAAAAGCTTTTGATTCTTAACACACACACTCACCCTGATTGATAAATCACATAGATTGCATCATTAAGGATACACTGGTCTAAGTCTATGATTTGTTCTTCATAAAAAATAGGTGTTGATTCAATACTTCATCTTTGTAATTTGTACTCAAGGAAGAATCAATATAAACCTCCGTTCAAAATCCAAGACTGACCATCTTGGTAAAGGACATAAATCTTTTAACAGATCGAACATTTCCAAATCATTGTGTCATTTACTTATTGCTCTTTACATTCTGCAAATTTACTTTAAGTCTTGTTCATATTGTTCATATTAATCTTGCTTGTCATTTAGTGTTTAATCTTTACAGATATTCAAACTATTGTGAATTGTGTTTGTGTTTCCCACATTGCCTAAGTTACAAATGCGACTAACTTAACATTTGCCAAATTTCCAAGACACTTATTTTCAATCTCTCAACCTACCGCACTTTACCTACCGTACTCAACCTACCGCACTTCTAACCTACCACATTGTTTTTACCCAAAATCAACTCAAAACACCTTTTACCGAAAACTTCCGATGTGCATATTACACTTGACCGCGTGGTTTATCATTGATCGCAAAATTCAAGTTGTAAGCATAAGGTTGAATTTAGAAAAAAAAAAAAAATTAAGTAGGCTATTCACCCCCCCCCCCTCTAGCCTCCTTTTTCATACCCTTGTTGTGAATTGTGTTGGAACATTGCTATTCCACTAATGCCAAAACACTCAAATCTGGAAGAAGTTAGAGAAGAGATTAAGGCGGAAGCGTATACCTTTTGAATCCATCTTTATGTTCTTGAAAGGAGATGAAAGAAGAAGAAGAATGTAGGGAAAATAGTTATTCTAAATGATAGTGCACTTTCTTGTTCTTCTAGCAATTAGTGAAGATGACGTAGAAGAGAACACATATGAAGTAGTGCAAAATTACCATTTTGCCCATTATAAATATGTAATTTATACTTCATAAATTCTACACATATTTTAATCTTGTGCACTTTATATTAATATTATAAATATGATTAATGCATAGAATTAATAATCACATGTTTTGCAATCTATGTTCTAACAAAGTGATGTAACGAAACTATTCCAAGAGTATTATTGATACGACATTTTTGAATGAGAAAATTCTAAGCCCGATGCGTCTCACATGTGCGCGGGCCTAGGGTACGGGCTAGCCAACATGAAGAACATGTAATATAGGGCTAAGGCTTGCTTGCTGGCTGTGTGCCAAGATAAAAGGGCCTTGGACTCTAAGGCCCTTGAGCCCAGATTCAAACCCAAATAAGGAAAATCTAGATGGAAAATTCCTCATACACCCCTCACTAGCAAAATGATGTAAGAAGACTAAAATACCCTCATATCTCTTCCCAACTTTACTTATTTGGTCAAATTTTAGTCAACTCTTATAACTTACACATAATTATCATATAAGAGTTTAAAAAAATAATTTTTTTCATTTTTTTACAAAAAAATAATAAATTTTTTGGGTCAAACTTGGTCAAACAGCAGTCAAACTCTTATAAATAACATGTCACGCCCCGGAAATCTTAAAAATCCATAAATATAAAATTTACATAATATACATCTCCAAAATGTAATATACCAAACCGGGCGCGTGAATTCAACTATAAACCAATACCATCAAACAACACCTCAACGAGATTATAACTCGGAGACTAGAATCAAATGCGGAAGCAAGAACAACTATTAACAAAAGTATCCAAAGTACAACCGTATATACAAAACACTGAACGACTACGAACCCACAATAAAATACATAAAGGTTCCGAAGAGAAACTATCCCAAATACGATCAACCTGCTCAGAAGATTCCCGCTACAACGGACCTCACAACGCTACCACTTGCTTTCCTGGGGGGGGTTAAGGAAAAACAATTTGCAACAAGAAACGGGGTGAGATAAAATCTCAGTAAGTTACTAAATGCAACTACCTGGCATAATATCATGCAAATCAACGATAACTGAACAAGTAAATCACATAACAACAAATGAGAAAGCTCTCTATCGCCAACTGTCCCATACCAGTTGGAAATAACGACTATCTCATCATGCAACACATAAGACTGAAATAAACACGTAACAAAGGATACTTAGCCAAGGTTTCACCAAACTGATAGAACAATCGCTGCGCAGCTTCAACCGATCAACCAATCCAAAATAGCAGCATAACAACTGAAGAGAACCCCGGTCAGAACCGACCAATCAATCAATCAACCCATCAAGCCATCTTCATAGTAGCATAGAAGCTGAAGAGAAAACCCGGTACCGGAACCAATAACCAAATGAAGTGTCACAAGGGACGGGAGACATGCCACAAAGTCATGCTCCAAGTAAAGCTAAAATGCACACAAAGGAGCTAGCTCTTCTCACATCCAAGGCCAATCTGGAGGAGGGTAATAATGGGGCAAAACAATGGTCAACATCACAATGGACTTGGCTGTGCCATCATAATGTTTCGCATCGCCCAAACACACACAAAATACCAGCTGGACTTTCAAGTAAAGGCTAAGTAATAAAATACTAGCACAATAAACAACCATTGATCCCAAAGTAGGGAATCATACCAATTAATCACCATAAAAGATGCAAACGATTACTCAAGAAGAGTTCAACAACAATAGCACAAGGAGTTTCTCATAAAAGAGTCCAACAACATTGACCATTAAAACATAATGATTCCAAGATAAGGCACGTACCAATTACATCCTAAATATGATACCCACAAGTTACTCATACGGAACACAACCCAAACGGTCGCTCACAAATAGTACAACGACTATAACCCAAAATTATCCTAAACGTTTACTCATAAAGATGTACTAGGACTATGAACTCAACCATCTCATCACACCTGGAATTCCAAAGTAGGAACTCAGAATGAATACACCTTAAGGTTAATCAAACCGTGGTACCCAATTGCCAATTCACGCTTTACCTCCGTTCATAACGAACTAATTCTAAATACCCCAAACGAATTCAAAAGGTTACACTTATTAGAACATGATCATGACAGGACTAAACCCTACACCTTGGTGTTCAATAACAACCCTCTAGGTACTATAGGACATCACCTAAAACCTAGACCAAGTCTTACTCGAAAATCAATTCGATTGGAACAATCACGAACACATCATAAGATGCCCAACATTCCCAAACAATACTTGATCAAATTACATAACACCATTGTTCACAAAGGAACCAATTTTAATTACTAAAGTGTTCCACGGTGCCCAACTAAGTCAACTAGAATAGTACTATGGAACCTAGACCGAGACTACACCTTGATCTTAAACCTCAACAATAAGACAACCATTCTGGTCTGGAACCATGCTCCAATAGAACCATTGCGTAGTACTTGAAAAGAGCTTTCCAACGATAGTTTACACGTCCAAAACGGAGTCTGGACGAAGAAGTTATGGGGAAACAGTTTTAAAGAAAATGGAAGAATATATCAGAGTCCCAGCTTGGCACGACCGTGCCTAAGAAAGTGGCACGACCGTGCCAAACATGACCAGAGGAAAGTGAATATTGGCACGACCGTGCCAAATAAAGGGGCACGACCGTGCCAGAATAACAATGCCCAGATTTCTTCCTGGGTTCATACATACCCGAAAATGGCACCCAAACAACCCAAAATTCTTACCATTTCTCAAATACTCAAAATCAAGACTTCCAATAAGCATAACAATGAACCAAAACAACTTATAAACTTGAATAGGACCAAAATAACACATCTAGAAACCCAAATCAAGGTTTAAATCCCAACCTTCATATAATCACCATTTTTAACCAAAAATCCAAATAAATTCCAAATAAATTCCAAACTCAATCAAACTTCAAATATAACAACTAAAGTATTGTATAAGCATGATATGAACAATTTAGCATATTAATGGGGGAAAAGCAACTTACCTCGAATTTATCAAAGATGACGGAACTCGAATATTTTTGGTTCTACGCGATCCTATCGACGATCTAAACAAGTTTCAAGTTATGAGAAATGAGAGATAATGAGGGGAAGATAGGTAGAATGTAGAGAGAAGGAAGGGGAGAAAACTTACCCAAAAATGGAGAGAGGGAGGAGAGGGGTGATGGAGGGAGTAAGTAGGATGATTTAGGAATTTACACATAGACCCCCTCCCCTACACACTAACTCAATCATCTTATATTCCCCACTAACATTTAAGACTCAACACTTCTATACTAGCACAAATGACCCAAATAAAATGCTAGTCATAATTTATTATAACACATAAATTATTAATTAAATAATAATTTAAATAGATAAATAAGCAAATAAATAAATAATAATTATTTATTACTAATAAAATAGAGCCTAGTTTTCGGGTCGTTACAATCTACCCTCCTTAAAAAAGAATTCGCCCGCGAATTCACTCATCAAAATCACAATGCGCGGTCATAATGAGGCGACAAAATATCAATTCACATAAAGCACTCGTAACCCCAAATCAAGTACCTATTAAAGATTTCAGACATCAATTCCATGACTCAAATAAACCCACACATATTGAACACGTACATATCTCAAGCATATTCATATCAACATCCTAAAGTTAACTTCCTCTTTCATCCCGAATTTCACATTCTCAAAACTATCACTTGTTCACCAATTCTGAGACACAGCTGGTTTGATCCTAATTAGCATCACGCTCACCATCGACCCTTAAATCATCAACATCCATAAGCTTTACTTTTCCGGTTCACCCGTACGCATTGACGATCTAGACATCATACCAAGTAATCATACTACTACCCGAACAAATAAGAGAAGGAATAGGCTAACGATTATTGTCATCCAATGACTCAATGATATACTCAAAAATTTACCGTCATCATCTATCCGATCGAATGAGATTCCACTACCACACTCACTTTCCTTATAAGATAAAACATAATACAGTCATAACCTTTGAATTTCTCAACTACTAGCATTACCTCATACTTAATTTTCTAAGGAAATATATCCATCAACTTTTGATAGTCCGATATCATAACGTTTCAACTTGGTCCCAAAATAAAATATAATATAACCCGCTAAGGTAAAACCACTAGAATCACAACCAATTCCAAGTCACAGATAGCTCCACTTATCAAGCGTTAATCCTCAAAATATATGCAAATACTTTATCGCCCAAAATCGCAGAATCCAGATTACTCCTAAACACAATTCTCGAGATACTACAAACTCGTCTTATTCACAACCTTAATTATACCGCAAAGATACTTCCATTAGAAAATCGCATACTTAATATTACTTCCCAGAAATTCAAAATATTAAACAATTTCGAGCTTACACAACTTCTTAAACTATTAAAAGCTAAAGAAATTTCTCATCCTTCAAATGTTCACCGCGTGACTATATCTCTAAGGATTACCATTAAAGTAGCAACTGTAACGATCCGAACTTTTCACAATCTTTATTTTCTTAAATATCTATATATTACAACTTACAACTCTAAAAGATATTACAAATGATCACTAATAATCCGAAATATTAAATAAACTGCTCCGTCCCAATACAGAATCATAGTATCCTTTAATATGCCAAAGTATCTATACTCAACTTCCTTTACAAATCCTTAATCCAAACGAGAACGCCACTAAGAAAAGATTCAGAACCAAGTGACAACTGTTTAACTAAAACCCGAAAATGCCTTTAATATTGCTCGAGAATTTCTTACTTTCTCAAAATATGTCTAGACCTTTAAACTTAACGTGCTTACCATCATTGATGATTATAACTCCCACCATATACTCATAACTCATTTTGCTTTAACTCAACTCCAGTCATGTACTAAAATGATTCCAAAAGTATCATAACTCAACTTCTTATTATGACCCATAATAAATTAAGTATTTCCTCATACTAAACAATTCCGATGCACTCACTTAGATGTACTAAAAGTAAAGAAAAACTCCTATCAAGAAATTTACAAATTGAATCTTGAACTCTTTTAACCCAACCGATACTATATGCTCACTGATTCACCCATCCGTATTGTAGCTTATATTAACTCATCATATAACCCAAGTTCCCTATCGGTCAAGCGACATATTGCACTCAATATAAATTATACCTAATATTTCAAAATTAATATTGCCAACAGAATAAGCTAAATTCCCAGCACAACCTTATAATAAAGATTTTCTGACTTTCAAGATAGAACCTGAACATTATATATACTTAGTATGATCCTAAACAAAGTCAAACATACTAATGTAGAAATATTCACCACCCATCGATGGCACACAAGAAATTTGTAACATACGAAAAGCTAAACCATACCACTTAACTCATCAATATCTCGCATAGGTGACATAACCAAATCATTCCATATATATACTAGTAACAATCACGTAGTTCCGTATTCGAGCATACACCTCAACATAAATCCATGAATGATAACAATCAGGCGAACATAGCACAAAACGTTGTCCACTTTACGAAATAGATATGCCCTAGCCATCGGATTGCACTCTCGATTCCCAAACCAACTAACCCCAAGGGAACCATTACTATTAACACCAATCTATACTTGATATACCACAAGAGAAGAAACACTCGGCGTCAATATCACGACTTATAACTCAACCACTTCTACCTTAACCTCATTCTTTCAAGAAAACTTAGTTTCTAAACCACTCAAAATCATAACACCCAAGTATTGAAACCTACTCAATATCAGAGTTCTTATTCTCCTTCAATATCTAAAACCATTGCTCTGATACCAACTGTCACGCCCCGGAAATCTTAAAAATCCATAAATATAAAATTTACATAATATACATCTCCAAAATGTAATATACCAAACCGAGCGCGTGAATTCAACTATAAACCAATACCATCAAACAACACCTCAACGAGATTATAACTCGGAGACTAGAATCAAATGCGGAAGCAAGAACAACTATTAACAAAAGTATCCAAAGTACAACCGTATATACAAAACACTGAACGACTACGAACCCACAATAAAATACATAAAGGTTCCGAAGAGAAACTATCCCAAATACGATCAACCTGCTCAGAAGATTCCCGCTACAACGGACCTCACAACGCTACCACTTGCTTTCCTGGGGGGGGGGTTTAAGGAAAAACAATTTGAAACAAGAAACGGGGTGAGATAAAATCTCAGTAAGTTACTAAATGCAACTACCTGGCATAATATCATGCAAATCAACGATAACTGAACAAGTAAATCACATAACAACAAATGAGAAAGCTCTCTATCGCCAACTGTCCCATACCAGTTGGAAATAACGACTATCTCATCATGCAACACATAAGACTGAAATAAACACGTAACAAAGGATACTTAGCCAAGGTTTCACCAAACTGATAGAACAATCGCTGCGCAGCTTCAACCGATCAACCAATCCACAATAGCAGCATAACAACTGAAGAGAACCCCGGTCAGAACCGACCAATCAATCAATCAACCCATCAAGCCATCTTCATAGTAGCATAGAAGCTGAAGAGAAAACCCGGTGCCGGAACCTATAACCAAATGAAGTGTCACAAGGGATGGGAGACATGCCACAAAGTCATGCTCCAAGTAAAGCTAAAATGCACACAAAGGAGCTAGCTCTTCTCACATCCAAGGCCAATCTGGAGGAGGGTAATAATGGGGCAAAACAATGGTCAACATCACAATGGACTTGGCTGTGCCATCATAATATTTCGCATCGCCCAAACACACACAAAATACCAGCTGGACTTTCAAGTAAAGGCTAAGTAATAAAATACTAGCACAATAAACAACCATTGATCCCAAAGTAGGGAATCATACCAATTAATCACCATAAAAGATGCAAACGATTACTCAAGAAGAGTTCAACAACAATAGCACAAGGAGTTTCTCATAAAAGAGTCCAACAACATTGACCATTAAAACATAATGATTCCAAGATAAGGCACGTACCAATAACATCCTAAATATGATACCCACAAGTTACTCATACGGAACACAACCCAAACGGTCGCTCACAAATAGTACAACGACTATAACCCAAAATTATCCTAAACGTTTACTCATAAAGATGTACTAGGACTATGAACTCAACCATCTCATCACACCTGGAATTCCAAAGTAGGAACTCAGAATGAATACACCTTAAGGTTAATCAAACCGTGGTACCCAATTGCCAATTCACGCTTTACCTCCGTTCATAACGAACTAATTCTAAATACCCCAAACGAATTCAAAAGGTTACACTTATTAGAACATGATCATGACAGGACTAAACCCTACACCTTGGTGTTCAATAACAACCCTCTAGGTACTATAGGACATCGCCTAAAACCTAGACCAAGTCTTACTCGAAAATCAATTCGATTGGAACAATCACGAACACATCATAAGATGCCCAAACATTCCCAAACAATACTTGATCAAATTACATAACACCATTGTTCACAAAGGAACCAATTTTAATTACTAAAGTGTTCCACGGTGCCCAACTAAGTCAACTAGAATAGTACTATGGAACCTAGACCGAGACTACACCTTGATCTTAAACCTCAACAATAAGACAACCATTCTGGTCTGGAACCATGCGTCCAATAGAACCATTGCGTAGTACTTGAAAAGATCTTTCCAACGATAGTTTACACGTCCAAAACGGAGTCCGGACGAAGAAGTTATGGGGGAAACAGTTTTAGAAGAAAATGGAAGAATATATCAGAGTCCCAGCTTGGCACGACCGTGCCTAAGAAAGTGGCACGACCGTGCCAAGCATGACGAGAGGAAAGTGAATATTGGCACGACCGTGCCAAATAAAGGGGCACGACCATGCCAGAATAACAATGCCCAGATTTCTTCCTGGGTTCATACATACCCGAAAATGGCACCCAAACAACCCAAAATTCTTACCATTTCTCAAATACTCAAAATCAAGACTTCCAATAAGCATAACAATGAACCAAAACAACTTATAAACTTGAATAGGACCAAAATAACACATCTAGAAACCCAAATCAAGGTTTAAATCCCAACCTTCATATAATCACCATTTTTAACCAAAAATCCAAATAAATTCCAAATAAATTCCAAACTCAATCAAACTTCAAATATAACAACTAAAGTATTGTATAAGCATGATATGAACAATTTAGCATATTAATGGGGGAAAAGCAACTTACCTCGAATTTATCAAGATGACGGAACTCGAATATTTTTGGTTCTACGCGATCCTATCGACGATCTAAACAAGTTTCAAGTTATGAGAAATGAGAGATAATGAGGGGAAGATAGGTAGAATGTAGAGAGAAGGAAGGGGAGAAAACTTACCCAAAAATGGAGAGAGAGAGGGAGAGTTGCTGGGAGAAAATGAGGGAGTGAGGGAGGAGAGGGGTGATGGAGGGAGTAAGTAGGATGATTTAGGAATTTACACATAGACCCCCTCCCCTACACACTAACTCAATCATCTTATATTCCCCACTAACATTTAAGACTCAACACTTCTACACTAGCACAAATGACCCAAATAAAATGCTAGTCATAATTTATTATAACACATAAAATGCACACATAAATTATTAATTAAATAATAATTTAAATAGATAAATAAGCAAATAAATAAATAATAATTATTTATTACTAATAAAATAGAGCTTAGTTTTCGGGTCGTTACATAACACATAAGAGTAAAAAATTTTATTTTTTCCATTATTTTACAAAAAAAAAAAATAATTGTTTTTGTCAAACTTGGTCAAACAGTAGTCAAACTCTTATAACTTACACATAATTATCATATAAGAGTTTAAAAAATTATTTTTTTCATTTTTTCACAAAAAAATAATAACTTTTTTTTGGTCAAACTTGGTCAAACAACAGTCAAACTCTTATAACTAACAGATAAGAGTAAAATAAATTCACTTTTTCCATTTTTTTACAAAAAAAATAATAAATTTTTTGGTCAAACTTGGTCAAACAGCAGTCAAACTCTTATAACTTACACATAATTATCATATAAGAGTTTAAACAATTATTTTTTTCATTTTTTTACAAAAAAATAATAATTTTTTTTTTATCAAATTTGGTCAAACTTGGTCAAACAGCAGTCAAACTCTTATAACTAACACATAAGAGTAAAAAAATCACTTTTTCCATTTTTTTACAAAAAAATAATAAATTATTTGTCAAACTTGGTCAAACAGCAGTCAAACTCTTATAACTAACACATAAGAGTAAAAAAAAATTCACTTTTTCCATTTTTTTACAAAAAACAAATAATAAATTTTTTGGTCAAACTTGGTCAAACAGCAGTCAAACTCTTATAACTAACACATAATTATCATATAAGAGTTACAAAAATTACTTTTTTCATTTTTTACAAAAAAATAATAATTTTTTTTTAGTCAAATTTGGTAAAACTTGGTCAAACTCTTATAACTAACACATAAGAGTAAAAAAAAAAAAAAAAAAAAAAATCACTTTTTCGATTTTTTTTACCAAAAAAAAATAACAAATTTTTTTGTACAAAAAAAAATAACAATTTTTTTTTATCAAACAGCAGTCAAACTCTTATAGCTAACACATAAGAATAAAAAAAAAATCACTTTTTCAATTTTTTTACAAAAAAAATAATAATTTTTTTTTGTCAAACTTGGTAAAACAGCAGTCAAACTCTTATTACTTACACATAATTATCATATAAGAGTTACAAAATTTACTTTTTTCATTTTTTTACAAAAAAATAATAGTTTTTTTTGTCAAATTTAGTCAAACTTGGTCAAACAGCAATCAAACTTTTATAACTAACACATTTAACATATAAGTGTCAAAGTCTTATGAACATGTTCATAAGACTAAAGTCTTATTTGAAGTTGTTCATAAGACTAAAGTCTTATTGAACCTGTTCATAAGACTTTGCTCTTATGAATAAAAATGCCAACTAGGTCTATAGTAGAGCAATTAAAAACGCACAAATCTCAGCTCATATTTATTACTTAGAATGTGCAATTAACAAATGCTACAGCAAAAAAAACACAAACTCACTACAATATCATATTCCCACAATCACTCTTCAAAATTCAGCACACTTAGAAAAAAAACCAAACTAATTAGATACGTACATGATTGCTAACTATAAGCATAAATCTCTTCAAATTTCACCTTTAGATACACAAATGATTGCTAACTATAAGCATAAATCTCTTCAAATCTCCTTCAGGATCCGAGGCGCCGGTGTAAGTCGCCGGATCTTAATTCATTAGGGTAATAGATTGATGGAAGTTGATAGTGAATCTTAATTCAGGTTGATGATAAAAGTAGATAAAAAGGTTAGTACTCAAAAACCCCTATATAGGCAGCCGCACATGTACTTGACCTTATGTATGATTGTGTAATCTTCAACAAAAGACATTCATTTTTTATTTCATGCCTAACAGCTTGATTTTTCAGCATGATCCTCTTTCAACTACTTCTGCTCTCTGCATAGCAATTAACATCTCAAGTGAATCCACTTCTCACTACACAGCCCTTGTTGCACAGGCTCACTCTTGCCACATCTTTCAATTACTATGTTAAAAAAAATCCACACATAATAAGGTCTGCACCTGTCAAATAAATCAAGCTAGATTTGGATAGTAACGGCATCAAGCTTGAAGATAGGCTACTTGGTTCAAGTAAGCCCCAACCACCCGATCAAAACTAAAATCACCATAGCTCAACCATTCATAGTACTCGGTCCAGTTCACTGAAACAAAGTACTCAGATAAAAACTAAATGCCCAAACTGATGTGATAATAAACGCAATCAAAGCTCTGAAATTTCTAACGATTTTCAAGTAAAGGAAAAAAAAGTCACTTGAACTACCAATACAGAATTTCTAACGAGACGCACCAGAGAAACTGAAGAAACCCGACGGGGGTTAAGATCGACGGAGGTCAGACGTGGTTGAGGAGTTTGCCGGAGAAGATGAGGACGTTAGAGATGGCCTAGGGTTTAGTCAGATCTGCAGACGAATCTGAAACTTCAGATCTGACGAGTGGAGCCAGATACGACGCCGGCGATGAGTAAAAGACGGATGGATTTGACAGAGAGAGCCGCCGATGTCGGAGATTTGTTAGCCGGAGGAGAGCTCGCCGTTAGAGGATGGAGATACGGTGGGCAGGAGAGAGATGTGTGTGAGAGAGAGAGAGAGAGAGAGAGAGAGAGTGTGTGCGCGCGCGCGCGTGAGAGAGATCTGGGCGAGCGTGAGAGGAGGGAGGAGAGAGGAGGGTTTTGTTGGGGTTAGGGGTAGTTTGGGTATGTAGGTGTTATGTTTGACCAGTCAAAGGAAGCTAAATGAAGCTAGGGGTGTGGGTGGAATTTTGATCTCTGGTGAAGGCTTTATCTGGCATTTGGTCTGGGCTAGAGTTTATGTGTAATAAAATCTCACCCCAGGGGCCTTAGGGGAAAAATTCCCAAGATAAAAGCCCATAGTAAGTCTCAATATTTCTGGAGTAAACGACCAAAATGACCCGCGTACTATATGATTTCTACCAAAATGACCCGCGTACTATCTAAACTACCAAATCAACCTGCGTACTATGCATAAATCAACCATATCAACCCAAATCGTTAGTATATGTTAATAAATGTTAACGAATGTTAAAAACTTAACTAATATTACAATCAAAAGGGTTTAATCTGTAAATTATTAAACTAAGATATTGAAAATTGAAAATTGAAATATCAATTTACAACCACACCCCCTCATCCCTTTTATAGTTTTATACTCCGAGTGAACAACCAATTTTGACCACTAAAATTATTTTTAAAAATATAATGGAGTTAAAATAATTTATCCCTAATTTATACCCAGATTTAATCTAGATATGATAATCTCACCCCACCCCACGACTGCTCCCAACAGCACGCCACCCCCACGCCTACCCCATCCACCGCCGTCGATACCACTTAATCATCCTCCCGTCCACCTCACACTCCACTTTCCGTCATCTTCAATGTTCTCCTTACCTTCTTGGACCGCAACTTTCTTCCCCACCCGCACCGTAAAAGTACGACTCACACCCAATCCCCAATCAGATCTGGAAACAAGACTCATCGAAATAAACTTGGATCAGTGTTTTTGAATGTGTGCGTATGTGTGTGCGTTTACGTGAGTGCTCGTCTATTTGTCTCTCTGAATGTGCGTTGATGTCAATATTAGAACTGAGATTAAAATGGCCAAGCATGAGGATAAGTACAGAGATTTTATGGAGGCGGGTCGATTTTGAGTTTTATGATTCCAATTTTGAATTTCGTATGTATGACTTATGAATCTGGATTTGGTCTAAGGTTTGTTGTTGAATTTCGATATGTGTTTTGTGGTCAGGTTGAAATGGAATTAGTAGTTAATGGTTGTGGCTAATGGTAGCAGTCGGTGGTGGCACGGAAGGTGGTGGACGGTTATGGTGTGAAGGCAGGAGGTGGTGGTGGTTGTTGGTGGGGGAAGAAGATACATAGTATACTCCATTTTAGTATTCACTTAAGCGATCTATAAATCCGGTTTTTTTTTTTAAAGAAAAAAAAACAATTTTAGAAATATGTTAGGTTAAGGGGCAATTTGAAACATTTAAATGAAACATCCGTTAAATTACTAATGCTCATTGACATTTGTTAACTTCCATTAACTATTTGGGTTGATTTGACTAATTTATACATAGTACGTAGGTTACTTTGGTAGTTTAGATAGTACGGAGATCAAATTGGTTGTATTCATATAATACGCGGGTCAAATTGGTTGTTTACTCAATATTTCTGTCACGTCCATTTTGAAATAAGGTGACAAAACCAAATGCGTCCCAACTCCGAAGGCTCTACGTAGGGTTCAGCAGCAGGCACCATAATACCTCATTCGCTCGAGTGCAGTGCAGTGCAGGTGAAGAAGTAGCGGAAAATACAGAGGCTCAAAAATCATGGCAGGCAGTGATCCCCAGAAGCAACTTCTAACCCTAATTCGCGACTTCGCTTCTGAAAAATCTCAAGGAGGTAAGCTTTCCTAATCTCCTTCACATCATTCTCCTTGTTTGCCTAGAAAAAAAATTGAAACAAAAATACGATCGTTTGTGGTTCTTCGTTTTGTTAATCTCATTTGAAATTTTCTATCGATTTCCTTTCATTTTCTCCCAAACCGAACTTTTTGATTCTGAGTATGTACCGGCACACACTTCCACCATTGCAGAACGCAGAGCAGGCAACCACAAAAAGCAGATTCAAGAGCTCGAGTTGGAGCTGTCCTCTGAAAATTTACAACTCGAAGAAGCTAAGCGTTTGAAGGATAGTATTGAGCAAGAGATTAAAGGATTTGAAGTAGAGTTGTCCGTTAATGATGCTTCTATTCAATCCCTAGAGGTTCTAATCTCACAATTTCTTATTATTTTATTTATTATCAGCTGCTTTATTTGTTCTGATTGATCGTATGCCTAGATAGAACTGGTGTGATTGATAGTTAAGTTATTAAACATTATAAGTCCGTTTGATTGAATGTCCTGGTGTGATTTGGCGTTTGAACAATGTGCAGTCTAGGATTTCTATGATTCAGGATGAGGTTTCAACAGTTGGATCTGATTTAGAGGCTCTTAAGGTGCTAACTAGAAGAAATTCATTCACTACTCAGCTGTCATTTTACCTTATTATTCACTATTGATGTGTTTTAACTTCTTAAACTTCTATGGCTGCTGTCGAGCACAGAATGAAGAAGCTGCTATGCGGTACAGTCCTCTAGTTACAGTATTATTATTTGAAGCCCGCTAGCAGCAAACTATTCTTATTTATTTCTTATTGTCTATGCAGAGACCAGTTTATTGGCAATATGTTTGAGTTGAACGCAAAAATAAGGTACTTGATTAATTGTGAGATCGTTTCTCATTAGTAATGTTGTTTGCTTGTAATTCCTAGGCTGCTTCTTATTGTGCGACTGTTTGTGAGTCTTTCTGATTTTACTCTTCTGAAAATCACTTTCTTAGTAGGATATTCCAACATAGGAATTTAATTTTGCAAACAGACTATACAATTTCTTTTTAGTGAGGCAGTAAGAGGGACCAATTATTACTCCCTCCATCCTGAAATGAGTATTCACATAAGTATCCATACCATCGACCTAGAAAACTTGCTATATTACTAGTATCCATTGCAATATGATATTCTATTAAAGGTGGATTTAGTAACTCCTTGAAATGGACACTCAGTAGTCATTTTGGGTCGGAGTAGTACTGTCACAGATTTAGGTTTGGGCATTTCTAGTGGTCACTAAGGCAGTTATATAACTATTTTGGCCACATCATTGAAATGTTCTTAGCAAAGAGGTACCTCATTTCTGATGCATTTCATGGTTTGAGTAGGCATATGTCAGCTGTATGATATACACCCAGCTCAAACTATTGTTTGAACAATCTTGCTTGTTGATTACGTGTGTGTGTGTTGAGCAGTTGTGCAGCTAAATGTTATTCATATGTTTCTAAAACTACTTGTATGCTTTTGGAAGAACAAGATTCAAAACACCCTCAGTGCGGGAACATCCTCCTGAGAGCAAAATATATATGTACGCGATGCAGTTTTGTATGCCGAGCAGACTTAGATGTTCACTCAATAACCGAGCGAATTAAAGGGTGGCACAAAAAGATTATGTTAATTGGTCTTGTGGATTGCTTGCTGCTGATGAAGTAAACTGATTTCCTTCACAACTATGATAGAGCAGCCTTAGAGATTAATTTTAGTTGAAGTGATAACCAACACAGATAGGAATGGCCAAAAATTATCTCCTTCAGCAATCTCTTAAAAGCAAGAGTATATCATTGCTCCTGTAAAATCGTCTATTGTGAGATCCATAATTACCCTCTTGATTGATTCGTAACTGGAACACTCCTGTCCCAAAGAAACATGCACGCTTTTTGTAGATGACATCATGACTTATATCATAACAATTCTAATCACCTTTACCTGGACAAAGAATAAAAAAGGGCTTAGTTACTTTCTACAAGATGGATTTGGTTGCCCTTTCCCGCCTTTGTTCTTGCTTTTGTGTAAGAAGTTATGGTTACATGTCTATTCTACTGTATGTGCTTCCTGATTGTTTGACTATTAACCTATTTTTCCACACCGCTGCTGCAGGAAGTTCCAACAGACAATAGATTGCACTCCATACGAAGCAAACAATACTGGAAACTTAGTTGATGGTGTGTATTTATCATTTTGGTTACCATGGACAAACGCACGGCACCACCTTTTGATGGAAATTGACCAGATATATTAAGACAGAATATGCGTAAAGTTCTTTAAAACTATCAGCTAAGCATTGTAATTACCATATAATTCTCCATTTATAACTCGACTTGAACACCACAACGATCTTACCCAACTGCATGAAGATGAGTACTCTTGTCGAGCAGCAGCATTTGCAAAATAGTTGAGCAATCAAATTATTGAGATCTTAACTTTGCAGTAGATTGAATGATGTAGTATTTGATATCAAACTCTTTTTGTCCTTCTCTTACACCTGTTGTCCAGAGGCAGGTTCTGTACATGAAAATTCTGAAGATACTGATGAAGTCATAAAAGATCTTGAAGTAAAGCTTTCCCAAATAATTGCCCAAACCAACAAGGAGGAGGAAGAATACCAATCAGAACAAAGCATGCATATGCAGGTGAAAACTTCCTCAGTCCATCTCATATAAGAAAGTACTTGACTCTTCAAAGTCCTCACCACTCAGATCCAGAACATTTTGGAAAAATATCAAAAAATGAATGATCAATTAAAGCACATATGTAATGATAATATTAAAATATTGGAGTTGTTGTGGAGGCTTACCTACCTATAGCACATTGTGTATTTTAAGATAGAGAGTAATATGATGCCAAATAGTGTTACTCATCATTATTGCTCTTAATGTCAACAGATTAAACACTTGTCACCACCTCTCAGTTTGTTTAGCATGTTGATGCCTACATTGATGATTGATCCAAGTGGATAACCGACAGAGCCATGATTCTCAAATCATCATATATAGTAATTTAGTTTGCTGCACAAATAACATGCTCATAATTTGCTTGTGTTATGTGGGAAAATCTCTGTTCATTCTGGGCAATATTTTTTCTGTGTGTGTTTATATAAACATTGACGAAACAATTAGATACTGATTAAATAATGTGGACCTTCTGTAGGTGCTACAGGAGTTGAAGGATTTCGAACAGAAAATATTTGTTATGGAAGCAATTATGAAGGAAACTAAAGAGATGCAGGATTTAACTAAATAT
Organism: Campanula takesimana; assembly: GCA_026119855.1. NCBI lineage: Eukaryota > Viridiplantae > Streptophyta > Magnoliopsida > Asterales > Campanulaceae > Campanula > Campanula takesimana. The sequence continues at coordinate 896,613 of JAOWBW010000188.1, forward strand.
CCTTACCAAAAAATAACCTCCGTCTAATCTTGTGATTGTGTGTATATGATCTTTTAGCTCTTTAATACTCCCTCTGTCCTGGAAAGTTTGTCCCATTTTGACTTTATATGGTCAACATAAATGAACTTTGACCAAGCATTGGTATCAATCTAAAGATCACAATTAAATTTTGAAAATTGTTATTGATAACTCACTTAATGATGTGTCAATTACAATTTTTAAAATTTCACTAGCATGATAAGACAACATCAATGTTTGGTCAAAGTTCATTTATGTGGACCATAAAAAATCAAATTGGGACAAGCTTTCCCGGACAAAGGGAGTATTTTCCACAAAAATCAGGTTCACAGTTGATTTTCCGAGGCTGTTAAAGAAAAATTATGTTTTGAAGCTATTTCGATTGGTAGGATCTCTGGAGAAATCTGATGATGCATGAGATTTGTATTTAGACGATGTTTACAAAAGTGATTTTGGAACTGCTTGGTGGATATCGTATACCCCATCCGTCCCGGTAGAAGCTTCACCATTTTTAGGAGTAGCACAAGAATTAAGAAAAGTGATGAGTGGGAAATGGGTTGTGAGAGGGAAGAAGTGAGTGGGTATGACAAGTGGGACCCATATTTAAATGTGGGGGAAAAATTAATGGGTATGACTAGTGGGGACCACAATTTAAGTATGTGAGAGGAAAAAGTGAGTGTGATTGACAATGGGCCTACATTTATAACCATTTTAGGAAAGGTGAAGTTTCTAATGGGACAACCTTTTGGATAAAAGTTGAAGTTTCTACCGGGACGGAGGGAGTATAACTTACAGAGTCAACTGTACGAGTAATCTAGTCCATGTCGTTAACAGTATACAAGTCCTAATACCTTAACTAGACACAAGCAGATTTCGGAACTTGAAGAAGCTTGTGCTTCCATAGGCGAGGAGCTACAGAAGAAGTGTGTTTGTCACAGCTGTCATCGGGATAATGTGGATGTTCTAGGTGGAATTCTTCAGATGCACGGTGAAAGTTAACTTCTCGTAAGTTCTCACGGGAGAACATTGCATTTTATCCTTATTTACTGTGCATGAACACTGAATAGTACCACATATTAAATGAATAATATTCATGCTCTTTTGGTGGCAGCTGCTTACGAAGAGCCCATGTGAATACGTTCTTGAACAGCATCTCCATTTTGTAAGAAAGTCGCAAGTAAGTGGTAATGTTCTGAACTGAAGTTTTCTAGTATTAGTTTCTTTTGAACATCCTTCATTCATCTCTCGTGAAGCATACAGTTTCCCTTGGTCAATCATAGAATGCACTGGACTTAAGGCAATGCCTCAAAAGGCATGAAATAAAGAATGTTTTTTCTCTTTAGTTGTAGAAATATATGAATTACATCTGCCTTATTGTCAACTGTAGGACTGTACCTTCCTACTGAAACCTTGGATATTGTGTCCTATTCCACGAAAACAAATCGTGGGTGTGTTGGGAGTGGAGAATAGAGGGAAATATAAATTAGAAGGAAAATGAATCTGACACTACTAATGGAATCGGAGGTATAGAAACATAGCTAACCGATGAAGTTGCACCATATTTCATCTCTTTAATCTAGAGCGTTGCTCTTTACATTGCGATCCTTCGATATCATTTACAATCAATGATTGTAATGTTGATGATGCCTCTTTATCAGCACCTGCTTGTCCCTGTCATATTGATGAAATTTGTTTAGCCCTCCTTTAGAAGGTAATTTGATAGTTCCAAGTCGAAACTTAATTCATGCATCTTTAAAATATAAATGAATTAGAGCGGTGCTGCAGTACTTACCATTTCCATAGAAGAAATTGTACTCGATACAGCGGGCAGAGGAAACGGAGCAACCCGTGGATTGGTGGACTTAACGACTTCAATCTGTGTAGAGAAAAGAGCAGATACGGGCCGGTGATCAGAGAACTTGCTCTCACTGCGGAAGTAGGAAAGTTGCTTCACCCCTTTACCGTACCACAGAATCCTATCACACCTGCACCATGATCAAAATATCATATTTCATGCTCTGTCTGAGATTCAAAAAGCTAACTGTCGATAGTAGTAGACAGAAACTTGAAGTACTTGAATCTAGGCTAAACATGGGGCTTCCATGATAGTTACATTTATAGCCAAGGCAGCTCTATGCTAAAATTTGGTGTCATAAGTGCTTTATGTTTCTGTTTTGTTCATGGGCGGAAAAGTGGGAGGATGAATAGTTAAAAACAAAATCGAAAATACAGTGCTAGGAAGGATGCAGTATATCCCTCTTTGTTTGATGAAGTAGGATGTTGGTAGTTAGAGGATTAGGAAATCCAATAGTGAGCCACTCTCTTTTAACTCTTGTATCTTTATCCTACTTTGGTAAGAGCATTATAGTAGGCTGCATCGAAAGCAGGATCTTCCAAAGTTTGCCTTCCCTACCTAGACCACGGAAACTTTATCCATCCCATTTTCTTATACGGAGTACATTGTTTTCCTTCCTTCTCCATCCTCAAACTTTTCTCTTTTATCTAGCATACGATAAAAATCGAATCATAGAGAAAAAAGAAAAAAACAAAACAAAACTCCCTATGTCCCATAATAAATTGCATTTGACTTGTCAACGTTTGTAAAGAATGTGCGTTACTTGTTTGCACATTGCTTGTTCAATGGTAAAATTGCTATAAGACACTTTCCTTACTTAGAAATGCAACATTTATTTTGGGACGGATCAGAAAGCAAAGTGTGACATTTATTATGGAACGGAGGGTGTATCATTATAGGAGTATATTAATTTACCATGCTGGAGTCCTTTGTTTCTCTCCTGCTCTATTTGGAAGTCCGCCAGAATACCGGTTGCAATTGGCTGAAGAATACTTGTAAGTAGGAGCAAACTCTATGTTTCCCTCTCTCCAGCCTTGAAATACTCCTCCATCTTCTAGTTCACATCTGAGCTGATCAAACTCTTGCAGGGCTCTCCAATCTTGCTTTTTTATCAGCAGCCTGGCTAAATCGTCTTTTAAGTACAACCTATAGTTGAGATCTCCAAACCAGAATATCCGACTGTTCTACAAATAATGAATCTTAGCATCAGATATATAATTCATGTCACTCCCAAAATTCTTAATTAGTTTTGATATAGACATTGAAAAGACAACTTACTCGTGTCCTAGGATTGTAAGAGGATGAGGATCGTAACCATCGTGAGGGAGTCGAGTGAATGTTGTTCGCTTGAAAATCTCAGAAACTTGGTAATTCCTTCTCCCTTCATCGCCTTTCTTCTCACCAGAAGCTAAGTGAGCAACGATAAAGCAAAAACTAGTTCCTTCAATTGACATACTGACCGAAACTGATCCTTTATTCCCTAGATAACCCATCATGCCACAAGCCACCGAGCAAACCTTTACACTCGATATGTAGAACTTCTGCAGCACTGATCTCCTTATCCAGACACTCATAAAGACACCAACCATTTTCTTACTTGCTAGCAGCTTGTACCTTTTGTCCAAAGTTGAATCCTCCTGTTGTACACTGCGCTGACCTGTCGTTGAAGCTGTAATTTCACAGCTGCTGCTAATTCTTCTTTCTGACCATGATTCACCTACATAGTTATAGTTGTCACTCGTTGTAGGGTTGAACATAGGGGTTAACCATGGACATCCATATTTGTCATTGAGAGATCTTCCTATCAGCTCGTTCCAGTTTGTTGCTTCAGTTGGATCTTCTGCCCCGATAACATTTCTAGCCTTCAAAGGTACCAACTCCTGAAACCTGCGAGGAACTAATTGCTTCAGTTTATGTGCATGTCTTATAAGGATTCGAAAAACTTAGTTATTCAGTAACAACCTTAGTTAACACATACATACCCAAGAACATATATGTCTGCAGCTTCTTTAAGGTTCAGCCACTCATCCAAATCGACAGCCAAACTTCCAACCGGAGATCTTCCAGCAACATTCCAAGAACCAACAAAGATCCTGAAATATTAAGATAGATTATTTACCCAGAGCCATATATAGTCCAGCTGTTGTGCTCGTCTTGGAGAAAAACCTTACCTTAATTCATTGGTGGATATGCACGGATCCATCTCTGTTGACATATCAGAAACATTATCTTCTTCATCTCCACCATCTGCAAATGCAATTAAAAAACAACCACTAAGTATTGACACTTGAAACCTAGAAAGCGTTGGAAAACGGAAATTGACAACCGAATGACAAATGGAAAGAATCTTTTGGACCTGAAATTTCTCCCAAATAAGATAATCCAGCTCTCTTGTGCTTCCTGGTAAACCAGCTAGTGAATCTATGATGCTTTTTTGAGGAGTGGTTTTCATTATCCATGTCTAACAAAGAAAGGCACAGTCGGTACCAGGGTAGTGTGTTTAGATGTAAATACACATCCTGCAGTTTCTCGTAAGTTTCATGCAAAAAAACCACAGCATGGTTCCAACGATCATGTCTGTGCTACAACACGCTATTGTGTTGATCGTCAATCCCAAAGAAGAAAGGTAAGGCAAAGTAATGGACAAAATGAAGGACCTTGGAAGTATCAGAACGCAAGACCCAAACAGAGAGAAAGAGTAAATAATGAAAGAGCGATGTTCCCCAGAAAGGAAAGTAGGATTAAAAAGGTCAAAGGTGGTTGAACAGAGTTGCATCTTTTAAGAAGTTTCTATCCGTATTTGAATAGTACGATAACTATTCACTCATTCAACTTGTGGAAGAAGTTATGGACCTCACAAGGTTCTATCATTAGTTTGGTGCTCTTTCTTGGTCACTAATTTCTTGCGTGTCATTTAGGTGTTTACCTTTTATTTTCTCCTTTTTGGCTTCCTTCATGAATCTATCATTTACTTACATATCTACTAGTCTTCTTTTTTCTCTGAGGTACATGTATGTCTAGTACTCCCTCGGTCCCAAAGAAAATGTCACAGTTGACTTGTCAACGTTCTTAAGAAATGTGCTTTACATATCTGTACATTGCATGATATGTAACGGTAAAGTTACACTAAGACACTTTCCTGATTCAGAATTTTGATATTTGTTTTGGGACAGACCGAAATAGAAATGGTGAATTTATTTTGGGAATGAGCCTAGAGGGATAGTAAAAAATATTGACACGCTTTCACACGTTTGTGGCACAAGCTCTGCCCAGCCGGCTGTCTTTATAGGTAACATAATGAATTAATGGCTTTTATTCTTGCATGTGTAAGCTTGTCTATCTGTTAGCTTTGTACATTCAGGCAAAAGTTTATTTTCGTGATTTGTATATCATACAAGAAATTAGATTTATTAGTGGGATAGAGACCTCTTTGTTTGTTATTGATGGATTGTGCATAAAATAATGAATCATTATTTGGGGAAAAAATTGCCGGAAAAGTTCACAATGTCCAGCTTTAGATATTAGTCCAAATTGTAATCACACGTCAGAATCAGTCCGAATAGCCGAATACATTCAATCATCTGACCATGGTGTTTGCATACGCTCCCCGCTCCAGCGAACAGGCCCTGATCGTAGTTGAAGGGTTGTTGGTTGGCTTTTTTCTGGGGTAGTTTAACCATTTTTAAAGCATATACTCCCTTCCTCCCACCTGACTTTGGACAATTTGCCATTTTGGGCATCCCACTTGACTTATGACGTCTCACAATGACAAGTTTATATTATTTTTATATTAAATGAGTCTCATTTGTCATACTCACAACAACAATCCCTTTACTATTTCTCCCACTCATTATATCTCCTATTTTGATTTTCATACTCACAACACCTCATCCATTCATTCTATTTCCTCTTATTATAGTAGTATTTCTTAATCCCCATGTGGGTGGGGAGATAAAATCCTAAGTCGGATGGGACGGAGATGGGCGGTGGGAGTATTTGATTGTATTATTTTAACTATCCTATCTTGGACTAGTTTGTTTAGTAACAGGCTGCTTTATTTTTTATTTTTACCTACAGTAAACTCAATTAAATTCTTAAGAAAATTATTACAAACATCGTAGGGGAGAATGCATTACTTACATTACACATGCATGGCTACTATGTCTAAATACTATCATACATAGGGTCGTCCCCAAAAGATAAAGTTTCCACATTAATTCCAGGTTCTAGCCATTTACTAGGCTACATTCATTCATTAGAGGTCAATTCACTAGACCTATTACCATACACAATTGGCCATCAAATCATGCCAATTACTTTTACAGTTAACTACTACAATGAAGTTATTCACAGTTTTGTTTCAGTCATTCCACTAGACCGAAACTATTTCCACTTGGCCGTTTTCATGAGCCATACTTTCTAATTAAGGTCTTTTCTCGACCTACACTTCTTGTTCTACTAGATCACGTTCCATAATTAGACATAACGGATAACAAAGGTCAATTACTAATGAATAACTTCAATACTTTTATTAAATGAAACTTCCAAAATCCAATAGTTAAGAAGGAAAAATTCCAACTAAACTTCTAACTATAACTACTTACTAATACTATGAAAGAAATAAAAGAATATACAACTTCTACTTTTTCTTCAAAGGTTCGCATTTTTCCTTGGTCTTCCCCTAGGTCTTCCACTAGGGACCTTGGGTGCCTTCTTCGAACCTCTGGGCCTACGAACAGGTACCTCCACTATCTCTTCATCATCCTCAACAAGCATTGGGGCAGCTTCATTGCCCTCCATGTTAACCTCCATTTCCTCGGCTTCTTCCTCGACTACCACGTGTTCCTCAATTAGCTTTACTCCCCTCTTTCCACTCCTTTCCATTAGAGTGGTTGCCAACTGCGGGTCTATCTCCTTCAATGCAAAGTAGTAGCTTCGCACATCATCACATAATATTTCAGCCCACTCTCTAAATCCATTTAGTTCTTTCATACTTTTCTTTAATTCCTTGCTAGTGTCTCTTAGTGCTTTTTCTGCAAGCAGCCACTTATTCAAGGTAATCCTTCCCTTAGCTTGTTCCTTCTTCAGAGTCTTGTTCAATTTCCTTATCCGAAGAGAGTACCTCTTAACCACTTTGGTCACGTTCTTGCCTAACGAGTTCATCTTCAAGTTCTTCTCAACTCCGTTCATGACCTACAACCATGACATTACCACAATTAGTGACCATAATCTTAATGATATAAATGATTACCAAAATATCTTTTAAACACCAACACAATGCATCAATGTATTACTTAAGGTTCATTCATAAGTATTTCTTAGGATCCCTAAATTGATTCCAGATTCTTTTTCAAAATAGAAGGTTCTCAATTTAGAAAGTTTCCCAAAATAGAAAGTTTCCTAAAATAGAAAGTTTCAAAAAATAGAAAACTCTACCTTAAGCAATCCTAGTACTCCTAGAATGCTCAATCAAGCCTATTCAATATCAGAGTTTCCTATCCCTTAAGTTCTAAAACCTTAGCTCTGATACCAACTGTAACGACCCAGATTTTCATAAAGTAGACAAATCCATAAAAACATGGAAATACCAATAGTTATCTTACAAAATCCCACTTAAACAGCCCAACGGCTAGTCTCAAACCATCAATTCAACAATAAATGCGGAAGCGAATTAAATGCTATGTCTTCAAAGCCAGTACAACCACTAGCTAAACAAAATAAACCATAAAGTCTTAATATAACTGACACGGACAGCTTCATCTAGCGATCCGTCTACCTCTTTAAGTCGTTACCTGAAAAAGATTATTAGAGAAAGGGTGAGCGAACAATGCTCAGTAAGTTCATACGGACTTCTATTTTAGGAAACTTTCTATTTTGGGAAACTTTCTAAATTGGGAACCTTCTATTTTGAAAAAGAATCTGGAATCAAATTAGGGATCCTAAGAAATACTTATGAATGAACCTTAAGTAATACATTGATGCATTGTGTTGGTGTTTAAAAGATATTTTGGTAATCATTTATATCATTAAGATTATGGTCACTAATTGTGGTAATGTCATGGTTGTAGGTCATGAACGGAGTTGAGAAGAACTTGAAGATGAACTCGTTAGGCAAGAACGTGACCAAAGTGGTTAAGAGGTACTCTCTTCGGATAAGGAAATTGAACAAGACTCTGAAGAAGGAACAAGCTAAGGGAAGGATTACCTTGAATAAGTGGCTGCTTGCAGAAAAAGCACTAAGAGACACTAGCAAGGAATTAAAGAAAAGTAAGAAAGAACTAAATGGATTTAGAGAGTGGGCTGAAATATTATGTGATGATGTGCGAAGCTACTACTTTGCATTGAAGGAGATAGACCCGCAGTTGGCAACCACTCTAATGGAAAGGAGTGGAAAGAGGGGAGGAAAGCTAATTGAGGAACACGTGGTAGTCGAGGAAGAAGCCGAGGAAATGGAGGTTAACATGGAGGGCAATGAAGCTGCCCCAATGCTTGTTGAGGATGATGAAGAGATAGTGGAGGTACCTGTTCGTAGGCCCAGAGGTTCGAAGAAGGCACCCAAGGTCCCTAGTGGAAGACCTAGGGGAAGACCAAGGAAAAATGCGAACCTTTGAAGAAAAAGTAGAAGTTGGATATTCTTTTATTTCTTTCATAGTATTAGTAAGTAGTTATAGTTAGAAGTTTAGTTGGAATTTTTCCTTCTTAACTATTGGATTTTGGAAGTTTCATTTAATAAAAGTATTGAAGTTATTCATTAGTAATTGACCTTTGTTATCCGTTATGTCTAATTATGGAACGTGATCTAGTAGAACAAGAAGTGTAGGTCGAGAAAAGACCTTAATTAGAAAGTATGGCTCATGAAAACGGCCAAGTGGAAATAGTTTCGGTCTAGTGGAATGACTGAAACAAAACTGTGAATAACTTCATAGTAGTAGTTAACTGTAAAAGTAATTGGCATGATTTGATGGCCAATTGTGTATGGTAATAGGTCTAGTGAATTGACCTCTAATGAATGAATGTAGCCTAGTAAATGGCTAGAACCTGGAATTAATGTGGAAACTTTATCTTTTGGGGACGGCCCTATGTATGATAGTATTTAGACATAGTAGCCATGCATGTGTAATGTAAGTAATGCATTCTCCCCTACGATATTAACTTAAGAATAACTTTATTCAGATGGCTGGAAGAGGATCCGGACGAAACGCTAACGCCGAGGGACGAGTTGACCCTGATATGGCAAATTTGTTTAGAACACTGAATCAAACCGTGGCCGGTATCGGGCAAGTTATGACGGCACTAACTCAACCACAGCAGAACCCACAAGTTCCTATGAGGGATCTGCTTGAACTCTTTCAGAAACGGAATCCGGAGTCATTTTCTGGCTCTAAGAATGAGAAACCAGAAGACTGGGTGAAAGACATGGAGAAAGTTTTCGAAACTCTGGATTGTACTCCAGAAAGGAAGGTGATGTTCGCCACATTCATGCTTAAGGGACAAGCCCTGAAATGGTGGGAAGGAGAGAAGAGAGCTGCTACGGCTCGTGGTGATGCTGCGCTTACTTGGGATGGATTCAAGCGCATCTTCTATGCAAAGTATTATTCAATGAGCGTTCGAAACGCTAAGGTGGCAGAATTCATGACTCTAACCCAAGGAAGGATGACTGTGGACGAGTATTGCGAGAAGTTCACAAGTTGCTAGAGTTTGCTCCGGCGTTCTTCGATAATGATGAGCAAAAGGCCCGGAAGTTCGAACTTGGTCTGAGTGACCGAATCCGCTACAGAATTACCCCACTGATGTTGCCAACGTACGATCAAGTGTTGGACCGAGCTAAGATCGTGGAAACTGAAGCGGACAATTATCGGAACAAGAAGGATGAAAGGAAGAAGACGACCGAAAAGGAACCTACCAATGGGAGCTGGAATAAGAATGAGGATAACAAGCGCAAAACGAGTGATGATCGTGAGAAGGATGGTACGGCTAACAAGTACCCTAATAAAGGTCAAGAAAGCCGTAGAGATGGAAAAAGAGAAGATGCCAAAGGGCAAGGCTCAGATGTGAAATGCCAAGTATGTGATGGGAGGCATAAAACTGAAGGGTGCTGGTACAAGGAGAAGAAATGCTACAATTGTGATAAGACGGGACATCCCCATTGGAAGTGCCCGGAACCAAGGAGGGACAACAAGGCCAAAGGAGTAAAGGACGACAATAAGGGAAAAGGTGGAGGTAATGGACGTGTCTTCACTATGACAGTTAAGGATGCACGCGCCACCAATGATCTCGTGGCAGGTACGGTACAACTTTACTCTCGTAATGTTCGTGCATTGATTGATTCTGGCGCTACTCATTCTGTGATAAGCACTCAACTAGCAAACAAAATGAAATTGGTCCCTGAAGTGCTAGAGCATTCGTTAGTAGTAGATACATTGACTAAAGACTCGATTTCAATTACATCTGTGTTTAAAAGATGCCCCTTAGAATTGAACGGTAGGAAATTCGAAGTCGACCTTATTAGTTTGAAAATGGATGAGTTTGATGTGATCTTAGGGATGGATTGGTTAGCAGCCTATCATGCTCATATAGATTGCTTTAGAAAGGAGGTTAAATTCAAGCTACCATCTGGAGAAGAGTGTTGCTTTAGAGGTACGAGACCTAAGGCTCCATCGAACATCATTTCAGTTATGAAGGCGCGTAGGATGCTAAGAAAGGGATGTGGAGGATTTCTGGCATACGTGAGTACCACTGATGCCAGGGAGGTAACTATAGAATCACTCCCAGTGATCAAAGACTTCAAGGACGTGTTTCCAGAAGATTTACCTGGGGTACCACCTGAAAGAGAAGTTGAGTTTTCCATCGATTTGGTACCAGAAACTACACCAATATCGAGGGCACCGTATAGAATGGCTCCCCTAGAACTAAAGGAATTGAAGGAGCAACTACAAGAATTGCTGGACAAAAGATTGATTCGACCAAGTGTTTCGCCATGGGGCGCACCGGTCTTATTCGTAAAGAAGAAGGATGGGACGATGAGGTTGTGCATCAACTATAGGGAATTGAATCGTGTGACGGTAAGGAACCAGTATCCGTTGCCGAGGATTGATGACTTGTTCGATCAGCTTCGTGGAGCATGTTACTTCTCCAAGATAGATTTGAGATCTGGTTATCACCAGCTAAGAGTAAAGAAGGAAGATGTAGCAAAGACGGCTTTTAGAACTAGATATGGTCATTATGAATTTGTGGTGATGCCGTTTGGATTGACTAACGCACCGGCAGCGTTTATGGAACTAATGAATAGGATATTTCAAAAGTTCTTAGATACGTGTGTGATTGTCTTCATCGATGATATTTTGGTGTACTCAAAGACTAAGGAGGAACATGAGGAACACTTGAGGTTAGTATTACAAATCCTACGGGAGCAAAAGTTGTATGCCAAATTTAAGAAGTGTGAATTTTGGTTAGAGGAAGTGGCATTCCTAGGGCATGTAGTGTCGAAAGATGGGATTGCTGTGGATCCAACAAAAATAGAACCCATTGTAAATTGGGAGAGACCAACGTCAGTAAGTGAGATAAGGAGTTTCTTGGGACTGGCAGGTTATTATAGGAGATTCGTGGAAGGGTTCTCTAAGTTGTCCTTACCACTAACCAAGTTGACGCAGAAAGGAGCCAAGTTCGTTTGGTCTGATGAATGTGAAACAAGTTTCGAGGAATTAAAACGACGTTTGGTATCTGCACCAGTTCTTGCACTACCATCAGGCACCGAAGGATTCGTGGTTTATAGTGATGCTTCACTTAAAGGACTAGGTTGCGTATTGATGCAAAATGATAAGGTGATAGCTTATGCATCCAGGCAGTTGAAAAACCATGAGAAGAATTATCCTACACATGACTTAGAATTAGCAGCTGTGGTATTTGCCCTGAAGATTTGGAGACATTACTTGTATGGGGTTACATGTCAGATTTTCACGGATCATAAGAGCCTTAAGTATATCTTTACGCAGAAAGAGCTCAACATGAGGCAGAGGAGATGGTTAGAACTATTAAAGGACTATGATTGTACGATCTTATACCACCCCGGCAAGGCCAATAAGGTGGCAGACGCGCTGAGTAGGAAGAATCGTGGGACGCTAGCCACATTGATTTCTAAGGAGAAGAATGTTTGGGATCGTTTGGAGATTACTAACCTAGAGGTTGAGGTTAAAGGGTATTTGGCACAAATGAGCGTCCAGCCAACGCTTATGGATAGGATTAAAGAAGCTCAATGAGGAGACGAAGAATTAAGGAAGGTTCTGGAGAGTATAGCTAATGGGAAGGCGAAGGAATTCCGTGTTGGAGAAGATGGAAACCTGAGATATCAGTCTAGAATATGTGTATCTGATGATGAGAATATCAAGAGGGAAATTTTGAAAGAAGCCCATTGTTCAAGATTCTCCGTGCACCCTGGAAGCACGAAGATGTATAGGAATCTAAGGGAATCATTCTGGTGGAGCAATATGAAGGGAGAAGTAGCTGATTTTGTTTCAAGATGTTTAGTATGCCAGCAAGTAAAGAGCGAACACCAGAGACCGGCAGGATTGCTTCAGCCACTGCCTATTCCCGAATGGAAGTGGGAGCATATCGCGATGGATTTAGTAGTGGGTTTGCCAAAGACGCTGAAAGGGTATAACGCAATATGGGTGATAGTTGACCGACTCACCAAATCTGCTCATTTCCTGGCAATTAAGGTAAATGATTCGCTGGAAAAGTTGGCAAAGCTCTACATAGATGAGATTGTAAAATTGCATGGGATACCAGTCTTGATTGTGTCCGACAGAGACGCTAGGTTCACATCAAAATTTTGGAAGAGTCTGCAAAGAGCTTTGGGTACCGAGTTGTCAATGAGTACAACCTTCCACCCGCAGACCGATGGACAATCAGAAAGAACTATTCAAACGCTGGAGGATATGTTGAGAGCGACGTCATTGGATTGGCAAGGGACTTGGGATGAACACTTGCCATTAGTAGAGTTCGCCTATAATAATAGCTTTCATGCTAGCATCGGTATGGCACCGTACGAAGCGCTGTACGAGAGGAAATGTAGATCACCGACGTGTTGGGACGAAGTTGGTGAGAGAAAGATAACCGGACCGGAACTTGTGCAAGTAACTGCCAACAAGGTTCAACAAATTAGAAAATGGTTATTAACCGCGCAAAGCCGACAGAAATCGTATGCTGACCATCGTAGACGTGATTTAGAGTTCCAACTAGGCGACCATGTCTTTTTAAAGATTTCGCCAACCAAGGGAGTGATGAGATTCGGAATCCGTGGGAAGCTGAGTCCAAGATATGTGGGACCATTTGAAATCTTAGAACGAGTTGGGACCGTAGCATAAAAGTTAGCTTTACCGCCTGTTTTAGCAGGAGTTCACGATGTGTTTCATGTATCTATGCTAATGAAGTATATTCCTGACCCAAGTCATGCAATCGAGTACAAGCAACTGAGGATGCGTGCCGACCTGAGTTATGATGAAGCACCGATAAAGATCGTGGATCGCAAGGATCAAACCCTGAGAAGAAGGGTGATTCCTTACGTAAAAGTTCAATGGAGCAATCACTCAGAAAGGGAAGCGACGTGGGAGCTCGAGAGTGAGATGCGAGAAGCATACCCTGAGTTATTCGCTGCTTAAGGTACGTTTAGTTTGGAGGACCAAACCCTTTTAAGGAGGGAAGAGTGTAATAACCGGCCTTTTTGGCCATTATTATTATTATTATTTCTTTCTTTTCTTTTATATTAAATGCTTTGTGATCGGGCTCATTAAATAATTAATGAATTGGGCTAGTAAAGAAGGGCCCAATCTAGTCAAACTTTGGAAAACCTTTTTGGAATAGGAAAAGGAGAACACTAAGTATTTAAATCCTCTTTAACCCTCTCCCTACTATTTTGTGTCAACCACAAACCCTAAAGAAAGAGAGAGAGGAGGCGGGGAGAGAGAGAACCGAGAGAGGGAGAAGAAGGAGAAGGAAGGAGAAAGAGAGGAGGAAGAAGAAGATTCAACCCCCCCCCCCTTTCTAAGGTAATTCCCTCATCTCTAAATATTAATTATTGGGTTGGGTATCACCTAAGAATTTTGAAACGAAACTTAGAACCCTAACCCTAAAGTGATAAAACTAGGGTTATTATTAATCTTTGAAAACCTCTTTAATGGAGGAAGTTGGAATGGAATAGACATGCATGCATGAACCACCACCACCACCACGACGACGGCGGCGGCAGCAGCGGCGGCGGCGGCTGGCGGCAGTGGAGTGTGTGTGTGTGTCCGTGTGTGTTAGTGTGTGTGTGCAGTGCGTGTGTGCAGTGTGTGTATGCCGAGAGTGTGTGTGTGTGTGTGTAAAGTGTGTGTCACAAATTAGGGTTTGTAAATTAGGGTTTTGTGTGTGTGTGTTCATGGTGTTCCAAGTGTGAAAAATCAACTGGAATATTGAAAGTCAAGTGGGATAGGGAAAGTCAAACTGTGAATAGTAAAAGTCAAAATGTGAATAGTGAAAGTCAAACCGCGAATAGTAAAGTCAATGCTGGAATAGTGAAAGTCAACGCTATGAATAGTGTTTTCATGAAATTAAGTCAACTTAAGACATTTGGGTTGAAAGTAGACTTTTACGTAAAACCTAAGGGTATGTTGGGAAAGTTATGAAGGGTAATGTAAACCCTAAACTAAAGAAAGACCTTAAAAAGAGGTTTATGAAATAAACTCATAAGGTTAAAGATAGAAAATGAAGTTGGGGGATGGGGTTAAATATTGCTCTTGCCCTAAAAGTAGTATCTTTGCGTGATTGTAGATTGTACGCAAGAACCCGCTAGAAGTCAACGCTAGCAAGGTAAGGGATTACGTTCCTAAGTATCTTGAATTCTTTATACATTGGAACTCTATAATTCTTTCATGAATGCTATATGGTCCATAGCACTTGAACTCTACGTTGATGAACGTCTTTTGTATATCTTACCTATGACGTGTTTTGGTCGTAGGGAATCTTAGAACATTTGAATTTACATGTGCTCTCGTTTAGGGAACACTATTTTGGAAAGTATGCTATATCTAATTGCAACAGGTGTAGCTGTATAGTCCCTGAAAAGGACTAACTAGTCCCTGAAAATGACTAATGTGGAAACGGTCCTAGGAAACGGACTAATGGAAATAAGTCTAGTTAACTACGTGTAACTTAGACTTTGTGGAACTCTAGATTATCATGATAACTCTAAATAAGGGAGCACCCTGAAAAGGTGTAAGGTCTCTTATTCACTTAACACCCTGAAAAGGTGTGACACCCTGAAAAGGTGTTTGGAACTTGGAATTGACGGAATGGAATTAGGACCACAAATCTTTGAATAGTTAACTGCATTCGTTACATGCAGTTAGTATTTTAAATAATGTCCGATCTTTGAAATTATCAATTGAGTCCGTTCTTTCGGTCGCTTCTCCTTAGCTATCGGAGAAGTCCGTATGAACTTACTGAGCATTGTTCGCTCACCCTTTCTCTAATAATATTTTTCAGGTAACGACTTAAAGAGGTAGACGGATCGCTAGATGAAGCTGTCCGTGTCAGTTATATTAAGACTTTATGGTTTATTTTGTTTAGCTAGTGGTTGTACTGGCTTTGAAGACTTAGCATTTAATTCGCTTCCGCATTTATTGTTGAATTGATGGTTTGAGACTAGCCGTTGGGCTGTTTAAGTGGGATTTTGTAAGATAACTATTGGTATTTCCATGTTTTTATGGATTTGTCTACTTTATGAAAATCTGGGTCGTTACACCCTGACCTTCCCTAAGAAAAGTCAAATTTGATCCGCTTGAGCCATGAGCCATGAGCCATTGCTTTTGGTAATAAATAAATGGCTGGAGATACAAACTCTTTTAACTTTCTAAAAAGCCAATCATTCAACAAGTCAAGCCTGAGCTGAAGTGAAACTGACTTTTATCTCAATATCTGTTGTTTGTATACTCAAGGCAGTATATATTTAATTATGTTTCCTTTGCCATCCTCAATCACAATTATGGACTGTACGGACAATTTTCTTATAAGCCATTAGATCAATTAAGGGTAGGAACTAGGATTGTCTTTTGACACCCTGCACTTTCACTAGCAGAGGTCACCCATTTGTGAAAGATTAAATTTGAGTCATTAGTTTGTGAAAGATTAAATTTGAACCGTTGGTGCGTCGGATTGTTGTGCAATCTGACGGCATGCGCCCCAAAATTCTATGTACTTGTTGATCTTTTGCCATTGTCAGTTTTTAACTTTTGGTATCAAACATATTGCGATAATCCAAAAAGTCCATCTTATGTATGGATAACAGTATGCATAGTAGAATTGGGTGGTCTAGAAATTGTGACCATATAGAAAAATGAATCACTTTTGTAAATTTTCGTTGTGAATGGAACATTAATTTTGATGAGATGTCGCAATTGCCCGAGGTAAATGAATGAAGGTCCTGGAGGGAGATGGTCCCGGAGTTGTTTAAATACAGGTAGGAGAAATGTGAAAGTTAGTTACTTACACTAAATTAGAACAAAGAGATTTGGATCCGTTGCTTTCATGGTTGCGACATTCTACCCATATGCCCTCTTTTATAGAGTAAACTACTTTTCCGCCCCTCGTACTATGGCCCCAACATCAATTTGACACTCGTACTATTGAAACAACAAATGTATGATGCGTACTATAGTTTTATTAGCAAAATTAACCAATTTACTATTCATTCGTTAACTTTTTTTAACACACGTTATTTTTTTAACGAGCATTAATTTATAACTAACTTTTGTTATCTCCATCAAAACCAAATCGCATATGTAAAAATCGAATTCCGACTTCGTTAACCGTTGGATCGTCGTGAAACTTCTGGGCTTTGGTCGCATCCCCTAGGCGCACATGATGACCGTTGGGATCTTCCAAATAATTGCCGGAGAGGGAGAAATGGCCGGCGGCGAAAACTGGCGAAAATCTCCAAAAATTCGCTATATTAAAAATCAAATTCCCGCTTCATTAACCGTTGGATCGTCGTCAAATTTCTGGGGTATGTTCGCATCACTCAGGCGCTCATATTGACCGTTGGGATCAATAAAATAATCAGCGGTGCCGGAGATATGGCCGACAGCGCAAATCCGGCGAAAAACTCAAAAATCGCCCCAAAAGTTAGTTTTGTTAAAATAAATTAATACCCGTTAAAAAAATAATGTTCGTTAAAAAAAGTTAACAAATGAATAGTAAATTGGTTAATTTTGCTAATAAAACTATAGTACGCATCATACATTTGTTGTTTCAATAGTACGAGTGTCAAATTGATGTTGGGGCCATAGTACGAGGGGCGGAAAAGGAGTTTACTCCTCTTTTATAGGTATCTTTCTGCCTCATTCATTAACTCTGACCTTGACCACTTTCTCTCTCTTTCCTCATCTGTCGGTGTGTGAGTGTGTTCATTATCATCTCTGTCCCAATATGATAGGCTCGTTTAATTTTGTAAATATTTTAAATCTACATTACAAAAAAACAAAATAAGACTATCATTCTGGACGGACGGATTAATTAAAATCCTTCTTCTAGGTTAGTATTCTAGGAGGAGCAATTCTGAAGTGTCTTTTTAATGATGCATGTTTTACAATTTACATATGAATAATGTTCATCAATGGGGATGATGGAATTAATTGACATGGTCAAGAATAAGTTGTGTGACTCTTGCGGCTTGATGGTACGGAGTTCTTGAATAACTATACTACCTCTGTCCCGCTTCACTTTAAGGTTTTTACTTTTCTTTTTAGACTGTCCCAATTTAAGGTTCTTACTTTACTTTATTGCCTAAAATGGAAAATGAGACCCACTTGTCATTCTCACAACAAAAACACTCTACCCACTTTTTTTTTTTTTTTCCTACTTTACTTTTCATACTTACAACATTTACTTTTTTCTTAATCTCCGTGTAAAGTCAAACTAAAAATATTAATTTGGGACGGAGGGAGTACTTGTTGACATGATCTATATGCTAGTACAATTTTTAGAATTCATTGTAGTAGATGAATGATCATGGGAAGCACGTACTGTATTCACCACCACATTACACATCTTAATAGTGTAAATTTGTCTGTATTTAAACCATGTTTATTCTTAGTTGTGCTTAGCCGGTCACATTGGTTGGTGGAATAAAAATAAATTGAATATCTTTTATTGGACAATGATATGCAAGTGGGACTCGTATTTTGGGTTTAAGATAAGATCTTTAACAGCTAGTCTACCAAAAATTTGAGTTCAATTAATTGTTCAAGAATTGGGTTGGTGATCGTTTCTCAACTAATAGGCCAATTGTTTTGGTGCAAATGTTGATAATATTCTTGGATTATGTTGGACCCAGGGGCGGACCTCCTATATAATATATAAAGAGGGGGTGTAAGTGCACCTGCTCAACTTTCATTTGTAAGAAGAAAAAAAATTGTATTTAGGATAATATAATAAAAGTGCACATGGTGAACATAAGTTTCTATAGCTCAGGTGGTTGAAATGTAGGTTTGTTTACAAAAGATAGTGGGTTTTTTCCTCTCTTCTATTTTTAAATGGTTTTTTCCTTCTCAATCGAATAAAGGTTAAAATTAATGGATTTCTCTTTCTTTTTCTATTTATAATTGATTATTTTTTTATTTTAATCGTTGAGAAATAAATTTAAAAATTTAGTTTAATTGTGCCCTCGGTGAGTAAAAGTTCTAGGTTCGCCACAGGTTGGACCCGCCACTCCTTTGGTTACGTTCTTATTTTAATTCTCGTATGTATATACCTTGTTGAATGTATTCTCAATTAATTTGTTTTGGACGTCGTGTTTGTTCGGACTCATTGAACTTTCTGTTGGATAATGCTGGTATCTTTCTTCTTTCAAAAAGAAAAAGAGGTCGGTATCTTTCATGCACATTATATTAGTATACTCCCTCCGTCCCACCATACCATAAGTAAGACTTTTTTCTCTTTTAGGCTGTCTCAAAATAAAAAATAATTGAGACGGTTCAAAATAAAAATATTTTAATATATTTATATTTAACCAATCCCACCATTTAACTTCACTCATTTTCTCTTTCACCACTCAATTTATACAACCAACACTACTATTTACCTCACTCGTTATCTCTCTTCATTTTTTACCACACACTATTTTTCTCTGAATTAATGTGCGCACTCATCTAGTCCTACTTGTGCTAGAGGGAGTATATT
This sequence comes from Campanula takesimana, assembly GCA_026119855.1. Classification (NCBI taxonomy): domain Eukaryota; kingdom Viridiplantae; phylum Streptophyta; class Magnoliopsida; order Asterales; family Campanulaceae; genus Campanula; species Campanula takesimana. The sequence goes on from JAOWBW010000188.1 coordinate 915,700, forward strand.
ATAGAGATAACAATTGCTAATTGATTTGCGGAGTATTTAGATCCATAATCTATTTATATATTTTTTTTAGCGTTGCATAATAAAGGTTACCTTTTAAAATAGAAATTTTGAGATTATTTTTTTATTTAATGAAATCTACTTCCCCAATCATAACAATTAATAATATTTCACTTATTATTTCTTACTACACATTTTTTTTTTATTTTATTATTCATACTCACAACACTTATTTCCTGTTAATATTAAAAAAACATTTATTATTAAATATACATTTTTTTTAATTTTTGCACATTCAGTTTTAATATTCTTTTTTATTTATGAGAGGGAATGAGTATATATTATGAATATAAATATATGAATTCAGTATAAATTAAATGAAAAAGGAAAAGTATATAAAAGAAAAAGATATTGAAAGGTTAACATGTTAAGTCGATGTATTTTTCCCATGACGAATAGTATACACGAACACGAGCTATTATATGAAAGATGATGTGGGCTTAAGCTAGTGCCCCATTTATTGGATCCCAAAATTCTTCTATCACTCCTATTAACGGGCGGCAATCTTTCCGGGAAGGCCCTATTAACGTATGTCAGGTTTCTCAATAGAATATGTGGCCACTTCATACGACCCAAGTCACATGCATCACACAGCAAGTGCAGGCCCAATCTTGTTCTCCCCACGCAGTCTTAACATTCCTTTTTTTTTTTTCTTCCCTTAAATTCACAATCAACAACCTATTGCTTTTGAGACATTAAACTCTAGACCGGATAACTGCGGAGCAAATAGTTTTATAGTGGAGGAATAGCAATTACAGATTACCAATTGAAAGGGAAAAATCAATCAGTCAGAGTGGCTTGAGCTCAAGAATAAGCAGAAAGCAAATAAATGTCATCCTTGAAAATATCATTTGAATGGCTTTAAACCAAAATGCCTTTGGACAATATATGGCCGGCCGGAGAAGTACAGACACTAGTCGAACTTTTCCCCTTTACATCCGAAACCAAATATTGCCTCCTAAACGTCGCTATGAAGGCCTCCACCCTCTCGTTTAGCTCTTCGTTCGTCAGCCTCGACTTCCCACTATCATCACATTCAATGATTTTCTCTTTCTCTTCTACATCTTTCTTTTCACTCCTCTTCATTACTTTGCAGTCTTCTTCCATTATCTCCCTCCCCCATTCTTCTTCTTCTTCTTCTTGTTTCCGTGCTCTCTTCTTTCTCTCTGTTTTAGAATCAGCATCACATTCTTCAACACAATTATCACCTAAGTTAACAACATCTGATTCTGACTTTGAACAAAATGCACCATGTTTAGAGGTGAAGACAATAGCCAAAAGCAAGATATTAAGAAATACAAACACCCACGACCGCCATTGCTTCACCATGGAGTACACCACGGCCAGAGACGCCGCCATTACGGCCAATGCTCCGGCGGCAACCCACACTGCTTGTAACTGATCCTTGTTTTTCTCTTCCATGTTGGAGCAATGTAATTGTATACTAATATAATGTGCGTGTTGGACTTTATAGAGACTGATGATTTGGTAATACCCATATAACTTTAACTTAATCACAGGAATGCCATGGGTATTGGGGAAAGGGTAAAAAAAGTTGTCTACCAAAATGATCACGTGAGTCAGGCGGAGGGGAGACAATCAAACATTCTCGACTGCAATGCTGCTGCCGCTGCCCACTACACTACACTCATCATTGGCACCATTCGAGTTTTGCAGGGTAGAGGGCAGCTTGTGTGTACAAACGGAAATGCAGAGGGTACTAGTGATTGGGGTGTTGGGATTGGAAATATGAAATGGGAATGATGGTTTTGCAACAACGAATTAAGGCATGCGCTACGGTTGAGATAAAATAATAATAATAATAAAAAAAAATGGAGGTTGGGTTGGGAGAGTGAAAAGGCACGCCTGTGTTTGCGTTAAGGGAGACATGATCGCAGATTGAAAACCTCCCACACATGTCACTCTTGAATCATGCTACTACCCGCTATACTAATCTCTCACTATCAAACTGGTATGCTCACACAACAAAAGCAATGGACCAGATTTCTCCATCATGTGAGGATTAATAATCTGATTAATTTGGGCCCTTGTGTAAGATACCCGCGGGAAAACGGAAGGTTCCCTCGAGAATCAAACACGGAACTTTATGTTCATGAAACGGAGTCGCCACGTTAAATTAATTTAAAACCCAATTTTCACGAAAAAGGTTAGAGAAAATGAGTTCGGAGGTCAGGTTACGTCTTGGGAAGAACTTTTCATCGTTCACCCAATCCGCCTCGGAAAAACCGAGTCTCCCTAAGTTTGTTGACAAAAAACGTGCAAGTGTGTGTGTATTTTAAAAATGAGAGAAACTGACTTTTAACAGAAAACAGTTAAAAAGTTAACAGAAAGGGGGTTTATTTGCAAAAGTTTTGACAGAATGGGATTAAAACTAAAAAAAGCAATTCCCCGGACAAACCATCCGTACGGTTGGTGATGGTTGTCCTGGGAATTTACAGATTTATAAGAAACAGTCCAGTTCCAGGCAGAAACAGAGCATCCTGCTGAAACTGGACAGTATGTGATCTTTTCAGGTTACTTTGTGGTACCAAAACATGTATATCAATCATCCCTATGCCATTGACCATCAATTGGACACCAAAAACACATGATTTTGGGTATGATCAAGGCAATAATTGGGGAAAGAAAACAAAGTTGATGAACATGACCTTTAGGCAAAAACAACCATTTGGATGGTTAAAGATTGAGACTTTAACCCTCCAAATGAGTGATTCATCCAAGACAAAGTCTTGAAACATCAAAAATCAACCTTTGGATGAATAAAGATTGAGTCTTTATCATCCAAAGGGACATTATTAGGACTTAGATAAATGTTTGGAGGGTAAAGATCAAGGCTTTACCACCCAAACTTGATCATTATAACATGAACATAAATATCATAAATGTGCAATGGCTTTCTCCAAATGTGCAATGGATCACCAAGCCAAAAGTAAAGACATTAAATTAAATGACATTAATATAAATGACATAAAGTAAATGACATAAAAGTAAATTGCATTAATCATAACAAGTCTTGATCATCTTTGGTTTGTAACCCTTAATCATGCACAAGGCATAAGGGCACCATGAATCATTTCAAGACTTGGTTCCATTTAATAATAATAGCTCAAGAATGTAAAGACATTACATAGATAAGAATATGAACAAGTAAATAAAGAAGTGAAGAGGAGGTGGGGGAGAAGGAGGCCTCACCAATGTTTGATTTTAGCCTATCTTCCTCTCTTTCACTCAATTCTCACAAATATGGTGTTTCTGCTCGTATTTCAGCAGAGTTTTTGCTCTCAAAACTATTTTTCTCCCTCCCTTAAATGATCAGCAAAGGCTCAATTTATAGGGACTGAAGGCACCCAAACCAGTCGTACGACTGGGCCCTTCTAGTACCCATACTATCCGTACGACTCAGCCTGGCGAGTTTCTGGATTTTTCTAAGTTTTAATTCTAGGATAGTCCTAGAGTTTTGGTTTATTCTAGTGATGTCTTAGTCTATCAGTTTTATCCCTGGATAGTCCTAAGAATACCTCTAAGCTGGTTTCAGTTCAGATTGGGGTACTGTTAGTACCCGATCTGAAAATGAGTTTATTAGGGCTTTCCCAAATATACAAGGACTTTATAGGAATTAGAAACCTTGCAAAGACTTGTCCCGGATTCCCAAAAATAGCTCAATGTTCTAGAAAACATTAAATATGGACATTTAGGGTTGCCTTGTATGAACAGTAAAACCCTAGCTTGAATTTCACGTCAGCGCGCAACGATGGCCACGCGGCCACTTTCGCCGCCGCCCTCCATCTTGGCCACGCGGCCACATCCGCCCCGAATGATCTGGACCGTCAGATCTCTCCATCAGTTTCCTATTTAAAGACCTCCCTTGCCTCATAATTGGGGGATCCGAATTGGAGAGCTTCCAAGTGACGATTTTTCTCCCAAATCAAGTCATTCAAGCCCCCAAAAACACTCTCAAGAATCCCAAGAAGATCCAAGGTTATTTCTTGCCAACAAAGGTAAGTTTTCTAACTTTTTCTTCATGTTCTTGCCATATTATTAATTTAGATCCATAATATTCATATTCTTAATATGTTTATTCATGTGTTCTTCATAATATTCATGTTCCTAACATCTTTATTCATATTTTCTTCATGACATTTATATGTTCATAATATGTTCTTCGCATGTTCATCATATATTTAGGGTTACGATCTTCATGTTAACATGTTATTTCATAGCCAATGATGATCTAGGGTTCATCAACCCAAGGATGATCTAGGAACTACTTCTAAACCCTAAACTTTAGGTGAATTCCCCCCCTCATTATGCATGATCCCGATTCTCCTGCCTATTCTAAATTCTTCTCGAACTACGCTGACCTGAGCTTCTCACATTGAGAGGAACGTAGGCAATCTTCGGATCCGGTCTCAAACACTAACACACTACTAACACATTCATCATGATAGAAAGACCGCTCAATTCGGGCAATAGGAGTGATAACGTTCAATATTCTTCTCTTGTTGTAATTTGACCCCCGAACCCATTAACATGCTTTTTTCAAAGTTTTGGCTATAATTAAAACGGCGTGGCGACTCTCATAAATTTTAATGTTGCTATGAATATCCCAAATTCAAACACACGTATTCACAGTGGCGACTCTGCTGGGGACTGCTTTGAAACTTTTTCAAACTTAATGGGTCTAACTTTCGTCACATCATGATGCTTGCCATGTTTACACATGCACACACTTTCCATGTTTACACATGCACACACTCGCCATGTTTACACATGCACATACTCGCCATGTTTACACATGCACACACCTGCCATGATTACACATGCACACACCTGCCATGTTTATACATGCACGCACTTGCCATGTTTACACATGCACACACCTTGCCATGTTTACACATGCACACACCTGCCATGCTTGCCATGTTTACACATGCACACACCTGCCATGTTTACACATGCACATGCATACACCTGCCATGTTTACACATGCACACACCTGCCATGTTTACACATGCACACACTTGCCATGTTTACACATGCACACACCTGCCACACATGCACACACCTGCCATATTTGCACATGCACCTCACACTTTGCCATGTTTGCACATGCACCTCACACTTTGCCATGTTTGCACATGCACCTCACACTTTGCTATGTTTACACATGCACCTTGTATTTTTGCCATGTTAATACTTGTACCTTGTATTTCTGTACCCTTGTTATTTTCATCTTAGTATTAGGGTCAAACAAAACCTTGCTATTTTCCCGTGTACATTCTTCTTCCCTCTCTCTTGCATTGCATTGCATCATTTAAACATTCAAAGCTTCCCTCTTTTCTCCCTAAAAAGAATTAGTTTCTTGCCACACACTACCACTAGTCCGTGTCTGCACTGCACAGGTCCCCATTACCCGGAGTATTCGATGTGCAGGAATTTGTGCGCTACTGCCGCCCTCTTTTCGAGTCACTCGTCTACTCCACTCACCGTGTACGTTCCGCGAGCGGTGGGAACCTTTTACCTTACCCGTGTCAACCCACACATAGAGATTAGGACACTCCTTGGATCAACCATTTAGGATGTAAATAAATGCAAAGCTTTTCGCAAAATAAAATGTGCATTGCATCTAGGCGACCTCTAAGGTCCATCGCTCACCCCTTGGGCTATCTATCAAAATTCCTCATCTTGGCCTATCTAGGTTACCTACCCATCATAGCGATCCATTTGGGTCTACCCTTCATCTCGACCCGCTTTGGCCAAAATCCCACCATCCTTTGGCCTCTTAGGACAATTTTATCTACCTTTGACCTCCTAGGTCAACCTTTGACCGCCTAGGTCAACCTTCCCAATCTTTGACCTCCTTGATCAACCTTATCTACCTTTGACCTCCTAGGTCAACCTTTGACCCCCTAGGTCAACCTTACCACCCTTTGACCTCTTAGGCCAACCTTTGACCCCCTAGGTCAACCTTCTCCGCTCTTGACCTCCTAGGTCAACCTTTGACCCCCTAGGTCAACCTTATCACCTTCGACCTCTTAGGTCAACCCTTGACTGCCTAGGTCAACCTCATCCGCCTTTGACCTCTTAGGTCTACCCTTGACCTCCTAGGTCAACCTTATCACCCTCGACCTCTTAGGTCACCCCTCGACCTCTTAGGTTAACCCTGACCGCCTAGGTCAACCTCATCCACCTTTGACCTCTTAGGTCAACCCTTGACTGCCTAGGTCAACCTCATCCGCCTTTGACCTCTTAGGTCTACCCTTGACCGCCTAGGTCAACTTTATCCGCCTTTGACCTCTTAGGTCAACCCTTGACCTCCTAGGTCGACCTCATCCGCCTTTGACCTCTTAGGTCTACCCTTGACCGCCTAGGTCAACTTTATCCGCCTTTGACCTCTTAGGTCTATCCTTGACCTCCTAGGTCAACCTTATCACCCTCGACCTCTTAGGTCACCCCTCGACCTCTTAGGTCAACCCTTGACCTCCTAGGTCAACTTTATCCACCATCGACCTCTTAGGTCAACCCTTGACCCCCTAGGTCAACCTTATCACCTCTGACCCCCTAGGTAAACGTTATCATCTTTGACCTCTTAAGTCTACCCTTGACCCCCTAGGTCAACCTCATCCGCCTTCGACCTCTTAGGTCAACCTTTGACCCCCTAGGTCAACTTAATCATCTTTGACCTCTTAGGTCAACCTTTGACCTCCTAGGTCAACCCAATCACCTTCGACCTCTTAGGTCAAACTTGGACTCCTAGGTCAACCTTATCCGCTTTCGACCTCTTAGGTCAATCTTTGGTTCCATAGGTGAACCCAATTACCTTTGGTCCTAACCCGCTTAGGTCAAACCGTCATTATTTGACCCACCGTCGTCCAGACCAACCTAGGTCAACCCGTTTAGGTCCACACACCATCCTTGACCCATTTAGGTCAACTTGTCCGTCTTAGGTTAAAACTACCCCTTCACCTTTGACCCGTCAAGGTCACCCCGTGACCCGCTTAGGTCGACTTACCTATCTTGGATCCATCTAGGTCAATCTCCAACCTTCCTTAGTCCACCAACCCGAATAGGTCAACCTTAGACCCGCTTAGGTCAAACCATGTCTATCTCGCTTAGATCATCCCATAGGCAAACCGCTACAACCCGCTATCTTGATCCAACCCTTCTCATTTAGGTCGACCTATCCTTTACCCATCTAGGTCAACCCACCATTATCGTCGCATCCTAGCTTGAACCATTTCTTGTCTCAAACATTAGGTCAAACCTTAGGTCAAATTTAGGTCAAACCTTACCCGATTCCTATAGGTCTTCCTCACCCATGCTTGACTACAGACCGAGTCATCTCCCTCTTTTTGACCCCTATGGTCACCTCTCACCTCTTTTTAAAAGTCTAACTTGATTCGAACTACGGCGACCTGAGCCTCTTATTGTGTGGGACCTCTCCCTCATGATAAGGGGAACGTAGGCAACTTCGGCCCGGTCAAACTTTCAATTTTTTACCAAAATGCATTTCAAAAATGTGGAGACCGACTCTTTTCCAAAAAATGATTTTATAACGATGCCTTATCATTAAATACGAATCTAATTCTTTCATGACTAGAGTTCTGCATCATGTCGGCTGCAGAGAACATCGAAGTTGCAACTGAAGCTGCTACCCAAGATCCCGAGACAATCCTCTACACCGGTACTGCTCTCAGTAAGCAAGCATCCCACTTCGAAGCCATCCTCGATGAACAAGCAATCCACTTTAAGGCCATTCTCAACGAGCAAGCAACACACTTTCAGAAGGAGATGCATAAGACCCTAAGAGATATCGAGAGGCGCCATTTGTCTGACATTCGTGGCGTTTATGATTACCTCAGTCGAGTTCTCCCTCTTGCTCAATGTCAACACCCGTGCGCTCCTCAAATGTACGGGCCGCCACAGACTGTCCCCGTCGGGATGCCTCCTATGACTACTCATCAACAAGGGGTGCCGGTACCTAAATCACCCTCAAAGACAGTTCGTGAAAGGAAGGACGAGCGTGAATTCGACGACTTGGGTATGCCGTTAGCCAAACTCTTCAAAAGTCTAGTTCAAGCCGGCAAGTTGTCTCCTTTGTTCAACCAAGTAGGGTGAAGCAAGGCTTGGATCCCTCCAAACACTGCCAATACCACCAGTACATTGGGCATGACACCGAAGATTGCCTCCAATTGAGGAGAAAGATTCAAAGCCTCATTGACAGCGGAGCCATCACCCGCCAACGGAATACATGGGCATGGGCAAAAGAGGAAATTGGGGCTACCTCCTTTAAATAAAAGAAAAGAAAAGGGTCATTCAGTCTTCGTAGGTTCTAGAGTGTCCTTAGTCAAAAGTCCACCTTGGACGATTTTTGTTTCTTTAAGTAAAAGTCCACCCCGGACTAGTCAGTTTAAATCTTTTAGTTCCAATAAAAGGGTCTTTATTTCTTTTCTTTTCTCTCTAGACTTGAGACATAAGCTTGCATATATCAATTTCATGAAAATTGTCTTATTCACCATTTTCGCTTGATTGCTATATCTTTATATGATGAATTAATCTTAATCTTACTCATTAATGACGACTCATTAAAAGGTAAATGGACCCACAAACCATTCACATAACTAAGTAATCGATTAATCTCAAAATAACAAATGCTTCGATCAATTGGGATGAACGAATCACTTTCTCTTCTCTCTACATTCTACCCCCATACACTCTCTCTATACACTCACCCCTTGTACACACTTCATGTACACTCTCTATATACACCTTTTCCTATACACTATCCTCATACGCCTCTCATCCCACCATTAGACCCCTTTTTATAAGGTCGTGACAAAGAAATGGACTGCGGTTGCTCATCATCAAATAGACATCCATGCGGCCACAATTTAAAGGGTTGGTTTGTTCCCTTCATGAGTACTACATGCCGTTACACTGGGGCTGTCCGTATTCCATCGTAAATGTAAGACAAGTGCACGAAGTCATTCATGCCATTAATTGGTGCACGTGATAATCCAATGGAGCTCTACCGGTGAAAATCAAGGGGCTAGGATGCCCGCCGCCAGCAAAAGGCCGCTTGAACTATAAGGAAGCTACCTCGCAATCGAGAGAGGCGAAAGCAAACTAGGGGCTTGTCTCGCCCAATGTTTCATGTACAAATATAAATATATATATATATATATATATATATATATATATATATATATATATATATATGGCTCGCTAGGTTGAAACCCAAAAGGGAGACCTAGGCAAAAGTTAGAGCATTGCACAAAAAGAAGCCCGCTAGGTTGAAAACCCGAAGGGCGGCCTAGGCAAAAAAAAGGGTGTGCATAAAGAGATAAAATAAAAAAGAAAAAGAAAAATAGAAGGGGCTATCACCATGGAAAAGTAAAAGTCCCATTTTCTTTTCACCTCAAATGTTCTATTTTCCTTTCTTTCCTTACAAAGTAGATAAACGACAGCAACCCATGACAACTACGATGGACCAATCCACTGCAACAACTACAAAGGAGTAATCCACCGCAATGAGCTACAAAGAACAACTCACCTCAAACGAACCTCACACCCCTAAACTCAAAACCCAACTTCATCGTCAACCGGGCAACCACTCAAAGCCAAACATAACCTACCTTGGGCCAACTTTCTTTCTTTTCTTTCCTCCCACACATACCCACTGAAACCCGACACCATCATCAAGCGGGTCATCCCCGAACTACGCGGACCTGAGCTCCTCACCTTGAGGAGAACGTAGGCAACCTTAGGGTCCGGTCCAAAATATACACAACCCGCCTCGTAGCCAATGTTCTTTCTCTTCTCTCTTGCCCCATATTTCTACTCCTGACTTCTTCACTCACAATTGATCAAAACATTTATTATTTCGAGACTACTTGTCTAAAAACATAATCATAAGATGCATAACTAATCAACGAGGTCCATTCTCGAACAATCAAATGAGAATCTTGAATAAAACAATTTTCAAATGTCTCGACAAGTCTTCCGTTCTATAATCTAGGAAAGAGCTAAACACTTACTTTCTGTCAAGCAGGGGCTTCCTCCCTTTTGTACATATATACACTCAGTTGCCCAAAGAGTCAAAGTGTGAGTACTATTTCTCTATCTCTTACTCTACCCAAAATGCCCCCGCATGTTTTCAAACAATTCTTTTTTCCTTTTTTGAGTCGACTGAATGATTTCAAAAAAAAAAAATGATGATGCAAAAGAGATGCCCACTAGATTGAAAACCCGCAAGGGCGGTCTAGGCAGAAAAAAGGGTGCGTCTCAAAGGAGGTAGGATACCCCACTCTACGCCCTTATCGAACTGGGGCTTCCCCAACAGAATGGGTCGACTATAGGGTTTTCTCAGAGAATATTGAGGCTTCGATAAGCACATACTTAGAAGAAGGGCATCCCTCATCATCAAGCTCGACGTAGAATTTCTCAAAGGAGGAAGGGTACCCGCTCACCAAATTGGAGAATCCCTGATGGAATGGGTCGACTATTTGGTTTCCCAGAGAATACCGAGGCGTCAACAAGGATACACTTAGAAGAAGGGCACCCCTCATCGTCAAAACTCGGCACGCGACGACCTATTTGGATTGATTAGAATCATAATTAATTATAAGGCATCTGTATAAGATCATAACACTTTGTGAATACCCCTTTCCGATGAAGCGACGCATGGGAAGTATCTTGTGATTATTTTTATTTACAAAAGGAATATTCTTAACGACATTAAAATTATGAGAGTCGCCACGCCGTTTTAATTAAAGCCAAAACATTGAAAAAAGCATTTTTAGTGGGTTCGGGGGTCAAATTAAAACAAGAGAAGAATATTGGACGTTATCACTCCTATTGCCCGAATTGATCGGTCTTCATATCATGATGAATGTGTTAGTAGTGTGTTAGTGATTTAGATCGGATCCGAAGATTGCCTACGTTCCTCTCAATGTGAGAAGCTCAGGTCAGCGTAGTTCGCAGAGAATTAGAATAGGCAGAAGAATCGGGATCATGCATAATGAGAGGGGAATTACCTAAAGATTAGGGTTTAGAAGTAGTTCCTAGATCATCCTCGGGTTGATGAACCCTCGATCATCATCGGCTATGAAATAACATGTAATTATGAAGATCGCATCCCTAAATATAGTATAAATAAGGTTTTAATCTATGAACACGAAGAACATACGAAGAACATATTATGAACATATGAATGAGCATGCAAAGAATATGAAGAAACTATGAATAAACATGTACGAACATGAATATAAAAGATCTACATTAAAAATAATGCAAGAACACGAAGAAAAAGTTAGAAAACTTACCTATGTTGGCAAGAAATAAACCTTGGATCTTCTTGAGTGTTTGAATGCTAATTAGAGAGCAAAATAGTGTTTAAGAACCCCAAAACTCGGACTTAGAGCTCTCAAAATCGGATCCCTAAACCAATGGAATGGAATTGGTTTATATAGTAAACTGATGGGAAGATCTGATGGTCCAGATCATCCAGCGCAAGGTTGGCCGCCTGGCCATGGTTGAAGCCGGTGACAAGAGTGGCCGCGTGGCCAAGATCAACGCGGAGCAAGGTTGGCCGCGTGGCCAAGTCTGCAGGCTGACTTGATTCTTAAGCTAGGGTTTCTGCATGGTTTTAAGGAAACCATTTACTACCTAATTTGATAGATTTTGTCATAAATGAGATATTTTGGGAATCCGGGACAAGTCTTTGCAAGGTTTCTAATTCCTATAAAGTCCTTGTATTTTTGGGAAAGTCCTAATAAACTCATTTTCAGGTCGGGTACTAACAGTAGCCCCTCGGCGACGCTTCTTGCAAGGCAATGTGGGGTCGACGATAAAAGAAGGATCCGTCTGAAACATGAGTTTCAAAACAGACGAAAGGAAATGGAACGGCTGAACCTTGACAGGCGACCTACGTATCCGCGGGGGAATCAAGCCAAACGTAGTTCAAAGCTGACGGGAAATTGGGAATGACTGTCCTCTGATGGGGAGCAACGTCTTCTGCTGGGGAAAATGCACCTGCTGGGGATGATAGATGACCGCGTCGGTCGGGTGGCTGGACCTTTTCAGGTTTCCTACGTATCCTCCGAGGAATCAAGCCGGTCGTAGTTCGGAGACATTGGGGAAAGACGAGACATCGAACTTCTGCTGTGGATAATAAACCTACAGATACTATCTTGTATGAAGAACGAACATTCGTAAGCAATGAAGTTATTTGGGAAAATTAAAGACTACGCTGTCTAAATAATCCCAAGATGGAATGGTAAACGCAATCAGGATCGCCAGGGCTCCTGCCGATCGCGCTAAAGTAATAGATGATGGATCTCTCGCGAACAGAAACGCCGAGGCTTCTGCCAACCACAATTGATCAAGGATACGTATGTCATAGAGGCGCCGAAGTCTCTACGATCATGCAAATCCTAATAATAGATGATCGCTCGCAAACAGAAACGCCGAGGCTTCTGCCAATAACGATCGATCTAGGATGGTATGTCATAGAGGCGCCGAAGTCTCTACAACCATACGAATCCTAAAATAGATGCTGGATCGCTCGCAAACAAAAACGCCGAGGCTTCTGCCAATTACGATTGATCAAGGATGGTATGTCATAGAGGCGCCGAAGTATATGTAATCATACGAATCCTAAGAAAATATTCTTGTGAAGAATGGAAATTTTAAGGGGCTTTCCGTACCCAAAGGTAACGAATATCAGTTAGAATTGTGCTAAGGGCATTTAAGATGAATTAAAGGGAAAAGATCAGGGACAAAAGTGGAATTTTATCTGAAGGGACAAGGTTGGCCGCGTGGCCAAACACACTAAACTGCAATAATGGCCGCGTGGCCAAGACCGCTGAGTGGTCAGATCTCTTTCACGCGGATCGCTGATCTGACGGCTGGGGTTGCAAGGACGAAAGTGGCCGCGTGGCCAAGGCTGCCGACGGGCTGACTCCTTAGTCACATCACCAGACACCTCCCCTTTTCTTCTTCTTTTCTTCTTTCTTCTTCTTCCTTCCTCCATTGTTAACGATTTAGAGAGAGAAAATTGGGTTTTTAGAGAGAGAAAGTTTGGATTTTGATAATCTTGGAGATTTTATTTCACATTTTTCTTGAAGCTATGGCAGATTGGATCAATGAGGCGTTATTTAGGGATTTCCCGGGCCATGGTGGGTACATGATTCCATAACAAGAGCAACAAGGAGAGGGGCACGGTAATACTCAGGGCGCAGGAAATGTCGGGGTTGATCCAGGAGCGGGCTTTGAAGCGGCGCCCTTGATTCCACGGGGCGGTTTGAGACCACGAGCCGCGACTCGGAATTATCGCGATAATCTGCTGCGGTCTACGTTCGACCAAGATTATGATTTTTACGTCGACTCTGAGCGTCATTGGTCGATGGGGCTTCCGGAGACGCGAGAGGTAAATTTCGAATTTCCACTCCTCTCCTTCTCGCACATTTGTATGTTTTATGCACATAATATGAAATGCTAGAATAATGGAATGCTAGAATTTAAATTGCTAGAATTGTAAATTGCTAGAATGGTAACATACCTGTGCTGTGTTTACCTGCAGAGGATCAAGGCTCGTGGGTCCACAGTGACTGTGGGCAAACTGTGGGCGTCCCTGCCGGAGGGACCGGGCGGTTTGCGTGCTCGGATCGAGGCTATGGGCTTTGGCCCATTCTTTGACAGTGTCCGCATGGTCGGGGCTACCCTGAAGGTGGCAGCGGTGATAGAGGTGTGCCGGGAGTTCTGGTGGGATACCACCCATACCTTCCACTTCAGTTGGGGAGAGATTACCATCACGCCGACGGATTTCGCGGCCATCACAGGGTTGAGGATTACTGGTACCCCTTTGCCTTTTGATGAGATCTTGGCGGAGCGGCGGGACTATAGACAGGCTCTGCTGGGAGTCGACACCGACCTGGGAGGAGGTGTCAAGGGTTATGGATTGGAGGTCGGGAAGGTGAATCGCTTGGTGGAGGTGGCTATTGAGGCCTTTAGTAGGGGGGAATATGATTTGGATTGCTTGGTCCGGCTGTTCTTATGGTACAGCTTTTCAGAGATTTTGTTACCCAGTGGGGCTACCGTCTGCCGGTACTCACTGCTAGGGGCTTTTGTGGACTTGGACCAGGTCGGTGGGATTTCTTGGGGCGGAGCTGGTTTGGCTGAGATTTACCGGGCTTTGGACCATTGCTCGAGGGCTAGCTCGTCGGCCTTTGACGGTTTCCAGTTCGCCTTTGAGGTATACTCTTGACTACCCTTCTTTTTCACATTGCTGAGATTTCTGCTCCACGCTTTGGTCTGAAATGTCTCTCTCATTATATGCACAGGCTTGGGTGTACGAAGTCTTCGGTGTCGCCCCTTTTCAGTTGGTGATGAGTGCTAACAAGGTTGTTCCCATCATGTCGTACTGGTGCAAGGGCAACAGGGCTCCTCCCCGCAGAAACCGGGATAGGAAGACGGTGGATGCTGCTGATCTGAGGAGGGTGTTCGCGATGTCTGAGCCTGTCGGGGTTAGATTTTACCCATGGAGTCCGGCCAATGAGGCTTCGGTGGGTCCCTATGTAGTGGATTTGACCGCTTCTAGGGTTCTGCTTGTGGGTCTCACCGGGGAGGCCATGTATCTTGAAGAGAGGGTGGTTCGTCAGCACAGGGCTGGTGCGTTACCGTGGGCTCCTTATGACCCTCCTCGGGATATGCTCCGTCCCGCGAGGTTGGCGACTTTCTTGGCTCCCACTCCGGCAGAGCATTACAGAGGGAGTGACGACTATGCCGGCTACGTGCGGACACGGCTGATCAGCCCTCAGGTTCGGGCTCGGATGCTATCGGAAGAGGGATCGAGCTCGGCCCGGTACGTTGGTCGGAGTCGGCCTTTGGTTGATATTCCCCTTCGCTCGAGTAGCGTGAGAGTGATGAGGGGCGGCCGGGAGGTGGAGCTTAGCTTGGAGCCGACTGATGCCGATCTTGTTGAGGAGACATTCATTCCTCCGCCCGACGCTGGGGTATGGCTTTGTGTTTTATATTAGTCATGTTTGCACACACCTATTTCCTTCTGCATTGTAACCATTTGCCTTGGCTTCCCTTTCAGGTGACTCGGGAGGCATATATCCGTTCAGCTCGGCGGGAGAACGTGTTGATGCGCTTACTGAGGGAGGCGTACCATTCATGTACTTTCCAGAGGGACGACGTTGCGTCACCCCAGTGTCGTGAGCGGTCTCCGAACGGCGCGGGCTCTTCTCACATTGGTGGTCGAGCGGTCCAGGGACGGAGTTCGGGTGCCGGTAGCTCTCGGGCTTTAGTACGGCGTGGAGACACCACGGAGGAGGATTCTGACTAGGCGGGGCCCATCTTTCTATCTTTATTTCCTACACTGTTAGCTAGTAGAGAGCAGAGGGATATGTATGTATAGAACCAATGTATAAAATGCATGCATGTATATGATGTTCTAAAAATGCAATTTTATTGTGGGAGCCTACTTGTGCAAACTAGTTATTTTACAAATGTTCCTAATTTTATACAATGCATGAGCCATGGAAGGGGGAAGGTACGTAGTTGCATGGATCCATCACGGAGTGGGAGGAAACAAACTGGATTTCTGCATGGAGCGATGTTGGCCGCCTGGCCATGGCGAGACCCAGAGCAATGTTGGCCGCCTGGCCATGGCAAGGCACGGAGCAATGTTGGCCGCGTGGCCTAGGACGAAGTTGGCCGCCTGGCCAAGGACAATATCGGCCGCGGGGCCAAGGGCATATGTGGCCGCGTGGCCAAATCCTGCGCCGCCTCCGGTTTTCCTTTTCCTGGCAAGAATCGGGAGTTGTGTAGTATTTAATGGGAGTTTGTGTCCTATTCAACTTCGTACCAGCAGCTCTTTTGATCAATTTTGAGTTCCAATCATCAACTTGCTCTTCTTTTGTCATGGATCACAATGCAAGGCTTTCTAGACTTGAAAAAGGAGCTTTCATAACATCTTTGGAGAAGTGGGTTGCCAAGGTATCCGGTCCTTGTCGTAGGAAATTTGAGAAGCGCTATGGGATCAAGTGTCTTTGGTCATTCTTGCACATGAACTCCAACACTAACCTCTTGCAAGCTTGCTGGAAGTTTTGGAACGACACTCTTCATGTTTTCAACTTTTCTTTTAATGAGATGGTACCCACTTATGAAGACATCAAGGCGCTTTGCGGTTGTGAAGGGAAGGGTACACTTGCATTGCCCTTTGATTTTATTCCTTTGCATGACAAGTTGATAGCCTTTGGTGTGCCCGCAGATGACCTTGGTAAGTATGCTAGAGGTAGCTATGTCGGCCTTTCTTGGATGCCAAGGCACTTTATGCATGCGGATGTGACCTCGGACCGTTCTTTGGACCATCTTGCCTTGTGTTTATTTGCTTCTATTCTTTTCCCTTCCGAAGTCGGATGTGCTAGCGAGGGATGTTTGACCATGGTGAATGCGGCTCGTTCGGGACATGACATTGTACCGGCCATCCTTGGGGAGCTTATTTGTGGGATTCCTCATCTTGCGGTTTATGGCGGGATGCCGTGCGGCAGTGATAGACTTTTGACCATGTGGTTGCAAGAAAGGCTCCGAGTGAACAAGCCAGCGGTTTCTTCGGCGGTGACCCCATGGATGCACCGTATTAGAGGTATGGAGGAGAGGTTCGAGGGAATGACTCTCAAGGGTTGGGAGAGGTACTTGGCGGAGATGGTGACCGATGACATCAAATGGGTGGTGCCCCATTGGCACATTAATTCCGTGAAGGAGAAGCAAGTGGGACTGTACATGATTAAAGTTCCGTCATTTTCTGGGACCACTTTCTACTACCCCGCTAGAGTACTCCGTCAGTACGGTCTAGTGCAAACCATCCCCGAGGGTTGGGATGAGGAGAGGACCCGTTTTCCTTTTGGCATACTTCATTTGGACGATAGCGCTTCGGTTCTCCTTTCTCAAATGTGGGGCGAGGCCGGTTTTGGCCATAGAACTCTCATCACACGCTCCAACAACACCTACTTATCACGAGAGTATTTGGATTGGTTTATGGAGAGACTTGGGCAAACGGAGCAGACTCTAGAGACCCTAAGGGGCACTATTTTGGCATCCTGTGATCCTAGTTGTTCGTTGAGGATGAAGGAGGCGATGGCTTATGAGAGGAAGAGGAGTCAGAGCATGTCTAATGGAGATGGAGCGGGGACTTCAAGGAAGAGAAAGGATGGAGAGACTCCTAGTGTCAAAACAAAAGGGGTTAGTGAATTTGAGAGGAGGTTTTGTGAGAACCCTAACAAGAAGAAGGTTCGCCGTGGTCAAAGCAAGAAGAAAGGGACCGAAGGCACGAGTGGCACTAAAGAGTAGTTCCGAGGATCCTTCCATAGTTGTTGCAAACACATTGTTTTTAATTTAGTTACTTTGTTTTAGTTTCGATTTCATAATAGGTTATTTATTCAAAAAGTATGTCAAGCTTAGACTCATCGAATAAGTGTTAACATGCAATGACTATGGAAATAAAAGTTTTTGCTTTCAGAAAATACAACTTCTATCTTTATTGCTTGACAAGATTTGGATGTTTATTTGTTTTTTAGACCGCACCTTTTGAAAGGCTGCCTACGTTCCCCTTTTACAAATAGGACTAAGGGGCTCAGGTCACCGTAGTTTACTCCAGTCAGACTAGAATGATTTTAAAGAAAGGGAAGATAGAAGGGAGAATGCTCTAACTTTTGCCTAGACCGCCCTTGCGGGTTTTCGATCTAGCGAGCTTTGTACGCACCCTTATTTTGCATAGACCGCCCTTTGCGGGTTTTCAGTCTATCGGGCTTCTTTTGTGTAGTAAACATTTTTTTTTTTTTTTTAAGAGGGGGAGTCTAGTCATAGTAGCGTCTGAGCTTGCTGAGGTTGACTGGTTCCTTGAACGGGTTGCCATCCAAATCTGCCATTCTGACCGCTCCTCCGGAGAAGATCTTCTGTACTACAAACGGCCCTACCCAAGTGGGGGCCCATTTCCCGAGGGGGTTGAATTTGTTGGGTAAGCGTGCTTTGAGCACCAAGTCTCCTTCCTTTATGTCAACAGGCTTGACCTTTTTATTGAAGGCTTTTGTCGTTCTCCTTTGATAGGCCCGGATGTGTTCCATGGCCTTCAATCTGCGTTCGTCGAGTGTTGCCAACTGATCATAGCGACTACGAAGCCATTCTACCTCATTCACTTGGTTCTCGAGCAAGATCCTCAAAGATGGCACCTCCAACTCAATAGGGAGCACTGCCTCCATGCCGTATGTCAAAGCGTAAGGGGTCTCTCTAGTAGCGGTGCGGACTGACGTTCTGTACCCCCAAAGTGCTAATGGTAACTTCTCGGGCCAATCCCGCCCTTGCGAAGCCATCTTGCGAATTATCTGCTCTATCGTCTTGTTGGCCGCCCCAACCGCGCCGTTAGTCTGTGGATAGTATGGGGAAGATTTCTTTCGTTCGATCTTGAATTCTACAAGCAAGCGAGCACACTCGGCTTCGAAATGACTGCCATTATCTGATATAATGAGGTTAGGAACCCCATACCGACACATAATGTTCTCTTTGATAAACTGCGCTACCTTCTTGGAATTCAGCACCTTGTAAGACTGAGCTTCGACCCACTTTGTGAAGTAGTCGACCGCGACGAGGACGAATTCATGACCATTACTACCGGCCGGCAAGATCTTTCCAATAATGTCTATACCCCACGTGGCGAATGGCCAAGGCGTGGTGGAACTATACAATTCGTGTGGGGGGATGTGGTTGAGGTTGGAGCATACTTGGCACTTGTGACACCGTCGAACCCATTGAATACAGTCTGTCTCCATGGTAATCCAATAATAGCCCAGCCGAGTGATCTTCTGTCTAAGCATCCTTGCATTCATGTGGGGTCCGCATAACCCGTTGTGTACTTCTTCCATTATTGCTTCAGCTTTCTTGTTGTCGACACATAGGAGCAACAGACCATCGTAATGCCTCTTGTACAAAGTATCGTCTAACAGCACAAACTAGCCCACCAACCTTTTGAGTGCTTGCAGACTCTTGGCTTTCACATCTCCGTCAAAGGACATCTCTCCGTGCTTAAGGAATTTGTATATTTGGGCGTACCATTGATCTATGTTTACCTCGGCATTGATCTGGATTTCACAGCAATAGGCGGGGTTCTCCCTTCGTCCAACCCTGAATGGTTTCACGGACCTTCCCTCTGGAATTTCAACTAAGGAGGCCAATGTAGCTTGAGCATCCGCGAACCTATTTCTGTCTCGCGGCAGGAAATGGAAGGTAACTTCTTTGAACTGTGCTATCAACTCATCCATGTAACCTTGGTACCGCTGCAGGCAAGGATCAATAGTTTTCCATTTCTTTGCCGTTTGGTTAATAATCAAAGCAGAGTCTCCATACACTTCTAACTCTTTCACGTTGCGTTCTAGGGCGGCCTCCAATCCGGCTATACACGCCTCATACTCGGCGGCGTTGTTGGTTGCTGAAAAGTTCAGCTTGAGGGCTATGGGAGTGTGCTCATCTTTGGGATCAATAAGTAGGAGTCCGACTCCATTCCCTCGTTTGTTTGCAGCTCCGTCAAAGAATAATTGCCACCTTTCTGCGACCTCAATTGCGAAAATGTCGTCGTCTGGGAACTCAGGGTCGGGTCCTCTTGTCTCGGTGCTTGGAGAGTCTGTGAGTTGATCGGCCATTGCCCTCCCCTTGACTGCTTTCCTCGGTACATAAGTAATGTCGAACTCTCCCAGGAACACTGACCATTTAGCGAGTCTCATAGACAGGGAGGGTTTATCAAACAGGTACTTGATAGGATCCATTTTCAAGACTAGTAAGATCGGATGGGATACCATGTAGTGCTTAAGCTTCGCCACCACCCATACTAGGCCTACGCAGGTCTTCTCGAGCGCGGAGTAATTGAGCTCGCTACCTTGTAACTTTCGGCTGGCAAAGTACACTGCATTCTCAATCCGGGAATCTTTGGCTTCTTGCGCTAACATAGCTCCAACGGCGGTGTCTGTCACAGTTAAGTATAGTAGCAACGGCTTCTCCTTATGCGGCGGGCGCAGGATTGGGGTATTCACCAAATACTGTTTGATCCTCTCGAAGGCTATCTGGCAGTCATGATCCCACTCCACACTGGTTGTTTTCTTAATTAACTTGAAAATTGGTTCGCAGATGGTGGTCAGCTGATTGATAAACCGACTGATGTATTGCAGGCGTCCCATGAATCCTTTTATCTCTGTCTCGGTACGGGGTGGTTTCATCTCCAGGATGGCTTGAATTTTCCTTGGGTCGGCTTCGATCCCATTCTCGGTGACCATGTAACCTAATACTTTCCCTCTACGAACTCCAAAGGTGCATTTCGCCGGGTTCAAACGCATGGCGTGCTCTCTCAACCTGTTGAAGAATTTTCTGAGATCCATCAAGTGTTGACCATCAGCCCCTTTTGAATGTATAATCATGTCATCCACGTACACCTCAATCTCCTTGTGGATCATATCGTGGAATAATGTCGTAACTGCCCGTTGGTAAGTAGCCCCAGCGTTCCTCAGCCCAAATGGCATGACAGTATAGCAAAAAGTCCCCCATGGGGTGGTGAAAGCTGTTTTTTCTTGGTCCTCCTCGGCCATCTTGATTTGGTTATAGCCGGCAAACCCATCCACAAACGACTTGACCTCATAGTGGGCGGTCGGATCCACCAACATGTCGATATTTGGCAAGGGGAAGTCATCCTTTGGCGTAGCTTTGTTGAGATCCCGAAAATCCACACATACTCTGACTTTACCATTGGATTTCTTGACAGTCACCAGATTCGATAACCAAGTTGGATACTCGATCACCCTGATGAAACCCACACGGAGTAGCTTCTCAATCTCTTCCTTCACTTGCAAAGACCATTCCGGCTTAATGCGGCGCAGCTTCTGTTTGACCGGCTTAGCGTCTGGTGCTGTCGGGATTCTGTGCTCTACGATCGAGTTGTCGAGCCCCGGCATGTCCTTATAAGACCATGCAAACACATCCACATATTCTTTGAGTAGCTCAATCAGTGCTTCCCTTTCGGCTCCGCTGAAGAAACTCCCGATCTGTGTTTCCTTAGGCTCGGCTTCGGTTCCCAAATTCACGCATGTTAACACCTCATCGGCAGCTTGGGCTCGAGATTCTTTTTGATTAATAACCTGTTCTGAGATTTCTTTAATGTATTCATCATTTAATGTGTCTGTGTCTGCTTCTTCTAATGAATCATTATTAACTAAGTGTATGTCATTAGTTTGATTATTAGCCAATTTATCAGTTAAAAGAGTGACTATAGAGGGATACTCGGAAAGGTCGAGGGTTTCATTCATGGCAAAAGGGAAAATATCGTTTGCAACAAGATCATAGTCTTCAGACGTAAGGTCGTCAGACTTAGAGGAAGACTCAAATTCAAAATGTAAAACACTGGACTCTGGGGACGGGGATTTTGGGCGAGTGACAGGAGATGCTGCAGGAGTTGCGACAGGAGAAGGAGTAAGCCCCAGTGTTCCCATCATAAATTCCGGAGTAGCTATAGGTCCCCCAATGATGCACCAATTCTTGAGCTTGTCCCCCATGGGTACCACCAATGTCCTTGGGTCCACCTTATCTTCAGAATCGTCCCCGGTGACGGCAACCATGTCTTCGTGCAGCCCCAGATTACCCAGATGTTGAAGCAGATATTGGCCGTCCCACGTCTCAGTCAAACTTGGAGTTTCTGTGGCTTCTATTGCTGGCTTGTCAAGGGTCGAGGCTTCAAGTTGATCTGCCAAGTCATCTGCAACCTTGGTGGAGTACTCATGCCTGATGGTTCTAACTCTGCCCGTGGCTTTGTCATATTCCATGTAAGTCAGCTTCATGTTGGACCGATCGAATTCCACATCTCTGAAAATCTCGAACCCTTTCTGCAATTTCCCGGTGTGGTCAATCCATGGCTCGGCGAACTCAAAACACAAAAACTCCTCGCCTTCCCTGACAAAGTAGCTATTCAGGGACAGGCGGTATGGCCGCATTTCAGGCTTTTTGTAGGGAAGCTACATCTTTTTAAGCAATTCTATCCTTTGTCGCTCCATCTTGTCTTCAAGAGTAAGGGTGTACCCTAGACCGAATAACCCTCGATGATCAACCTCTTCAACCAATTTTGTGGGGCCTTGCAAGTTCTTACCTAGCCCCAGCCCCGGTATAAAACCCATGTTACGCAGTATCTTGACAACAGGTGCCACTTTGTCCGTTGTTTTGGTTAGGTCGATGGTGCAGATCTGTGCTTGAGCGACTATTTCGAAGCCATTTAAGAGCTGGCTCTCTTCCCCATGCTGAATCTGTAAGACAGGAACGCCCTTGGTGTCCGTCCCTTGGGCAGTTACGAGATCACTGTAGATGATAGTCACTTCATTACCAGATTGAAACTTTACACATTGGTGCAGGGAGGATGGGACAGCGCCCGACTGATGTAACCATGGCCGGCCAAGGAGGAGTGAGAAGGTTGCGGGGATGTCTATAACGTGGAAGTCGGTTGGTAGGATCTTTGTTCCGATGGTAATGGGCAAGGTGACTTCGCCTATCACGGCGCGGCATGTAGAGTCATAAGCTTTGATGGTTTGCTTGGATGGGCGTAAATCAACACCATGAACGCCAACCACATCCATCATCCTTGAAGGCAGGATATTAATAGCAGAACCATTATCAATGAATACACGGTGAATTTTCTTCTCATTTACCTCGACTGTGATGTATAAAGGCTCATTATGATCAACTCCGAACGCTGGCTTGTCTATCTCTGAGAAAGTGATGATGTTTCCGTAGTGGATATTTCCAATCATGTGGGTGACGTCTTCCGGGGTAATAGTGGATGGTACCATGGTGGCGGCGAGGTTTTGCTCGAGCATGAGGCGATGGGCTAGGGAGGAGGTGAGTAGGGACCATAGTGAAATATGGGCTTGGGTTTGTTTGAGTTGAGTGAGGATAGGGTCTTCTTTGTCTAGGTCGGCTTGTTCGGGTTCCTTCCCAAAGACTTTCTTTGCACCCTTCGGGACGGATTGGTACACTTGACCGGATCTTTTAAAGAGACAGACTTCTGCACGTAGCTCCTCTAAAGACAATGGCGAGTCATGACAAGGGGGCGAAACTTCGGTCTTTTCGGCCTCCTCGAAGATTTCGGCCCAAGAAAGAGGTTGAGAGGGCTTGGGACTCTCTTCCTCTAGAGATTCGACTTCACTCACTAGTTCTTCTAAAGACAACAAGTAGCAAGAAGATTCTTTATTATTAGTCATTGAAATACAACCCATCTCATCACAGTCCGCCACAACAGGCTCGGCCGGATCAGTGATCTCACTAAGTTCTACCATGAGTACATTGCTAGCTACATAATCTCTAGGGTCTTCGATAACTCCCTTGCGGATGAGCTCTTGCACGGCCTTCTTGAGTTCAAAGCATTCTTCGGTAGTGTGACCGGTGCACTTGTGGTAGTGGCAAAACTTTGATAAATCGCAACCAAGACGAGGAAGGTGTCCTTCTAACGGTTCGAGCATTTCTAACGTCACCAACGCCATGAAGATATCCACCATCGTGAGCCCTATCTTGTCAAAGGCATCCATGAGCTCTAGGATACTAATCTCGCATGTTTGCACCATATTCACCCCACCCCCATTGTTAGGAAGAGGGTTATTCACCACATTAGGACACTTCGGCTTCTCAATCTTCTTGTCATTGATCAACCCTTGTACTACGCGCTTCAATTGAATACAACCATCCGTTGTGTGCCCGATGTGCTTGTGATACTTGCAGAACTTGGAGGCGTCCAAATCACTTCTTGGGTAGGCGGGTTGGTAATTTTCTAAAGGTTTGATAAGACCTCTCTTGACTAGCACGTCAAAGACTTTCCCCATGGGCATTCCAAAATCGTCAAAGTGCTCCCTCTCTCTTTGCGGCGGAGCCCCATTCCTTGTTACGGCTTGGACATCTAACGGGACCTCTTTCTGGACCATATTCACTTGGCCGACGGCCTCCTTTCCACCCCTAGGAGGCGCAGGCGCAGTAGGAGCTTTGTAGCGGAAGGAGTTGTTGTTGTTGGTCTTCGGACTTTCCTTTGGTGGCACAATCCCAGTGAACCCTGCTTCGTACCTTACTCCGGCGTCAACCATTTCCCGCAAATCAGGGAAGTAACCATTACCTATAGCTGCTTTCATCTCCGGTAGCAAGCACTTGTAGAAAATCTGTTTCTGTTCCTTCGCTTTTGGTGGGTATTGGACCTCGCACAACCGATTATTCCACCTCTTGTAAAAATCATAAATAGCCTCGCCGGGTTTTTGCATAGTGTTCTCAAGGTCGGTTCGATTCACATGCCAATCCAAGTTAGCTTGATACTTCTCACAGAAAATGGCACTGATTTGATCCCACGTTTGCCTCTCGCTTGGCTCTAACCCCAAGAACCAACGCAGAGCTATACCATCCAAAGTGCTATGGAACACGCGAGCCATTTGTTCGTTGGTGCAGTCACGAGCCCTCATGGCCAACACATAACTATCCAAATGAGTCTTAGGACACGAGTCACCATGAAACATCGCCACCTTAGGCATCTTGAAATCCTTGGGGAGAGCCCCCACTTGGCTAGGGTTGATTGTCTTGGTAGTCGGTGCACTTTGCTTATCCACGGTCTCGATCAACTTTCGCATTTGCTCTTGCATAGCCATAACCACAGGGTGATTGGAGATGTCGGGGATAGTTTCTGACAAAATGACGGGAGGAGTAGTGGAAGCAGTAGCAGCGGCCATCCCAATACTCAAAGGCAACGAGGGTGCGGGTAGTTTGCTAGCGGAGAGGTAGCCACCAAGCAGTTCAGGGGAAGGTTCATAGACGGCCTTGTTCTTGCTCATGGTAGTGAAACCTTGTTGGGTGTAGAGAGAAGGAGGTGGAACATTGCGGTAGCTTGGGAATGGGAAGGTAGTAGCATTGGTGTTGGGGGGACAGTTGGTATTGACCTCTTCATCCTCGACATAAATGAAATTCTCCCCATCGGGCACCAGTTTAGTCCCCTTTTGTTGAATGTGACCCTTCAACTGTTGGTTCTGGTCTTCCAGCATCTTGTTGCTTTCCTCGAGATTTTTGATCTTCGCTTCGAGACCGGCGAGGAAGTTCTGGAGGCTTGGGGGAATACCATTGAGAGTAGCCTCAGTGTTGAGCTCGGCGGCACTAGCAGGAGGAGCAGAGGCTGAAGCTGAGGCGGGAGTTGACATTGCTGATGACGAGACTGAGAACGTGGACGGAGTAGAAGCTTCACGTTGTAGTCGACCACCCGAACGGATCCAAACTTGCTTTGCTGAAAGGTTGAAGGGCAATGAAGCTTTTTAGGAGAGGGGGAAGGCTCATGCAAAGTATATTTTAATTTACAAAAAACATACATTATTTACATCCTAATTGGTTGGAAGGGATACCCCTTTTTCGCAACTAGTTAGAAGACTACGATCAGTGGAGGCCATCACTACGTCTATAGACCCCTCGTTTTTCACCTGTATTGCACACCCCCAAACGGACAATTTGGGCGAGGGTCCTATAGGGCAAGCGGCTTCCACCAACCATCGGATCCTACGACTAACCCTCCCTTAAAGGCATTTAACGTGATGTCTATGTTGCATCCTACGCAAGTTAATGATGAGCGGAGATCTTAACAACAAACACTCATCTCACCATGGCACGTCCCTTGTAGGGAAATCACTTTTTTGTGCACTTTCTCTCAAAGATCTCGATTCATCATTGACTTGGGGATGACTCGACATAGACAGCACGTTAATTGACTATTAAGGAAAAGCTAGCCAAACCAACCGGTCAAAACCTAGGTGTGATACCTATACTAGTGTGGGTTGACACGGGTAAGGTAAAAGGTTCCCACCGCTCGCGGAACGTACACGGTGAGTGGAGTAGACGAGTGACTCGAAAAGAAGGCGACAGTAGCGCACAAATTCCTGCACATCGAATACTCCGGGTAATGGGGACCTGTGCAGTGCTGACACGGACTAGTGGTAGTGTGTGGCAAGAAACTAATTCTTTTTAAGGAGAAAAGAGAGAAGTTTTTGATGTTAGGATGATGCAATGCAATGCATGAGAGAGGGAGAGAGAGCCATGTACAGGGGAGCATAGCAGAGTTTTGTTTGACCCTAAAACTAAAGCGAAGATAACAAGGGTACATGGTACAAGGTACAAGGTACAAGTATTAACATGGCGGAGTGCGCGGGTGCATGTGTAAACATGGCAGGTGTGTGCATGTGTAAACATGGCAGGTGTGTGCATGTGTTAAACATGGCAAGTGTGAGCATGTGTAAACATGGCAAGTGTGTGTGCATGTGTAAACATGGCAAGTGTGTGTGCATGTGTAAACATGGCAGGTGTGTGCATGTGTAAACATGGCAAGTGTGTGTGCATGTGTAAACATGGCAAGGTATGTGCATGTGTAAACATGGCAAGTGTATGTAGGGTGCACGTGTAAACATGGCAGGTGTGCGCATATGTGAACATGGCAGAAGTGTAAGGTGCATGTGAGAACATGGCAAAGTGTGTGCATGTGAGAACATGGCAAAGTGTAAGGTGCATGTGAGAACATGGCAGACATCATGATGTGAACGAAAGTTAGACCCACTAAGTTTGAAAAAGTTTCAAAGCAGTCCCCAGCAGAGTCGCCACTGTGAATACCCCTTTCCGATGAAGCGACGCATGGGAAGTATCTTGTGATTATTTTTATTTACAAAAGGAATATTCTTAACGACATTAAAATTATGAGAGTCGCCACGCCGTTTTAATTAAAGCCAAAACATTGAAAAAAGCATTTTTAGTGGGTTCGGGGGTCAAATTACAACAAGAGAAGAATATTGGACGTTATCACTCCTATTGCCCGAATTGATCGGTCTTCATATCATGATGAATGTGTTAGTAGTGTGTTAGTGATTTAGACCGGATCCGAAGATTGCCTACGTTCCTCTCAATGTGAGAAGCTCAGGTCAGCGTAGTTCGCAGAGAATTAGAATAGGCAGAAGAATCGGGATCATGCATAATGAGAGGGGAATTACCTAAAGATTAGGGTTTAGAAGTAGTTCCTAGATCATCCTCGGGTTGATGAACCCTCGATCATCATCGGCTATGAAATAACATGTAATTATGAAGATCGCAACCCTAAATATAGTATAAATAAGGTTTTAATCTATGAACACGAAGAACATACGAAGAACATATTATGAACATATGAATGAGCATGCAAAGAATATGAAGAAACTATGAATAAACATGTACGAACATGAATATAAAAGATCTACATTAAAAATAATGCAAGAACACGAAGAAAAAGTTAGAAAACTTACCTATGTTGGCAAGAAATAAACCTTGGATCTTCTTGAGTGTTTGAATGCTAATTAGAGAGCAAAATAGTGTTTAAGAACCCCAAAACTCGGACTTAGAGCTCTCAAAATCGGATCCCTAAACCAATGGAATGGAATTGGTTTATATAGTAAACTGATGGGAAGATCTGATGGTCCAGATCATCCAGCGCAAGGTTGGCCGCCTGGCCATGGTTGAAGCCGGTGACAAGAGTGGCCGCGTGGCCAAGATCAACGCGGAGCAAGGTTGGCCGCGTGGCCAAGTCTGCAGGCTGACTTGATTCTTAAGCTAGGGTTTCTGCATGGTTTTAAGGAAACCATTTACTACCTAATTTGATAGATTTTGTCATAAATGAGATATTTTGGGAATCCGGGACAAGTCTTTGCAAGGTTTCTAATTCCTATAAAGTCCTTGTATTTTTGGGAAAGTCCTAATAAACTCATTTTCAGGTCGGGTACTAACACACTTTCATAAAGTTTTCTCCTCCCCGACACTTTGTTTATAAACCCGCACTCTCGGTCTCCACAAAATTGTAAAAACATCTTCGGTCCGTCCGGGACCCATCTATGTGATTCCTAGAGTTGACTCGGTCCTTTACCCTATCTCCTACACTTTAGGGAACCTTTAGGACTAAACCCTCAACTCTCTAGGTCCCAAGCCTACCCGGTCAGTCTTACCTAGGTTACACCATAACTCCTTAGGTCCCGAACCTACCCGGTGAGTCTTACCTAGATTACATCATAACCCCTTAGTTCGACCTACCGCAAGTTTGTAGCATGACCCCTTAGGTCTTAAACCGGTTCTACCCAGACCTTCAGACCTTAAACCGGTTAGCCAAAGCTAAGTCCTTAGGATGAACCATTAGGTCCCGAAACTACCGGTCCCAAGCCTACCCGATCTCCTAGATCTCAAACCTACCAACACATACTCGTCCTTACCCTATCTAGGCCATAGCTCTCTTATCCTCCTAGGTCCAGCCTCTTAGATCTACCCAGTCTAACCTGTTGAACGATCCCTTAGATCCCAAGTCCATGCAAAGCCACCAAACACCTATCTTTTAAGTCTCTAGCATATCCGATCCACACATTAGGTCTCAATTCCTAAACCCTTTAGATCACAAAACTTTCCACTCTCTAGGTCTATAACCTTAGACCTCCACCCTTTGGACTCTTTAATTCCCAATCCTACTTGGTCCGATTAAAAGCGACGCATCTACGTCTCCCGACTCCCGTCATATCCAAGCCATGGCCCTACCACTCTTAAACCTACCAAGTACCAACCTAGTGTCACTCCTTAGCTTCAAAAGACTTCCTAGTCTGACCTTCAACCCTTTAGGTCTCTAACCTACTTAATCCGAGCCGAGTCCAAACCTCGCCACCTACAAGGTCCACCCTTGAACTCCATGGATCTCAAACATCGCTCCCCCAACGAGCCTAAACCTCGAACCTGCTCAAGCACATAGGATCTCCTGCGTACCGCGCCATGCCATAGACCCGTCCGGTCAGAACTCGTGCGCTTAACACCTTTGGGGTCCCATCCCTAGCCTACCTTCACAATCCCTTTACCTAAAGCGCCAACATGGTCACATGTCCAGACCCATTTCTCGCACATGGCTCACACCTAGCACACCTTAGAGCCCAAACCCGACATGCGTATTAGGTACTAGGATCATCCAATCCCAATCCATTGCTCCTTGGCCGACCTCAAGCCTGCTTGGTCCTAATCCATAACGCGGTTTCTCTAGGACAAAAGACTTACCCGCTTGAAAGCCTTATGTCCCAACGCTACCCTGCCTAGCCTTCGATCTCCTAGATCTCACGCCTACCATTCCATTATGCCCCGGTCTCCTTAACACATGTCTGAGTCTTACCCTAGCTAAACCCTAGAACTTTAGCCTAGGTCTAATCTATCGAGCCTATCCAGCCACGAGGTATCAAGCTCATTTGCCCCAAACCGCAACACTCTTAGACCTCAAACTTGCTCGGTCTAGACCAAGACAAACCTTCAAATGCTTTCGGTTTCCAAACCCTAGCTTAGAGCCTAGGTATTTACACCCTTCCTAAACCCTAGCCTTAATCCTAGGTAGTCACGTATCCTCTCTAAACCCTAGCCTCAAGCCTAGGTAGTCATATCATTCTCTCTGAACCCTAGCCTCAAGCCTAGGTAATTACATCCTTTCAAACCCTAGCCTAAAGCCTAGGAGGTTACATCCTTCTTAAACCCTAGCCTTGATCCTAGGTAGGTACACCCTTCCTAAACCCTAGCCTTGATCCTAGGTAGTCACATATCCTCTCTAAAACCTAGCCTTAAGCCTAGGAAACCACAACATCCCCTTTAACCCTAGCCCAAATTCTAGGGAATTTCCAAAGCCCCGTATGCAACATCATTTCCAAATTCCCGAAACCCTAGTCTCGAAACCTAGGAAATTTACAATCTCAATTCTCCATTTTATTGAACCCTAGTCCAAAACCTAGGATATAATGCCCTGTCCAAAACTCAATCAACCCTAGCCTCAAGCCTAGGAAGCCGCATTCGCTCTAAACCCTAGCCTCGAGCCTAGGTAGTCACATTCGCTCCAAACCCTAGCCTCAAGCTTAGGTAGTCGCACTCTTTCTAAACCCTAGCCTCGAGCCTAGGTAGTCGCATTCGCTCTAAACCCTAGCCTCGAGCCTAGGTATTCGCATTCGCTCTAAACCCTAGCCTCAAGCCTAGGTAGTCGCACTCTTTCTAAAACCCTAGCCTCAAGCCTAGGTAGAAATTATCCTCTTTAAACTCTATCGTCAAGCCTAGGATTCAACATTCCCTTCAAACCCCAGTCCTAGACCTAGGAAACTCCTTCACCTTAGTCTCAAAACGTAGGAAGTTTACAGTCCTTAGCCTTAAAACCTAGCCTAAAGCCTAGGTTACCATGAACATTTCCAAGCCATAGTCACCAATCCCAGAAAATGGTGAACCCTAACATCAAGCTTAGTGGACCTTCCACAAAAGCAATCCCTCTTCCCAACGGTCCATGGTCTCAAGCATAGGAAGTCACAACCCTTTCAACTCCCAGCCTTAGGTCTAAAGCCAACGCCTTTGCAACCTCTGAACCTACCACAACTCCAAGCCCTAGCCTCGAAGCCTAGGATATTTCTAAACCCTAGTCCCAAACCTAGGAGAGTCATGGTCCTTAAACACCAGTTTTCAAACCCTTGTTCGAAACCCTAACATCTAGGAAGTTCCCAAACCTCAACCTCTCCAAACTCTAGCCCCAAACCTAGGAATCTGCATTCTCTCCAAACCCTACTCTCAAGCCTAGGAAGCACCATCCTCTTTAACCCTAGCCCAAGTTCTAGGGAATTCCCAAAGCCCTGTGTGCAACATCCTTTCCAAATTCCCGAAACCCTAGTCTCGAAACCTAGGAAATTTATAATCTCAATCCCCCGCTAGTCTTATGCCTAGGATACAATAGCCTTTCCATATTCTCTCCGAACCCTAGCCTCGAGCCTAGGTAGTCGCATTCTCTCCAAACCCTAGCCCGTAAGCCTAGGAAACCCACATTGTATCCAAGACACAATCTCAAGTCTAAACAACCATAACATCTTTTGCATCCTTATCTCAAGGCTAAGAGGCTACCCATCCCCTTTCCTTAAAAGCCTTAGGTCCTACCCTAAGCAACCAAGCAAAATGTCCCTTACCTAATACCTTCATCTTAATGGTTCGTAGCCTCATATTATGTATTCCTCCTAATTTAGGGTAAGCGGATCCCAAACATTACGCTTTCCGTGGTCGTCCTTTGCTCACCAAAGAGTCCTTTACCTTGGCGACTCCCCGAGAGTCCATCACCTTTGCGACTCCCCAAGAGTCCATCACTTCTGCGATTCCCTGAGAGTCTATCACCTTCATGACTCCTTGAGAGTTCATCCCGTTTGCGACTTAATAACGATCCATCATCGTTGCCTCCGCATGTAAAATCCCATTTTTACCCCTAACCTGTTTCATCCATTGTAGGTGCCCTTAAATGCTATTTTGACTGATATTCGTTACCTTTGGGTATGGAAAACCTCTTAAAATTTCCATTTTTCACCAAATATTTGCTTAGGATTCGTATGGTTGTAGAGACTTCGGCGCCTCTATGACATACGCATCCTAGATCGATCGCGACTGGCAGAAGCCTCGGCGTTTCTGTTGGCGAGAGATCCAGCATCTATTATTTTAGCATTTCCTAATATTTGCTTAGGATTCGTATGCTTATAGAGACTTCGGCGCCTCTATGACACACGCATCCTAGATCGATCGCGACTGGCAGAAGCCTCGGTGTTTCTGTTGGCGAGAGATCCAGCATCTATTATTTTAGCATTTCCTAATATTTGCTTAGGATTCGTATGGTTGTAGAGACTTCGGCGCCTCTATGACATACGCATCCTAGATCGATCATGATTCGCAGAAGCCTCGGCGTTTCTGTTGGCGAGAGATCCAGCATCTATTATTTTAGCATTTCCTAATATTTGCTTAGGATTCGTATGGTTGTAGAGACTTCGGCGCCTCTATGACACACGCATCCTAGATCGATCGCGACTGGCAGAAGCCTCGGCGTTTCTGTTGGCGAGAGATCCAGCATCTATTATTTTAGCATTTCCTAATATTTTCTTAGGATTCGTATGGTTGTAGAGACTTTGGCGCCTCTATGACATACGCATCCTAGATCGATCGTGATTAGCAGAAGCCTCGGCGTTTCTGTTGGCGAAAGATCCAGCATCTATTATTTTAGCATTTCCTAATATTTGCTTAGGATTCGTATGGTTGTAGAGACTTCGGCGCCTCTATGACACACGCATCCTAGATCGATCGCGACTGGCAGAAGCCTCGGAGTTTCTGTTGGTGAGAGATCCAGCATCTATTATTTTAGCATTTCCTAATATTTGCTTAGGATTCGTATGGTTGTAGAGACTTTGGCGCCTCTATGACATACGCATCCTAGATCTATCGTGATTGGCAGAAGCCTCAGCGTTTCTGTTGGCGAGAGATCCAGCATCTATTATTTTAGCATTTCCTAATATTTGCTTAGGATTCGTATGGTTGTAGAGACTTCGGCGCCTCTATGACACACGCATCCTAGATCGATCGCGACTGGCAGAAGCCCGGGTGTTTCTGTTGGCGAGAGATCCAGCATCTATTATTTTAGAATTTCCTAATATTTGCTTAGGATTCGTATGGTTGTAGAGACTTCGGCGCCTCTATGACATACGCATCCTAGATCGATCGCGATTGGCAGAAGCCTCGGCGTTTCTGTTTGCGAGAGATCCAACATCTATTATTTTAGCACTTCCTAATATTTGCTTAGGATTCGTATGGTTGTAGAGACTTCGGCGCCTCTATGACATACGCATCCTAGATCGATCATGATTGGCAGAAGCCTCGGCGTTTCTGTTTGCGAAAGATCCAGCATCCATTATTTTAGCGCGATCGGCAGAAACCCGGGCGTTTCTGTTTGCGTTTACCTCAGCGTTTATTACTCCACCTCGGGATTATTTAGACAACGTAGTCTTTATTGTCCCATTATCCCTCTTGCTTCAAATGACCTCATTTCCTGACGAATGTTCGTTCTTCATACAGGATAGTGCCCGTAGGTTTATTATCCCTAGCAGAATGTTCGATGGCTCGTTTTTCCCTAATCGCTTCGAACTACGACCAGCTTGATTCCTCCGAGGATACATAGGAAACCTGAAAAGGTTCAGCCATCCGATCGACGTGGTCATCCCCAGCAGGTGCATTTTCCCCAGCAGAAAGCGTTGCTCCCCATCAGAGGACACTCATCCTCAATTTCCCCATCAGATTTGAACTACGTTTGGCTTGATTCTCCCGCGGATACGTAGGTCGCCTGTCAAGGTTCAGCCATTCCCTTACCTTTCATCTGTTTTGAAACTCATGTTCCAGAACGGATCCTTCTTTTATCGTCGACCCTCTATTGCCTTGCAAGAAGCATCGCCGAGGGGCTACTGTTAGTACCCGATCTGAAAATGAGTTTATTAGGGCTTTCCCAAATATACAAGGACTTTATAGGAATTAGAAACCTTGCAAAGACTTGTCCCGGATTCCCAAAAATAGCTCAATGTTCTAGAAAACATTAAATATGGACATTTAGGGTTGCCTTGTATGAACAGTAAAACCCTAGCTTGAATTTCACGTCAGCGCGCAACGATGGCCACGCGGCCACTTTCGCCGCCGCCCTCCATCTTGGCCACGCGGCCACATCCGCCCCGGATGATCTGGACCGTCAGATCTCTCCATCAGTTTCCTATTTAAAGACCTCCCTTGCCTCATAATTGGGGGATCCGAATTGGAGAGCTTCCAAGTGACGATTTTTCTCCCAAATCAAGTCATTCAAGCCCCCAAAAACACTCTCAAGAATCCCAAGAAGATCCAAGGTTATTTCTTGCCAACAAAGGTAAGTTTTCTAACTTTTTCTTCATGTTCTTGCCATATTATTAATTTAGATCCATAATATTCATATTCTTAATATGTTTATTCATGTGTTCTTCATAATATTCATGTTCCTAACATCTTTATTCATATTTTCTTCATGACATTTATATGTTCATAATATGTTCTTCGCATGTTCATCATATATTTAGGGTTACGATCTTCATGTTAACATGTTATTTCATAGCCAATGATGATCTAGGGTTCATCAACCCAAGGATGATCTAGGAACTACTTCTAAACCCTAAACTTTAGGTGAATTCCCCCCTCATTATGCATGATCCCGATTCTCCTGCCTATTCTAAATTCTTCTCGAACTACGCTGACCTGAGCTTCTCACATTGAGAGGAACGTAGGCAATCTTCGGATCCGGTCTCAAACACTAACACACTACTAACACATTCATCATGATAGAAAGACCGCTCAATTCGGGCAATAGGAGTGATAACGCTCAATATTCTTCTCTTGTTGTAATTTGACCCCCGAACCCATTAACATGCTTTTTTCAAAGTTTTGGCTATAATTAAAACGGCGTGGCGACTCTCATAAATTTTAATGTTGCTATGAATATCCCAAATTCAAACACACGTATTCACAGGTACTTACAGAGCCCCTCGGCAACGTGGCTTTAGGAAAGCGGGGTTGTCGACTAAAAAGCATCCCAATCTGCCTATGATGGGAGGACGGCTTGACCGATTTGGTTGTATGGCTAGACCTAGAGGTATAGGATTCCTACGTATCCCCCTTTTTGCGGGGAATCAAGCCTTAACGTAGTTCGGGGGTGAGAGATCTCTAAGGCTATTCAAACCTAAGAGTGACCGTTGAGGTCGGGTGAGGAACTTGGCGTCTCAAACCTAAGGGTGACCGTTGAGGTCGGGTGAGGAACTTGGCGTCTCAAACCTAGGGGTGACCTATTAAGGTCGGGTGAGGAACTTAGCGTCTCAAACTATGGGTGACCTATTAAGGCCGGGTGATGAACTTAGAGTCTCAAACTAGGGGCTTTTGCGATGGTAGCCTAACCGAAAGGGGGATATCTGTCATCCTCTCCTAAAGCGTAGGGGAATATATGTCATTCTCTCCTAAGGCGTAGGGGAATATCTGTCATTCTTTCCTAAAGTGTAAGGGAATATCTGTCATTATCTCCTAAAGCGTAGGGGAATATCTGTCATCCTCTCCTAGAAATGGTCTCGGTCTCACATGGACTTGACTCTCATTTGGTCTAAGTCGGAACGTGTTGACTTGACTCTCATTTGGTCGAAGTCGGGATTTTGGACTTGACTCTCATTTGGTCAAAGTCGGGATTTGGTCAACTTGACTCTACGGGGAGGGTTGACTTAAGGATGGACTTGATTCTCATTCGGTTGAAGTCGGGATTTGGTCAACTCGACTCTACGGGGAGGGTTGACTTAAGGATGGACTTGACTCTCATTTGGTCGAAGTCGGGACTTGGTCAACTCGACGGGGAGGTTTGACTTAAGGATGGACTTGACTCTCATTTGGTCAAGGTCGGGACTTGGATGGTCTTATGTCGCATTTGGACTGCCAGGGACAAAGGCTTCAACCTAAAATGACCACTCTGGGTCATGGCTTGGGTCAACTCCATCTTTGGGGAGTTTGACGGGAAAACTAGTCTTACGTCCGACTAAGGACTGCCGGGAACAAAGGCTTCAACCTAAAATGACCACTCTAGGTCAAGGCTTGGGTCAACTCCATATTTGGGGAGTTTGACGGGAAAACTGGTCTTACGTCCGACTAAGGACTGCCAGGACATTTTTCCAACATTCAATGGGCTTACGTCAAAGACCGCCGGAGAATTTTCACAATTTTCAAAGGGGTCGCATTACGCGGGTGCCTAAGTTCTAATTTTAGAAACCTAGGGAAAATATGATTCAAGCCACTAGGGGCCAAAGTGTAAATGTTGGGCAGGAAATTTTCTCGCCCAAACCATCCGTACGGTTTGGTCGGTCGTCTCCCTTTTTTCTAAATAGCGGCAGCCTTATGGCTGCTCTTTCATTGCTGCGAAAACAGACGAGAGAAAAGAGGGAAATTGCGAGGGAAACTTCAAATTTCTTCCCTAAATTGCTTGAAGATCATCCATGGCGGGACGGGCACGCGCGGGTTACCCTAGAGGAGCGGACAAAAGGCTCGATATGGTTCGGAATTTTCGGGGCTACTCCGTTGATCTCATGGATGCAGGAGCGGGCTTCTACAAGTCTCCTACTGTGCATTTGTGCCACGAGGGAGGAGTGAGCATTCTTAAGCTTTTCCCTTTTCAATTTGTGTCAATTTGGTGCATTTCCTAAACCTAGGGTTCATGTTCATGCAAATTGGGATTTTGTGCTTCTTGTGTCATTTTTTCGAAATAGGCTTGATTTTCATGAAATTGGAGTCACAAGGATCATGGGCATGTGTTTATTTTTTAATCGGGCATGCCTAGCTACGCTTGTGAAAATCAAAGTGTGCTACACTAATCTTGTGCATGAAATGCTTGTACCATGTGTTTGACTAGCTATTTGACACATTCTTGGGCATTTGTTACCTACGTACACATATGCCACTAAAAGTTCTTATTTTTTCCCATGAAAAAGGTTGACCCTAAATGGGGATGGATTTAGATTTTCAAAATGACCTTCAAATGACTATGCAATTTGAAAGGGGACGGAAAATGATTTTTCATATGACCCTCAAATGTCTATGCAATTTGAAAGGGGACGGAACATATTTTTTAAATGACCCTCAAATGTCTATGCAATTTGAAAGGGGACGGAACATATTTTTCAAATGGCCCTCAAATGTCTATGCAATTTGAAAGGGGACGGAACATATTTTTCAAATGGTCATCAAAATGTCTATGCAATTTGAAAGGGGACGGAACATATTTTTCAAATGACCTTCAAAATTCTATGCAATTTGAAAGGGGACGGAACCATTTTTTTTCGTGATCTGTATTCGTCATACACATTGGTATTTTGAAACTGGGTTATTCATACCTTTGCTGTGTTTACCTGCAGGGCAAGGATATCAAATTACGGGGGTCTCCGGATGCTTGCTTCTCCTTGTGGCAGGCTATGCCAGAGTCCGCCGATGGTGAGCCTGGTCCAAGGGAGTGGGTGGAGCGCACCGGCTTGGTGCCATTCATCGAGGGTTTGGGTACGTTGGTGGAGACCAACAGGAGCATGGGGATTCTTAATGCCCTTTCTGAGTATTGGTGGGACTCGACCCACACATTTCATCTGAGCTGGGGGGAGGTGACTGTGACTCCCGTCGATTTCTCAGCGATCACCGGGCTTTCTTTTGAAGGGCATCCAGTTTTTTGGAGGGATGGGATCCCTACCGAGGAGATTAGGGCACTTATCGGCTTCTCGGGCCCTACCAAGGGTTTAGGCATCTTGGTTCAGGGTGTGGAGAGAGCCATCCGGGCCAACTATTTGGAGTACCTGGCTGGCAGGG
Source organism: Campanula takesimana (assembly GCA_026119855.1). Classification (NCBI taxonomy): domain Eukaryota; kingdom Viridiplantae; phylum Streptophyta; class Magnoliopsida; order Asterales; family Campanulaceae; genus Campanula; species Campanula takesimana. The sequence continues at coordinate 953,065 of JAOWBW010000188.1, forward strand.
TGACGGCTGAGCTAATAGGGCGCTCTTACGTGTGGCTTCTTCTTAGCAACATGATTTTTGCCAATACCGATACTACATGCATGTTTCCCCTTCTTGGCTCACTGATGACGCCCGAGGGTATCAGGAACGTTGCTTGGGGCGAGTGCGGGCCTTGCCGAGCTGTATATAGAGCTCGATAAATTCAGCCCGAAGGCGAGCAAATCTTTGGCTTGCTTCCAGTTTGCCCTCGATGTATGCCTCTCTCCTCTTTCATTTTTTTCTGCCTTTGCTTTACTTTCTGCTTTGGCTTTTATTTCTTTCTCGTGTACTAAAAGCCTCCCTGTTCTTTATTTTCAGGCTTAGTACTACGAGATATTTGGCGGCTATTTGTGGAAGCCGTCTTTGGACTGGGACCTTAACTTTCCGGCTATGATCTGTTGGGCCAGGAGTGCCCGGGAGCCACAGGGGTCCAAGGGGAGAACTTCTGTCAGATACGCCGATGTAAATGCGGTGTTGAAAGGGCCCATACCTGGGGAGCTCAACCTATACCCGTGGTCAAGGTATGAGAGGCCGGAGATCGGCTTTGATTTGAGCGAGGCTCGGAGGGTCACGAGCCAGAAGAGGTTGCTATTGTGATTCCGGGGTGAGTCCTTCTACCTAGGGGAGAGGGTCTTATGGAAGCATGGGTTGGAGCTCGTGCAGAGGACACCAGTGGATCCTCCTGCGGGCATGTTCCTTTCTGACCATCGGGATGATCCTTTTCTCATGGGATCAGATGCAGCCGGTCTGATCACTGATGAGATGTATGGACGGTTCGTGGCTACTCGGCTCAGGTCACCGCAGGTAGTAGCTTCGGGGATAGCCCCTCCGGTTTGGATGGACTATTCTTATGTCTGCGTGGTTGGCAAGGTTCACAAGGTGGACTTGTCCACGCCAGGGGAAGGGGTCCCAGCTGAGGAGATCCCGGTTAAGGCGGTATGCTTTCTCTTTTTCTTGCACCCACATACCTTTCATTTCTGTCTCTTTCATTGAGCCATTCCTACTTTCATGTGCAGGTTGCATGGCGACCATTGCTGAGAAGGCCTAGCTTCTTGGGACGGGCCAAGAGATGGTTCAGGAAACTCACGGGCCGTTCGTACAAGGGCACCCGGATGGAGTACAACTTTGTACCGGGTAGGAGCTCGATGAGTGGCGAGGGGAGGCCTCGCAAGAGGGCATCAAGCGTGGAGCTGCCTCCCTCCTATGTCCGTAGTCAGTCCATAACTACTGCTGACATAACATCTTTTCGAGGCTCATTCCGAGACATAGGTGCCCATGAGACTGCCCCGGATCCTTTTGCTCATTTAACCTTGGAGCACCCTGAGCCATCTTCTGTTGATCGTTCGGGTACTTCCTCCCAGTTTGCTTGGCGTTCCTTTCAGCCATCTGCCCGTGAGTACATAAGCTTAGCGGAGTCCCTTTTTCATTTTGACCCCAATGCTTATCCAACTCGGGGCCCGGCATTTATTATTCGCCTCCGCTTGACTCGGACCCAGATTCTGAGTAGATGTACCTGTGCGAACCAATTTATGTTTTGTTTTGTTTGAAAACAATGTGTGTAAAGAACTTGTAATTTTATTAATGTTCAAAACGTTCTTTATTTATAAACTTACTTAAATGCATAGCTCGGGCCTTAAGAAGGCTTTTTGATGTTGTGACTTGCTGGGGACTCCCCAAAGTGTGTTTAGACTCGATTATGTACAAGTGGGACATATTTTTGACAGGTTTTGAGAAAGTGAAAGTGAGTTTCACTTGTGGGCAGTCTGTTGGTATGGGCTGCTGATATGAATTTTTTTACAGGGGACAAAGTATCCGTATGACTGGTGCAGAGGGTTGACTTTTTTGACCAAAACTTTCTGGGGACCTCTGGAGAATTTTGAAAAGCTGGGGATTTTATTGGAAGATTGTGACTCCGGGTTTTGGCTTAGACTGGGCTTACCAAAGCATGACCTTTCTGCTAGTCCCTTTAATGTGCTGTTATGGCTTGACAGCCCCGGTTCATTTGGGAATCAACTCCTAGGCTTATCACTTTGAAGGTGCCACTACGACTTAGTAGCCCCAGTCTTCCTTTGACTGAGGATTGCTCTATCGACATACCTTGGCTTTTCTTACTTGCCGTCAGGGGACCGATTCTCTTGCACATCTCGTTCTTTCTTAATCAACCTCACGGGCATCCCACCTTACGGGTATCCATTTTGTGTCTTTTGTTATTTCTTTTCTGGGAGTGGTCTAGTCGACTCATGACACGGACGTGAGCAAATTATATTTGCTTGCTCACACGAAAAGACAGACATAGGCGTTTGTGGGAGTGAGTCCCTTTTGTGAGGAAGGAAGCCTATGGACAGAAGTCAGTGTTTGGCTCTTTCCTAATACGTAGAAAAGAAGACTTGTCGAGACATCTGAAATTTGCCTTGATTAAGATCATCAAGATGATTGCTTGAATGGACCACGTTTATCATTAAGTCAATATTATTACGAGCAATTAGCCTTAACATGTATAAATGTTGTGATCGATTGAGATTAAGATTCGATCAATGGCAAGATCGGAAGGATAATGTGTTTTAGGGGGAATTGGTCTTTGATGTGACCAAAGAAGGTGTGTCTGGGAAATCGGTCATTGATGGGACCGAGGGCAGAGAACTTAGCCATTTTGAGAGGACCAAGATTTGATGGTTTTGTTTCATGTTGTGACCGGACCCGAAGGTTTCCTAAGTTCCCCTCTGTTTGAGGAGCTCAAGTCGCCGTAGTTCGGCCGTGCACCGCCTTTTTGCCAGGGTTGGCATCTTATGGAAGAATGTTGCTGCCTTTCTGGGCCTTTTCCGAGGTGGACTCTTCGGGGATGAGTCTCGGAGGTGGCTCTCTCTCGGGATGAATTCATTTTCCTCCATATTCATTTCATTTCCCTATTTTCATGTATTCATTTCCTTCCCTTCTTTTCATGTATTTTTTTTTAAGGGAACATGGAAGATTTACTCTTGTTGCCTCTGAGCAATGGCTCTTGGTGGGATGTCCAATACGTCTTGTTTTTTGTCCTCTTTGATGGGCACTCAGAGTTCTTTGCTAGCGGTTGCGGTGAGATCTTTGGTGATTGGGCAACAACATTCTTGCTTTTTCGTGGCATTGGGATGTCCTTGACATTCATAGAGAGTTTACACAAGGAAGACGTGTCGGGTTGTGTATTGGGGACGTGTATGGATGAGTATATTGGGAATGTGTATGAAGAGGAAAGATTTGCCATTAATGGTTTCCTTATGCCAATTGATCACAACATTTATTCATATTAAGATTAATTGCTTGCATTGAGTGTTTTTCATTTGTGTTAGGTCCATTCGTCCTTAATGAGTCATCATTGACCAACATGCTTAGAGGTCAATTCGTCATTCTAGGGACGTAGCAATCATTTGATGACATTAAGAAATATATTTTCAAGAGTTAATGTATTTTGCAAGTAATGTCTCAAGTTTAAAGAGAATAGAAGGAAAATGACTATTTCATTCCATAAAGGACTCGATTCTTTAAAGACTCAATGACTCGACCATTCACGAAATTGATACAGACTCAATTGGGCACCACCTCGGTACCTTTCTTCCCAAGACTTTTCCTCGCAGGGCTTAGGGAAAATAAAAGACAGTGTCCATGACGGACTTTTGAAATTCTAGATCCTACGAGACTAGACCACTCCTAATCCATTTTTGTTTCTTCCTCCTCTTCACATCCCCAAATTCCTTTTTTCGGGCTTAAACCCTACGGTTGCCTTTCTTGGTGATGATCCCCTCATCAATGAGCTCTTGGATTTTGTTTCTCAAGGTTGGGCAGGTTTCCGTGGAATGTCCTAAGGCTTGGTGATACTTGCAATGCTGCTTCTGATCACTGCGTTGGGAGGGGGGTTCATTCCAAATCACATGGCGGCTGAGCAGCTCGATCTTTCCGATTTCTAGCAGATGATCTAGCGTTTGATCCCTGGGCATCCCTAGATCATGGAACCAGCGGTCGTATTCTCCTTTACCTTGGGGATAAAAGCCCCCTATGACAGCCGCGGGTTTGCCGTGATACAGCGCGATGGGTTGTACTTGCTCATCAGGCCTTTGCTCGCCTCGGATTGGGCCACTGGGGTAGCTCTTGGTGGGGATGGTTTCCCTTGAGAGGATCCATTAATTTCCTCGATGGATCGCACGATCTTGTGAAGGCATTCTTTGGTATGCCTCAAGTTGTACCTTTCCATTTCATCGGTCAACTCGGCTCAGCTATGCATGAGCTCATACTTACGGTTGTATTCCTTCTAAATGGCTTCCTTGAGTCTTTTACTGTGTTTCTCCCAAATTTCCTCAACCCTCTCATGAAGGATTTCTGTGATTTCCTCCCGAAGTTGTCGGACGGTGTTGATTAATCCGTTACGGCTAGCTTCCGATCTTTGGACCCGGTCTTCCATCATGCTAATCGTCTTCTCCAAAAAATTTAACCTGGCTTCCAATCGGGCCTGGGTGTCAATTCTTACTTCGGATTCCACTGTGGGGGATTAATTTCCATTGCTTCCTATCAAACGGAGGACCATTAAACCGTAAGGGCACTTTGGAGGGATTCTCGGAGAATCATGCTTTAAGCAAAGAGGAGACTTCGACACAAGGGGATTTGACTCAAAAGAGGAAAACCAATCTGACTCTTAGAGTGAGTTTTTGGGGATAGACTCAAGCTATGCGTTTTTGGTGAGTTTACCAATTTTTATAAAAGAAGCATTTTATTTTCTTTTATTATTGAATGATCCTTTTCACATGAACAAACGTTAGCACACAATTGAAAGTCATGTATTTATCGGCTCGAGTATACTTAAAACAATCACTTTATTCCTAAATGGCTGGAAAATATTTATGTTCTTTTTCGCGACTATTCTAAATCCTGGGTCAGTGGAGGCCATCACTACGCCTATAAGCCCCTCGTTTTTCACCTGCCTTGCACACCCCCAAGGACGGACTATTCCGAGCGAGGGTCCTATAGGGCACGCGGATTCCACCGACCAAAAGGACCATTCCTAAGGTCTAGTGCGTCGTGAGGCTCCAATGCATGTGCCATTCTTATCATGATTAAGCCCCAGTCAAGGTCAAAATTGGTTTAATGCTTTAACGAAATTTCAGCATGACCTCATTTTAATGAGGGACCTTGGATCTTAACCTTGGGCTTAAGGATGATTGGGATGGGCCAAGCATTAGGACTTAACGACACGGTGTCAACCTATCCTTAATACATGACTTTGGTTAATTATGGTTGGAATTAACGCATAGGTCAAGGACCGGGTCAAAGATGACCTTCGTCACACTTGCTTTCACAAGGAGTCGTGAACTTGGGCGTTAACTTGGCCATAATTAACGTTTGGACACGTAATAGGGATGTGATGACGTGAGCTAGACCAAAAACCAACCATGGTCACGGTATTTGTGTGTCACGGACAATATGTGGTTGACTCGGCTCGGAAGGGGAGGTGGAATGGACCCTTGCGCGCGAGAAGGGCGCAAGAGCACCAATCAAGCTGCATCGTGGCATCCATCCCGGGTTTTGAGGGTTTTTGAGACGTGCACAAGGTCGAGTGCGCGTAGTGTGAAGTCTTCCACGTTCTCTTTTGAGTTAAAATAGGAATTTTCGGTTTGCTTTAGCATCATGAGCAAGAGTATATATAAGATATGCACAAGCAATTTAAACAAGTAATTTGCACAAGTAATCCAACAAAGATATGAACAAGTAAGAATCTTGAAAAACCAAATTTTGTACATGGAAAAGGTTGTGCACAATCGAAGGTTTTGAAAACCAAGAAGATTTTGCAAGAGGAGCAAGGCCCTTTGAAAATAAATTTATAAAAAAATATTGTGCACAACAAAAGGATTTTGAAAACCAAACTTTTATAAAATAGGGTTATGCACAATGAGGCCTTAAAAAACCCAAGATTTTATGTCCAAAATTTGTGCGTAACCGGGCTTTGGAAAACAAGTTTCGGTTCAAGAAAACAAAGGCGTATGTGCACAAATAAAGGCTGTAAATTGGAACCTGGACAAGCAGAAGCAAAGGGGACCATCAGAATGTTTCTGCCCTGCAAGAAAACGTTAATTTGAAACATTTTGTGGGCCCGGGAAAACCAGGCGTATGGCTAGTGGAGGTGTCCCATTATTATTTTTTTGCAATTTTTCAGTTTCTGACTCTTCAAGCCCCAGTTATTGTGTTTCCAGAACAGTTTCATTTCCAGAAATCAAAACAGAAACATAAAATACACACAAAATATGCACAAAGTCAACAAATGGGGACGGGAGTTTGACCCACACAAAAGTTCCCCCAAAGCTTCTAAAAAAAAGTTTGGAAACACTTTATTCCCCAACAGAGTCGCCACTGTAAGATACCCGCGGGAAAACGGAAGGTTCCCTCGAGAATCAAACACGGAACTTTATGTTCATGAAACGGAGTCGCCACGTTAAATTAATTTTTAACCCAATTTTAACGAAAAAGGTTAGAGAAAATGAGTTCGGAGGTCAGGTTACGTCTTGGGAAGAACTTTTTATCGTTCACCCAATCCGCCTCAGAAAAATTGAGTCTCCCTAAGTTTGTTGACCAAAAACGTGCAAGTGTGTGTGTGTATTTTAAAAACGGGAGAAACTGACTTTTAACATAAAACAGTTAAAAAGTTAACAGAAAGGGGGTTTATTTGCAATAGTTTTGACAGAATGGGATTAAAACTGAAAAAACAATTCCCCGGACAAACCATCCGTACGGTTGGTGATGGTTGTCCTGGGAATTTACAGATTTATCAGAAACAGTCCAGTTCCAGGCAGAAACAGAGCATCCTGCTGAAACTGGACATAATGTGATCTTTTCAGGTTACATTGTGGTACCAAAACATGTATACCAATCATCCCTATGCCATTGACCATCAATTGGACACCAAAAACACATGATTTTGGGTATGATCAAGGCAATAGTTGGAGAAAGAAAACAAAGTTGATGAACATGGCCTTTGGGCCAAAACAACCATTTGGATGGTTAAAGATTGAGACTTTAACCCTCCAAATGAGTGATTCATCCAAGACAAAGTCTTGAAACATCAAAAATCAATCTTTGGATGAATAAAGATTGAGTCTTTATCATCCAAATGGACATTATTAGGACTTAGATCAATGTTTGGAGGGTAAAGATCAAGGCTTTACCACCCAAACTTGATCATCATAGCATGAACATAAATATCATAAATGTGCAATGGCTTTCTCTAAATGTGCAATGGATCACCAAGCCAAAAGTAAAGACATTAAATTAAATAGCATTAATATAAATGACATGAAAGTAAATGACATAAAGTAAATGACATAAAAGTAAATTGCATTAATCATAACAAGCCTTGAATATCTTTGGTTTGTAACCCTTAATCATGCATAAGGCATGAGGGCACCATGAATCATTTCAAGACTTGGTTCTATTTAATAATAATAGCTCAAGAAATGTAAAGACATTGCATAGATAAGAATATGAACAAGTAAATAAAGAAGTGAAGAGGGGGTGGGGGAGAAGGAGGCCTCACCAATGTTTGATTCTAGCCTATCTTCCTCTATTTCACTCAATTCTCACAAATATGGTGTTTCTGCTCGTATTTCAGCAGATTTTTTGCTCTCAAAACTATTTTTCTCCCTCCCTGAAACGATCAGCAATGGCTCAATTTATAGGGACTGAAGGCACCCAAACCAGCCGTACGGCTGGGCCCTTCTAGTACCCATACTATCCGTACGACTAAGCCTGACGAGTTTTGTAGACACCCCGCCTTGGACCTCTCACCCCGATTGCATACATAGTATTTTTATTTAACTTATTTTTGTTAATTTCTGTTACTTCGGTTAAGTTTCTAACTGATTACGTTAGTTTTGGACTAAACTGCATAACAGAATTAACTTTAGAGTCATTTCTGTCATTCTCTCTTTTCCACCCGCGGGCGCTTCTGACACTGTTTGTGGGCTGCGCGTGCGTCTCGCCCCTAAAGCGGGACTCGCGCGCCTCCCATTATGGCAGTAACGGATTGCACCATATTTCCCTCCCTTTTCTTATTTACAACATCTCTTCTTGATTACAAAAGAGCCTCTTTTTACCTCCACATTCATCCCCCTAGTTTTATAACCTCCAATCCCATTATTCTAGCCATTTCTTAAAAAACAAAATATTTATTTTTATTATTATTTGATTTTCTTTTATTTATTTCATTTATCTTATTTTCTATTGGTCAATTCCATCTCACATATATTGATCATTTTCCCTCCAACCTTTCCCTCTCCTTTTTACCTATAAAAACCACCTTCTTCTACCTTAGAAAGGACCTTCTTTTTTGACTTCAATTTTCTCTACACATACACTATACACAAATCCTCTCAACAAGATTTCTCTACAAAACACTACACAAAGTGTTGCACAACATTTTCTCTACAACAACACCATCTTCAAGTCAAGGTTTAAAGTCCTTCTTAAGGTACAACTTCCCTTTTTCTTCTTCTTATTTTATTCATGTCTAATCAATGTATGCAATCTCCATAAAGAGGGATACAACTGAAAGGCCACTTCACTATTGAAGTTTGGTCAAGGTTACATCCCAACATTTTAATTCCACTTTAATTTAAATTCTCATTTCTTAATGTAATTACCTAGCGATAATTTGACATGTAATAGCATAAATCAATAAATAAACAATTCTCCTTTATTTTTTCTCTATAAATTTCCCCTTTCTTTTCATTATAATTGTTAGCACATTTCTCTTATTATTAAATTGAAGGACATTTAACATTAGAACACCAAAAGTAGCAAGACCCGCGTAAGCGGGGCGGAGTGGGTGTTTAAGTACTTCCCACTCCATCACCTAACCCCCGAACCCTTCTCTTCCCGAATCTCTGGTTTTCGTACATAAAAAAATGGCTTTTCTTAGGTTTTCTCGCGTTCCTCTAAAACGTGGGTGGCGACTCTTAAAATCAAGTAGGCATCCTAGGTTAATTCACCGCTCTAGCCAAGCCATGGTTCCCCGGGGTATCTACAGTGGCGACTCTGCTGGGGACATAGAGGGTTAAACTTGCGTTTTTCATTTTTGGTGTTCTTTTATTTTATATTCTGGGCATTCTGGTAAAAAAGGGTAGGAAGCGCGCGCCTCTGGCCTTCTCGGCCTAAAGCGCGCGCGTCCGACCCTAATTACCAGAATCACCCGCCTCCCATCTTGTCCTTCAATTCCATGTTTCTGTGCTAACGTTTTCTGCAGGTGAAAAAGTTCTATAATTTAGGGTCAACGCAATCCCTTGAACCCACTGATTTGCAGGTACTGCCCAGAAGCGGGCGCCTCCACTTCTCTCAGTCTAACGCGCGCGTCTCCCGAGTAGGCATCTGAATGCGCGCGCTTATGGGCATTTCCCAGAAATAGAAACAGTGAACAGAATGGACAGTTTTGACAGTGTGTGGGCATCGGGCCTGCACAGAACAACTTTTATTTCCTGTTCATTTTTATCGGTCACACGGGTGATTCGAAAGTTGTAAATTACGTGCTTATTTGTTTTTTTATTTCCTTTGAAAAAAAAAAATTTTTGTCACTTGTTAGACCTCACACTACGCGCACATAATTCTTATCAACTGCTCACTATCGAGTCGCACAAGTCCAACCCCAAACCCGTCGAGGCCCGACCTAGGAAGTTTCTAGCTCCACTCGACCTTGACTCTTCCGAAGCGGTAAACCTCAGCCCGTGGCGTAGTTCACGACTACATGCCGGGGGTGACCTTTAAGCCTCTCTTTAGCCGAGCACAAACCACACAATTCTAGTTAAGGTCTAACACTCCGTGACTCAAGTCGGTTTCCATGTGCCGCGATTTCCCTAAACTAATGTCTTCAAATCATACATGCCACTCGTTGTTTTGGACGAAATAAAACTCCGTCCCCAAGTGGTTATTATGGACGAAAATAAAAATCCGTCCCCGCATGTATGCTTTACTACATTAATTTAGTTTAAGCCCATCACATGTAGGTATCACAAGCGTGGTGGAATCCTATGAGTATATGGGACCGCGAGATGGTCTATATACTAGTGTGACGATTCCACTATTTTTCTAGAAACCCCAAAAAGGACCACGTCCTTCCGACTTTTGTAAATAAAAAAAAGAGTCATTTTTCTTATGTGGTTAAGTCTTTTTCCTTTGTTTGTGGGTTAATTATTTTACTCAAAATATGTTTGTGGGGCCAACCTAAGATCGACCGTGTTTTCTCAATAGGTCCAATGGCTTCCAACGGCAACAACAACAAGGGTGAGAACATCTCCGTGTCCAAGGAAAGGCTCTTCAACATAATAAGAGCCATGAGGGAACAAATGGATAGACTTGTCGAGGATGCCCGCTGCAAGGATGATTTGTGGTAAGACCGTCTTGATCTCGAGAGGAAAATTCACAAGGAAGAAGTGTCCGAACTTAAGGCTCGTTTGCAAGAGCTCACCGACAGCAAGGCAAAGGTCCACGGTAAAGCACGCTCAAGTGGCTCATCCTTCAAAAGTCACAAAGGTGCCACCAACGACCGTGTCTATAACCCTCTCAATGGCATGACCATCACCGAGGCCTACGAAGCTCTCAAAACCAAGGGACAAGTTTCTCCTCTCCAAGGTTACAAGCAACCACAACCATTACGTCGCAATCATGCCCACCACAAGTGGTGTGACTATCACCTATGCAGCGGTCACCTCACCGAGGATTGCTTCTCCATCCGCAACATCATCCAAGACTTGATTGACAATGGTGAATTTACCGTGGGTGAAGAACAACAGTTAGAGAATGGCAACATGCAAGAACTCATCAAGGAAGAGGCTCAGATTTGAAATGGGGTTTCACCAAGAGATCATGCTACAAGGCCGACAACAACAATCTCCGTTTCTCTTTATCTACGTAGAAATAGGTTTAAAAAAAAAAAAAAAAAGAGTCAAAGTCCTCTTTAGTGTGCATTAATGTTTTCTCTCGTCCTATGTTAAATGTTCGAGTCCATTGAATCATTAAATAAAAGTCGTTCTTGTCCTCATACACTCTTCCAAGTTGTTCAATCTAGTTCTTGGCAAAATGATGAAAAGGTGTCTAAACAAGTTTTGGAATGAAGCCCATCGCTTGAACGCCTAGGGGCTAAACATCGACGACGGCATCAACAACGAAGACATCAACAACGACGAAATCAAGACAAAGAAAGGTGGAGCAATGATCATGAAGCAAATTTTTCAAAAGGGGATAAAAAAAAAAAAAAAAAAAAAAGGTCTCGCTAGGTTGAAATCCTCAAATCAACCTAGGCAAAAGTTAGAGCAAAAAAAAAAAAAAAAATCCCTCTTCATTCAAAGAAGTTCACAACAACAACATCATTCCACCAAACGAAGGACGAAGTAACATCGACAACAATCACGACGAAGCAACAATTCATCACGACGAATGGAGAATCCACAAGAACTACGGTGACCTGAGCCTCTTCACTGGAGGAACGTAGGCAACCTTCGGGTCTGGTCTCATGCAAGAAAGAAGATTGTTTAGCCCTAGCGCGTTATGGTGATCGGCCTTCATCTCGAACTTGTCAAGACATCTTTGTACGATTCATTTGCCAATGAATTAATCACCTCAAAATTGAACAACTTTCCTAGATTTGGAATCACTTTCCGTTCCTTGTCGAGTCTAGGGCTTCTATTCTTTCTGCATACTCCCAATTTCTTGCAATCAAACTGGGGATTTCTTTCTCTTCTCTCTTAATGACTTACTTGCCTTCGTGAGTCATTCAAAAAGAATCTATACATACATGAAGTCAATACTAGGGACACTTCCCTAGTTGAGTCAATGTCACTCATCATTAGTGACAAAAGGTCCTCACCACAAAATCACATGTCTCTCATCCTCATCTAGAGTCAATGCACACTTCCTCATCAATTGAGTCAAAAAAAAAAAAAATGAAGACGCAAAAGAGATGCCCGCTAGATTGAAAACCCGAAAGGGCGGTCTAGGAAAAAAAAGGGTGCGTCATAAAAAAAAATGAGAAAGTGAGAGAGAGAAGGGAAAGAGAAATAGAGATCCCCGGCCTCTAATGAAGACACAAGTTCAACATTGAATCTCCTCAGCAAGCCAATTCCCCACCGAGTCAACTTTGGAATGGCAAAAGGCTCGACAAGATGTAGCACAATCAAAGGTTGTTTTGGGATATTGTTCTCCAGTAGTGTGCCATTTTTGGGTTCATGAAAAAGAAGGCCCGTGGTTACCAAGACCCATCCGAGAACGAGCCCATCATAAAAGGGCACGAGGTTGCACAAATAATCCCTAGCTAGTCAATTGGCTTGGGCAACAAATAGCAACAACATGTGTCTCAGTTTTCAAAGCTTCTTCAAGTATGTGCTTCTAAAGTACGCCGAAAGGCTCCCGAGAAATGGAGTATCTCTTGCCATGTCCTCTCATGTTTGTTCCCTCGCACGAGGATAAGCCACTCTTGATTTGCTCAACAAATGGTGATGCCCTAGGGGCTATGTGACTCAAGAACAAGGGCTTCTTTTGCTTCATTTGACAAATCAATAAGTCCTAGGGGCTATGCTCGAGAAAGATGTGTTAGACTATCCTCAAAGTCTCTAAAAAAGGGATGACAAAAAGCCCTCTTGTCATGTGTGCCCGTGCTCGTTCCCCAAATCAAGGATGGACCTTTCTCGCAATCAATGATGGCACTCTAGGGGCTACAGTCAAGTCTTAAAGGCTCCCTCGGCAAGAAGCAATTCACTTCAATGTCCCCAGCAACATTTGAAGCTTCTCAAGGGGCTTCGCAATCTACAAATCTTTTGGGCCACAGCTTTACAAGCAATTAAAGCAAATGGCAATATTGGGGCTTCGCGACCGACAGCCCTTTAGGGACAAGAATGCTCGACCAATGAAATGTAGAGTAGCCCTATGGCTCCATGAAAGAGATCAAGCTTTAAGGGTCTCTCAACACTTCCAGTCAAAAGGCCTCTTGGTTTTAAATGAAGGCTCCGATGATATGAATGAATTTGATGATTCTTGTTAGAACTCACAGTGAGATTCTGAAGGAAGTCTTAGAGAAAAGGAAAAAGATTCAATATGCTAGACTCACCCGGCTGAGTTATAGCGGGCAATGCCAATATGTTAATTCTATAAGCAGAGTTACGGCCAATCCTAATGTTTCTGCAATACAGCACCCCATTCTCCTGTTGGTAGTGGTGCCCTAGGCACGTTTAATAAACGTTGTAATTGTTATCATTTATTTCATATCAATAAAGAGATGTTTTGATTATTATTGTTGTTCATGTTTACTTATAATAATCTCCGTCCCTAGTACTTGTTAAGCACTAGTATAAAGGCTAAATGATCATGGGATGATCATGTTAGATTTATGGGTACTTGTTTGGAACAAGGTACTGGACATGACCCGCTTTATGAGATTTATGTCATGGTCTATGTCATACATATATCTCATATTAGTTATGTCATTTGAATCCTTAGACATGAAGTTATTATAGTCTTCCACTTGATGAACATTATGTTTGACATATTCAAACGCTACTTTTAACCGAGTAGTTATAAAGGGTATGATTGGCATAATCGGATTCACGTAGGGAAGAATAATAAGCTAAATGGATTTGTCCCTCCTCGGAGAGATGTCAAGCTTGGGCCTCTCGTAGGAATGATGTTGATGAAATGTTCGGCCGGACTCAAATAAATTGATTGGATCAATTTCATTTGGATTATCAACATATTCGGAATCGAGAAAGTATTGAACAAAACAAGTCGACTCTTTGACCATGACTTGTGTTCAATGATATCGTGGACAAAAGGATTATGACATATTCTAAGAGGAATGCGAACTTGTATCTAGTTATACTAATTGGGTAGGTATGACGGTTTGCTAGAACCTAATCATATCTTATGGGATCATGTTTGAGCTCATTGCCAACTTAGTATAATCCTAGAGGGTCACACACAATAGAACGAATCTTTAAAAGGACTACATTGGAATTTTGGAAATTCTGGACTTTCTGGGAAGTGGGCGACCGCACATAATGGACTGGGCGGCCACACACTTAGCTCAGAAATGTACCAGTTTTGTTTCAGATTGTTGTGCGACCGCACAGAGCTTTTTGGACGGCCGCACAGTACTGTCGGGTGGCAGATTCCTAATTTGATTAGGAAACAAATTTTGGACGGATTTTGACATAAGTTTCCTATTTGGAATAGGTCATACTTGTGTATAAAAGACCAAATTCGGCCAGCACTAAAAGCTAATGATTTTGTGAGTCTCAAAGAGTTTGAGAGAGGGTTTATTTTGTTCTAAGACATTCTTGGTTGAAGAACAAAATAATACACAAAATAAATTCCATATAGTTCTTTTGATTGTGAAAAAGTGTTTCACAATTTGATCTAGCAACCAAGATCAAAGAAGCTCCTTTGATATTCGTTCGAAGTGTGGATACCGCTAGAGGGTGAAAATCATCATCTTCAAAGTTCGTGTTCAAGCTTTGTGATCGTGATCAAGTCTTCAAACCTCCACCAAAGACCAAGAGAATTTGATAGCCATCAAGGGTTAGTTTATTCCTTTATTCTTATGTTGTATTTGATTTAATCATATGAACGGTTCCATGGCTTTGGGTTTCAAAATTTTAAATGCTAATTCCGCTGCGCATGTTTGACCGAAACCCAACAGTGGTATCAGAGCCCCGTTCATGTTGGTTAATTCAATACTTGGATCATGTTATGTGTATATAAATTGTTTATGTGCCTTGCATGATATGAATATTGGAATATGTGATGTTTATGTGTTATGTGATTTTATGTGGTTTATTGTTTTGCAACTTTAATCGCACGATTCAATCGCAATAAATAAATTATGGTGGATTCAGAATTGTTGATTATTAATTTTTGATTGGATCAAAGTTTTAATAATCGGGGAAAAACGATTTTGAGACAAAATTTTCGAACTTCAAAATTCTGTACATTCTGATCAGTTTGGGCGACCGCACAAAATCACTTGGGCGGCCGCACATGTTTGGGCGACCGCACAGTGAGTTTTGGGCGGCCGCACATAAGGATCAGATTGTCTGATTTTTTGGTTGAAATCAGAATTTGGAATTTTCGAGAGGTCCAACAAAACCAGTAACAGAACCAGTCCAGACTTGCTGATCTGGAATGGGTTTTGGGTAGTTAGTTTGTGTGTGGATTTTGGGGTTTGATTTTCCTATTTGTTTTAGTCTTGTGATTCTAAGATTGGTTCAAGTTTTGGATGGCTAATCTGCGTTCATCGAGATTGTGTTTCCCAAAATTGATCGCAATCAAAGTTTCAAAGATAAAACGAAGTTAGAATTATGAAGAGTTCATAATTGCTAAAATTGAGAAACAAAGTTCTTGATTCGATGATTGGAGATCCATGTAGAATTGTGAATGCAATTGGCCTACGTTCATCGAGACCATCTATTGCTTAGTTTCGGCCACATGGACTACTTTCTTGGTCTCTTGAATTAGTGCGGGATTGTGGTTGCCTAATGGCTTAGTTCGACCGCACTTCTTGTTGTCTTGATTTGGAGATAATAACCAAAGTTGAAATAGTCTCATCCTCATAATTATAGAGAAACTAATGACACATAAATATCATGCTTAAATTAATGAAGATTAATTTAGTGGCTAAACTTGATCTGTAACATGTTTATATTATGTGCTCATAAATGTGTTATATGCTATATGTGATGAACCTTCAAAGAAAGTTTTAAGTCTTTTATTGCCATGCCATGATTAAAACACTTGTTAGTACATGAGTGATTTTAATGTAGATTCGCCCTAGCGAGATGCATTAAATTTGTTTGTGTATGAGCAAGATAGATAGTGTGGGCACGCCCTAGCGGGACACATTAACTATGCGTTTAAAATGGTTAGACTTAATTGGGCGTCAAAACAGTTTTGGGCCTAGGCAAAGATGAGGTTTAACATGTTTTTTGAAATTTGATTTCTTAAAGAATCTCATAAAAGGAACTAAGAGTCATATGAGATATGATTGACAAGAGTTGTCTACCTAATTAATTTGATTTTGTGTAATCCGCCTTAGCGGACTTGAAATTAAATTAAAGTTGGATCTTAACCCATTTAAATTATATTATACATTGGATGTATATGAAGGTTATATAATTTAGTGGGAGTATTTTGTTTGAAAAATACATTATTTATCTCTTTAATGAAAACCGGTACTTATTAAATTTTGGAAATTTTTGCATATTTGTAGATAATGACTAATAACACTCAATCAATGTCGTTGCGATCAATCCTTGAGAAGGATAAGCTCGAAGAGAATGGTACCAACTTTATGGATTGGATCCGTAGCATAAGAATCGTTCTTAGGCAAGAAGATAAGTTGTACATTCTCGATGGGCCTCTCCCCGCTGAACCACCGCCTACTGCCCCTAGGGTAGAAAGAGACAATTACAAGAAACATCTTAATGATTCTAGAGATGTAAGTTGTCTCATGCTTGCTGCTATGTGTTCAAAACTCCAACAAAGTTTGGAACATTTGGAAGCCTATGAGATAGGCGTGGAGTTGAGAACCATGTTTCAAGAGCAAGCTAGGCAAGAGAGGTACAAGACCATTGTTGCATTCACTACTAGTAAAATGAATGAAGGGCAACAAGTGGGTCCTCACTTTCTTAAAATGAAAGGTTATGTAGAGCACCTTGAGAAACTTGGCTATCCAATCCCATTGGAGCTAGCCACGGATCTCATTCTTAATTCATTGCCTAAAAGTTATAATCAGTTTGTAATGAATTATAACATGCATGGAATGGATAAGAATCTCTCTGAGTTGCATGGGATGCTTAAAACAGCAGAGATGAAAATTGTGGAGAAAGGTTCTCCCGTGCCCTTGGTTCATGATGGGAAGAAGCCTGGTGCCAAAGGCAAGGGTAAGGCAAAAGTTGTCAAACCCAAGATAAGCAAGGCAAAGGTTGCCAAGGCTTCTGAGGCAAAACCCGATACACAAAAGGATGCAATTTGTTTCCATTGTCAAGAAATTGGTCATTGGAAACGTAATTGCAAGGCTTTCTTGGAAGAGCAAAAGAAGAAGAAGAGCAGCAAGGCTGCGTCGACTTCAGGTATCTATATGATAGATATTCTCCTTTCTACCACTGATTCTTGGGTATTGGATACCGGATGTGGTTCTCACATTTGTCTAAATGTGCAGGGACTAAAGAATAGGAGACTGCTTAAAGAAGGTGAAGTAGATCTACGCGTGGGGAATGGAGCAAGAGTTGCTGCATTAGCCGTAGGGACTTATGAAGTCACTTTACCTTCCGGATTAATTCTTGTTTTGAACAATTGTTATTATGTTCCGGATTTAAGCAGAAATATTATTTCAACTTCTTGTTTGGATAATGAAGGTTTTAAGTTTCTTATTGAGAATAAGAAATTTTCTATTTATTTAAATGATATGCTTTATGGTATTGCTAATTCATTTAATGGCCTTTATATCTTGGATGTCAAGAATGAAAATAATGTCTATCATGTAAATAAGAAATCTAAACCTAATGATGTAAATCATACTTATTTGTGGCATTGCCGTCTTGGTCATATTAATGAGAAGCGTATCTCAAAACTCCATGGGGACGGACTTTTGGGTTCATGTGACTTAGAGTCATATGATACTTGTGAGTCGTGTCTTCTTGGAAAAATGACTAAGACACCTTTTACCAAGTTGGGTGAAAGGGCAAGCGACTTATTGGGGTTGATACATTCCGATGTATGCGGACCCTTAAGTAGCAATGCTAGGGGAGGATTTCAATACTTCATAACCTTCACTGATGATTATAGTAGATTTGGGTATGTTTACCTAATGAAACATAAAAGTGAAGCATTTGAGATATTTAGAATATTTCAAAATGAAGTAGAAAAACAAATTGGCAAAAGTATAAAGGCACTTCGATCAGATCGAGGTGGTGAGTACTTAAGTCAAGAATTTGACGATCATCTAAAGAATTGTGGAATAGTTTCACAATTGACTCCGCCCGGAACACCACAATGGAATGGTGTGTCTGAGAGGAGAAATCGGACTTTGTTAGACATGGTTCGATCAATGATCAGTCAAGTTGATCTTCCAATATCCTTTTGGGGTTACGCCCTAGAAACCGCTGCTTTCACACTAAATCAAGTTCCAACTAAATCGGTTTCAAAGACTCCATATGAGATGTGGAGTGGAAAGAAACCTAGTTTATCTTTCATGAGGATTTGGGGTTGTGAAGTTTATGTCAAGAGACTTATCTCTGACAAACTAGCACACAAATCTGATAAATGTATTTTCGTGGGATATCCTAAGGAAACTAAAGGATATTACTTTTACAACCGAGAGGACAACAAAGTGTTTGTTGCCCGAACTGGTGTCTTTCTAGAGAAAGAGTTTCTCTCCAAAGAAATCAGTGGGAGTAAAATAAATCTTGAAGAAATTCGAGACCCAGAAAATAACATTGAACCAATAGTGGAACAAGAACAAGAACCACAAGGAGTTGTGGAACCTGTTCAAAATACACAAGCATCTCGCAGATCTAGTAGGTTACGATCCGAGCCCGAGAGATATGGATTTCTCGTAACGGATAGTAATGAGGTAGAAATCATTGAGAATGATGAACCGTCAACCTACAAAGAGGCGATGTCTTCTCCTGATTCGGACAAGTGGCTTGGAGCCATGGAATCCGAATTGCAATCCATGCAAGACAATCAAGTTTGGAATTTGATTGATGCGCCCGAAGGTGTAAAAACCATAGGATGCAAATGGGTCTTCAAGAAGAAGACTGACATGGATGGGAAGGTGCATACTTACAAAGCTAGGCTTGTAGCGAAGGGTTATAGGCAAGTTCATGGTATTGACTATGATGAGACCTTTTCACCCGTAGCAATGATCAAGTCTATAAGAATTTTGCTTGCCATTGCCGCATATCATGACTATGAAATTTCCTGAATGGAAAACTCCAAGAGGATGTGTATATGACACAACCAGAAGGTTTTGAACAAGATTCTAAGGTATGCAAATTGCAAAGATCCATCTATGGATTGAAGCAAGCTTCAAGGAGTTGGAATTTCCGTTTTGATGAATCGGTCAAAGAGTTTGGTTTCATCAAGAGCGAAGATGAGCCTTGTGTATACAAGAAGATTAGTGGGAGCATAGTGCTATTCCTTATTTTATACGTGGATGACATATTGCTCATTGGAAACGACATTCCTACACTTCAGTCTGTGAAGACTTGGTTAGGAAAGTGCTTCGCAATGAAAGATATGGGTGAAGCCGCATATATACTTGGCATTAAGATCTATAGAGATAGATCAAGGAGGCTACTTGGTTTAAGCCAAAGTACATACATTGACAAGGTCATTAGAAGATTCCGTATGGAAAATTCTAAGAGAGGCACCTTGCCCGTGTTACATGGAGTTTCTCTAAGCAAGACTCAATGTCCTAAGACAAAAGATGAGCGTGAGAAAATGAATGATGTTCCATATGCTTCGGCAATTGGGTCCATCATGTATGCCATGATTTGTACTAGGCCGGATGTATCTTATGCTTTGAGCATGACAAGTAGATACCAATCCGACCTTGGCGAAAATCACTGGATAGCTGTAAAAGCGATTCTTAAGTACTTAAGAAGAACTAAAGACTCGTTTTTGGTCTATGGAGGAATGGAAGATGATCTCGTTGTAAATGCTTACACAGATGCAAGCTTCCAAACCGACAAAGATGATAGCCGATCGCAATCGGGATTTGTGTTTATGTTAAATGGTGGAGCTGTAAGCTGGAAGAGTTCCAAGCAAAGTACAACCGCTGATTCTACAACAGAAGCTGAGTATATTGCTGCATCGGATGCTGCAAAAGAAGCTGTTTGGATTAAGAAGTTCATAACTGAACTTGAAGTGGTCCCTAGTATTGCTAATCCAATAGACCTTTATTGTGATAATAATGGTGCTATTGCTCAAGCAAAGGAACCAAGAGCACATCAGAAATCCAAACACATACTTAGGCGTTTTCATATCATTCGAGAGATCGTTGATAGGGGAGACGTAAATATATGCAGAGTACCTACTGATGACAATGTTGCGGACCCGCTAACAAAGGGACTTCCACAAGCTAAACATGATGGTCATGTTAGGTCCATGGGTATTAGATAC
Organism: Campanula takesimana; assembly: GCA_026119855.1. NCBI lineage: Eukaryota > Viridiplantae > Streptophyta > Magnoliopsida > Asterales > Campanulaceae > Campanula > Campanula takesimana. The sequence continues at coordinate 973,258 of JAOWBW010000188.1, forward strand.
ATGGGAGATTGGGCCTAGGGCAAGTGGGAGATTGTTGGTAGTGGTGCCCTAGGCACGTTTAATAAACGTTGTAATTGTTATCATTTATTTCATATCAATAAAGAGATGTTTTGATTATTATTGTTGTTCATGTTTACTTATAATAATCTCTGTCCCTAGTACTTGTTAAGCACTAGTAGAAAGGCTAAATGATCATGGGATGATCATGTTAGATTTATGGGTACTTGTTTGGAACAAGGTACTGGACATGACCCGCTTTATGAGATTTATGTCATGGTCTATGTCATACATATATCTCATATTAGTTATGTCATTTGAATCCTTAGACATGAAGTTATTATAGTCTTCCACTTGATGAACATTATGTTTGACATATTCAAACGCTACTTTTAACCGAGTAGTTATAAAGGGTATGATTGGCATAATCGGATTCACGTAGGGAAGAATAATAAGCTAAATGGATTTGTCCCTCCTCGGAGAGATGTCAAGCTTGGGCCTCTCGTAGGAATGATGTTGATGAAATGTTCGGCCGGACTCAAATGAATTGATTGGATCAATGTCATTTGGATTATCAACATATTCGGAATCGAGAAAGTATTGAACAAAACAAGTTGACTCTTTGACCATGACTTGTGTTGAATGATATCGTGGACAAAAGGATTATGACATATTCTAAGAGGAATGCGAACTTGTATCTAGTTATACTAATTGGGTAGGTATGACGGTTTGCTAGAACCTAATCATATCTTATGGGATCATGTTTGAGCTCATTGCCAACTTAGTATAATCCTAGAGGGTCACACACAATAGAACGAATCTTTAAAAGGACTACATTGGAATTTTGGAAATTCTGGACTTTCTGGGAAGTGGGCGACCGCACATAATGGACTGGGCGGCCGCACACTTAGCTCAGAAATGTACCAGTTTTGTTTCAGATTGTTGTGCGACCGCACAGAGCTTTTTGGGCGGCCGCACAGTACTGTCGGGTGGCAGATTCCTAATTTGATTAGGAAACGAATTTTGGACGGATTTTGACATAAGTTTCCTATTTGGAATAGGTCATACTTGTGTATAAAAGACCAAATTCGGCCAGCACTAAAAGCTAATGATTTTGTGAGTCTCAAAGAGTTTGAGAGAGGGTTTATTTTGTTCTAAGACATTCTTGGTTGAAGAACAAAATAATACACAAAATAAATTCCATATAGTTCTTTTGATTGTGAAAAAGTGTTTCACAATTTGGTCTAGCAACCAAGATCAAAGAAGCTCCTTTGATATTCGTTCGAAGTGTGGATACCGCTAGAGGGTGAAAATCATCATCTTCAAAGTTCGTGTTCAAGCTTTGTGATAGTGATCAAGTCTTCAAACCTCCACCAAAGACCAAGAGAATTTGATAGCCATCAAGGGTTAGTTCATTCCTTTATTCTTATGTTGTATTTGATTTAATCATATGAACGGTTCCATGGCTTTGGGTTTCAAAATTTTAAATGCTAATTCCGCTGCGCATGTTTGACCGAAACCCAACATCTCCAAGATCAAAAGCACAGGCTGCATCCGAAGATCCGCCGTCGGTTCAAGTCAAGAAGACTCAAGCAAACATACCGCTCGAGACTTTATCACACCAAGACCTTATCATCTGCAACAACATCACCATCTCTCACGAGACGTCTCCCGAAGACCGTACTACATTTTCAACATAGACCTTCCGCCATTTGGGTATCAACCACAAAAAAGGGCCATCTATCTCCAAACAAGAGAAAGAAGGAGATCGCCTTCAAGAGTTCTTCTCAATAGCGCCATCCGCTCCCAACATAATGCTAAGCCGAGTTGGGGCTTCACACCGAAAGGTCCTCGCATCCCGCCATCTTAAAGCTCACATGACATTTAAGGCTAAGCAATCTCCCGAAGCTTGGTATCAATGATCTTCTCTCGAAGCTTGCTCACATCAACAGCAAAAGGCGATTTATTTGGATGGGTCAAGAGTTGATTCATATTGGGGCTATGCAAGCCACATAAAAGTTTGGCATCAAAAGGGGCTTTACAATCAGCAACCCCTTATCTCGGCATCAAATGCCTTTGGGAGCCCCATAATCTACAAATCTCTTGGGGCTAGACATCAATTTCGTTGGACACCACGGCAACAACGACAGAATTCAACAAGACAATCCGGACTTCGATTGAACATGACTTGATCTTGGGTTGGCTTTACAAACACACAATGGTTAAAATGGTTCACCCACGAACTAAAAAAAATATCTTTTTCTCACGTGTGTGCATATTCTTTCCCTTCTAATCTAATAAAAAAAAAGATTTTTCTTTTCTTTTTCTCCTTCTACGTGCAAAAGTATGTGCTTTACTTTGCTTTGCTCCTAGGTTCTCCTCCAGCATTCTCCACCATCCTTGAACTTTGCTGGTCTGATTCCTTTCAAGGGATACGTAGGCAGCCTTTTGGCACGACCAACCCATCATCCGGAATACTGCCCCACCGACACTCCATCAAAAAACGAATTCATCATCAAAGGCAGCGACACTCTCCACCAAAGCATCTACCACAACATCACAAATCCATCCAACGACAATGGTAAGTGAAGGTATGGACATCATTCATCTCTCTCAAGCAAATCTCTTCTTTCAAAAATCACTTCACACACAAAATCACTTTACTTCTCTCTCATATAAAGTGCTTTCAAAATCACATTGCACCACGAGCACAATTTCTCTCTTCATTTCACACTTCATGCATTCTCTTGCACAAACACATCTACCTGCCAAGCACACACATAGCAGGTACCACCACAAGGTCAACAGCATCTACAACTCAAGGCACTTCATCCCCAGCAGAAAGTGATCCACCGTCAACTACGCCTGCATCCCACAGAGTCAAACAATTACAGTTCAATGACAACAACTCGGTCCATGGTGAGCCGCAAAATCACCACCTTTCCATCAAGCAACACAACAATATCATATATAGGCAGACAGAGCCTCGGTTCCTGCCATCCACAAACGGATCCCGCAAACGGATCCCGCTTCGGCAGGCGGATCCCGCAATCAGCAAACGGATCCCGCACCAGCAAACGGATCCCGCATTCAGCAAACGGATCCCGCATCAGCAAACGGATCCCGCTTCAGCAAACGGATCCCGCTTCAGCAAAACGGATCCCGCCATATCCTTTCTATATCAATAAAGCCGCTCACACAGGGAGCACACCCCTATCCTTCGTAAATTTCAAATTCATGTTTTATCGAGTCTTTGTTTTCTCTTGTCGATGTCCTCGGCGGTTCTCTTTCTTTCGTCGACGCGTTTTGCTTTGAAATCCACGTCGCCGAGGGGCTCTGTAGACACCCCGCCTTGGACCTCTCACCCCGATTGCATACATAGTATTTTTATTTAACTTATTTTTGTTAATTTCTGTTACTTTGGTTAAGTTCCTAACTGATTCCGTTAGTTTTGGACTAAACTGCATAACAGAATTAACTTTAGAGTCATTTATGTCATTCTGTCTTTTCCACCCGCGGGCGCTTCCAACACTGTTTGTGGGCTGCGCGCGCGTCTCGCCCCTAAAGCGGGACTGGCGCGCCTCCCATTATGACAGTAACGGATTGCACCTTATTTCCCTCTCTTTTCTTATTTACAACATCTCTTCTTGATCACAAAAGAGCCTCTTTTTACCTCCACATTCATTCCCCCTAGTTTTATAACCTCCAATCCCATTATTCTAGCCATTTCTTAAAAAACAAAATATTTCTTTTTATTATTATTTGATTTTCTTTTATTTATTTCATTTATTATTTTATTTATCTTATTTTCTATTGGTCAATTCCATCTCACATGGATTGATCATTTTCCCTCCAACCTTTCCCTCTCTTTTTTACCTATAAAAACCACCTTCTTCTACCTTAGAAAGGACCTTCTTTTTTGACTTGAATTTTCTCTACACATACACTATACACAAATCCTCTCAACAAGATTTCTCTACAAAACACTACACAAAGTGTTGCACAACATTTTCTCCACAACAACACCATCTTCAAGTCAAGGTTTAAAGTCCTTCTTCTTAAGGTACAACTTCCCTTTTTCTTCTTCTTATTTTATTCATGTCTAGTCAATGTATGCAATCTCCATAAAGAGGGATACAACTGAAAGGCCACTTCACTATTTAAGTTTGGTCAAGGTTACATCCCAACATTTTAATTCCACTTTAATTTACATTCTCATTTCTTAATGTAATTACCTAGCGATAATTCGACATGTAATCTTTAGCATAAATCAATAAATAAACAATTCTCCTTTATTTTTCCTCTATAAATTTCCCCTTTCTTTTCATTATAATTGTTAGCACATTTCTCTTATTATTAAATTGAAGGACATTTAACATTAGAACACCAAAAGTAGCAAGACCCGCGTAAGCGGGGCGTAGTGGATGTTTAAGTACTTCCCACTCCGTCACCTAACCCCCGAACCCTTCTCTTCCCGAATCTCTGGTTTTCGTACATAAAAAATTGGATTTTCTTAGGTTTTCTCGCATTCCTCTAAAACGTGGGTGGCGACTCTTAAAATCAAGTAGACATCCTAGGTTAATTCACCGCTCTAGCCAAGCCGTGGTTCCCCGGGGTATCTACAAGTTTCTGGATTTTTCTAAGTTTTAATTCCAGGATAGTCCTAGAGTTTTGGTTTATTCTAGTGAGGTCCTAGTCTATCAGTTTTATCCCTGAATAGTCCTAAGAATACCTCTAAGCTGGTTTCAGTTCAGATTGGGGTACGTACACCTTGCGCGGTTGTTCAAATTTATATATATTAAAAGTCGACGCGGAGACTACGGAGTAACTTTTGGTGAAGCCACCTGTTGGTCCCAGAGGGCAACAAGGGTATATAACCGCTAGATGGGGGAGTGAATAGCGGTTTCAACTTTTTGAAAATACCCTTACAAAATTCAACAGAGTGCTTATCAGTTTGGCCAACTGCGGTCAATGCAATAGAACTGAACTAATAAAATGCATAGCGGAGTTTGTGGTTTGGCCAAAAGTGGATAGATAAAGAGTTGGACGGTTTGACTGGGTTGAAAAAACACAATGATGCACAAGATAATTAGAGCTTAAAGATCAAAGGAAAACAAAATTCATTTTTCAAGTCATTTCATAGATGAACTTAGTGAGACACCACAAACAAGAATATAAAGAACAAAACAGAAAATAAAGATCAAACACAAAAATTTGAAGAGGTTTGCTCTTGAATGAACTATGTCCTCTACCTAGATGGTTAGTATAGGATTTTCTAATAGCTACTAGACTTGTATTAATTTAGAGGAGCTTTTAAAAGATTACAATGAAGAATGTAAACTCTAAATAAACAATCTAACCTATCAAAGCTATTCTAACAATCGGTGTTTTCGAAGTGTATAATCTATATGATCATACAAATCGGGGGGGTGTGTGGGAAAGAAATCAAATGCTCTAATGCTCTAAGTGATGTTGAGCAAATGAAAACTTCTGGTGTATGTGGATACCCCGGCGCGAGCGGGGGGGGGGGGGTTCGGTTTCGTTTGGTTTTATTTTATTTGTTAGAGTCGCCACCTATGGTTTAGAGGAACATAAGAAAAACCTAATAATGTCCTAAGTTTTGTTTATGAAAAACTAGAGATTCGTGTATTTGAGGTTCAGAGGTTAGGTTACGAAATGTGAAGTACTTAAACACCCATTTCGGCCAACTAAAGTTGGTCTTGCTTGTTCATAGTCTACATAATAAAATGTGTTCTTCCTATACTTTGAAAATGAGTTTTAAGGGGTTTGAAAGAGGTTTGAATGTGAGGAGATAACTCCTTGGCCAACTTCAATGTAATGAAGTAGCCTTTGGTGTCATGTCCCAAAATGGTTTGGGTTGATTGCACACTTGATGAAAATAAAATAAGTAGAGATGGAATAAAGAGAAAGAGAATGGTGAAAGATACCTAAAGTTTGAATACTTCAAGAACTTCTTTGGGAAATGTCTTGAAATGCTTGAAATCCTTTGAGAGAATTTGTGTATAGTTTTCTTAGAGTGATTTTTTTTTTTTTTGTCTCTTCTTTCCTCCTCCTCCTTTTTTGAAATGGTGGAGAAGAGGTTTTTATAGGTGGAAATAAGGTGTTTTTGGTGCCAAAACAGGGTCAACAAGGAGAGATTTCACGGGCAAAATCATGTAAATTGAGCAAGGGAGGGATTCTTGGAGAGAATCTGTAACCAACGCCCAGAAGCGCGCGCCTCCGGCCTTTAGGGCGGAAGGCGCACGCGTCTAACCTCAAAGGGCAGAGGCGCCCGACTCAGAAAAGGCATTTTTGACAGAATGGACTGGAAAGTTAGAACTTTTATTCAATTTAGCCCCCAGACTTAACAGAGCCAGTCAGGAACTTAACGGAAGTAACAAAAACTAACGGAAAACATTTAAAACAAGTAAAAACACTTAAAACAAGTAAAAAAACAAAATCAAATGTGCAATCGGGGTGAGTGTTCTAAGGCGGGGTGTCTACAGAGCCCCTCGGCGGCGTGAATTGCGAAGCAAAACGCGCCGACGAAGAAAGAAATCCGCCAAGAACATCACCAAGGAAAAGTAAAGACTCGATAAAAGCAAGAATTTGAAATTGCAAAGGATAGAAACGCGCTCCCTGTGTGAGCGACTTTTATTGATGGAAGAGGTACGATGATATGAGATGGCCCACCGTGGCCAAGGTTTAGAGTCCGATTGGCAGACTGAGGCTGGAGCCGTTTAGCGGAACCGTTATGCCCATTTAGAGTCCGGTGGCGGACTAAAGTTGAATCCGGTTAGCGAATTATGTCATGCTAATTTAGAGTCCGGTTGGCAGACTTGAGTTGAGCTGAATCCGTTTTGCGGAACCATCGTTTGCTCGCTTAAAGTCCGATTGGCGGACCTAGGCGGAGTCCAGTGTGTCGTACCCGTTATGCCCGTTTAGAATTTGTTGAGCGGACTGGTAGACTCCGTTTGGCGAACCCGTTATGCCTGTTTATAGTCCGTTGAGCGGACCGGCTAAACCCGTTTGGAGAATCCATCACGTTGGTTTAGAGTCTGTTGAGCGAACTGAAGTTGAATCCGGTTGGTGAAATCGTTATGTCTGTTTGGAGTCCGTTGAGCGGACCTGTTATGTTGAATCAGGGTCCGTTGAGTGAATCGAAGTTGAATGGGAGTCCGTTGAGCGAACTGAAGTTGAATGGGAGTCCGTTGAGCGAACTGAAGTTGAATGGGAGTCCGTTGAGCGAACCGAAGTTGAATGGGAGTCTGTTGAGCGAACTTAAGTTGAATGGGAGTCCGTAGAGTGAACTGAAGTTGAATGGGAGTCCGTTGAGCGAACTGAATTTGAATCAGGCTGGCGAACTCATCATGTCGTGCTTATTTTGTAGAGAGTGTGGTGAACCTTGACCGAGCTTTGATTGAAGTTTATTGTTGACCTTTGTGAGGTGCGGGCACAGTTGACTGCGGGCCATAATTTTTCCATTTTTTGAGAAAATGGTGAGATTGGCTTTGAATTAAAAGAAAGACACATCCTACTTTAAGCTTAGTGGGAGTTTCTATCTTATTTCATGCCTTAGGGGCGGACCAAATTAATGTGTGCCCAACTGTGTGTTCAAGGGCGGAGCTTTCGTCATGATCCGACTGATTCTGGGAACGTCTGGAGTTCTTTTCCGCGTGGTTTTCTTCTTTGACAAGGGCCTGTTGAGGCGTTTCTGAAGTAGGGTGTGGGCGCCTCCGCTTGTGACGGTGGGATACGCGCGCTTCCCATGTGGGTGGCAAGAGGCGCGTGCTTCTGGGGAGCTGATTCTGAGGCTTGACATTTGCTTGACAAAAGATCCCCAACAGCTATAATATCAGCCCCTTCTCGAGACCATTCCCTCAACAGCTATTTTCTGCCATTCTTGAACACCATTCCGACCAGTTTATTCACACAGCAATATTCTGCAATATTCTCCATCCCAAACTTCAAATTCTTGTAAAATGGCTCCAATGACCTTTTCTTTTGAAGTAAAGGTGTCCGTCCACGAAGATGAGAAGTCAAAGTCCGTCCCCATTGTGAAGGCACGCCCTAGTGTCTTTGATCGTTTGGGGAGATCAAATGATGTTGTTGTTGAGCCTCCAAAGCCGGTGGTTCGTGTTGAAGCCCATAAGCCAAATCGTTTGCCTAAGACGAAGAGAGGTAAAGGCAAAGGCAACTCTCCTTATGTTTGGAAACGTCCGTCTAATGTTCTCACTAAGGCTTCTTTTGACAAAGGCAAAGGGAAAATTGTTACTATATATAGTGGAGTAACTAATACTAATAATAGTAATTTATATAAAAACTAATAATAGTAATATTTACTCCCTCCGTTCCAAGGAAATTGCAACATTTTCCCATTTAGGGTATTTCACAAAAGTTGCAACAATAAAAAAAATGGAAGCTTTTTATTACTTTTATAATCCTCCACTCATTCTCTCTCTTCCTCCCAACCACTCAGTATTCTCCACTCATTCTCTTTCTACCCCCACTAATTCTCTCTCTTTCTCTCTACCTTTCATTCTTAATATAATAATATATCCTTAATTTTCCAACTCCAAAGTAAATATTTCAACTTTTCTGGAACGGAAGGAGTATAATATATTAAAACTATTATAATTAATTAATATTATTTTTATTATTAGTGTTAGTTACTTCACTTGGACAAGTTTTTACAAAATCTTACGTTTCATGAAGCTACGTCATCATGGGTCCTACGAATTTCGTGAGACTTTTCATATTTATTCAAATAGCTAATAGTATTAGCATACTATATTAGTTACTATATTAGAATAATGTGCCTCTTAGTCAATAATATTCTATTATTGTAATAGATAATCACATTCTACTATTAGAGTACTATGTTAGTATGTATATAAGATGTAAGATAGGTGAAGAGTCTACATTAATTTAAATTTATTAAATCAATTATTTTGCGTTTATTAATTAATATTAAAAATTTGTTCAATTTGAAATTTTTATCTTCATTCATTTGTGAAGAAAATAATTATATGCTTTCATTTAAGTGCAATGTTACTCAAATATGAAAAGTCTCAATATAACTTAATACATTAATAATAATCATGATAAAATGACTTTAACATCTCCGTTATAAGAAATAAAAAGTCATAAAAATTTAATAAAATATTTACTTTGAAATGTTAAGTCACAAAACTAAATATTTGATTTATCTTTTGAAATATACAAAAAGTCTTTAAACAAATTAATTAGTTTAACTAAGTCATTAAAGAATTATATTGACCCAACTTATAATTAATCCGGTAACCAAATGAAAAGTCACAAAAAACTATCATCTTAGTTTTTTAAATCAAAAGTTAGAAAATAAATTTATCTTTAATTTATCCCCTCGATTTATCCAATTGAAATTATTTTACATGTCTTTTCTTTTTATTGTACTTTTATGATACTTAAACATTCAATCAATTTCTTGATTATAGTAAAATTTTATATATTACGATAAATTTTCTTGACTATTTAACATAAAAAAAAAAAAAATTGTAAACAACTTTCCGTGCGTAGCACGGGTTTTCCCCTAGTTAAATTAATCGCAACGCGTGTATAAATCTCTTTGAGTAAACTACCAAAATGACATGCGTACTAACAACTTTTTACATATTTCCATGCGTACTACCGAAACGACCGACTTAACGAGCATACTATATACAAATTAGCTAAAATAACCAAAATCGTTAGAAAAGTTAGTAAAAGTTAACGAGTGTTAGTTTTCTAACAAATATTGCTATCAAAATTTTCAAAATGCTCCATAAGAAGAAAAACTCTTAACTCACTAAACCAACTAGCAGAATGACCTATTTACCCTTATTTTAACAAGGGAGAACTTCGTTTTTGTCCATCAAACTTTTTTTTTTTTTTTTTAATTTTTACCATCGTACTACAAACAATGGTGTCATTTTATGCCAAATTTGATATTTTATACCCAAATTTGTTTCAATTTTACCATCGTACTACAAAAAATGTACACCAAAATTTGGTATGAAATGACACCATTGTTTGTAGTACGATGGTAAAAATGAAAAAAATAAAGTTTGATGGTAAAAGTGAAACACGCCCTAAAGTACAATGGACCAAAACGGAGTTTTCCCTTTTAACAAAGGCTTTTAACTAAATAACCAATACCTAATAACCACCCAAATCAATTTCTGAAACAAACCCTTACTCCGCACCATGTCGCCGCCGTCTTCAACCTCACTACTGCGACACCCCCCATTAATCCCAGTCGCTTTCCTTTTTACTCAAGGTCCTCTCTTCCCCGGCGCCATCCTCCACGCACTACCCTACCCACCTTCTCCACATACCTCTGCCTACCCCCCCCCTTGGCCGACACCATCGCCTCTTCCTCTTCCCACCATCATCGCCGGTGACGTTTCTCGTCCATTTCTCTCTTTCTCAGGCCCCCTTTCCCCGCCTAGGCGCCCTTTACAGATCCAACTTTCTCACTCTGTTCGCCTAGCTCCTCATCGTCGAGCCTCTTTTCGTATTTAGGCAATAGATCTGACTTTTATATTGTTGCATTGGTTTGTTTTGTTGGGTTTTATTTTACTATTTTCTAATTTCTTGGTTCGAATTTGGATTGCAATGGTAGTGGGTTTATGTTTTGGGTTTGGATGTGGTGAATCTGAGTTTTGAATTTCTTGTTTTGAGTTGATTTTAATTTTGGGTTATGAATTACTTGAATCTGGGTTTAGTTGTGGTGATTTTGATTTTGGGTTATGAATTACTAGAATCTGGGTTTAATTACAATGATTGTGCTGGTGGTTCTTGTGGTACATAAATGGTGGTTGTGGTGGTGATTCTAAAATGGTGGGGGATGGGATGCTTGGTGAAATGGTGGTGGTGTTTTGCAATGGTGGTTTTGGTGCTGATTCCAAAAATGTTTTTTTTTAGGTTACTTGAAATTTGAAGCACATAAAGTAAGAAAGACAAGATGATGGTGGTGGGGTATTTTTCATAGTGATGGCGGTGGTGCCTATGGTATGAAGATGTGATGAACCTGGTTGGTTGTTAATGTTTTGATTCAAACTTACACTTTGACCCCTTATCAAATTGATCCTTTTTCAACAATAAATATTTTTTATAAAAGAAATAAAATTAATTATGTTAAAGTTGATACAAATATTAATAAGGGTGATTGTGTCATGTTAGCACTTAATTTAGCAAGTTAAGATTTTGTTAGGCTATGAGGCATTTTGAAAATACTGATAGCAATATTTGTTAAAAAACTAATGCTCACAAACTTTTGTTAAACTTTTTAACGATTTTGGTTAGTTTGATTATTTTGTATATAGTATGCATGTTGGATTGGTTTCTTCGTTAGTACGCATGTAAATATGTAAAAAGTTGTTAGTACGCATGTCATTTTGGTAGTTTACTAAAATCTCCTTTTTATAGATGGAACCGAGCCACCGCTGCACCCATCCATTGTCCGACAAATCACTCTACATACGCTCCTGATTAGAAGAAAAATTGTCTTCCTCCACCCTCGCGGTAGCTCAGCGGTATGGAGGTGAGGGATGGTAAGAAAAGTTATGTGTTCGAGTGGTGGGAGGAGCAGCTTGGTGACAAGTGATGTAAGTCTAGCGGGACATTTCCTTTGGAGCCACTTACCAACTTAGCGACTGAGATCAGACCCGTATTTACCTGTCTATGGATCTGAGAGAGTGGTTCATAGACCCTAGGATTATGTGGGCGCAAGCACCGACACCTAGGTCATCAAAAGAAAATTGTCTTCCTCCACCGGATCGAGCCGATATAGTAAATATCACCAAGTAAATAAAAATATAATCAATTTTTTGTTAAGTTCGATCAAATTTATCAAAAAGTAACCAAGATACAACATTTATTATGTGAGGGGAGAGTAAAGAAGAAGTCCAAACATCATTTTAGTTAAGCAAAAATATGCAAGTAAAATTTACCCATTTATATCTATATCTATATCTATATCTATATCTATATCTATATCTATATCTATATAAAGACAGGATAGTCTCTAAATATAGAAATCTGAATTTCCCGCCAAAAAAGATTCCTAATTTAGAAGTTTTGTTCTTTACTATGGTGAAAGGCCCTTACTTATACCGAAACGACTTTTTTGACTATTTACATTAATTATGATCTACTCCCTCCGTTTCATGTGATTTGAGACTTATTTCTTTTTTCGTCTGTTCCACATTAATTGAGACTGCCCAAAATGGCAAAGAATCTTTACTATTTCTCCCACTCATTCTCTCTCATACTTTACTTTTACACTCACATACACTAATCAACTTACTATTCCTCCCACTCATTCCCTCTCTTATTTAATTTTTCACACTCAAACACATCCTCCCCCTATTTCTCTCTCTTACTTTTCCTTGGTTTGTGTTCCAAAAATTTTGGTCTCAATTCACATGAAACGGAGGGAGTATAACTTAAATGGCATTAAATTGTAATAATACATAAATTAGCTTTTGGCATTCTTTTGAATTTGAATGAAGCTTATCAATGGCTTATAACACATAACACCTAAAACCAATCATGATTTGAAATGTTTTTTTTTTTTTTGGAAATGATTTTCTTTGAATTTGGTGATATTTACTATATATATATATATTAAAGTTGGTCAAAAGAGCTATGGTATTGACATGTGGACAAACAATGGAGAAAGCTTGCATTTGGAGAAGCCACATCAATAATATACTAATAAATAAGTGACTTTTCATTTTCTTTTCATTAGCTAATACTATTAGCTAATAATAATAGTTACTATAAAGGGTAACTATAATTGTTAACTATTATAGTCACTATTACTATTATTAGTACTCCATCCGTCCCAGAGTAAAAGTCTTACTTTCCATTTTGGTACATCTCAGAGTAAAAGTCCTATTCCTAAAATGGCAAAGAATCTTTATTATTCACCCCACTCATTCTCTCTTATATTTTACAACACCAATCAATTCACTATTCCATCTCACTCATTCTCTCTCATACTTTACTTTTACACTCACAACATTTACATCGCTTCCAATATTTATTAATAAGCGTGCAAATGAGGGGTAGGACTCTTACTCCGAGACGGAGGGAGTAATAGCTAACCATTATAGTTAACTATTACTCTTATTAGTAATAGTTACTATTATAGTTAACTATATTAGTTAACTATTACTATTATTAGTAATAGCTATTATAATAGTTACCTTATGTAATAACTAATAGTATTAGCTAATGGTATTAAGCAAATAACAGTTAACTATTAATAGTAAGAGTATTAGTTAATTATAATAATTATTATATAAGTTAAATATTAATTTTTAATATTAATTAATCATAATAGTTACTATATCAATTAACTATTACTATTAATAATATTAGTTTATTATAATTATTGTTATTCCCTCCGTCCCAGTTTAAAGTTCTTACTTTCCTTTTTGGTGTGTCCCAATTTATATTTAACTATTATAATTAAATATTAAATAAAATAAAAATTACTATTAATAGTATTAGTTTATCATAATAGTTACTATATATATTAATTATTACTATTAATAGTATTATTAGTTAATCATAATACTTACTATATAAGGTAACTATTATTATTAATAGTATTAGTTAATCATTATACAATAAATGTTAATATTTAATATTAATAGTACTCGCTCCGTTCGAGAGTAAGAGTCCTACTTTCTATTTTTTTACATCCCACTAAAAGTCTATTTCCTAAAAGGACAAATGATGAGAAAGAATTAATAGTGTTTTGGACAATTATACGCTCAACACATTTGCAATGTTTACCAATTTTCTATTGTGTATTTAATAAGTGTACACAAGCAATTAATTAATTATAATAATTAATATAGAGGTTAATTATAACTATTAGTATTATTAGTGAATAATAATAGTTATTATATATGTTAATAAGTACAATTAATAATATTAGTTAATTATAATAATTATTTTAATTATTACTAAAAAATTAACACAAAACCAATCAACTTATTATTCCCTCTCATTCATTCTCTCTCCTAATTTACTTTTACACTTACAACACTTACTTTACTTCCATCATTTCTTAATCTCCGTGCAAATAGGAGGTAGGACTCCTACTCCGGACGGAAAGAGTGATATTTAACCATTATAACTAACTAATACTATTAATAGTATTAGTTAATTATAATAGTTAAATACAATCGTTAACTATAATAGTTACTATATAAGTTAATTATTATTATTAATAGTATTAATTAATCATAATTGTTATAATATATATTAACTATTACTATTTATTATATTATTTAATCATAATAGTTAATATATATGTTAATAATACTATTAATACCATTAAGTTTTTTAAATATTCATACAACAAACTTAAATATACTTCTAAATTAATTAAAAAACATATTTATTACAACTATGTACAACCAAAGCTATGAAAATATTTTAATTAATTTAAAATATACATATATTTTCAAATAAAATTATTATGTTAATTTATCAATTAAAAACATCAAAAAATGAAAATACAGAAACATTAACGGAGTAGATTTCCGTGCGGAGCACGGATTACCTACTAGTGATATGAATATTGAAGAGGTGATAGTGGGTGGAGTAAATTTAGGAAAAGCAGTTAGGTTAGGGTAACCTTAATGAAATGAATGAAAGCCTTAGAAAGGAAAGGGAGAAAAACGTGGGGGGGGGGGGGGGAGAGAAATTTAATTAGAAGTAATGAGAGAATTTGACTAAGGTAAGCTTTGAAAATGTAGAACTGAAAAGTAGAGCTGAAATTATTAAGTTGCTGAGTTTTGTAAGACTTCAATTTGTTTGGTACTGACAAACTACATGCATCTGAATTTAATCAAAATTGTAAACAAACACTCAAAAATTAGTCTTATCTCTTTCATTTGATTATTCTTTTTGTTTATCCTTAAACAAAAATAGTCATATTTTTTCAAATAAATAATTATAATTCAAGAATATTATTTGTCAAATTATCTTTTATTTATACCGATAATAATAATATTTGAACAATTTTTTTATTAGTACTTTCATTTGTCCCACATTAATAAAGTTCATCTTCATTATTTTGATCAATTTTACTAAACTTTAACAAATTTTTTTTGATAAAGTTTAATTATGATACTCAAGTAAAATATTATCAAAATTTATAATATAAAAATAATTTCATTTTAATTTCATCATATTTAATCTCTATGAAAAAATAAAATATTTCAACAAAAGAAAGTAACATTAAATAAACAAAAATGTTGATGAGCGGGTTTGAACCCATTCGTTTTTTTTTTTTCATCTTACCTCCTCTTACCTTGTTAAGACTTGTCATACTAGCTTACTATTAATAACTTAATTTAAGATAATCTTAACAATTTAAGTGATTGAAATTTCCCTTGCCAAACAAACTTAATTTTTTAATCTCTTAGAGGCCGTTTGGTTGGCATGCTTAACACAGGATAACTATCATTAGGATTATTAAGAAATGTTAGGCGAGTGTTTGGTTGGTAATTAGGCATTAGTATAATTAAGCGCCTTTAGTGGGATTAGGGCCTAATCCCTTCCGTAATTATACTTGGGATGGGCTGTTATTATTTATCTCCTCCTTATTTGCAGTTGGGATTAAGAAATTTATCCCTATCATGCCCCGCTTCGCGCTATTAAGTAGACGAGAAACCCAACCCTCATTCCGCACTTCTCCTCTGCTCTGCTCAAACGATTTGTTCCTAAGGTGAGTTCTTCATCTCTTTACTCAGATTTCTTCTTCTATTGTTTTCTTTTATTAGACCCCAAACACAAGATCTCTTCTCTCCTACGCCTGTTGGGGGTTTCATGGCAAAACGAGACATCATCTGATTGTCGACAAAATTGAATAGTAGGAGAAATTGACCTTATTTTCTTTTCAATAATGGCAGGAACACGCGAGGGTTTGCTAGGAAATCAGGTAACGTTATCCATGAATTAATTCTGTATTTTACAATTTCTTTATTAAATATGTGATTTGAATTGCCTTTGGTTGGTTGCTTTCAGTTATCCACTAATTAAATTGGTTATTTGTTGAATCTTGGGCTTTTTGTGCAATTTAATTTGATTATGCTTGGGTTCTCATAATAGAATAGCAGAGTTTAATGTCGGTAATCCCTATTAGTTTGCATATGAGTTGCTTGATGAATTGACTGTGTAAATGGGACTAACCACTGGAACAAAAAAAAAATGAAAATGTAACTATCATTTCGGGACGGAGAGAGTATATCCAAGATTTTGCTCAGTAATTTTTCTTTCAACTAAATGATATGCTCTCTTTTTTTTCCAGATTTATATATATTTTTTTTAATTTCGCAAAGAATGGTTTGGTTTATATTATTGTAGTTATGAAAGGATTCAATAAGCGAAGACTCAAGTGGAGTGAAGAAATGGAGATGACACTTTTGTATGCCCTGCTAGAAGAAAGGTTGGACGTCGACCGCACCCATAATGGTCAGTTTATAGACCAAGCATTGCTCGTTTTATAGTGCCGATATCAAACCGAGAATTGGGATCAACAAGTGACATTACCGAACATGATATTGAGAACAAGATAAAGAATTGAAAAATGAAAATTTCCCACATCAATCATATTCTCTCACATGAAGGATTTGAGTGGGATTAAACTATGTCAAAGATTGTTGCAAGCTCCGATGAGTTGTGGAATAATATTCTACCAATTCATAGAACATTTGGGGATATTTCACTTCCATGCTATGAGGTGTTGATAAAAATATTTCATCCCCCTCAACATCATGAAGAACATGTGCAGGATCAAGAAGGTTAATGAGTGAATATTGAAGTTAATTAGTTTAGTTAGTTGTTTACCCAAGAATTTTTAGGTGTTATATCATGAAACCATTACATTATGCTTTTGACATTCTACTATATTAGTTTGCTATTTGTTTGAATTATGTTGGTATTTTTGGCTGATACTTATGAATGCTTAATTGTCTATGAATTGGTAATGGATTATTTTGATTTTTTATGTTATTAGTATATTTTTGTCTGTAGGTATTGGTCATAATTCTTTGACATTGTCAGTTAATACAAGGTTGAATTTTTCGTTCACTACTACTTCTGTCCCAAATTAAATGTTTAAAATAAAATGTATATATGTTGTTTTTGATCAATCAAGAGCGAAGTTGAAATTTTTTTGACATTCATTTTAAGACGGATGAAATATTTAAATGTATGAATTGTGTGAAGTTTAGGAAAAAATTAATTTCAAATATAGTTGAGTAATCATAATATGATTATGATAGGCAAAGGGTAATGTTGGAAAATTAATAATAATACAACCTTAAATCATTTCTAACCAAACACCAAATTAAGTAAAGAGGGGATTAAAGCTTTATTATCCTGATCATACCAAACGCAAAATTACAACTAAAATCAAAGATAATTAGTACCTATGATAATAAGGAGGAGATTAATTATCTCCTTACAAATAATATCCCTTATCCTCATCCTTATCCAGCAACCAAACGAGCCCTTAAAGTTTAAAGTGTTCCAAATTAAGAGCTTAATTGGGTTACCAAACAGGCCGTAATTAACTTTCTGTTTCAGTTGCCTAAAAATGTATTTCAGTTTTTACGAAAAAATTAACATATGATTTCAAAAATCTGTATCTAGAATTTGAGCTCTGTCAGTTTAGAATTTGAACTGGCGTGCTGGAAAATGAATGGGTGACTCGGGATTTATGAGCAAGTTTTGCTTGAGATATCTCTGTTCCAAACAATTTAAGCTTAACAATTAATGTCCACTGTTTGGTGAATCTAAACATGCAATAAACAATTTTTGTCTCAATGTTTTCTCACTCTCTATAAAACGCGTTCATTGTAGGGATGATGGCTTACGTCTTTTTTAAGCTGGAGGGATGATGACACCCCTTCCTCTTTTTCCTGTCATCATCTGCAACGAACTTGATATTTACTCCAACATTCTTCTCTGGTCAAGATCCACCATTGAAATGTTTGTTCTTTCTCAAACTTCCACATCCTCTTCCCATTCTCCTCGCCCCTGCTTTACCCTGCCTCCCTCAACCCACTTGTTGTGGAATTAACCCTTCCCAACCCAACACCCAAGCAAATCGCACGAAAAACCCGGCACCACAAACAAGCACAAGAAATAAGAAACCAAAAGCAAAAGACAAAACGAACACAAGAAATTGTTTACCCAGTTCGTCAATATGTTTGACTACGTCTGGGGGCACTACCAAGCCAGGATCTTGCACTATAATATGTAAATATGGAGTTACAATGAGTTATGGGGAGGAACATTATTTATATAGCAAACCTAGAAAGCGTCCTAAACCTAAACATAAGAGGAATCCCAAAATAACTGCAATTCCCGCAACCTGTGACGCGGCACCAGGCGCCCGCCTGGTCCTATGCAAGCGCCCGCCTGCATTTATTTCCGCCAGGAACCAAACTTTCTGCCCAAAAGGGCGCCCGCCTGGTCTATACCAGGCGCCCTGGCTGCTGCAGAATTTTCTTCTCTCCGTTTCCTTTTAGATCTCTACTCCAACAATCTCCCACCTAGAGATCAACCGCGTATACAAACCCCGTATCCATCTTCAACTCATCCATGGTGTCGTCCTAGTGCTCACCTCGATCATAGTAGTGACGTCCTCCTCCCCTATTCTCCAAGCCCCGTTGAAGCTAAACCCAGCTTCAACTTCACCTTGCTTGAGAAACCTGGAGCCTTGTCATCCGATCTACACTCACTGTTAGATCTTCGTAGCGGAATATCCGGTCCTAGAGTATGTGGTTCATCTTCAGTGACCCCTTGTCCTTCGTCATCATGAACCGTCCCGCTCCCACCCGAGTCTGGAATATCCATGCAAATTTCACTTGCATCACCGTATTCCTCAAACTCCTTGAGCTCATACTCCCCACCATTGTCCGACATCAAGCTTTTAATCTTGAGTCCCTTCCGATTCTTCACAAGGCCTTCCACTTCTTATACATCCTGAAAGATTCATCTTTCCCTTCTAAGAAGTAATCCCGGACCTTCCTTGTCGAATCATCAATGAAGGTCATGTAATATGACACACCAAACCGAGAAGTTACCGGGGATACCCCCTTCTCACCCGTGTGACCCAATCGATAGTGCCACAAATCTGTATCACCCTTGGCTGACGCCACCGCGATACTATCCTTGGTGTTTGTCAAATACAATCTTCCTTCCCTATTACCCCGAGCGATCTCACAATCCTCCTTGGTAATAACCCACTTCCTGCAGCTAAAAGTTACCGTGTAACCTTCTTCACCCAGCTGCCCAACTGATATCAGGTTCTTTTTCAAACCCGGAATGTGACTTACCCCGTGTAGATGTAAGACCTTCCCGTCCGATGCTCCTATTCTGACATCCCCCTTCCTCTTGATTTCCAAAGGCTCGCCATCCGCCAGATAGACCTTACCGAAATCACCGGAAGTGTAATTTTCCATCGCTCCTACATGCCCGCATGAGTGGAATGATGCCCCTGAGTCCAGCACCCATGATTCTAGAGCACTACTAACACTCAGAATCAGTACATCGTCACCTTCGATTATCACATTCGCCGATTTATCCCCTCGCATGGGACAATCCCTCTTGTAGTGTCCTAACTCCTTACAATGATAGCACTCTACCGATCCTCTTGCAATCCTTGGTCTTTCTTTGTTCTCCTCATAATGATCCCCACCCCCGATTACACTTTCCCTTGACCCTGTTCTCCCTTTATTGCTAGAACCCAGTCTTCCCCTACTAGTTGTAGCCAAGACCGATTCCGAAGTAGACGGTGTCCCCAACTTCTTTATGCGATTTTCCTCGCCCAAGAGGAAGTCCTTAACATCATCATACTTCAATTTGTTCTTACCCGCTGAAGCATTTAACGCTGTCACCGTTCCGCTCCAACTTCCTGGTAAGGACGCTAGCAATAAACACGCATGAACCTCGTCACCGAAAGTAATATCCAACGCAGTCAATGAGTCTATAATATCCATAAACTCATCGATGTGTTTAGCTATGGATCCTCCCTCTTGCATCTTGAGACTACCCATCTTGCGTATCAAATCAACCTTATTTGCAGCAGATGGTGTAGATACCCCGGGGAACCACGGCTTGGCTAGAGCGGTGAATTATCCTAGGATGTCTAACTTGTTTTAGATAGTTTAGAGTCGCCACCTATGTTTTTAAAGGAACATAAGAAAAACCTAAGAAAATAGCCTTTTTTATTGATCACGAAACTAGAGATTCAAGGAAGAAGGGTTCGGGGGTTAGGTGACGGAGTGGGAAGTAGTTAAACACCCACTTCGCCCGGCTTAAGCCGGTCTTGCTACTTTTGGTGTTCTAATATTTACATGTCCTTCAATTATTTAAATAGAAATGTGCTAACAATTATAATGAAAAGAAAAGGGGAAAAGAATGATTTTATTGATTTAATGCTAAATATTACATGTAATAATTATGCTAGACAATTACATGAAGAGATGAAAATGGTGAATTAAAATGTAGTTTGGAATGTTGGGATGTAACCTTGGTCAAACTTCAATAGTGAAGTGGCCTTTTGATTGTATCCCTTTTTATGGAGATTGCATACTCACTTAGAAGAGATGAGAATATGAAGAAAGGAAATAAGACTTAGAATTTAGAAGAAGAGAATAAACCTTGTACCTTATGCTTGAACGGAGAAGAACCAAATCTTTGTGTTGACCACTTCTTGAAAAATAGACTTTTGTGTGTTTTGAAGTATTTTTGTGTTAGAAAACCATCCTCTCCTTTCATGATGGAATGAATTGGTTTATATAGGTGTTAGAGAAGTGTTTGTGGTCACAAAGATGGCCATTCCCCGGATCAAGCCAAGGCATAATGGTCTTGAGGGTTACAAATCAGAAAAGGAGGGAAATTTGGCAAAATCTGAGTTCTGGAAGCGGGAAGCGCGCGCTTCCCACCGCCCCTATGGGAGGAGCACGCCTCCCACAAAGGAGGGCAAAGGCGTGCGCATCCCAGCTTCAGGAAATTCATATTTCAGCCCAAAAGTTAACCCCGTTATGCAGTTAAGCCCCAAAACTAACGGAATTAGTCCAAAACTTAACGAACATCACGAAAGTCAACGAAAATAAATGAAACAAAGACTCAAGGTTGACTTTGTCACTTAGTCAAATCCAAGACTAACGGAGTAAGTCAAGAACTCAACGGAAAGTAACAAAAGTTAACGGAAAGTAACAAAACATAACAGAAGAGAGGAAGATAGAGAATGTGTATGCAATCGGGACATGAGAGGTCCAAAGAGGGGTGTCTACAGAGCCCCTCGGCGACGTGGATTGCGAAGCAAAACGCGTCGACGAAAGAAAGACAACCGCCGAGGACATCGACAAGAGAAAACAAAGACTCGATAAAGCAGGAATTTGAAATTACAAAGGATAGAAATGCGCTCCCTGTGTGAGCGACTTTTGCTGATGGAAGAGGTATGGTGATTTGAGCGGTCCACCATGGACCAAAAATTGGTGCGCGGTGCGGCATATTCTGATGCGCTGTGCGGCGGTATGGTGATTTGAGCGGTCCACCATGGACCAAAATTGGTGCGCGGTGCGGCATATTCTGATGCGCTGTGCGGCGGTATGGTGATTTGAGCGGTCCACCATGGACCAAAGTTGGTGCGCGGTGCGGCATATTCTGATGCGCTGTGCGGCGGTATGGTGATTTGAGCGGTCCACCATGGACCAAAGTTGGTGCGCGGTGCGGCATATTCTGATGCGCTGTGCGGCGGTATGGTGATTTGAGCGGTTCACCATGGACCAAAGTTGGTGCGCGGTGCGGCATATTCTGATGCGCTGTGCGGCACTTGTTGATTCTGGTGCTTTGTGCGGCACCTGGTGCTCTGTCCGGCACCTGTTATGTGTATGCTTTGCAGATATACGTGCTTGTGTGAGATGTGAAATAGGAATTGCGAGAGAAAATTGTGATTGTGGTGTGATATGATCTTGAAAGCACCTTTGTAATGAGAGAGAAGTAAGAATGTAGAAAGTGATCTTGTGTGCGGTGTGATTTTGAGGAAAGCGTCGGATGTATTCATACCTTCAGTTACCATTGCCGCTTGAGTGGAGATGGATTCTTGATGTCCGCGGAGGATGCTTTGATGGAGAATGTCCATTCTTTAGATGTTGATGAGAGAATGCCCTTGATGTTGGGTTGGCGAGATGGTATTCTGGATGATGGGTTGGTCGTGCCAAAAGGATGCCTACGTATCCCTTTAAGAGAATCAGACCAGCGTAGTTCAAGGATGATGGAGAACGCTAGATGAGAGGCTAGGAGCAAAGCAAAGCACATACTTTTGCACATAGAAGGAGAAAAAGAAAAAGAAAAATCTTTTTTTTTTTTTTTTTTTTTTTTAGATTAGAAAGGAAAGATTATGCACACATGTGAGGAAAAGATTTTTTTTTTTTTTTTTTTTTTTTTTGTAGTTCGTGGGCGAACCATTTTAACCATTGTGTGCTTGTGAAGCCAACCCAAGATCAAGTCATGTTCAATCGAAGTCCGGATTGCCTCGCTTGAATTCTGTTGTCGCCGGTGTGCCCAACGAAGATTGATGTCTAGCCCCAAGAGATTTGTCGATTATGGGGCTTCAAAATGCTTTTGATGCCGAGATGAGGGGTTGCTGATTGTAAAGCCCCTAGAATGCCTTTGATGCCAATTTTTGAGGGACTTTCATAGCTCCAAGATAAATCAGCTCGTGGCCCATTCGAGTAAATCGCCCTTTGTTGTTGTAGTGAGCAAGCCCCAAGAGGAGATCGTTGATGCCAAGCTTCGAGAGATTGCAAAGCCCCAAGTGCCGTGGGCTTGTAGATGGCGGGATGTGAAGACCTTTCATTGTAAAGCCCCAAATTATATCGTGATTGGCTCAGCATTGAGAGCGGATGTACCGTTTGGTAGAATTCTTGATAGAGATCTCCTTCTTGCTCTTACTGGGTAGATGAATGGCCTCATTGTGGTCGATACCCAAATAGCTGAGGGCTTATGTCAAAGGATGCAGTAATGTCTTGCGGTGTCGTCGAGGTTGCGGAGGATAAGGTCTTGGCGTGATAAAGTCTCAAATGAGTATGCTTGCTTGACTCTTCTTGAGTTGAACTAATGACGGACCTTCGGATGCAACTAGTGCTGTGGCCCAACTTTATCTGAGCTGCACCTTGTGCTTTTGATCTTGGAGAGGGGGGTGCTGAATTGCAGAAATATTGGGATTGGCCGTGGCATTTCCCGCTATAACCCTGTTTTGATTAGAGTTTAGCATATTGAATCTTTTTCCTTTTCTCTAAGACTTTCTTCATGATCTCGTTGAAAGTTCTAACAAAAATCATCAACTTCATTTATAACATCGGAGTCTTCATTTAAAACCAAGAGGCCTTTGACTTGAAGTGTTGAGAGACCTTTGAAGCTTGATCTCTTTCATGGAGCCATAAGACTACTCCACATTGCATTGCTTGAGCATTGTTGTCCCCAAAAGACTGTCGGTTGCGAAGCCCCAATATTGCCCTTTGCTTGAATTATTGTAATGCCGTAGCCCAAATGATTGTAGATTGCGAAGCCCGTTGAGACCTTCGGTGCCGAATTGAGGAAGCTTCCAATGTTTCACATGACTTGGCTGGGGATACTGCTGGGGAGTTAATTGCTCTTTGCCGAGGTAGCCTTTAAGACTTGACCGTAGCCCCTAGAATGCCATCATTGATTGCGAGAAAGGTCCATCCTTGATTGGGGGAACGAGCACGGGCACAGTATTTGATCTCCAACAAATACCCATAAGTTTAATTGTATCCCATACACCATAATCATCATATGATTATCCATTAAACTTATACTAACAATTAATCATAATTATCAGGGACGGGGATTATTATAATAATGGGTTTTATGCAAACATGCGCAGCGGAATGAAACCCAAAAGCCTAGATCCGATCACGATGATTAAATTAATATGGAGATGAATTTAGAACACTAACCGTGACGGAGCTTTAAAATTCTGAGATCTTCAATCTTTGTTCTTCGCGCTTTTTCGAATCACGAACATAGGAACGACCGCAAAACTTGGATCACGAACTTTGAAGGAGTTGATGCCAACGCCCTCTATGTTTATCCACACGCGAACGAATTGCAAGAACGATTCTTGAACCAGATTGCTAGACCCAATAGAAACTCTTTCTATTTTGAAGGCTATATAGAAAATCAATGTTCTTGTTCTTGAGGAAGAAGAAGAACTTGTTTTTCTCTCTCTCGGAGGCTATCTAATTGATATGGAATCAATACATACTGATTAGGTCGTTGTTAGAGGTTTATATACTTATTAGTCCTAAACCGTTTAGGAGAAATAGGTTAAAACCCGTCACAACACGAAATCAGTTTTTGGGCCCGAACAGGGCCTGCTCGGCCGAGTCCTTTAAGGTGCTCGGCCGAGCACCTTTGCTCCAGAAAATCTGACCTTCTGATTTCCCATGCTCGGCCGAGTCATATGAGGTGCTCGGCCGAGCACCACCAGAATTCCGATTTTAGCCTTTTGAACAATTCGTCCTTTTGTGTGTGACCCCATAGGATTATATTAAGTTGGCAATGAGCCCAAACACATTTGTGCTCATAAATCATGAGCGGACTCTAGCAAGCCATCATGACTACCCAATTAATATAACTTGTATAAGTTCGTGAATCCTTTATAGAACATATTACAATCTCTTTGTTTCACGATGTCTATTGAACGTAAGCCATGGTCAATGGTCAACTTACAATGTTCAATGCTTTCTCGATCCAGAATGTATTGATAGTACAAATCTTATTTGAGCACGGCCATGCATTTCATCAACACCATTCTTCGAGTGGCCAAAGCTTGACATCTCTCTCTTACGAGGAACAAATCCCTTCTTGATTTATTACCTTTCCCTACATGAATCCGATTATGCCAATCACATTCTTTATAGCTACCCGATTAGGGGTAACGTTTGAATATGTCAAACGTAATGTTCATCAAGTGGAAGACTGTGATAATCTCAGGTCTAAAGATTCCAGTAATATAACTATGTGAGACTTAATTATGACATTGTGACCATGACATAAATCTCATATGGGTCTGTCCAGTATTTGGTCTCCAACAAATACCCATAAGTTTAATTGTATCCCATACACCATAATCATCATATGATTATCCATTAAACTTATACTAACAATTAATCATAATTATCAGGGACGGGGATTATTATAATAAACATGCAAAGGATATAATAATCAAACATTCAATATCATTAATATTAATAACATTAATCGTTTTACAAAACGTGCCTAGAGCATACAACACCAACACACGTGACAAGAAGGATTTTTGACATCCCTTTTGAGAGACTTTGAGGATAGTCTCACACATCTTTTTCGAGCATAGCCCCTAGGGCTTGTTGATTGTCAAAAGAAGCAAAAGAAGCCCTTTTTCTTGAGTCACATAGCCCATAGGGTGTCACCATTTGTTGAGCAAAGCAAGAGTGACTCGTCCTCGTGTGAGGGAATAAACATGAGAGGATATGGCAAGAGCTACTCCATTTCTCGGGAGCCTTTCGGCGTACTTTAGAAGCACATACTTGAAGAAGCTTTGAAAACTGAGACACATGTTGTTGCTATTTGCTGCCCAAGCCAATTGACTAGCTAGGGATTATTTGTGCAACCTCGTGCCCTTTTATGATGGGCTTGTTCTCGGATGGATCTTGGTAACCACGGGCCTTCTTTTCATGAACCCAAAAATGCACACTGCTGGAGAATGATGCCGATAACCCAAGACAACCTTTGATGGTGTTATATCTTGTCGATCTTTTTCCAATCCCAAAGTTGACTCGGTGGGGAATTGATTTGAGGAGATCCAATGTAGAGCTTGTGCAGTTGTCTTCCTTAGAGGCCGGAGATCTCCATTTCTCTTTCCCTTCTCTCTCTCACTCTCTCATTTTTTTTATGACACACCCTGTTTTTTGCCTAGACCGCCCTTTCGGGTTTTCAATCTAGCGGGCATCTCTTTTGCGTCTTCATTTTGACTCGATTAATGAGGAAGTGTGCATTGACTCTAGGTGAGGAGATAAGACATGTGATTTTGCGGTGGAGACCTCTTGTCACTAAAGGTGAGTGACATTGACTTGACTAGGGAAGTGTCCCTAGTATTGACATGTATGTTTTATTGAATTGAATGACTCGCGAAGGCAAGTAAGTCATTAAGAGAGAAGAGAAGGAAAGCCCCAATTTGATTGCAAGAAATTGGGAGTATGCAGAAAGAATAGAAGTCCCTAGACTCGACAAGGATCGCGAAATGATTCCAAATCTAAGAAAGTTGTTCAATCTTTTTTGGTGATTAATTCATTGGCAAATGAATCGTACAAAGATGTCTTGACAAGTTCGAGATGAAGGCCGATCACCATAACGCGCTAGGGCTAAACATATCTTCTTTCTTGCATGAGACCGGACCCGCAGGTTGCCTACGTTCCTCCAGTGTAGAGGCTCAGGTCACCGTAGTTCTTGTGGATTCTCCATTCGTCGGGATGGAATTGTTGTTTCGTCGTGTAGCTTCGTCCTCCTTTGGTGGATGGAATGATGTTTATCTTGATGTGAACTTCTTTGATTGAGGGGGATTTTTTTTTTTTTTTTTTGTGCTCTAACTTTTGCCTAGGTTGATTTGATGGTTTCAACCTAGCGAGCTCTTTTTTTTTTTTTTTTTTTTTTTTTTAATCCCCTTTTGAAACATTGCTTGATTTTTCTCCATGGTTGTTGCTTCACCTTTGATGTCTTGGCTTTGTCTTCGTCGTTGATGATGTTGCCTTCGTCACAATGTTTAGCCCCTAGACGTTCAAGCGATGGCCTTCATTCCAAAACTTGTTTAGACATTTTTTCATCATTTTGCCAATAATTAATTGAACAACTTGGAAGAGTGTATGAGGACAAGAACGACTTTTATTTAATGATTGACTCAAACTTTATCATTGGACGAGAGAAAACATTAATGCACACATTAGAGGACTTTTGACTCTTTTTTTTTTTATCCTATCTCTAGGTAGAAAAAGAGAAACGGAGATTGTTGTCGTCATCCCCCATGTCGTTGTAGTCCTCATTGTCGTTGTAGTCTTCCATGTCACTACATTCTTCCATGTCATTGTTTGGGAACCCTTTGTCGTTGAAGCTTGTGTCATAGGAGGACTCGGCCACTTCTCGGAGCAAATAGTCAATTCTAACCTCCGCATCATACATGCTTGAAAAATCGGAGTGAAAAGCCCCACTAAGATGAGTGCGGTAGTCCATTTTCAAACACTTCAAGAGGATGTCCATTTGTTCCTTCTTGGAAGGCCTATCAACCATCTCGGCTAGCTTGTCATTCCAACGGCAATAGAAGTCCCCAAATGATTCATTACCCATTTGCACGGTGCTCTCCAATTCCTTCTTGGTGGGGCGGAATATGGAGTTGCCTTGATATTGTGACTTGAAGGCAAGCATAGCGGCATCCCAATTGAGGCGGGTGGAAACTAGAAGACCCATATACCAATCTTTTGTGACCCCCTCGAGAGTAAGCGGGAAGCATTGTGCCATTATTTGAGGAGACACTTTCTTTGGTAGCATGGCCCAAATGTAGGAGTCGACATGAGCGTTGGGGCAAGAGTTGCCGTTGAACTTGCCAATATCGGGCATCTTGAACTTTTCGGGAAGAGCGTCCATTGTGTTCATGAGGAGAGAAGCTTGATGAAGATCGGTGTTTGGGCCCTTGTGCAAATTTAACCCACTAAGCCTTTGGTCAATGTAGGACATGAGAGTGTTGACCAAACCGGTATCAATGCTTTGGACCTTTCTTTCACCCGTGAGCCCTTTCAATTGGTTCTTGAGTTTAGAAACTTCTTTCTTGTGGGCCATTTTCACAAGCTCGTAACGGGCTCGCCATAAATCATCCTTGCGGCGGACATTCTCGGCTAGTGTATCAACTTGCCCTTTCAATGCTTCCACCATGCGGAATAACCCTTCGTTGGACACGGGAATACCGTTGTCGTTGCCGTTTGAAGCCATTGGACCTATTGGAAGAGCACGGTTGATCTTAGATTGGCCCCACAAACACCTTTTGAGTAAAATGATTTCACCCACAAACAAGAAAAGACTCAACCACATAAAGAAAAATGACTTTTTTTTTTATTTTTATTTACAAAAGTCGGAAGGACGTGGTCCTTTTTTTTGGGGTTTCTAGAAAAATAGTGGAATCGTCACACTAGTATATAGACCATCTCGCGGTCCCATATACTCATCGGATTCCACCACGCTTGTGAATCCTACATGTGTCGGGATTAAACTAAATTAATGTAGTAAATCATACATGCGGGGACGGATTTTTATTTTCGTCCAAAATAACCACTTTTGGGGACGGAGTTTTATTTCGTCCATTGCAACAAGTTGGCATGTATGATTTGAAGACATTAGTTTAGGGAAATCTCGGCACATGAAAAACCGACTTGGTCACGGAGTGTTAGACCCTAGACTAGAATTGTGTGGCTTGTGCTCGGCTTGAATATGAGGCTCAAAGGTCACCCCCGGCATGTAGTCACGAACTACGCCACGGGCTGAGGTTTACCGCTTCGAAAGAGCCAAGGTCGAGTGGAGCTTGAAACTTTCTAGGACGGGCCTCGACGGGTTTGGGGTTGGACTTGTGCGACTCGATAGTGAGCAGTTGATAAGAATATGTGCATGTAGTGTGAGGTCTAACATGTGACAAAACATTTTTTTTTTTTCAAAAGAAATAAATAAAAAAACAAATAAGCACATAATTACAACTTTCGAATCACCCGTGTGACCGATAAAAATAAGCAGAAAGTAAAAGAAATTGTATGCAGGCCCGGTGCCCACACAATGTCATTCTGTTCTGTTTCTGTGCACTGTTCTGTTCCGGGAATGCGCCCAGAAGCGCGCGCATTGGCTTGCCTATGCGGAAGGCGCGCGCGTGAGAGGAAGCAGGGCAGAGGCGCCCGCTTCTGGGTGAGAACCTGCAAATCAGTGGGTTCAAGGGATTGCCTTGACCCTTAATTAAGAAAAATTTCCCCTGCAGAATTTGTTAGCACAGAAACATGGAATTGAAGGACAAGAAGGAAGGCGGGCGATTCTGGTAATAAGGGTCGGACGCGCGCGCTTTAGGCCAAGAAGGCCGGAGGCGCGCGCTTCCTACCCTTTTTACCAGAATGCCCAGAAAACAGAATAAAAGAACACCAAAAATGAAGAACGCAAGTTTAACCCTCTAAATAGTCCCCAGCGGAGTCGCCACTGTAGATACCCCGGGGAACCACGGCTTGGCTAGAGCGGTGAATTATCCTAGGATGTCTAACTTGTTTTAGATTGTTTAGAGTCGCCACCTATGTTTTTAAAGGAACATAAGAAAAACCTAAGAAAATAGCCTTTTTTATTGATCACGAAACTAGAGATTCAAGGAAGAAGGGTTCGGGGGTTAGGTGACGGAGTGGGAAGTAGTTAAACACCCACTTCGCCCGGCTTAAGCCGGTCTTGCTACTTTTGGTGTTCTAATATTTACATGTCCTTCAATTATTTAAATAGAAATGTGCTAACAATTATAATGAAAAGAAAAGGGGAAAAGAATGATTTTATTGATTTAATGCTAAATATTACATGTAATAATTATGCTAGACAATTACATGAAGAGATGAAAATGGTGAATTAAAATGTAGTTTGGAATGTTGGGATGTAACCTTGGTCAAACTTCAATAGTGAAGTGGCCTTTTGATTGTATCCCTTTTTATGGAGATTGCATACCCACTTAGAAGAGATGAGAATATGAAGAAAGGAAATAAGACTTAGAATTTAGAAGAAGAGAATAAACCTTGTACCTTATGCTTGAACGGAGAAGAACCAAATCTTTGTGTTGACCACTTCTTGAAAAATAGACTTTTGTGTGTTTTGAAGTATTTTTGTGTTAGAAAACCATCCTCTCCTTTCATGATGGAATGAAGTGGTTTATATATGTGTTGGAGAAGTGTTTGTGGTCACAAAGATGGCCATTCCCCGGATCAAGCCAAGGCATAATGGTCTTGGGGGTTACAAATCAGAAAATGAGGGAAATTTGGCAAAATCTGAGATTCTGGAAGCGGGAAGCGCGCGCTTCCCACCCCCCCCTATGGGAGGATCACGCCTCCCACAAAGGAGGGCAAAGGCGTGCGCATCCCAGCTTCAGAAAATTCATATTTCAGCCCAAAAGTTAACCCCGTTATGCAGTTAAGCCCCAAAACTAACGGAATTAGTCCAAAAACTTAACGAACATCACGAAAGTCAACGAAAATAAATGAAACAAAGACTCAAGGTTTACTTTGTCACTTATTCAAATCCAAGACTAACGGAGTAAGTCAAGAACTCAACGGAAAGTAACAAAAGTTAACGGAAAGTAACAAAACATAACAGAAGAGAGGAAGATAGAGAATGTGTATGCAATCGGGACATGAGAGGTCCAAGGCGGGGTGTCTACAGATGGAGTTTCAAATCTCTCAGTAAGATAATCCAATAGCTCCTTGGTGGTTTTCGCCTTCCTGGTAGTCTTCGCGATCCACTTCTACAAAGTAGATCGAACCACCCCTAAGGCTTTTCGATCCATGAGATCCCAGTCTTCCTGATTTTCTTTTTCCGGTTTGACTCCTGTTAGAGGCTTATAGAGATCCTTATTATACAAGAGATCCTCTATTTGCATCCTCCAAAACCCATAGTCAGAACCATCAAATTTCTCAACCGCTTGTTTATCTTTGCCCATTCTTGATTGCTTGATAAACCCCTTTGATCGTCCAACCAAAGCTCTGATACCAGTTGTTGTGGAATTGACCCTTCCCAACCCAACACTCAAGCAAATCGCAAGAAAAACTCGGCACCACAAACAAGCACAAGAAATAAGAAACCAAAAGCAAAAGACAAAACGAACATAAGAAATTGTTTACCCAGTTCGTCAATATGTTTGACTATGTCTGGGGGCACTACTAAGCCAGGATCTTGCACTATAATATGTAAATATGGAGTTACAATGAGTTATGGGGCGGAACATTGTTTATATAGCAAACCTAGAAAGAGTCCTACACCTAAACATAAGAGGAATCCAAAAATAACTGCAATTCCCGCAACCTGTGACGGGGCACCAGGCGCCCGCCTGGTCCTATGCAAGTGCCCACCTGCATTTATTTCCGCCAGGAACCAAACTTTCTGCCCAAAAGGGCGCCCGCCTGGTCTATACCAGGCGCCCGCTCGTCTGGCTGCTGCAGAATTTTCTTCTCTCCGTTTCCTTTTAGATCTCTACTCCAACACCACCCATACATAGAATTAGTACACATGTGGTAGATTGTAGGCGTAGATCTGTGTATATTTGTTATGTGATTAAAGATTGTGTGTTTTTTTTTTGTGATTCATCATTCATGTGTATGCATAACTTCATATAGAATGTTGTTTTGATTTGTGTATGTGTTGATTTGTGGATGAGTGCAGATTTGATTATGAGAATATTGAAGATAGAATTTTCTACTTTTTTTTTGGTCATTTTGGTGTTGGTGTTTGTTGCTATGTGTAAGGATCCCGTCCCTCGGGGGCGAAACAAGCGAAGTTCGCACGAGGAAGAAATGTCAAACACGGGTAACTTTCCTAACGAAAAAGAAACGGAGTCGCCACATTTGTTAATTTTAAACCAAACAAATGAAAATGGTTAGAGAATGTGAGTTCGGAGGTCAGGTTACACTTTGGGAAGAACATCTTTGCGGTTCACCCAAAATGCCTCGGAAAAACCGAGTCTCCCTTGTTAGTTTGAAAATGTGCATGTGTGTGTGTGTATTTAACGGAAAAGTTTCTGTTATTGGTTTTATTTGAAAAAAAACTTAACTGAAAGGGTCTGTTTATTAAGAAAATAGGGATCAGAGGGCAAAACAGACATTTTGCCCCCGGTTCCCAACACAACCGTATGGATTTATAAGCAGTTTCCTGGGATTTTACAGTTCAGTCAAGAACAGTCCAGTTTCAGAGTAGAAACAGAACATTCTGTTGAAACTGGACAGAACTGCTTTGATTCCAGTTTGTTTAAAACACTTTATGAGTTTAAATACAACATTCCTATGCTAAATGATCATCACTTAGTCCCAAAAACAAGTATTTGGGTGTGATCATAAGCAATCATTGGAGAAAATTGAGAAAAGTTGATGAACATGCCCTTTGGGCCAAAATTGACCATTTGGTGATTAAAGATTGAAACTTTATCCCCAAGATGGCATTTTTATGACTTATTAACCTTCAAGGAGTCAAATTAACACATAAAAATTGAATCTTTATAACCCCAAAGGGGAATTTAGAGCTAGATCAATGTTGGATGATAAAGATGGA
This sequence comes from Campanula takesimana, assembly GCA_026119855.1. Classification (NCBI taxonomy): domain Eukaryota; kingdom Viridiplantae; phylum Streptophyta; class Magnoliopsida; order Asterales; family Campanulaceae; genus Campanula; species Campanula takesimana. Next base: position 1,005,691 of record JAOWBW010000188.1, read on the forward strand.
AGCTTTATCATCCAAATGGTCATTATTATCAACAAAAGCATCATTCTAACTAGACAAGAATGTAAATGACAATCAACAAGCCATGATCATCTAGGTTTGAACCTCTTCCACACAAGGCATGGAGGGCACCTTGGATCATCTCATGGCTTGGACAAGAGAAATATAGAGTAATATATGTATATTTGCTTGAATGGATAAGTCTTGCATAAATGTAAAGTTGCTTGAATGGACAAGTCTTGCAAGTAATGTAAAAGTGCTTGAATGGACAAGTCTTGCAAGTAATGTAAAAGTGCTTAAATGGACAAGTCTTGCAAGTAATATAAAGATTAACATAAACTTAAGCAAAGATTAAAGAGAAAATAGAGTTATAGATGAAGAGAAGGGAGGGGGAGAAGGTGGCTTTACCTATTTTGGTTTAGCCAATCTTCCTTTATCTCTTTCACTCTTTGTTTCACTCTTCTCTCACACTACTGCAGTGATTTTGACAGAGTAATCCTTCCTATGTTGTTTCTCCCCCCTAAAATGATCAGCATGGGGTTCAATTTATAGAGGCTGAGGGTGCCCAAAGTAGCCGTACGGCTAGGGACCTCATGTTCCTAAACCATCCGTACGACTCGACTTGGCGAGCTTCTGGATTTTTCCAAGTTTAATTCCAGTCCAGTCCTGGAATATCAGGTTTATCTTAGGGAGGTCCTGGCCCATTGGTTTATCCTTAAATGGTACCAAGAATTCCTCTAAAGTAGGTCGATTTCATATTGGGGTACTTACACTATGGTGTTGGTGCTGACAGTTGTTTTAGTGATAGTGAAATTGTGATGGTATTCAAGTGGTGGTGGTAGAAGTTTGTTGAGCGTTGCGGAGCTCCTCCGTATTACTTTCTGGATTGAAAGAGGTGATGCATCTTGGAGAGTCTTTAAGTTTCAAAAGTAAGTTGACTGGACATTGAATTTGGCTATTCTTCTTTGCTCAAATGGAAATTAATTTAGGTAGAGTCCGTAAATTATTTTAGGTAGAGTCCTAGCTCAACTCCTAAAATTTTGGTTATAAATTTATTGTTTAACGAATGGAGTAAATCTGTTGAAAGGGAATAAACCTTTTAAACACATAACAAAATTACAAATACGAAGTTTAGTACTCACACATGTCTGGAAATTAATACAACAATAACAACAACAAAGCCTTAGTCCCAAAATAATTTGGGGTCGGCTAACATGAATCCTCATATGTTATCGTGATAAAAGAGAGAGAGAGAGAGAGAGAGAGAGAGAAAGAGAGGAAAAGGATGGAGAAAATAAAATAAAATAAATAAATAAATAAGTAAATAATAATAAAAAGTACAATCAACCCCCATCATTCACATGAATTTTTGCCCTCCGCTCCGGCTTCTTCAACGCCACATCTTCATCCACTCCGAGTAAACTCATATCTAGTTTGCTTGGGTCTTCCCCTACCCACTCGCCATTTTATCACTTCTCCACTCTTCAGGCCTCCTAATCGGTGCATCACTCGGTCTCCGTCTCACATGACCAAACCACCTTAGACGATGCTCCCTCATTTTATCCTCAATGGGCGCAACTCCTACTTTATCCCTGATCACCTCATTTCTCAATCGATCTTTTCTTGTATGCCCACACATCCATCGTAGCATACGCATCTCCGCTACATTCATCTTATGAATATGACACTGTTTCACCGCCCAACATTCAGTGCCATAAAGCAGTGCAGGCCTAATTGTCGTACGATAGAATTTTCCCTTTAATCTATTTGGCATGCCACGATCACAAAGAAACCCTGTGGCACTCTTCCACTTCAACCAACCTGCTTTAATCCTATGAGCCACATCTCCATCCAATTCTCCATCTTTTTGGATAATAGATCCAAGATAGCGAAAGAACTCGGAAGCTTGGACAATCTTTCCATCGAATGTGATCACTCCTGCCTCTCTGCTTCCAACTTTGCTAAATTTACACTCCATATATTCAGTCTTGCTTCTGCTTAACCTAAAACCTCGAGATTCCAAAGTGTGTCTCCACAACTCCAATTTACTTTCAACACTTTCTTTTGTCTCATCAATCGGCACAATATCATCTGCGAACAACATACATCATGGAATATCATCTTGGATTGACCTCGTCACTTCGTCCATTATCAGGGCAAAGAGAAAGGGACTAAGTACAGAGCCTTGATGCACTCCAATCGTGATAGGGAACTCTTCTGTCTTCCCAACGCTTGTCCGCATACTAGTACTAACTCCATTATACATGTCCTTGATAATATCAATATATTTCTTTGAAACGCCTTTCTTTACTAAAGCCCACCAAAGTACCTCTCTTGGCACTTTATCATACGCCTTCTCCAAATCAATGAAAACCATATGCAAATCTTTCTTTTTATCTCGATATTGCGTCCATAGTCGATCTGCCGGGCATAAATCCAAATTGGTTATCCGAAATATTCACAATTTTTTTTAGCCGTTGTGCAATCACTCTTTCCCATAGTTTCATAGTATGGCTCATTAGTTTGATCCCTCGATAGTTGGCACAATCTTGGACATCACCTTTGTTCTTTTACAAAGGGATTAGAGTATTTTTTTTCTCCACTCCAATGGCATTGTGTTACTTCTCCATATCTTGTTGAATAATGTTGTTAACCAATTTATTCCCCTCTCCCCAAAATATCTCCACACCTCAATTGGTATTCCATCCGGCCCTACGGCTTTCTTTAATCCCATCTTTTTCATCGCCATTTCCACTTCACCCTTTTGAATTTGCCGCATAAAATCTCGATTAATCATACTCGAAGGGATAGTTATATCTCCAATATCCTACTCTTGATTGCCATTAATCAAGGTATTGAAGCACGAACTCCACCTATCTTTTATCTCTTTATCCCCGACCAACACTCTTTGGTCTGCATCCTTCACACATTTAACTCTCCCAATGTCTCGTGACCTCTTATCCCTCATACGAGCAAGTCTATAGATGTCTTTTTCCCTTCTTTTGTATCCAATCTATCATAAAGTTTCTGATTCACCTTTGCTCTTGCATCTTTTACTGCTTTCTTTGCTTCTCTTCTGGCCTCCTTATACCTCTCATAGTTCTCCTCACTCCTGCATTTTCCCAATAATTTATAGCATTCTCGCTTGCTCTTTATCGCTTGCTTTACTTCCTCGTTCCACCATGATGTGTCCTTAATTGGTGGCACACTTCCTTTACATTCTCCAAGGACTTCTCTCGCCACCTCCTTTATGGTATGCTCCATCTTAGTCCAGGTCGAATCTATATCCATATCCTCCATATTACCCGACCAAATACCAGTAGTGTCCATCTTAGCTAGAAATATTTGTTGATTCTCCCCTTGAAGCCTCCACCACTTGATTCTAGGTTCTACTAGTGGTTTTCTCTTCCTTGAAATTCTCCTACTTCGAAAATCAAGTACCACAAGTCTATGTTGAGTTGCAGTACTTTCACCTGGAATAACCGTGCAGTCAGTGTAACTCTTTCTACAAGCATTTCTTACTAAGAAGAAATCAATCTAACTCGCATTACCTCCACTTCTATAGGTCACCAAGTGTGATTCTCTCTTCTTGAACCAAGTGTTCATTATACTCAAGTCATATACCATTTCAAACTCCAGGATCCCATTCCCTACTTCATTCCTCTCCCTAAAACCAAAACCTCCATGAATGCTCTCAAAGTCGTGTCGACTAGACCCCACATGTCTGGAAATTAATGTTAAAAAAAAATTACTTTTAAATTGTAGAAAAAAACTAAATTGTTTGATGAAAGATACTCCTTTTAATAATAATGTTTATTAATATTAAAAGTGCGAGAATAAAAAAGATATTGGTAGTTAAATAAGTGGTGTGAGTATAAAAAAGGAAGTGGGAAAGAATGTGGATGTGGAATAATAAGTGGATTATAATTATAGGTGAGCAAGTAAGTTTTATTAAATAAACATATTTTTAAAATTTTCATTCTGAAATAAATAATCTTTATTTATGAGATGGAGGGAGTAATTTTTTTCTCTTTCCTTTAGGTGTGTGCATGGTACGGTATGGTACGGTTTTGGGATAAAACCGATACCATACCAAAGTAATTCGGTTTATTGATATTAGTACTTTAATGCTTCGGTTTTTCTCGGTTTGGTATGACAACGGTACGGTACGGCTTATTTCGGTTTTTTCCTAACTAAATGAAAAACTTGGTACATGACATTCACCAAATGAAGATGTCAATAAAAATGATACTCTACATCCAAGTAGACAATGAAAATACTAAGGGTAAAGTAAAATATTTACAAGGAAAAGTTGGATTAATAATAAGAATAAAAGACCAAACTAATATTTCAAAATTAACAATTGATCATCAACTATAAGAAGCAAAAAACTTCAATCCATTTTCAAATGCATTTATAAGATGAAATGAGTATATATACATACACTTCAATCCTTTTTTAAATGTATTTACAAGATGAAATGAGTATATATACATACAAAATTACATACTTTAATTAGAACGGTACGGTTTTTATATTCGGTATATGAGTCATATACCATACCATTACCAAACTATCGGTTTTTGTAAAAATAAAAACCATGTATGTCGGTTTAGTCGGTTTTTCGGTTCGGCGTGGCTTTTCGGTATGTACGGGGTTTTTTTTTTTTTTTTGCACACCCCTACTTTCCTTGGTTAATTAGAAGGAGAAGAGGAATTTAGTTATTTGAATTATTGTTTGACCAAGTAAGGCCGGATGCGGAAAACTCATCTCCTTAACTCATGCAAGAGTTATTTACCCTAGAATGTCTCCTATATTCATGCAAGAATTACTTACCCTAGAAGATTAGAAAGAGCTTCAAACATTTGCTCAAGTATTGCGTAAAAGGCAAGTGAGAGTGGTAAAGGATAAATTAAAGCAGTTGAAAATGTGTCATATTTGTGAGTACGTTATTTGAGGATTAAAAAGTTAGAATTCTATTGAAACGAACAAATAAATAAGAATATATATATTTTTTTTGACAACAAGTAATAAATAAGAATAGTTAAACTGTAAAAAGATATTCCTTCCAAAAAAAAAAAAAACTGTAAAAAGATATGCCAAATTGTCTAAATAAAAATAAGTTTTACAAAATATATTAAAAAATAAAGTAAGGAAGAAAAATGAGATATAAGAATGCATGCATTTATTGTGTAAACAAATTCATAATCAAAGTTATATAACAGACAATAGTGAAAAGAACAATGAAAGAATGTCTAAATAAATATAAGCAAAAAAAATATGTACCAGAAGTAAAAGCAATGCGTGCTGTTGTGAATTATTATATTAAAAGGAAATGCATGCGACTGTGAATTATACATATTATGTACCAAAAAAAAAAAAAAAAAAAAAAATTATACTCCTTCCGCCTTACTTGAAATATGATTTTCTCTCCTAACACGGGAATTAATGAAAAAATGTTAGTAGAGTATGTGTTGTGATTATGAAAAGTGATAGAGAAAATGTGGGATAGAGAATAATAATTGGAAATCTGTTGTGAGTGTAAAAGTGGGTTTCACTAAATAAATATTTTAATTTTGAGATTGTTTTATTTCAACCTAAAATGACAAATTGTTTTAATAATAGGAAAAAAGCATTATTTTTTATTTTGGGTTTTTACTTATTTAAACTACAAACTGAATTGTACTTACTTTAGGAGTCAGTCTTATAAAAAAATCTGTTTTACACTAAGAGATGTATAAAATATGTTTTACATTTTATGATTTACATTAAAGAGATGAAAACATGTTTTACACTAAAAAAATTCACTTACTTTAGAACTTATGACTCATCATACGTCAAAATAAAAAACTATAAATAATTATTATAATGAGTCAAAAGCCTTTGCAAATTAAAAAAAAAAAAAGATAAACGAGAATTTTATAGTTTGGCAGAGAAAATCCAGAAAAGGAATACTCCCTCTTTTCTATTTTATTCTATTTTATAAGAGTCAAAATTTTCCTAAAAGGGCGTCCCATTTTAAAAGTCAAATCCTAAAATGGAAAGTGGGTGCTACATGTAATACTCACAACAATTATCCACTAACTCTTCTCTACCCCATTTTCTCTCTCCTACCGAACCATCAACACATCACATTTTCATTAATTCTTGAACTCACCTATGTTTTGGCTCTTAAAATAATGGGACGGAGGGAGTATGTAGGAGAATGGGGAAAGGAGGTGAAAATTAGAGCTAGTCTTTAAATTGGGTTTCTGTATTTTAAAGTGGGTGCACTGCTAGTATACTGTAATAGACAAATAGTTCTAGAATTACTTCTCAAAGACTACATTAAAATCCACATTAGTGCGGCAAGCCTTGTGAAAGATGTTACATTCAACTCAATAGTTTTCAACGTCTTTGTCTAACCACCATGAGTAATATACTAACTCGAGTAATTAGAGTTAATAACAAAATAATTTCCAATAATACTGAAGCCAAACAAAGTCGCATTGATAAATATATAAGGCTAGAAGCAATTGCAACTACCACCATCTCACAATGTGAACACCATATATATACTATAGGATGTAACCTCCATGCCTATTTTCTCAACTGATGTTGAGTTTTCCAATTCAGGACTTCCTCAATGCCAACTCTCTTTGTCGTACCTATTTCCCAGATAATGAAACAAGCTGCATACATGGAGAATACACCATTTAAAGTTCGTAATTATAAATCTAATCACATCATACGAGAAGCTGCATACATGGAGTATACACCATTTAGAATAATACTAGGGGCACAAAAAGGTCACAAAATCCTAGGTGTCATGATTTTATTGGTGTTTTTAAGTAGAGTGTGGCGGGTCCATTATCAATGCAACCAATAAAATATCGCCACCTCATTTTGTGCCCCTAGCAATACTCCACCATTTAAAGATCGTAATTATAAATCTAATGACATCATACTAGGAATTTGTGAGAACTGAGAACATAAAAAATCAAAGATTTCTAACAACAATTTGATTCGTTCTCCAAATATTAAAATGCAACCTATGGAGCTCCTAGAAGATCAGGATATAAGAAACTAATCCATCTTTCCCAATTAAAGAGGTGCATTCTTAACTGAATATTTCAAGAGAATCAACCTTGCTTTTTCAAAATCCATGAACCGTGTGATTTATAATCATTTTTCTGTAGTTAAAAAAGTTAAGAGTAACATTTTCTATGACTGGATAAAATTCAACACGTTCACTATAATGGGAAGGTGCGTCTACATGATTTCACTAAACTAGCTTCAACAGTTCAACGTGATGTGTATGTCTGTGTGGGTTAGGAAGGTGTTCAGGGATGTTAAACTAGATTATTGGAACACAAGAATCAAGAGGCAGATCAACAACTATGGCTCCAAGTTAGACCACTCACTCCCTTTGCTAAATTCATCTCATGATCTTCAATACTCTAATTCAAAATAAACTCCCCATACCCCAAAGCGATGCAAGCCCTGTGAAAATATTTATCTCCGCCAATTAATCATCTCTTAAAAATGAGTGTCCGCTACTAACAAAAATCAACGATTTACCTTTGCGAATTCATAATGTTACGGTGTACAATTTACTTTTGTATTATGGACACCAAGGGAATCCATGTATATGTTCTAGAAGTACTTTAAAATCTACCTAATTTCCGCACAAATCATAAAATGACACTCAATTTGGGACCATGGGAGTATAACTGTTATGCTGTTTTTTATGATTCAGTTTTCAAGAGAAGGAGGCCTAAGCATCAGAACCTACAAATCAGTGATCAATCGTAGATGTGCAGACAAATTTATAAATGCAACTTCAGAATCCAAAATATACAATCAGATCTCAACACAAATAACAACGCAAGCTGACAAGGGAGGAAACTGTGACCAACCTGGCAAGCAATCTCCACAAGATTTTGGCTGTCCTTAGATGATTCATCCATCAAGGTATAATCCAGCAGCTCAGGAGATATATTTACAGTCTCCCCAATTCTACGATTTGTAGAATTATTTCCAAGAGAAGAGCAGTCAATAGATTTAGACAACAGATCCTTCTTTCTCCTCCTGCTGAATGTATACTTCAAAAGCCTGTCTTTAACGGTTTGGCCAGCAGTTTCATTGGTAGCTTTAAAATCGTTTGAAAGTTCCTTGTCCGCAAAACTGTCTATGTTGCAACTTGAAAACCCAGTATGCTCTGTCGCCTCATCTTCACCTTGTACCAATATCTCTACTAACTCTGAATCCTCAATTGCATTGTCATGGATAAGCCCAGAAACCCTATCAGGCTCAGGGGGTCTCGATGTTAATATAATCCCTATATCCTTCCTTATCTCAGCCTCGTATTTTGCTTTCGGTTTATGTTCACTTGATCGCACACCATACTTGCCCCAGTGTTTCTTGCAAGAGGAAAGCTCGGAACCTGACAGGCAAGTTTCTTTAAAATGATTGGACTTTGACTTTGATGAGTTTTTAAGATTATCCCAACATCTAATTTTCCTTTTCCTCTGACTTCTGCGAAGAATTGAAAGACCTTGATCATTGTTATATGCCCCTTTTTCTTCATGTTCAACAGTATTCCCAAGCTCTCTCACAGGTTGAGTACAGACAACCACCCCAGATTTGACATTTTTGTAGTCTGCATGTATGCTTCTCCTGCAGTGAGGAGAAGCCAGGGATGAATGCTGATACTTGTTGGACTGACAACGACGAAACCTGAGCGAGGTGGCTTTGGGTCTCAAACACTGAGTTCGTCTTGGCAATTTTCTGAATTTAAAAGGTTGATTCTCGTCTGCAACACTGCTAATGAGAAGTCCATCTGATCCAACCTGACTCTTTGTACCCCCATTTTCAGCCTTGGTAGAGGGTGAGGTATTCACATGGACCGCTTCCTCATTTTTCCTGAGACATGCTTGATCAGCTAGAGTTTCTGAACGCAAATCTCCATCACGAAAGTTTCTCTCAAATGCTCGAATTCTCTGCGTACATCCATTTCTGTACAGCTCCGGTTCTTTGCTTGCCATGATTATGGATGCCAAATTAGGGTTATCAACAAATAAATTATTATAGTGATAACACGACATTGCAGTTTGATTTTCTGAATTACAGCACTTGCTGATTTGAAGAGAGGCTGTGAAGGGCTCAAAAGTGTCTTTCGTCTTGTCATACGTCACATTTGGCAAAGAAGGCACCGTTTCCTTTTCAAATTGCTCATCCTTGTGCGGCATCTTGTCATTCTTCACCTTTTCTAGCTGATCTTGCGTTCTTCTCAGTTCTGCTCTAAGGTCAAGTATCACCCCCTCTGCTTCATTAAGCTGTGCATCAAGCTCTTCTATCTTTCTTTGCTGACTGAAGGATGTAAGTTCAGCTTCTCTTGTCTGCATCGTGGACAAGCTAATCACTAATCTATTACTTACTCTTAAACCCGAAAATGAACAGATACAATTGGACAATGCATCACTATCAAATCCAGGAAGTTGAACTCTGATGGAGTCAACGAGCAAGCAGATTTTGATGTTTCTATTTATGATAAGTAGATACTTTTCAGACGTAACATATAAGGAAGTAAATTGGTCACCAATATTGACAAGGAAGAAACTCTGGAAACATCTGAATGCTATAAGAGTTTTCAGATGTCTTATAATGATAGTATCTGATTTCACAAGATAGGTCGAATAATTTGTAAACATGTGCAGAGAGTCTAAATCTATGATTTAGCATTAAAAATCCAATTATTAGCTAATGCTTGTAACGAATAAGGACAGTAAAGGAAGTCATTTGGCCACCCAGAGTATAAGAGGCAGAGTATAAAAGATACATGCGAATAAACTAGAACATATCAACATAAGAAAAGCAACACACACACACACGCACAAGGAAAGAAAGGAAGAAAAGGAACATGGGCTAATGCTCCCAATTTAATTAGAATCAACAAATATCCTTGTTAACATCCAACAATATTGTAAGTGATGGAAGAATATCATGCATCTCGAGCAAAAATTTCTTCAGATGACATATTTGACATTTTAAACTAAATTTCAGCCCATAATTCTGAATAGCTCATCGATTATGCACATCAATTTACAAAAAAAGACTTTGTTAATACAAGGTCAACTTGGATTTGCATTCAGATGGTCTTACTTGAAAAAAAAAATTGTGAACCATCTAGACTTGATGCAAATTTAGAGAAAAGTCAGTACAGCGGTCCAAAGCAGAAGGTTTTAAGACAAAATAGCCAAACAGAATGCATGCCGACACCCCTTGTTCGGCGGAGAACCTGAGATATTCTTTAGAACAAACAACAGACAACTTATATATAATAAAAAATTGAAAAACTGGATCGAACATCTTAGCCACTATATTAATGATTTTCCAACCATTTGAAAACACAAACGATGTTATCACCTTTTAGTCAATGGAAAACAAGTCAAAAAGAGATGAGCTTCAGAATTGTGATTTCAAGTATGGGCAACTTCTCAGCTACTTGCATTTAAAATTTGGAAAGAGAGACTCTAGGAACTAGAGCAAGACATCTTCTTGCATGTAAAGGTTGAACTAGAGGACCTCATCATACTTCTAATTCCCATGATACTCAAACAAACATAGATAAGACATTATCCAATTGCTGATAATGTGTTGCAAAAGGCAAAATGAGAAACAAGCCAAAATTTACAAAATAGTTTTCTATTAGTCTAAGTGCAGAAATGTCCGTCAATTTCTTATTTTTATTCTAGAATTTCTCCAAGAACTAACTGATATCACTGCTACTTCATGCAATCATGCTCAATACAATTGGGGCTAAACATAAAGGACATAATTTTGACACTTATAGTTAAATGCGACACTAGCATATCATTAACCAGATGTTTTTACCACTAACAATGTTTTAATCCAAGTCCTTTCACTGCACTTCTTCAGTTGGGAAAATTAGCAGAGCAGACAGCAAGCAAGAGTTTCTGAATGGGCTATCTTCACAACAATTAGCTACTTCCAAAGATTTTTCCAACACAAGATAATGATGACACACTACAATTAGTAGTATGAAATTTCTAAACTAAGAAGAATTTTAATTTTTCACAAGGAGTAATTGCACTAAACCCTTCACGATCGTTCAAACTTTCAAAGTGACGATGAAATACGAGTGTGCGAAATCGTGAGATTTATTCATACAATACTTAATCAAGGTAAATTGACTAGAACAATGATAAGAGAACATCAAAATTATGAATCAAAAAATTAACCTTGGCGTCAATCGTCTGCTTAAAGCAAAGGAGCATCCGAAGCGCCTCGTCTTTAGTAGAACGCAGATCATGTTGGAATCGAACCGCCTTCCTTTCCGCCGCCATTACTCGACTAGCCGCCTCTTTGGCCGTGTTCAATATTATCTCCGCATAAGCTTTCTTCAAAGCAACCATTTGCTACGAAATCAAAACAACATCAGTCCACAAAATTGAAGAATTTCACTTACATTCACGAAAAATACGGTAATCGGCGTGAGATTAGGCCGGCGATGGCGGTGTTCTGTGGTTAAGGCGGTTAGGTTTAAAGTGATTACCTCGGTTTCTTCCATCGGCTGGGGGGAGTGGCAGCTGCAACTGCAACAGTTGGAGGAAAGAGAGAAGGGCCAAAGGGGAGGGAAAATATTTGGGCGTCAATTTTCCTTTTTGTCGTTTTTGGTCGTTTTATTTTGACCAGAATACCCTTGGTTTGTGTTTCGGGTCGTTGAGCTGTTTCATTTCAACCTCGCGTCACGGCTCTGGAGTTTCTTTTCTTCGGTGCGCAAATCCTGGTTTGGACATTATGTCCGAACGTGAATGAAATTAAAATGATTTGATTAACATTAGCCAAGCCGTTTATTTTTATTATTATTATTATTTTTTATTTTTTTTTGCCTTCTAACTTTTTTTTTTCGGTCATTTTTTGCTCGCCAGCAAAAGTAACACTTTTTTCTCATATGTAACATTTTTTTTAAAAAAAAAATGTACCACAATTTTACTGAAATTGATTAAAGGTAACATAAGATAGACAACTAAACTAATGTTACATTTTATAATAAATGAATGTAACCCTTTTTTTTCTCAATTGTAACACTTTTTTTAGAGTTTTACATTCAATTGAAATACAAAACCGCTTATATTCATGATTTTTTACTCTTTAAAAAAAATGTAACATTTAACCTATAAACTGTTACATTCATCTATATAACATATTACAATCATATATGCACTGTGTTACATTCAATTATTACTTTTTCTAACCACAAAAACTATTTATATTATTTTGCGAAACTGTTGTTACAGCTAACAATAAAGTGTTACTTTTTTAAGAGCAAACTGTTACTTTCTTCATAAGAACGTGTTACATCTCAAGAGACGAACAGCCCAATTTTTTTGTGTGTTAAAAAGTATGTTTATTTTTTTAAAAAAAAAAATCAAACTATATCATGACCTATCTAGTTTTATTCGTCCCGTCGAGACGAACACATCGGTATTTTTAGATTTTTTTTCCGACTTCAAAATCACAAGATATTGCATTTTAAAATTATGAGAGGTTTTTTTTTTTAATGTGTGCCACTTATCGCGCGCTGGGAGGAGGAAGGGGGCTGCTGGGCCGGTTAGGCTTGTGGGTGTCTCACAAGGTGAGACGGTCTCACCAAATCTTTGTCATTTTTTAATTAGATTTTCTTGAATTAATTATTAAAAATTGTAACTATTTTCAGTGCAAAGAGAGTAATATTTATAGATAATACAAAAATATATTTTGTAATGCAACGAGATTACTTATTTAAATATTTAATCAATTAAAATTGAAGATAGAGAGCGAGTCTTGTGAAAAACGCGTTTTTCCTTAAGCAAAGGAAAAACGTGTTTTTCAAAGACGCTGGCAATTATACTTCGAAACAAGGGGTGATGTTGGGTTAATGCCTTTAAATTTGGGACGCCAAGTTAATGGATTAAATAACAGAGAAGATTTCGCAATTCCTTGGCAGTGAAGCACTAAAGGTCCGGGCGGACCAGAGCATATGACCCGGGTGGACCTATGAGGTCCGGGCGCACCAGTCTGAAGACCCGGGCAGTCCAAACCATGTCGGAAAAACTGCATGATAGAGAGGAGTAGATCCGGGCGGACCTTGGAAGGCACCCAGCCAGACCAAGGCCAAGGGTCCGATCGGACCAAGGTAGACACCCGGCCGGACCAAGACTCCAGAATCCAGGTTCGTGCAGGTTTTTAGCAATGACGTAAAAAGGAAGGTTTTCAAGTTAGTTTCGTACTAGAATTCCAAGTTCCTATCAAACTTTGAGATAGACTTCACCGGTATAAATAGAGGCCATTAGTTTAGATCAAAGTTAGTGATTTTGTCTCAGATAAATTATTAGAGTGCTCAGAATAGGTCTGTAATTCTACAGTTACACAGTTAGAAATTTTGTGATCAAAATTCGTGTAGCAGTAACAGTGAAATCTTGTAATCGTTTCTCCAGATTGATAATAATATTCTCTCCCCTCCCCGTGGACGTAGCCAAGTTGGTGAACCACGTATATCGATGTTCTTGTGATTGCTCGCTTTTCTTATCAAGTCTTGTTATTTCTCTAACAAGTGGTATCAGAGCTCTGGTTGTTCCAGAGCTTTGGTTCGTGGTTGGAGGTTCAGGGATTCCGCTGCAGAGAACAAGAAGATGGGTCAAGGAGAAGATTCGATCTGTTGGTCCCAAAGGGCAACAAGGGTATGGAAAATAGCTAGAGGGGGGGTGAATAGCTGTTTTAAAATTCTTTTCGTACCCTTGAAAATTCAATGGCAAATGTGCACTTAATCAAATAAGCGTTATGAAATGCGCCTAAGTGAGTGAGTGAAATGCACATCGGAATAGTTAAGTAAAGTAGGCGCAAATTATTAAAAGGGGCGCAATACACACTCTAAGTATTTTGGCTCAAAGTGGGTGAAATAAGGAACTAAGGCAAATGATATAACAAACACAACACAAACACAACACAATTTAGTTCAATCAATCTACAATGAGTAAACAAGCAAATAGTGAGATAAGATAATAACTTGAAAGAAAATGACAAGAAATTAATACGCGCTATTTGGAGAGGTTCGATCGGAAAAATGATCTACGTCCTCTACCAAGATGGTTAGTCTTGGATTTCTAATGGAGATCTTATATAATGAGTGAGTGTTACAAATTACAATCGTTTGAGCTTATATACTAACTCAAGATCTAATATTCTATGAAAGAACAAATCCTAGACAATAACCGGTGTATCTCTAAAAGAAAGATCTAAGTGATCAAACTTAAAGAGGTGCGTGTGTGATTTTAGATTCAAGGCTCTTTAGATCTTTGAGATTGAGAGCACAAGAAAACTAAAGTGTTTTTGCTTGAGGATCTGGGCTAAGGATGAAGTTATGAAGATATTCTTGAGAATTCTGTAAAATCAAAGGCAATCTTCAAATCTTCAACAAATGCTTGAGAGAGAAATTATGAGATTCTTAGCAACTTCAAAACATTTGAAGTTATGGGGTATTTATAGTAGACCCCCAAAAACTAGCCGTTGGAAATCCCTTGTGGATAAGGTTAAAGGACGGATGTGCTGTCGCTCATTGAGTGGATCATGTGTCCTTTATAGCCGTTAGACACATAACACAAATATGACCGTTATGGACACGTGTACTAAGATGCTGGTGCATCCGTGTTATTTAACCACCGTTGGATCATTGGCGTAGTTAAAATTTCTTCAAGTCTTTATGTCTTCAATAAATCACTGAGTGTTGAATTAACACTATGAGGCGCGTTGAGCCTTTGGAGCGCGTGTGCGCATGATCAAATCTAGGCGCATGATCATGCGCGCGCGCCAAGGGGGTGCATGGCGCAAGAGAGGGCGCATGGGCGCGAGGCTCAATTTCAACTTGTGATTTTTCTTCAATCTTGACTTTCTTGCCCTATTCCTAAGCCTATTCTATTACAATGGAGTACCTAAAAAATTGAGTATAAATACTTCTTACATGTGGGTCTAAAGTCCATGAAATAAAACTTAGGTGATGGATCAATCAAATCTAATCAATCCTATTACATTGAAACTGAGATATAAGTGGGCATACCCAACAATCTCCCCCTATTTGATTGATGCCATTACCTATTATATCAAGGACAAACATTATACTTGATAATAACATGTCCAAATAAATGAAATTGGTAAATCATGTCTCAAGTTAATGCACACACTAGTCCAAGATATAGATTTCTAATCTATTTCAATAAAGATAAAACATTACAAATGGAAAGATAGAAATGATAGTTTAACACATTCAAAATGATATATGAGTTTTAGTTTTGAAATGTGTTTAAACAAAGTTTAAACTCAATGCATGAAATATGAAGCATTTCAAATATGATGCATATGATTTTAAACAACATTCATTGTTCTACAAACAAGAAGTTTGAGTGAACAAGGTTTGAAATAAACAATGATGCTTTGTTCTCATTAAAACTCGAAATATAGGAGTTGGTGATTACAAGTTTTCAATGGAACAAAAATCAAAAGGTGCTAAAACAGTTAAGCACAAAATCACTAACAGAAAGTTTCTTAATCCACTAAAGATTCTAATAACTTACAATCACAAGAAACTAAGGGTTAGGAGGCGGCACATCATCTTCCCTTAATCCTTCTTCTATCTCCTTCACGGAGCGCTGAATCTGCTTGGACATTTGAAGATTACGGTTGACAACACCATGAGTATCAGTGACACCATCTCTAATGTAGCGCAGATGATCAACATTGATGTTTTGATACTCATCAATGGTGCGCTGAGTGATGGACTGCTGTTGTGAAAAATTTTCAGTGAAGGCTTGAAAGTTTGCTTCAACATCAGCTTGGGCAGTGAGTATATCAGCAGAAACTCTATCTGTGCACCTGTCTGCACTGGAATGCGCTGCATTGAAATGAGTGACAATTAATTCCTTCAAAACATCAATCTTTGAGAGCAGGGAATTAATGTCAACAAGCGCGCCAGGAGCAGAGCTGGAAGAAGGCGCAAGGGATTCAGGAGCTGAAGGCGCATGGGATCCGGGAGCTTTGGGTTATGCGCCAGGATCAGCACCATATACTGTTAAACCCAGGATTTCTAGTTCATCCTTAACTTCTTTGAGTTTATCAACAACACTCAATAATTTTTGGCTATCTCCAGCCACCATCTCAAATAACTTCCTTATATCACCTGCTATATTCAACTCTACCTCCCTTATGGCGTTAATGAAATCTTGGCCATCAGTGAGTTTGATGCCACCATCTATACGTTCATGTAGGGAAGCAAGAGTACCTTTGAATAGCTCATTCATTTGATCTATAGCATCATTCCACTGTTGAGGAGTAAGAAAATGTTTGTCCTTGATATTAGCATTTATGCGCGCCATCTCCCCCTTAATGACAGCAATCTCATCAGCTTGCTGAGTAAGCATAGAAGTATGAAGCTCCAGCTGAGAATTAATGTGAGCTTGGCCTTGCTGAAGTTTCTGTAAAAGTGAAATAACCACACTCATATCAGGAGTGGGAGGAGGAGGAGCAGGAGTAGGTTGAGGCGCAGTAGAAGAGGAGCGCCTAACTGGTGATGGAGTAGGAGCGCGAGGAGAAGGAAGATAGTCATCACTTGAAGTAGGCTCTACTGAAATAGTTGGGGGCGCAGAATCACGAGGAGGAGGCGCAGAAGGGCTCTTGCGCCTAATAAAGGGATCTGGCTCCCCCTGAACTTGATCGTCACTCAAGTCGCCAAAAAGTTCATTAGATAGCTTATCTTTGAGTGCTTGACATTCAGTAGAGAGTGGTTCTGGAGTTAGTTTCTGAACTGGAGCAGGAGCAGAAGTCTTTGATGAAGGCGCACGAACATTAGGAGGCGCATTAGGAGCAGGCGCGCATACATCAGCGCTAGACCCTGCGCCTTTGCGCCTTTCAGACTTGGATAAATCAGTAGCCTGTTTCAATCTGTAGTCTTCATCCCTCTTTTTCTGCACTTCCAGTCTACTGGCTTCCTTAGCGCGTTTAAGCTCCTTTTCTTCTTCAGTTTCAGTTCGAGGGCGCTTAGGTGGTCTGCTTGTACTTTCAGCAATCCCTTTGCCTTTGCCCTTTTCTGCGCCTGGAGCAGTTCTTGTTTCTGCGCCTGGAGCAGTTCTTGTTTCTGCACGGGGCAGAATTTGTTCTACGCGAGGTGCAACATCAGGTTCTACGCCATCTACTTCTTCATCTGACTCAGTGGCTTCATCAACTAACTGATCACCTTTTACACGCGGCGCACGCTTAGCCATGCGCTTCCTGCGCCATTTCATCACAAAACTGTCTGATCGGAACATCAGTTGTTTGATAAACTGGGTTTTCAGCAAGAAAAGTGGCAAGCGCAGGATAAATGAGAAAAATCTTTGTGAGAATTCGTCAGTGAGTTTTGAACTTTGTCTTCCCATCAGCCTTGTTCTTGTTGTACTTATCAATCTGGTCCGACAAAGTTTTGAATAAGATTTGAGGCTAGTTGAGGATTGTGTTTCCCATAATAGCTGCAGTATATTCCCACTGCTCCATTGTGAATTTATTCACATTACCCATCTTGAAAATAATGGAAGTCCCCACCAAATGCGCGATATGCGCCAGTAGATCACCACCATCCCTTATTTCAACAGATTTGATGTTATTCTGAAGAGTAGGAATGTTGATATGGGTACTCGCCATAAGATTCTGCGCAGCAGCAGAATAGGTATTGATTTTACCAGCTACACTCAGAGGGCCAGTCGTGTTGAAGTTGATGATATTCTTGAGAGTGCCAGTAGAGATAGTGACTTCAACATTTTGAACAACGGCGCGTATTCTGTAGCGCACGTATCCATCCGCAGGTATCTCAACGAGAGCAGCAGTTGAGAAGAATTCATCCACAAGGAGCGGTGAGTAGAAAGGTTGCTCCAAAGTGAATAGAGGCAGTAGACCAGCTTGTCTGATGAAGTCCATAATATCAACGCCAATCTGGACTGCAGATAGCTCAGTAAGATTAAATGTCTCACCAGGCCTAAAATTTGCTGGATCCTGAAAAGTAAACATTTGAGTGAAGTTAGAAGTGAATGAGGCGCATAGAATCATAACAAGTAAGAAATAGGCGCAGGACAATATATAGGCGCATAATAATAGTAGGCGCATACTATTATTAGGCGCATACAAATACGAGGCGCATATCATGGTTCTATGAATATACTAAGGAAAAATTAAACAGAGAAAAATTTGACTAAGTATGAATTTAGGCGCATAAGATTTTAGGCGCATAATGGCTTTAGGCGCATGAATGATTGAGGCGCATAACACTTGTATTTGCAAGAGACGCATACAATTTTTAGGCGCATGAATCACTTGAGGCGCATAAGGACATAGGGCGCATAAGAAACTAGGCGCGTAAAGTGATACTTAGGCGCATAACTGTGTTAAATTCAAACTTAACATAAAAACACACAAAAACACACAAACACGTAAACTATATAAACATACAAGCAAACAAGATCAAACATAAAATATTTTGAAAAACAAGTTTTGAAAATTTTGAAACCCAAGTCATGCAAAAATAACGAAGAATACGAAGAACATGTCTTGAGTGCTCGAAGAACACCAAGAACACATAAAACGTGAAACTTCACTAAATCAAGCACACAATATATCAAAATGACCGCAAGAAGACAAGGATCACAAAAATGTAAATCAAAACAAGTAAAAATTAACAACAAATTCAGAAAATGGATTCAAAGATCTGATATTTCGAAAAGTCCAAAAATGGAAAAACTTCAGATTTGCAAAATATAGAAAACATTGATCGTTGAAAAGTTAAGTTATAAAGATTCGAAATCACTAAATGAACAAAACCTAACAAACGATTTCAAAAACGGAGAACCGAGTCAAGATTAATCAAAGAAAGTGACATCCGGGTTTTTTGAAAAAATACGTGAACTCAGGAAAAAAAAACGAAAAAAATAAAGCACAATATTAAGAGGTTAAGGTTAAGAAATTCATACCATCTCGTCTTGATTTGCTTTGGTAGATCGTTTAGGACCCATATAAATATATATAGAGAAGAGAAAATGGAGAAGAAATAAAGAAAATATAGAGAGAAAGAGAGAGAGAGAGTCTGACTGAGAGAGAAGAAGTCAGAGAGAGATTTGAGAAGTTGGTGAAGAAATAGGGGAAATGATGAAAAAAGAAATGAGTGGGTTAGGGTTATATATATATAGGGTTGTTTTTTGGATTAAATTGGAAGATGAAAGGATGGGTAATAAATGAGGGATTTTGGGAAAAGACAAGCATTTATGAGGGGTTTTAAGGATCTGACGGCTATTAAATGCTGAATGACCTAAAGTGTCATGATGTGACAACTTGGGTTAAGAAAAACTGCTCCACTTCTCTTATAAGTGTATGAGCAATTTTGATTAATTTTTGCACAAACCTTAAAAACATCTGTTTTGGTATAAGTTTGGGGTGCAAGAAATATATCCCCAGAAAATAAATTTTTTTTTGAAAAACGAAAAACGAGGGAAAATTAATTGCACAAGTACCCTTGAACAATTATGGAATGTCAAAAGACAAAAATTCCTATAATAAATGATAAGAATTAACTCACCTGGTACTTGTGACATTGAATACGTTCAATCATTGAAGAATTAAATGTTGGAGAATTGATTGAGCCGTTATCATAAATGGGCGCATAAGGGGCGCATGCAGCTCAGATGCGCGCAGAAATGATTGGGTCGTGATAGACACTAGGCGCGCAGAAGCAATGGGCGCGCAATGAGTTTCCTTGAAACTTTGAAATTGATTTAACCTTTGTACCTAGTATACTCATAACTCAACAAAACATAAAATCATTAGTAATAACAAAACTATATGGAATTAGTTGAGTTCAAGCATACCCATTTCACCTCTAAAAAATATGAACCGTTTCGCGTCAAGTGCTTTCGTTAGAATGTCGGCGATTTGATAGTCGGTTCTCACGTGTTCTAAATGAATATTTCCTTTCTCCACGTGGTCTTTGAGGAAGTGATATTTGATGTCGATGTGTTTGGTCTTTGAGTGCATGATAGGATTTTCAGAAACCGCAATGGTTGATGTATTGTTGCAGTAGATGGGACAATTTTCTTCGATGATATCATAGTCCACCAATTGCTGCTTCATCCATAGAATCTGACAGCAACAACTTCCCGCAGCAATATATTCTGCTTCCGTTGTTGATACAGACACTGAAGCTTGTTTCTTACTCGTCCATGACACAAGTCGATATCCAAGGAATTGACAAGTGCCACTCGTGCTTTTCCTATCAATTGTGCATGCTGCATAATCCGCATCTGAATAACCTACAAGTTTAAAGTTCGAATCTTTGGTGTACCAAAGTCCAAGGTTAACAGTGCCAGAGAGATATCTTATAATACGTTTCACAGCAATTAAGTGCGCTTCTCTAGGGTCAAATTGATAACGAGCGCAAACACAAACACTAAACATAATATCGGGTCTACTAGCAGTAAGATAATGGAGTGAGCCAATCATACCTCGATAGAGCATTTGATCAACACGTTTACCTTTTAAATATTTGTCGAGTTTGTTGCCGGTGGCCATTGGAGTGTCGTATGATTTAGCATTCTCAAGTCCAAACTTCTCGATTAAGTCCTTGGTGTATTTGGCTCGATTGATAAATATGCCTTCATTCATTTGTTTGATTTGAAGCCCGAGGAAGAATGTGAGTTCTCCCATCATGCTCATTTCAAACTTGCTCTTCATTAGTTTTTCAAATAGCTTGCACAACAATTCATTAGTAGAACCAAATATAATATCATCAACATAAATTTGAACAAGTAATTTATGACCATTATGTTTGGCAATGAAAAGAGTAGTATCGATTTTACCGCGAGTGAAGCCTTTTTCAATGAGAAACTTTCATAGTGTATCGTACCATGCTCTTGGTGCTTGCTTGAGCCCATATAAAGCTTTCTAGAGTTTGTACACATGATTTGGAAATTGTGAATCTTCAAACCCATGTGGTTGAGCTACGTAGACTTGTTCTTGGAGTTCACCATTTAGAAACGCGCTCTTCACATCCATTTGAAATAACTTGAAGTTCTTGTGAGCGGTGTAAGCTAGAAATAATCTGATAGCTTCAAGTCTTGCTACGGGCGCAAAAGTTTCATCATAGTCGATTCCTTCCTCTTGCCTATAGCTTTGAGCAACCAATCTTGCTTTGTTTCTTGTGATGGTTCCATTCTCATCCATCTTGTTTCTGAACACCCATTTTATACCAATCACTCCTTAATCATTTGGTCTTGGAACAAGAGTCCAAACCTTACATCGTTCAAATTGATTGAGTTCTTCTTTCATTGCAACAACCCAATTAGGATCTTGGAGCGCTTCATCAGCCTTCTTCGGTTCAATTTGAGAGATAAAAGCAGTGTAAGTGTAAGCATCAAAGTTTGTAGCTCTCCTTGTACGAACACCAACATTTAGATCACCAATGATATTATTGATTGGGTGACCTCTAACTTCACGAATTTCAGGAGGTAAGTTAGGTTGGGTTGTAGTAACTTGAAGGTCTTCAATTGGTACATCTTCACCAGATTCAAAATCATCAAAATTTGGGGGATGAACAGGTTCAGAATTGAAACTAGGGTTAACACCAGATGCAGCAGTAGATATAGGCGCGTGAGAAGAATCAAGAGGCATATCATTAGAAGGAGGCACAGATGATGATTCATTTGGCGCGCCATATGAGGAATTAGGCGCATTTGATGTAAATGGATTTCCTTGAGTTGATAGATTCTGATCTTGTGTAGGCACAACATAAATAGGAGCAACTTATCATTAAGCTCAACAGAATCATCAGCAATATTTGGAGCCAAATGTGGCTCAAGGAGAGAATGTTCATCAAATGTAACATGTACAGATTCAACTATCACTAGTGTAGATCTATTAAAAACGTGAAAAGCTTTAGAATGTTTGGCATACCCAACAAAAATACATTCGTCGGCTTTGGCATCGAATTTACCTCTATGTTCGTTTCCGTTGTAGAAGATATAACATTTGCAACCAAAGATCTTGAAGAATGAAATGTTGGGAGTTCTACCACGCTAAAGTTCATACGGAGTCTTGTTGTGAAGTTTGTTGATGAGGGAACGATTTTGAGTAAAGCATGCTGTGTTGATAGCTTCTTCCCAAAAGTACTTAGGCAATTTTGCTTCAGCTATCATCGTCTTTCCCGCTTCAATCAACGTCCTATTCTTTCTTTCAACAACACCATTTTGTTGAGGAACACCAGCGGTTGAGAAGTTGTGATCTATTCCATGATCGTCGCAATATCGAGCAACACCGTTGTTTTTGAATTTTGTTCCATTATCTGATCGAACACTAACGATGTCATCTTTTTTTTGGGTTTGGAGCAGTCTAAATAAGGTGGTCAAAATGTCATAACAATCGTCTTTTGAGATCATCATTTCCACCCATGTATATCTTGAATAATCATCCACCACAACTAGAGTATACTTGTTTCTGTTAATACTTGCGGTGGTGACTGGTCCAAATAGATCAATGTGCAGCAGTTGCAAACATCTAGTAGTTGAGGGATTGGTCTTGCTGGAGAAAGACTTTTTCGGTTGTTCGCCAAGTTGACACGCGGCGCACTTCTTGTCATGATGATCAGCAACATTTGGAAGTCCTTTAACAAGATTATTCCTGCTGAGTTTAGATAGATACTTGAAGTTCAACTTGTGCCACAGCCAACTATTTTCGCTCACACTTTTAGCTACAAAACAAAGATTAGTACTAGAGTTCATACTATGGAAATCAATAATGTAAATATTTTTCTTACGATATCCCGTGAGTAATGTAACTCTAGTTTTGCCATTCTTGATAAGACATTGAGTTGAGGTGAAATGGCATTCTAATCCTTTGTCGCAGAATTGAGCTATGGATAATAAATTGTGCTTGAGCCCTTTGACGAGAGAGACTCTTTCAATGCACACTTTGTCTTTCTTGAGCTTTCCATATGCTATAATTTGACCTTTGTTATTATCACCAAATATTACGGAGGGACCTCTTTCTTCATGAACATCTTCAAGTAAGGATTCATCTCCAGTCATGTGTCTTGAAAACCCACTATCGAGAATCCGTTCATACGTTTTAGCTTTTGAAGATCCATCCATGAAGCAAAGAACCTGAAATATAAACATTTAAAGCAGGTCCCCTTTATTCTTTTTCGGGTCCTAGAGTTAGCAACTTTTGATGACCCACTCTTGCTTGACCTTAGGATTCTTACGTCCTTTGGCATTGGGAGTGAATCTCAAAAGGCATTCCACGGCCTTATGTCCCGAACAATCGCAAATTGAACAATGATGAAAGCCACTAATGACATGAGTTTTTACAAACTCTTTACTTTTCTTAGGGATAGCATTCTTCTTTGGGTCAGATGAGCCAGCCTTAACAAAATCCTTCTTTTGAAATTTTGGAGCGCTTTTTCTTGGAGGGCGCATAGGGCTAGGAGGCGCACGGCGGTTAGGCGCGTGGCTCTTAGGCGCATAATGTGCACTCAGAGAAGGAGCACGCCTAGTTTCAAGAATGGTTTTGCTGGAGGATGATTCATCTGTAGCTACTTCCTTATCTTTAGCTTTCCCAAATTGTTTCGTTGGGTAGACATAATGGAATGATTGTCTCTTGACTTTTTCCTGTCCTTTACCCATTGAATTAGAATGTTTTTCCTTGGGAATTTCAAAAGTTTGCTGATTTGTAAATTCACTATCTCTTTCAGCACATACATCACATTTAAAGTTGTCACTAGTTTATGAGAATCCCAAGCCACTTTTGTCACCACTGACTTTTTGGGACTCAAATATATTCTCCATAGTGACACGAGAATTGGACCTCTCATTTGTAATCTATTTAAGATCAGTAATTTGAGCAACCAATTCATCGTTTTGAACTTTAAGAAGTGAGTTCTGTTCTGTTAGAAAAGTGTGTTTAACAGTAAGAGGGGTCATGCTCTTTATCTGCTCCTTAAGGAGGGTGAGTTCAGATTTAAGTAGAGATTTCTCGGTCTTTGTTGGTAGTGGTGCCCTAGGCACGTTTAATAAACGTTGTAATTGTTATCTTTTATTTCATATCAATAAAGAGATGTTTTGATTATTATTGTTGTTCATGTTTACTTATAATAATCTCCGTCCCTAGTACTTGTTAAGCACTAGTATAAAGGCTAAATGATCATGGGATGATCATGTTAGATTTATGGGTACTTGTTTGGAACAAGGTACTGGACATGACCCGCTCTATGAGATTTATGTCATGGTTATGTCGTACATATATCTCATATTAGTTATGTCATTTGAATCCTTAGACATGAAGTTATTATAGTCTTCCACTTGATGAACATTATGTTTGACATATTCAAACGCTACCTTTAACCGGGTAGTTATAAAGGGTGCGATTGGCATAATCGGATTCACGTAGGGAAGAATAATAAGCTAAATGGATTTGTCCCTCTTCGGAGAGATGTCAAGCTTGGGCCTCTCGTAGGAATGATGTTGATGAAATGTTCGTCCGGACTCAAATGAATTGATTAGATCAATGTCATTTTGATTATCAACATATTCGGAATCGAGAAAGTATTGAACAAAACAAGTTGACTTGTTGACCATGACTTGTGTTCAATGACATCGTGGACAAAGGGATTATGAAATTTTCTAAAGGAATACGAATTTGTATCTAGTTATACTATTTGGGTAGGTATGACGGTTTGCTAGAACCTAATCATTTCTTATGGTTTCATGTTTGAACCCATTGCCAAGTTAGTATAATCCTAGAGGGTCACACACAAGAGAACGAATCTTTAAAAGGACTATATTGGAATTTTGGAAATTCTGGAAATATGGGGAAGTGGGCGACCGCACAGTATGGACTGGGTGGCCGCACACTTAGCTCAATTTTGTACCAGTTTGTTTCAGATAGTTGTGCGATCGCACAGTGGATTCTGGGCGGCCGCACAGTACTGTCGGGGGCAGTTTCCTAATTTGATTTGGAAAGGAATTTTGGACGGGTTTAGACACAAGTTTCCTATTTGGAATAGGTCTAACTTGTATATAAACAGCCAAATTCGGGCCAGAACATATCATAGCTTTTGTGTAAGTCTCTAAAGAGTTTGAGAGAGTTTTATTTTGTTCTAAAACATCTTAGATTGAAGAACAAAACAATACACAAACCAATATTCCATATAGTTCATATCAATTGTTAAAACGTGTTTCACAATTTGGTCTAGCAACCAAGATCAAGTGTTCTTGATATTCGTTCATGGTGTGGATACCGCTAGAGGGTGAAGCTTATCATCTTCGAAGTTCGTGTTCTTACTTTTGTGATTAAAGCTTCAAGTTCTCCACCAAGATCAAAGCTAGGATTCAAAGTCATCAAGGGTTAGTTTTTCCTCTATTCATATTGTTGTATTTGATTTAATCATATAAACGGATCTATGGGCTTTGGGTTTCAAAATTTTAAATGCTAAATTCCGCTGCGCATGTTACTTCGAAACCCAACAGTGGTATCAGAGCCCCGTTCATGTTGATTAATTCAATACCTAGATCATGTTGTGTGTATATAAATTGTTTATGTGCCTAGCATGATATGAATATTGGATTATATGATATTTATGTGTTATGTGATTTTATGTGGTTTATTGTTTTGCAACTTTAATCGCACGATTCAATTGCAATAAATATTATGATGGATTCTGAATTGTTTGATTATTAATTCTGATTGGATCATGGTTTTAATAATCGGGGAAAAACAATTTTGAGACAAATTTTCGAACTTTAAAATTGCCTTCTGATCCTACTGTGCAACCGCACAGAATCACGTGGGTGGCCGCACATGTTTGGGCGACCGCACAGTGATTTTGGGCGACCGCACATACTGATCAGATTGTCTGATTATTTTTGAAATAAGAATTTGGAATTTTCGAGAGGTCCAACCGAACCAGTGACAGAACCAGACCAGACCTGCTGATTTGGAATGGGTTTTGGGTAGTTGGTTTGTGTGTGGATCTTAGGGTTTGATTTTCCTATTTGTTTTAGTCTTGTGAATCTTAGATTTGTTCAAGATTTGGATGGCTAATCTGCGTTCATCGAGATTGTGTTTCCCAAACTTGATCGCAATCAAAGTTTCAAAGATTAAACGAAGTTAGAATTATGAAGAGTTCATAATTGCTAAAATTGAGGTTCTTGATTCAAAGATTGGAGATCCATGTGGAATTGTGGATGCAATTGGCCTACGTTCATCGAGACCATCTATTGCTTAGTTTCGGCCACATGGACTACTTTCTCGGTATCTTGAATTAGTGCGGAATTGTGGATGCCTTATGGCTTAGTTTCGGCCGCACTTCTTGTTGTCTTGATTTAGAAATAATGACCAAAGTTGAAATAGTCCCATCCTCATAATTATAGAGAAACAAATAACACATAAATATTATGCTTAAATTAATGGAGATTAATTTAGTGGCTAAACTTGATGCGTAACATGTTTATATTATGTGCTCATAAATGTGTTGGATGCTATATGTGATGAACCTTCAATGAAAGTTTTAAGTCCTTTATTGCCATGCCATGATTAAAACGCTTGTTAATACATGGGTGAATTTAATATAGACTCGCCCTAGCGAGATGCATTGACTTTTATTTATGTATGAGTAGGATAGATAATGTGGGCACGCCCTAGCGAGACACATTAACTATACGTTTAAAATGGTTGGACTTAATTGGGCGTCAAAACAGTTTTGGGCCTAGGCAAAGATGAGATTTAACATGCTTTTTGAAATTGGATTTTTTAAAGAATCTCATAAAAGGAACTAAGAGTCATATGAGATATGATTGACAAGAGTTGTCTACCTAATTAATTTGATTTTGTGTAATTCGCCTTAGCGGACTTAAAATTAAATTAAAGCGGGATCTTAACCCATTTAAATTATATTATACATTGGATGTATAAGAAGGTTATATAATTTAGTGAGAGTATTTTCGTTTGAAAAATACATTGTTTATTTCTTTAATGAAAATTGGTACTTATTAAATTTTGGAAATTTTGCATATTTGTAGACAATGACTACTAACACTCAATCAATTTTGTTGCGATCGATCCTTGAGAAGGATAAGCTCCAAGAGAATGGTACAAACTTTATGGATTGGATCCGTAGCCTAAGAATTGTTCTTAGGCAAGAAGATAAGTTGTACATTCTTGATGGGCCACTTCCTGCTGAACCAGAACCTACTGCCCCTAGGGCAGAAAGAGACAGTTACAAGAAACATCGTAATGATTCTAGAGATGTAAGCTGTCTCATGCTTGCTACTATGTGCTCAAAACTCCAACAAAGTTTGGAACATTTGGAAGCCTATGAGATAGGCGTGGAGTTAAGAGCCATGTTTCAAGAGCAAGCTAGGCAAGAGAGGTACAAGACCATTGTTGCATTCACTACTTGCAAAATGAATGAAGGGCAACAAGTGAGTCCTCACATACTGAAAATGAAAGGTTATGTAGAGCACCTTGAGAAACTGGGCTATCCAATCCCATTGGAGCTAGCCACGGATCTCATTTTTAATTCATTGCCTAAAAATTATAATCAGTTTGTGATGAATTATAACATGCATGGAATGGATAAGAATCTCTCCGAGTTGCATGGGATGCTTAAAACTGCGGAGATGAAGATTGCGGAGAAAGTTTCTCCCGTGCTCTTAGTTCATGATGGGAAGAAGGCTAGTGCCAAAGGAAAGGGTAAGAAACTTGTCAAACCCAAGATAAGCAAGCAAGTGTTGCCAAGGCTTCTGAGGCAAAACCCGATTCACAAAAGGATGCAATCTGTTTCCATTGTCAAGAGATTGGTCATTGGAAACGTAATTGCAAGGCTTTCTTGGAAGATCAAAAGAAGAAGAAGAGCAGCAAGGCTGCGTCGACTTCAGGTATCTATATGATAGATATTCTCCTTTCTACCACTGATTCTTGGGTATTGGATATCGGATGTGGTTCTCACATTTGTCTAAATGTGCAGGGTCTAAAGAATAGGAGACTACTTAAAGAGGGTGAAGTAGACCTACGCGTGGGGAATGGAGCAAGAGTTGCTGCATTAGCCGTAGGGACTTATGAAGTCACTTTACCTTCCGGTTTAATACTTGTTTTGAACAATTGTTATTATGTTTCGGATTTAAGTAGAAATATTATTTCAATTTCTTGTTTGGATAATGAAGGTTTTAAGTTTCTTATTGAAAATAAGAAATTTTCTATTTATTTAAATGATGTCCATTATGGTATTGCTAATTCATTTAATGGCCTTTATGTCTTGGATGTCAAGAATGAAAATAATGAAAATGTCTATCATATAAATAAGAAATCTAAACCTAATGATGTAAATCATTCTTATTTATGGCATTGCCGTCTTGGTCATATTAATGAGAAGCGTATCTCAAAACTCCATGGGGACGGTCTCTTGGGTTCATGTGACCTTGAGTCATATGATACTTGTGAGTCGTGTCTTCTTGGAAAAATGACTAAGACACCTTTTACCAAGCTAGGTGAAAGGGCAAGCGACTTATTGGGGTTGATACATTCCGATGTATGCGGACCATTAAGTAGCAATGCTAGGGGAGGATTTCAATACTTCATAACCTTCACTGATGATTATAGTAGATTTGGGTATGTTACCTAATGAAACATAAAAGTGAAGCATTTGAGATATTTAGAATATTTCAAAATGAAGTAGATAAACAACTTGGCAAAAGTATTAAAGCACTTCGATCAGATCGAGGTGGAGAATACTTGAGTCAAGAATTTGATGATCATCTAAAGAATTGTGGAATAGTTTCACAATTGACTCCACTCGGAACACCACAATGGAATGGTGTGTCCGAGAGGAGAAATTGGACTTTGTTAGACATGGTTCGATCAATGATGAGTCAAGTTGATCTTCCAATATCCTTTTGGGGTTACGCCCTAGAAACCGCTGCTTTCACACTAAATCAAGTTCCAACTAAATCGGTTCCAAAGACTCCATATGAGATGTGGAGCGGAAAGAAACCTAGTTTATCTTTCATGAGGATTTGGGGTTGCGAAGCTTTTGTCAAAAGACTTGTCTCCAACAAACTAGCACACAAATCTGATAAATGTATTTTCGTGGGATATCCTAAGGAAACTAAAGGATATTACTTTTACAACCGAGAGGACAACAAAGTGTTTGTTGCCCGAACTGGTGTCTTTCTAGAGAAACAGTTTCTCTCCAAAGAAATCAGTGGGAGTAAAATAAATCTTGAAGAAATTCGAGACCCAGAAAATAACATTGAACCAATAGTGGAACAATAACAAGAACCACAAGAAGTTGTGGAACCTGTTCAAAATACACAAGCAACTCACAAATCTAGTAGGTTACGATCCGAGCCCGAGAGATATGGATTTCTCGTAACGGATAGTAATGAGGTGGAAATCATTGAGAATGATGAACCGAGAGGCGATGTCTTCTCCTGATTTGGACAAGTGGCTTGGAGCCATGAAATCTGAATTGCAATCCATGCAAGACAATCAAGTTTGGAATTTGATTGATGCACCCGAAGGTGTAAAAACCATAGGATGCAAATGGGTCTTCAAGAAGAAGACTGACATAGATGGGAAGGTGCATACTTACAAAGCTAGACTTGTAGCGAAGGGTTATAGGAAAGTTCATGGTATTGACTATGATGAAACCTTTTCACCCGTAGCAATGATCAAGTCTATAAGAATTTTGCTTGCCATTGCCGCATATCATGACTATGAAATATGGCAAATGGACGTCAAAACCGCTTTCCTAAATGGAAAACTAACAGAGGATGTGTATATGACACAACCAGAAGGTTTTGAATAGAATTCTAAGGTATGCAAATTGCAGAGATCCATCTATGGATTGAAGCAAGCTTCTAGGAGTTGGAATCTCTGTTTTGATGAATCGGTCAAAGAGTTTGGTTTCATCAAGAATGAAGATGAGCCTTGTGTATACAAGAAGATTAGTGGGAGCATAGTTCTATTCCTTATTTTATACGTGGATGACATATTACTCATTGGAAATGACATTCCTACACTTCAGTCTGTGAAGACTTGGTTAGGAAAGTGTTTTGCAATGAAAGATATGGGTGAAGCCGCATATATACTTGGCATTAAGATCTATAGAGATAGATCAAGGAGGCTACTTGATTTAAGCCAAAGTACATACATTGACAAGGTCATTAGAAGATTCCGTATGGAAAATTCTAAGAGAGGCACCTTGCCCGTGTTACATGGAGTTTCTCTAAGCAAGACTCAATGTCCTAAGACAAACGATGAGCGCGAGAAAATGAATGATGTTCCATATGCTTCGGCAATTGGGTCCATCATGTATGCCATGATTTGTACTAGGCCGGATGTATCTTATGCTTTGAGCATGACGAGTAGATACCAATCCGACCCTGACGAAAATCACTGGGTAGCTGTAAAAGTGATTCTTAAGTACTTGAGAAGAACTAAAGACTCGTTTTTGGTCTATGGAGGAATGGAAGATGATATCGTTGTAAATGCTTACACGGATGCAAGCTTCCAAACCGACAAAGATGATAGCCGATTGCAATCGGGTTTTGTGTTTATGTTAAATGGTGGAGCTGTAAGCTGGAAGAGTTCCAAGCAAAGTACAACCGCTGATTCTACAACAGAAGCAGAGTATATTGCTGCATCGGATGCTGCAAAGGAAGCTGTTTGTATTAAAAAGTTCATTACTGAACTTGAAGTGGTTCCTAGCATTGCTAATCCAATAGACCTTTATTGCGATAATAATGGTGCTATTGCTCAAGCAAAGGAACCAAGAGAACATCAGAAATCCAAACACATACTTAGGCGTTTTCATATCATTCGAGAAATCGTTGATAGGGGAGACGTAAATATATGCAGAGTACCTACTGATGACAATGTTGCGGACCCGCTAACAAAGGGACTTTCACAAGCTAAACATGATGGTCATGTTAGGTCTGTGGGTATTAGAAACATGGGAGATTGGACCTAGGGCAAGTGGGAGATTGTTGGTAGTGGTGCCCTAGGCACGTTTAATAAACGTTGTAATTGTTATCTTTTATTTCATATCAATAAAGAGATGTTTTGATTATTATTGTTGTTCATGTTTACTTATAATAATCTCCGTCCCTAGTACTTGTTAAGCACTAGTATAAAGGCTAAATGATCATGGGATGATCATGTTAGATTTATGGGTACTTGTTTGGAACAAGGTACTGGACATGACCCGCTCTATGAGATTTATGTCATGGTTATGTCGTACATATATCTCATATTAGTTATGTCATTTGAATCCTTAGACATGAAGTTATTATAGTCTTCCACTTGATGAACATTATGTTTGACATATTCAAACGCTACCTTTAACCGGGTAGTTATAAAGGGTATGATTGGCATAATCGGATTCACGTAGGGAAGAATAATAAGCTAAATGGATTTGTCCCTCTTCGGAGAGATGTCAAGCTTGGGCCTCTCGTAGGAATGATGTTGATGAAATGTTCGTCCGGACTCAAATGAATTGATTAGATCAATGTCATTTTGATTATCAACATATTCGGAATCGAGAAAGTATTGAACAAAACAAGTTGACTTGTTGACCATGACTTGTGTTCAATGACATCGTGGACAAAGGGATTATGAAATGTTCTAAAGGAATGCGAATTTGTATCTAGTTATACTATTTAGGTAGGTATGACAGTTTGCTAGAACCTAATCATATCTTATGGTTTCATGTTTGAACCCATTGCCAACTTAGTATAATTCTAGAGGGTCACACACAAGAGAACGAATCTTTAAAAGGACTATATTGGAATTTTGGAAATTCTGGAAATATGGGGAAGTGGGCGACCGCACAGTATGGACTGGGCGGCCGCACACTTAGCTCAATTTTGTACCAGTTTGTTTCAGATAGTTGTGCGACCGCACAGTGGATTCTGGGCGGCCGCACAGTACTGTCGGGGGCAGTTTCCTAATTTAATTTGGATAGGAATTTTGGACGGGTTTAGACACAAGTTTCCTATTTGGAATAGGTCTAACTTGTATATAAACAGCCAAATTCGGGCCAGAACATATCATAGCTTTTGTGTATGTCTCCAAAGAGTTTGAGAGGGTTTTATTTTGTTCTAAGACATCTTAGATTGAAGAACAAAATAATACACAAACCAATATTCCATATAGTTCATATCAATTGTGAAAACGTGTTTCACAATTTGGTCTCGCAACTAAGATCAAGTGTTCTTGATATTCGTTCGTGGTGTGGATACCGCTAAAGGGTGAAGCTTATCATCTTCGAAGTTCGTGTTCTTACTTTTGTGATTAAAGCTTCAAGTTCTCCACCAAGATCAAAGCTAGGATTCAAAGTCATCAAGGGTTAGTTTTTCCTCTATTCATATTGTTGTATTTGATTTAATCATATAAACGGATCTATGGGCTTTGGGTTTCAAAATTTTAAATGCTAAATTCCGCTGCGCATGTTACTTCGAAACCCAATAGTCTTAAGCTGGGAAATTTCATCACATGATAGTGCTAAAGCTTCCTTCATTTTGCCAAATTTACTAATTACCTTTTCGGCTTCTAAGAATAACTTTTCTTGTTTGACAATGTCGTCATCGTGATTGATTGTAGGAATAGGTGCAACTTGAGGTCTAACATATTCACTCTTTCCGAGCTTGCTTCTAGCAC
Organism: Campanula takesimana; assembly: GCA_026119855.1. Lineage (NCBI taxonomy): Eukaryota > Viridiplantae > Streptophyta > Magnoliopsida > Asterales > Campanulaceae > Campanula > Campanula takesimana. The sequence goes on from JAOWBW010000188.1 coordinate 1,038,445, forward strand.
TAAGATCACATCTAGAAAATAACAATCCACCATCGCTTTGAGCCGGAGTGAGAAATCCTTGTTCAACGAGCTCACTGATGGTTGGTCCTTTCTTCTTCTTCACTTCTTGAAAACCTGCATATTTCTTGATAGGTTTATTCAAGGCATTCATATCAGGAACATCCTTGAAGAAGTCACCATCAGAATCATAAGTATCAACTTCATCATCATTTGCCACCAAACAAATGAGTCCATAATCAGAATCTTCATCGCTCTCATCTGAGTCTGTTTTAATCCAAGTGTTCTGCTCATTTGCTGGTGATTCTTCTTCAGCAACCATTCCCTTATGACGAGTGAATTTGGGAGTGAACTTGGGAGTATGGCTGCTCTTCTTCTGCATATATTCAAATTTTGGAATTGGGCAGCTTGAAGCAACGTGTCCTGGTTTCCTACAATTAAAACAAACAAGGTCTTCTTTTCTTTTTGAATCACTGTTCCTCGTGAACTTTGGAGGAGCTCTGCTGGTAGATCCTTGAAATTTGCTGGTTGAGCCAGGTCTTGAGAATTTTCTGAACTTTTGAAATTTCTTCACAAATAAAGCAAAGTCTTCATCATCCATGTCTAATAGCTCAGAGGTAGAAATTTTGGGATCGGAACTTTTCTCTTCTTGAACCGGCGCAGGCGCATGAGCTTCTTCTTTATGCGCCACCATTGCTATGGATTTTGACTTTCCTTCAGTTTCACTGATTCGTTGGAGTTTGAGTATATAAACCTTAAGATTTCCATAAAGGTTCCTTAAAGTCCATACATCTAAAGTTCCGGCGTCTTCAAGAGCGCTGGAGTTATGAAGATATCTTGAGCCAAAAGCTTGGAGGAAATTTACATTCAAATCTTTGTTTGAAAACTTCATGCCAAGTGAAATACATAGATTTATAATTTCACAGTAGTGTTCATAAGTTTGTCTTAAGGTTTCACCGAGGAGTTGAGAGAAATTGTTGAATCTCTTTTGCACTTCATATTTCTTGTTCTCCTTACAAACAATATCTCATTTTATATGCTCTTCAATATCATCCCATAGCTCATTAGCAGTAGCACAATGCATGACTTGTTGTTTCATAGCCGTGCTTAGAGTGCTTAGGAGAATGTTTCTTGCTTTTCCATCATTTGCAACTCTTCTTGTTTCTTCCTCAGTCCATTCTTCCCTTGGTTTCTTGATGGTTGGTTGAGCAGCGTTGGTGCGAGGATTTGGATTCTCTTTCATAGGGATGTAAGGTCCATAAACCACGGTGTCATGAAGCCTTTCATCGATTGAGGTAAGATGAGTCAAAATGCTGAATTTCCACACGTCGAAATGATCTTCATCAAAGACTGGAACATGTGTGTAGTTAGCAGTTGCCGAAGGTTTTGAGTTTACCATATTGAATCGGCACCCAAGCTGTTAAACTTGAAAAACAAAAACATTTTATAAAGGTGTTACCTTTAATACCACTTGTTGGTCCCAAAGGGCAACAAGGGTATGGAAAATAGCTAGAGGGGGGGGGTGAATAGCTGTTTTAAAATTCTTTTCGTACCCTTGAAAATTCAATGGCAAATGCGCACTCAATCAAATAAGCGTTATGAAATGCGCCTAAGTGAGTGAGTGAAACGCACAGCGGAATAGTTAAGTAAAGTAGGCGCAAATGATTAAAAGGGGCGCAACACACACTCTAAGTATTTTGGCTCAAAGTGGTTGAAATAAGGAACTAAGGCAAATGATATAACAAACACAACACAATTCAGTTCAATCAATCTACAATGAGTAAACAAGCAAATAGTGAGATAAGATAATAACTTGAAAGAAAATGACAAGAAATTAATACACGCTATTTGGAGAGGTTCGATCGGGAAAATGATCTACGTCCTCTACCAAGATGGTTAGTCTTGGATTTCTAATGGAGATCTTATATAATCAGTGAGTGTTACAAATTACAATCGTTTGAGCTTATACACTAACTCAAGATCTAATATTCTATGAAAGAACAAATCCTAGACAATAACCGGTGTATCTCTAAAAGAAAGATCTAAGTGATCAAACTTAAAGAGGTGCATGTGTGATTTTAGATTCAAGACTCTTTAGATCTTTGAGATTGAGAGCACAAGAAAACTAAAGTGTTTTTGCTTGAGGATCTGGGCTAAGGATGAAGTTATGAAGATGTTCTTGAGAATTCTTGAAAATCAAAGGCAATCTTCAAATCTTCAACAAATGATTGAGAGAGAAATTCTAAGATTCTTAGCAACTTCAAAACGTTTGAAGTTATGGGGTATTTATAGTAGACCCCCAAAAACTAGCCGTTGGAAATCCCTTGTGGATAAGGTTAAAGGACGGATGTGCTGTCGCTCATTGAGTGGAGCATGTGTCCTTTATAGCCGTTAGACACATAACACAAATATGACCGTTATGGAAACGTGTCCTACGATGCGGGTACATACGTGTTATTTAACCACCGTTGGATCATTGGCGTAGTTTAAATTTCTTCAAGTCTTTATGTCTTCAATAAATCACCGAGTGTTGAATTAACACTATGAGGCACGTTGAGCCTTTGGAGCGCATGGGCGCGTTGAGCTATCAGGGGCGCATGATCAAATCTAGGCGCATGATCATGCGCGCGCGCCAAGGGGGCGCATGGCGCAAGAGAGGGCGCATGGGCGTGAGGCTCAATTTCAACTTGTGATTTTTCTTCAATCTTGACCTTCTTGCCCTATTCCTAAGCCTATTGTATTACAATGGACTACCTAAAAAATTGAGTATAAATACTTCTTACATGTGGGTCTAAAGTCAATGAAATAAAACATAGGTGATGGATCAATCAAATCTAATCAATCCTATTACATTGAAACTGAGATATATGTGGGCATACCCAACACGATCGACAAGTTCAATGGAAAGAATAGTTTTTCTCTCTGGCAGATCAAGATGAAGGCTTTATTGATAGACAAATATTTATGGGAACCGTTGGAGATTGCAATCAGGGATTGAAAGGATCCCAAGGGTAAGGCAGTCACCACAGAAGGCACAGCAGAACAATTAGAGAAGGACAAGCAAGCAACAGCAAAGGAGGCGGCGGCATTGAAGAAGTTGGATCAGAAGGCTCACGCCAAGATCATCAGACAGTTGGATGATGAGATCCTAATCAATGTTGCAGGAACAGAATCCGGAAGCGATCTTTGGTTAATGTTGGAAGATATGTACATGACACGTTCATTGACCAACAAGTTATACCTAAAGAAGAAGCTGTATGATTGTTGGATGACTGAAGGTATGCCCATAAATGATAATCTTGATAGATTTACTTCTGCATTACTTGAACTGCGTAATATAGGAGTAGTTGTGGAAGACGAGGATGCAGCCATGCAACTTTTAGTATCTTTACCTATGTCTTATGAACATTATGTCGATTTGTGCATAAATCGTAAAGATGGTATCTCTCTAGAGGAAGTGAAAACTTCCCTCAAGATGAGAGAGTTACGCCGAAAGGCGAGTGGGAATGAGACAGGTACTCAGTCATCAGGTTTGGTTGCTAGTAGTAGCAACAACAGGGGTTCTAGTAGGAGGAAGAACAATAAAGGTAATTCTTCACACAAGAAGGGTCCAAAGCCTGGGGATATCTGTAATTTCTGCAAAGAGAAGGGGCATTGGAAGTTCGACTGTCCCAGAAAGAAGCAAGGCAAGGCACCTGTCAGAGCAGAGGCTATGATGGCGTAGGATAGCAGTTCAGATGAGGACTATGCTCTACCTACATCAGAATCAGCACGTGCATCTGACGCATGGATTCTTGATTCAGGAGCATCGTACCATATCAGTCCTAGGAGAGAATGGTTTACTGATTACATGGCGGTGAAATAAGCATGACCAACAGTGCAGTCTGCAAGGTAGTCGGTATCGGTTCGATCAAGGTCAGGACTCATGATGGTAAGTTTGTCACTTTGAACGAGGTTCGACACGTTCCACTTATGACAAAGAATCTGATTTCTCTTAGTCAGTTGGACAGCAAAGGGTTCAGTTTCAAAGGTAAAGGTGGAGCAGTCAGTGTCTGTAACGGTTCAGAGGTGATACTGAAAGGCCTTAAGCGGGGCTCCTTGTATTTCTTCTAAGGAAGAACGCTTACAGGGTCGGCTATGGTTGCATCATCAGAGGTGAACGAGGGAGATATGTCCAAGCTGTGGCGCATCAGGCTCGGATATATGAGCACTCGAGGGATGAAGGAGCTGACCAAACGGGATCTTCTATGTGGCTATAAGGTCAAGGACCTTAAATTTTGTGAGCATTGTGTACTAGGGAAGATGAAGCGTAATAGTTTTCCCAAGGGTATACATAACACAAAAGGTGTTCTGGATTATCTTCACTCAGATTGTTGGGGACCTTCACGTTAGGAATCTCTAAGGGGGCACGTGTATTTCTTGTCTATTGTTGATGACTATTCAAGGAGGACTTGGGTGATTATCATGAAGCACAAGAATGAGGCTCTGAGAAATTTCAAGGACTGGAAGACAGAAGTGGAGAACCAGACAGAGAAGAAGATCAAGAAGCTCCGGACAGATAATGGTTTGGAGTTCTGCAGTACTGAGTTCGATTCGTTTTGCAGAGAGGTAGGGATTTCTAGGCATCACACCATCAGAGGCACGCCACAGCAGAATGGTGTAGCAGAATGGATGAATTAGACATTTCTTAAGAGAGCTAGGTGCATGCTCTCTAATGCAGGGTTGTCTAAATGTTTCTGGGCAGAGGCGGTTAGTACAGCACGTTACTTGATTAATCGTGGACCTCATGCCGGTATTGGTCTCAAAGTTCCCCATGAGGTATGGACCGGTAAACCTGTTGATTATTCTATTTTAAGGGCTTTTGGGTGTACTTCTTATTATCATGTGGATGATGGGAAGTTAGAACCTAGAGCTAGAAAGGGAGTGTTCATGGGGTATGAAGATGGTGTCAAAGGATACCGCATCTGGTCTCCATCAGAAAATAGGGTGATTATCAGTAGGAACGTCGTGTTTGATGAGAATTCTGTTATTAACCCTATTATGATATCTACGATTAGTTCAAGTGTTGGCGGTGTTGATAAACAGGTGGAGAAACAAGATACTGAAGAGTTAGTTGTCCCACAGTCAGATGTTGATAAGGATCCACCAACAGAGACAGAGACTGAAGCACCAGAAAGTTCAAATTCAGTTCCTGAGGAACATGGGTTAGCACAAGGAAGGTCTAGAAGAGCTAATTTCGGGAAGCCTCCTGAGAGGTATGGATTTGAAGACATGGTGTTTTATGCATTGTAGGTTGCTGAGGAAGTACAACCGATCTTACGGAACCTTCTACTTTCAAGGAAGTAGTTACATGTTCAGAGTCAACTCAATGGTATGCGGCTATGGGTGATGAGATGGAGTCTCTTCACAAGAATCAGACTTGGGTATTGACTACAAGGCCAGAAGGCAGGAAGATTGTGACTTGCAAGTGGATCTTCAAGAAGAAGGAAGGAATGTCACCGGCAGAGGGGGTCAAGTAAAAAGCTCGCGTTGTTGCAAGGGGTTTCACACAGAGAGAAGGGGTGGACTATAATGATATCTTCTCACCAGTGGTCAGACACACTTCGATCAGAGTGTTGCTAGCGATAGTGGCACATAGGGATTTGGAGCTTGAGCAACTGGATGTCAAGACAGCTTTCTTGCATGGAGAGTTGGAAGAGGAGATATACATGACACAGCCGGAAGGATTTCAAGTTCCTGGGAAGAAGATCATGTTTGTAGGTTGAAGAAGTCTTTGTATGGACTTAAGCAGTCGCCTAGGCAGTGGTACAAGAAGTTTGATAGCTATATGACAGAGATCGGAAACAAGAGAAATCCCTATGATTGTTGTGTGTATCATAACAAGTTGGTAGATAGGTCGTACATCTATTTGGTGCTTTATGTTGATGATATGTTGATAGCAGCAGTCAAGAAGTCAGAGATTCAGAAACTGAAAGGTTTACTGGCCGCAGAGTTTGAGATGAAGGATTTGGGCAACGCAAAGAAAATTCTGGGTATAGAGATCTATAGAGACAGAGCCAAACGAAAACTATTCTTATCCCAAAAAAATTACATTAAGAAATTTTTAGAAAGGTTTGGTATGTCGACAGCTAAAGCTATAGATACTCCCAGTGCAGCGAATGCACAGTTATCAGTTGCGTTTGGGCCCAAATCAGTTGAGGAGAAAGAGTATATGGCTCGAGTACCCTATGCTAGTGCAGTTGGTAGTTTGATGTCTGCTATGGTGTTCACTAGGCCGGATCTTGCACAGGCAGTTAGTGTTGTTAGTCGGTTCATCGGTAATCCGGGTAAGGAGCACTGGCAGGCTGTGAAGCGGATCTTTAGGTACCTTCGGGGTACCAGTGACGTCAGTCTCATCTATGGAGGTGGATCAGAGTGTGCAGTAGAGGGATTCTCAGATTTAGACTATTCAGATGATGTTGATACAAGAAGATCGATAATCGGATATGTATTCACTCTTGGTGGGTCAGTTGTCAGTTGGAAGGCTACTTTGCAGGCTACAGTGACGTTGTCTACAACAGAAGCAGAATACATGGCATTGACAGAGTCCGCTAAGGAAGGAATATGGTTGAAGGGATTGATCAGCGATCTTGGGATACATCAGGATCAGGCTATTATTTATTGCGATAGTTTGAGCGCGATTTGTTTGGCCAAGGATCAAGTTCATCATGAGAGGACCAAGCACATTGATGTCAGATATCACTTCCTAAGGGATGAGAAATGGGCAAAGGTGAAGAAGGTAGGGACAGCGGATAACCCTGCAAATATGTTCACGAAACCCGTGACGGGAAGCAAGTTCCAACATAGTTTGGACGTGCTGAATGTTTGCAGCTATTAGATAGCAGAAGAGGCGAGGGGGGAGAAAAGGTTTGTTGTCATGGAGATTCAAAGTCAAGGTGGAGATTGTTGGGTTAATGCCTTTGAATTTGGGACGCCAAGTTAATGGATTAAACAACAGAGAAGATTTTGCAATTCCTTGACAGTGCAGCACTAAAGGTTCGGGCGGACCAGAGCATATAACCCGGGCGGACCTATCAGGTCCGGGCGCACCAGTCTGAAGACCCGGGCAATCCAAAGCACGTCGGAAAAACTGCATGATAGAAAGGAGTAGATCCGGGCGGACCTTGGATGCCACCCGGCCGGACCAAGGCCAAGGGTCCGACCGGACCAAGGTAGACACCTGGCCGGACCAAGACTCCAGAATCCAGGTTCGTGCAGGTTTTCATCAATGACGTAAAAGGGAAGGTTTTCAAGTCAGTTTCGTACTAGAATTCCAAGTTCCTATCAGACTTTGAGATAGACTTCACCGGTATAAATAGAGGCCATTAGTTTAGATCAAAGATAGTGATTTTGTCTCAGATAAATTATTAGAGTGCTCAGAATAGGTCTGTAATTCTACAGTTACACAGTTAGGAATTTTGTGATCAAAATTCGTGTAGCAGTAATAGTGAGATCTTGTAATCGTTTCTCCAGATTGATAATAATATTCTCTCTCCTCCCCGTGGACGTAGCCAAGTTGGTGAACCACATATATCGGTGTTCTTGTGATTGCTCGCTTTTCTTATCAAGTCTTGTTATTGCTCTAACAGGTGACATTTTTGTAAATACTGGCAACCATAGTAAATGCTCAGTGTTAGTATTACAAAATGCTAGTGATTTCATACTGGCGTTTTATAAACATGAAACTGGCACTTTTCTTAAGTGCCAGTGGTAATGTTAAAAATTACCAGTAAGTACACTGACACTTTTTTACATTGATACTGTCACTTATTAAAAGTGTCAGTGGTAGTGTTAATAATTGCTAGCCATTACACTAGCACTTTTTAACATTGATACTAGCACTTATTAAAAACTGTCAGTGTTAGTGTCAATAAGTGCCAGTGTACATGTGCTGACACTTTTTTACTAAATCACTGGCACTTCCGTTCAGCGCACAACTTCCTGTTAATTACAAAAATGCCACCGTACCAAACTTAAAAACACGTTTTACGCACCTTAACACGTTTTTTCCCAGATTTTCTCGAAGATAGATTAGTAATTTAGAAAAAATTTTGGGAAAAAACGTGTTCTTGCGATTGATTAGGAAAAACAAGTTTCCAAAATTGTGGTGACATTTTTTTAAGACAAAAACTTGTATGAGAATACCATGACCCGTCTCATAGTAGAGACGGGTCATTTTTGACCCGTGACCCGCGAGCAAAAAAAAATCTGTTTTTTTTTAGTTTTTATATTATTTTTTTGGTTTTTTTTTTTTTCCGGTTTGGCAAAAGTAATATTCTGTAACGCCCCCAAACTCCGGTCCTATTTTCAGGAACCAAATTTTGGATGCGTTACGTGATCAAAGCAAAACTAATCAAGATAATAACCTCAAATGTTCATTAAATATATAATTCTCAAAATACATATATTCATCCTTACTAGTCTAGGGTTACAACTTAAATATCATAAACTTCTTTACTACAAAATATCCTTAACATAACCAATTTCAGTCCTCAACTAGAATGTCCAACAATCTTAGTCTTAGTCTTCATCCAAATGTTTTACCTGAAGAAGAAAAGAAAGGAATGAGCGAACAATGCTCAGTAAGATCATATACAGACCTCTTCGGGTACTAAGAAGAGATGACCGCAAACAAGAACCTGTAACGAATGAGTTCCAATAATACAATCGAACCAAACAAAACAATATCGAATACGAAAGTATAAACAATACTAATGCGAATCAATAGTCAAAAGTTCACATAGGATGATGATCACAGAAGCCACACAGGGTACGAAAAGCCCACAAAGAGCACTAAAGCCCACGAAGAGCACAAATAGCTCACAATGAGCCCACAAAACTAAACAGTCTATCCGGAACACCCCACTACTAATCCTCAGTAGTGTAATTGCCTTTAAAAGGACAAAACGAAATACCCCATTATTACGGGTTGTTTAACTTAGTGTGATCATCCATTTAGAAAAAGGATAACGAATAACAAATGTAACTTGGGAACAAAAGAGATAACCAATAACAAATATTGATTTTCGAGTGAATATAATTTTAAATCAACAATAATGTGAAATTAATCAAAGCAACTTAATTTCACGAATGCCAAAAATATAAGATTTATTTGAAAGACGGACTTTTCGAGGGCAAAGCAAATACTAACACAAGGTTAGCTAACGTTTCCAAAGACGGTAATTTACAAAGAAAATGTGGAGTCCTAACCCAAGGAAATCAAGGTAACAATAAACCTAAAAGACGTATAATCACTTACCTCGAATACGCAACCTTAGAGAATAACTTGAACTCGTACAAGTCGTCTAAGCCCGTTTGCCAAAATCTAAGATCAAATATAAAATATTACAATCCATTTTAAGATATTTGTTTTACTAGAGTAAATGTCTTGAGTCTGATATTCGTTAATAAATTTATAACTCCCTAAATCCTTAGGGTTCCCAGAATTAATTTATATCTTAGACTAGTGTCCGGATTCCCTAACTTACTAATTTATCTAAATGTAACTAATTAACTTGAGGAGTTAATGAATATTATATGAACATCTTGTCCTAAACTGTAATGATTTGTTTCAACAGGGGGCTGAATGAAATTTTGTTTGCTCCTCCTACAATTCCAGTAACTTTATACTGAGCAATTGCTTTTCTTTGACCCACTATGACTAGTTTTAATGTATAGACAATTTGATTAATTTCCATCCTTGTATGATATAAATACCCATACATCCATGGATACATGCATTCACACACACTAAACACATTCAACACACACACAGATTCACACACATAACTCATTGACTTTCACATATATACTATATTGATACACACACATACTCGCACATAGTTTTTCACACACACAGAATCACACTAACCCACACCATCTGCACACACACATCAGTGCACAATCTGCACACACACATACACGCACTAACACACACACAATCTGCACACACAAATTAACACACACACATACAGACACACATAATCTGCACACACACATTATTTATATATAATTATTATTATTTATTTATTTTGACTTCTTCAATTTATTTTCTACATAATACTAGATTTTAAAATATAGAAGGGTAAAGACTTTTACCTCAACCAACGCCCCTTTTGTAAACGCCTAAGTACTTCCGCTTTCCTTGCCTTCCCTTCTTGCTAACTTTTTCACTCACTGTCTAATTAAGGTATAATTGAGATTTGGAATGGAGAAGTCATACCCCACTAATCTATTTATACTAGAAAAATCGTTACTTACAAAGTAGATACTTACACTCTCTATTAGGCATATGAAAGGATGTTCATGACACTATTAAATTAATCCCTTATCCTTACTCATGCATTGAATTATCCAAAGTAATTTAATAAATACAATTTCTGATAATTAATTATTATTTTATTATTTTTTGGTTATTACATACTCACCCCCTTTAAAGAAGTTTGGTCCCCAAACTTAACGTACCTGATCAAACAAAAAGCTCGGGACACTTTTCGCGCATCTCACTCTCAAGCTCCCACGTCACTTCCCTTTCAGTATGGTTACTCCACTGAACTTTGACGTAGGGAATGACACGCCTTCTTAGAACTTGTTCTTTCTTATCTACGATACGAACAAGATTCTCCTCATAGCTGAAGTCCTCCCGAATCTGCAACGGTTCATACTCAATCACATGACTGGAGTCCGACACATACTTCCTTAGCATTGAGACGTGAAAAATATTATGAATTCCAGATAACATGGGAGGCAAGGCAAGTCTATACGCCAATTCCCCAACACGTTCCAAAATCTCAAAAGGCCTAATAAAACGAGGGCTAAGTTTGCCTCGTATACCAAACCTCATAATCCCCTTGGTCGGAGATTGTAGACACCCCACCTTGGACCGCTCACCCCGATTGCACGGTTGATCTTGTGTTTCTCTCTATTTTAAGTGTTTCTCGTTAGTTTCTGTTACTTTTGTTAAGTTCCTGACTGACTTCGTTAAGTCCAGGGACTAAACTGAATAATAGGGCTGACTTTCTAGTCCATTCTATCAAAAAAGCCAACTTGAAGTCGCGCACCTCCGCCCGTAAGGGTCAGAAACGCGCGCGTCCCGCCACCAAGGCAGGGGGCGCGCGCCTCTGGGCGTCAGTTATAGATTTCTGTCCAAGAATCTCTCCCTTGCTCATTTTGTATGATTTTGCCCGGGAAGGATTTCTTGGTAACCTCGTTTTGGCACCAAAAACATGTCTTTTTCAACTATAAAAGCCTCTCTTCTCCACCATTTCAAAGGACCGAAATTCTCTTCTCTACAAAAACTATACACAAAACTACTCTCAAAGGATTTCCAAAGACAATCTCCCAAGGAGTACTTGAGGTCATTTTGAGTCTAGGTAAAAAGACTATTCTTTTCTCCCTTCTCTACTTCATCTCTTCTCTCTTTCTTCTACTTTAATCAAATGTGCAATCACCCCAAAACCATCTTGGGACATGACACCAAAGGCCACTTCATTCCATTGAAGTCGGCTAAGGAGTTATCTCCCTACATTTCAAATACCCCTTTTTAAACCCCCTTTTATTATTATTAAGAATAAGAAGAACATTTTATATTATGTAAACTTTGAACAAGCAAGACCAACATTAGTTGGGCGAGATGGGTGTTTAAGTACTTCCCATCTCGTAACCTAACCCCCAAACCTCATAACAAGAATCTCTGATTTCGTAATCAAACTTAGTCTATACATTAGGTTTTTTCTTATGTTCCTCTAAAACATAGGTGGCGACTCTACATTCAAAACACAAATAGACATCCTAGGGTAACTCACGCGCTCTATCCAAGCCGTGCTTCCTCCCCGGGGTATCTACAGTAGCGACTCTGTTGGGGACGTTTGAGGGTTAAACTTGCATTTCTGTTCTGAAGCCGTACTTCCAGTCGAGCTCGAAGTTCCCTCTTTACGGGTCTTAATCGAGAACCAAGTCAATGAGATTGATTGGATGCAAAGTCGATATGAGCAACTAGCCCTACTCGACGAAAAGAGGCTAAGAGCATTCGAACGCACAAGAGCCTATCAACAGAGGATGGCAAGGGCTTTCAACAAGAAGGTGAAGCCTCGAAACATAAAAGTGGGAGACTTGGTCCTAAGACAACATCCTCCCAATGCCATGAATCCCCTTGGGAAATGGGGACCCCGATGGATCGGTCCTTACGTGGTCAAGAAGATATTAAGCGGCGGTGCAGTCCGACTCGTAGACTTGGATGGTGATTAGTTGCCAAAGGAGGTCAACCTCGACAAGCTCAAGAAGTTCTATGCTTAACAAATGAAGACCATTAAAAAAAAATGCTCGCTAGGTTGAAAACCCGCAAGGGTGGCCTAGGCAAAAATTAGAGCACGTGCAAAAAAGAAGCCCGCTAGATTGAAAACCCAAAAGGGCGGTCTAGGCAAAAACCAGGGTGCACACAAAAAAAAAAGTCTTCTTCTGTTTGAACTACGGAGACCTGAGCCTATTTATGAGAGGAACGTAGGAAACCTTCGGGTGCGGTCTAAAACATAAATTTTACCCAATCATGTCATAACAAAATGCTTTTTTTTATTCATCTCTCAAATCATTTTGGCCATTACAATGGATATTGTTGAGCAATAAAAGACATTAAAACATTAAATCCTAACAAGTGGTCTACTTGATTACAATCTTGGGGTACTAAAAAATGTCTAATCTTTCTTCGGTTTGGGAACTCATTGCTTCTTGCTACGGCCCTTGACCTTCTTAGGTGGGGGCGGAGCATTCTCGGAACCACCAAGACGAGAGAAGACACTAGGACGGGACAGAGCTTCATCAACCTTCCCTTTGCCTTTGTCCAAAGGAGCCTTGACGGGGGCTTTGTATGGGCGTTTCCACACACAAAGGGGAATTACCCTTGCCTTTGCCTTTGGCCTTCTTTTTCTTAGGCAAATAGCGTGGCCTAGGGGCTTCAACATGAGCCGCCGGCCTCAAGGGTTCAACGGCAACTTCATTTGGTCTTCTCAAGCGGTTAAAGACTCTCGGTCGTGCCTTCACAACGGGGACGGGCTTCACTTGTTCACCTTCGAGGACGGACACTTTTACCTCAAAGGAAATGGTCATTGGGGCCATTCTTGACAAGAATTTGGGATTAAAGATAGTAAAAAGTATTGCAGAATATTGTTGTGTGACTAAACTGGTCAAAATGGGTTCAAATTTATAGCTGTTGGAGAATCCTGCACAGAAAGAAAGGGGCTGTAAATCAGCAGCCCAGACGCGGGCGCCTCCGCCATTGGACCTGAAATGCGCGCGTATCCCATAACCTATTCTAGGTGCGCGCGCCTTTGACAGACGGTAGAACAGAACAGCCTTTGTTAGTTCAGCAACAGCCCAGGCATTTCAAACGCCTTCAGCCTGCAACAATTTCAGAATCCGCAACAGCGAAACAACATTCCACAGCAACAAATAGAACACTCTGGGCACACGGTTGTTTGTAAAGTGTTGAAATTTAAGATCGAGTCTAAATAAAACATAAAAAATGTAGATAAAATAGCTAGGATTGTAAATACGTGCTAAATGTTATTACATGAAAAATAAAAATTGTTCAGGATCTCATCCTCTACACCAAAAAGAAAGCTACTCAGAATCATCGCCAGCAGCACTGTGCCCATCCCCGCTGCCGCTCTCAGTCTCCTCGTCATCATCAGACTCTTCTTCAGACTCCTCAATGGTGACCTCATGACGGCGTCTCTTTGGCACCTGCACTGAAGAACCGGTACCGCCGCGATTAAAGCTCCGACTCAGTGACTCCCTCGCTGAGGTGACAGCATCAGTAGCAGCCTCTTCCACATCTAGAGCAGCATTTCTGCAACCGCGCCCCATGCCACGAGCTCCCCGAGCAATGCCTCTAGCAGCTCCAGACACTGTCCCTGCAGCCTCTCTGGTCAAATTAGCCATGTCTCTACAGAGATCCAGCACCTTCTCCTCCAGCTGGCGCAGCCTCCTCTAGTGACATCTCATCAGGGACAATCTCCCTATGCTCCTCAACAATCCCAAAGTTTGAATAAGTATAATATGAAGGAGGCAAAGGAGGATCAAAGTAATAACCCACCCCGGTGGGGTAAAACTGTGCAGAAGTGGAAGGAGTGGGCTGTGTTCCCCGAGGGTCGGCATACATGAAGCCCGACATTAGATGGTTCACCCGGAAAGGGCCATAGTCCTGGTAAAGAAATATGAAAGGGGTAGCATCAACCCCTGCCATATACATGGACCTATCATCCTCAGACAAAGCCCCCCAATTATGAGGGCAAAAAGAAGGGAAATCCGGAACCGCCGGCCTGGGCGGGTTATAGTAATCCACCATCTGGTTCCCATGCTGCCAGTACACTCTCTCTCCCAAGTACATGGCCATGCACTCCATGGAGCTCATCAGAAGTCTCGAGGGAGTGGGTAGCAAGGTGTGCTCTATGCTATCATAAATCGGCCTCCAGGGAAACAACGACTGAGACACAGACTCAGGCCTCAGGTTGTCCAGATACTGCCTGGCTGAAATTAAGCTGATGGGAGGCAGTGCCGGTCTTCACATTTCGAACCTTGTAAGACCACCGCGCACAGTCAGGATACAGGGGTTGACCCTCTCTCTCTCAATCCTAAAGTCTCTCATGCCCAGAATGGCAAAAGCCCACAGCTGCAAACAGAAACAAAGACAAGATTAATGACAATTAAGAATACAGACAAAGACAGAAATATGAAAAGGCAAGTGTGGCAGATATAGCTCCCAAGCAAGAGAAAAGCCCGTGACCGAGCTCCTAATCGAACGACTAGTCAAATCCATGCCGTGATAACAGGCGGCCAAACCCGCTGCGGCCCAGTTATACTGAGCCGCTTGGTCCAAGTCAACCAGAAGGTCCAACAGGGACAAGGCAGCAGAACATCCCCCATTCGCAAATAGGATGTGGGACAAAGCAAACCAAATAAAGCACCGGGCCACTGCCTCGACCTTGTCAGCGGTAACACCCCGAGACTCAGCCGCAAGGATGATAAAGTAAGTTCGGATTTCCCCCCAAGTCACTCGGGAGTTCTTCACCACGAACTCACAGTCAACCAAAGTCAACAGCTTAGCAGGGGTCTGAGAAATCCCCCTCACACCATAAGGAACAGGCAATCCATAAAAAGGCAAGCAGGTCAAGGTAGTGAAGTCGGTAGGTGTCATAGTCACCTCGCCCATCGGCAAATGGAAGGTATGGGTAGTATCCCACCATCTCTCCCTCAAAGCCTGGATCACATCCAGATCATTCTTCAGTGAGGGCAAGCTAGTAATGAAAGGGCCGAAGCACGTAGCTGCAACCCGAGCCCATACATTCTCGGGGAACTTCCTCCACACAGAGATAGGCACCTGAGCCCCGCCCCGGATTTTGGTCAGACGGTTCCATCTCTGAAAAGAAACAAAAGACAAAGAAAATTTCGTCAGCATAACGGCTAGAAAATGGTCAAACCCGACATGAAGAAATTCAACATGGCAACATCATGACATGCAAAAAAGTGTGTGAACATGCAAATGGGTGCCCAAACATCCTCTTCACAAGAAACCAACAATGACAACAACATGCAACCATGATCAAAAGGGTTACTGCAGTAGTATCGCGGAGAAAATGGTGCCACCTTAGAATGCAAAATTGTTAAAGAAGGCGAAGAATTCTTACTAATCCCACAGATACAAAGTGGGAGATATGAGTATGGGACGCATAAGTAAGCTGTCTTGGGTCCATAGCTTCGACTCCAACCTCAGCTTTTTCACCCATTGTCATCTCGAATGGAGGATTTTGATGAGAACTAGACATGATCTCACGCTAGATTGGTCTCAAATGAACAAAGGAAACGTTTTGGGATGTTTTCCTCGCGAAAATATGACTCAGAATGCAGAGAGTTTGGGCAATTTTTGAACTCAAGTCCGAACAGAATGGATAGTTTCTGCACTTATGCTGAACTTATGCGCTATGCGCGTGCCTCCCGCTACCCTTCTATGACGCGGGCGCGTCCCACATCCATTCTCAGACGCGCGCGCCTCCCATGTCCTGTCAGGCCCAGATACAAGTTCCCATGAAGGAATAAATACATCACATCAATTTCCTCCAACTCCCATCCGAGTTTTCAGCTCCACCTTGGGGCGTTTCAAGCAAAAAGTTCCGCAACGGACATCATTAAATTCGACAGTTACAAAGTTCAAAGTCAACCTCGACATTTTCCTCTCTAAAGGGAAAACATTCTTTCGGTCCGCAGTCAACTGTGCCTGCACCCCACAAAGTCAATAGCAAGTACAGCTCCAAATAGCATACAACTCCAAGCAACAATTTGGTCCATGGTGAACCGCTGAAATCACCACCTCTTTATCAATAAAGTCTACTCAACAAAATCGCATTCATCGGCAGACGGATCCTCGGATCTCGCCAGGTCTTCTCTCGACTTTAAATGACGGCAAACGGGTCCTCGGATCTCGCCTGGTCTTCTCTCGACTTTAAATGACGGCAAACGGGTCCTCGGATCTCGCCAGGTCTTCTCTCGACTATAAATAACGGTAAACGGGTCCTCGAATCTCGCCAGGTCTTCTCTCGACTTTAAATAATGGCAAACGGGTCCTCGGATCTCGCCAGGTCTTCTCTCGACTTTAAATAAGGGAAAACGGATCCTCGTATCTCGCCAGGTCTTCTCTCGACTTTAAATAACGACAAACGGATCCTCAGATCTCGCCAGGTCTTCTCTCGATATTAAATGATGGCAAACAGATCCTCAAATCTCGCCAGGTCTTCTCTAGACTTTAAATGACGGCAAACGGATCCTCGGATCTCGCCAAGTCTTCTCTCGACTTTAAATGCGGCAGACGGATCCCCGAATCTCGCCAGTTCTCTAATCAGCAAAAGTTTCTCACACAGGGAGCGCATCTCTATCTCTCGTAATTTCAAATTCTTGCTTTCATCGAGTCTTTGGTTTTTCTTAGTGATGTCCTCGGTGGGTGTACTTTCTTTCGTCGACGCGTTTTGCTTTGCAATCCACGTCGCCGAGGGGCTCTGTAGACACCCCGCCTTGGATAGCTCGCCCCGATTGCACGGCTGATCTTGTGTTTCTCTCTATTTAAAGTGTCTCTCATTAGTTTCTTTTACTTTTGTTAAGTTCCTGACTGACTTCGTTAAGTCCAGGGACTAAACTGAATAACAGGGCTGACTTTCTAGTCAATTCTGTCAAAAAGGCAACTTGAAGTCGCGCGCCTCCACCCGTAGGGGTCAGAAGCGCGCGCGTCCTGCCACCAAGGCAGGGGGCGCGCGCCTTTGGGCGTCAGTTACAGATTTCTGTCAAAGAATCTCTCCCTTACTCATTTTGCATGATTTTGCCCGGGAAGGATTTCTTGGTGACCTCGTTTAGGCAACAAAAACATGTCTTTTTCAACTATAAAAGCCTCTCTTCTCCACCATTTCAAAGGACCAAAATTCTTTTCTCTACAAAAACAATACAAAAAACTACTCTCAAAGGATTTCCAAAGACAATCTCCCAAGGAGTACTTGAGGTCATTTTGAGTCTAAGTAAAAAGACTATTCGTTTCTCCCTTCTCTACTTCATCTCTTCTTTCTTTATTCTACTTTAATCAAACGTGCAATCTCCCCAAAACATCTTGGGACATGACACCAAAGGCCACTTCATTCCATTGAAGTCGGCTAAGGAGTTATCTCCCTACATTTCAAATACCCCTTTTTAAACCCCCTTTTATTATTATTAAGAATAGGAAGAACATTTTATATTATGTAAACTTTGAACAAGCAAGACCAACATTAGTTGGACGAGATAGGTGTTTAAGTACTTCCCATCTCTTAACCTAACCCCCGAACCTCATAACAAGAATGTCTGATTTCGTAATCAAACTTAGGCTATACATTAGGTTTTTCTTATGTTCCTCTAAAACATAGGTGGCGACTCTACATTCAAAACATAAATAGACATCCTAGGGTAACTCACGCGCTCTAGCCAAGCCGTGCTTCCTCCCCGGGGTATCTACATAGATATTTTCAGAAACACATGATCTCCGACCTCAAATTCAATTTCAAGACGACGATTATCCACATAGGACTTCTGTCTGCTTTGTGCTGCAAGTAGCCTCTTCTTAATCAATTGAACCTTCTCCACGATGACTTGGACCAACTCGGGTCCTAGTAAAAGACCGTTTGAGAATCAAAGAGAATTCTCATAAGTCTGGAATAGAAGATGAGACGAGCCAGATATAAATAGTTAGAAATTAAGAAGTGGCTGAACTAAATATCTATACAGTAGGTAAAATAAATGACATACGTTCTTTAAAGAGTCGAACCACTGTAGCACTTGTTTTGGTAACAAGTGTGCATTGGTGACCGAGAGAAATGAGCAAAATGTCCCTCTTGCTCATTGTGTGGTGTCTCTAAAATGCCATTAATTTGTGCAAAATACCCTATATGACTTTCAACTATACTTAATGGGTATTAAGTCAATGTCTGCTACTTTAGCATGCTATCTAAAACCATGGATAAATTCGGTTGGACGGTACATGTCTAGGAAAGCAATTGCCTTAATGATCTAAAAGTGATAAGTGAGGAAGGAAGATGAATTTGATTATACCTAATGATTGTGTTCATTGGTCGACCAGTTATGTCACGGACATAGCTATGAACACACTATACGATCCTAAGAGTCAATCATAGACTTAAAGGGACCAAGTTATGTTTGGACTTGGTTTAATCAAAATTTTGTCTGGGGTATAATGGGTTGATGTTGAACTTGTAGTGATCGAAGCTATTATGTCATGCCTAACGGGTGCATAATATTAAAGTTGTCACGTACATGTAAGCTCGTTGGTCACACGACAAATTTGCTTATAGATAGATCATGGATGATTAGGCAATCATGTGCGAGTGGGAGATATTGGCGTTGGAGCAGGTCCGCCCAAGATGGCCCAAACCTAAAGCCCAAGCCCATCAGTTGACGGATGTGAAATCTACGGACGTTCCTTTTTGAAGCGAAGTGCCGATTCTTCAAGAAGGCGTATGTGACGATACATCACGTATAAATCCACCTCTCTCTCTCTTGCTGGATAACATCAATCCATCGTATAACAGTCTACCAAAGCAAACTAGTGTTGTGAATTAGTTGAGCGATTTCCGTTTATTGTGATTTCACTCCCGACCTCCGTTGCCAAGTATTGTGCAAGTTCGGTGATCAAATTCAAGGTATCGATTCTACCCTTCCGCACCAGAATTAAACAAGTAAGTTGTTCTTCACCCTCTGTAGTTTACAGTAACTAATTAACTTGAGGAGTTAATGAATATTATATGAACATCTTGTCCTAAACTGTAATGATTTGTTTCAACAGGGGACTGAATGAAATTTTGTTTCCTCCTCCTACTATTCCAGTAACATTATACTGAGCAATTGCTTTTCTTTGACCCACTATGACTAGTTTTAATGTTTAGACAATTTGATTAATTTTCATCCTTGTATGATATAAATACCCATACATCCATGGATACATGCATTCACACACACTAAACACATTCAACACACACACAGATTCACACACATAACCCTTTGACTTTCACATATACTCCCTCCGTCCCGGCCGACGTAGGACAATTGGTCCCGACATCGGGATTAAGGAGAACTATTATTTTATGAGGAAAGAGAATGAGTGGAGGATGTGTTGTGAGTATGAAAAGTAAATAGGAGAGAGAATGAGTGGGTGAAATAGTAAATGGATTGTTGTTGTGAGTGTGACAAATGGGTCCCATTGAATATTAAAGTAATATAAACTTGCCATTTAGGGATGTCCTAAGTGGAGTGGGACGCTCAAAATGGCAATTTGTCCTAAGTCGGGTGGGACGGAGGGAGTATACTATATTGATACACACTAGGACACACACATACTCGCACATAAACACATACTTTTGCACACACACAGAATCACACTAACCCACACCATCTGCACACACACATCAGTGCACAAACTGCACACACACACACATACACGCACTAACACACACACACAATCTGCACACATAAATTAACACACACACATACAGACACACATAATCTGCACGCACACATTATTTATATATAATTATTATTATTATTTATTTATTTTGACTTCTTCAATTTATTTTCTACATAATACTAGATTTTAAAATATAAAAGGGTAAAGACTTTTACCTCAACCAACGCCCCTTTTGTAAACGCCTAAGTACTTCCGCTTTCCTTGCCTTCCCTTCTTGCTAACTTTTTCACTCACTGTCTAATTAAGGTATAATTGAGATTTGGAATGGAGAAGTCATACCCCACTAATCTATTTATACTAGAAAAATTGTTACTTACAAAGTAGATACTTACACTCTCTATTAGGCATATGAAAGGATGTTCATGACACTATTAAATTAATCCCTTATCCTTACTCATGCATGGAATTATCCAAAGTAATTTAATAAATACAATTTCTGATAATTAATTATTATTTTATTATTTTCTGGTTATTACATATTCCCTCCGCCCAAGTTTAAGGTTCTTACTTTCCTTTTTGGTATGTCATAGTTTAAGATTCTTAGTTGTTTTATTCTTTAAATGGCAAAGGATGAATAGTGTTTTGGACATCCTTGTCCTCATAAACTTCATATATTACAAAAAAACCATCACTTACCCATCTACTTTTCACCCACTTTCTTTATGAACGGATAATTATATCCTCCACACACTACTTTCTTGACTCAAATTTTCCTTGGTTTCTTAATAACCGTGTAAAGTCAAACTAAGAACCTTAAACCGGGTCGGAGGGAGTAGTTACTATAACTAAATGTAACAAACGTGTTACTTATATGTAACAGTTTGTATACATAAAAGTAATACATATATACAGAAAAGTAACAATGTTTTTTTTTTTTTTTTTTAATGTTTTCTTCATTTGCCAAAAGTAATACTTATTATAACTAAAATGTAACGAACGTGTTACTTATACTCCCTCCGTCCCAAAATAATCTTCCTGTTTGACTATTCAAACTTTTTAAGGATATGAACACTTGATTCATTAGCCATGTTTTGATTGTGCACTTTTAAAGCTTAGATTGTAGAAATGAGAAGAACTTTTTGGGACAATAAAACATGGCAAATGAGAAGATCATTTTGGGACGGAGGGAGTATGTAACAGTGTTTATACATAATTGTAACACATATGTATAGAAATGTAATAATTCAACCATTCACACTTTAGAACTAAAAACACTTGTGTTAGTAACATTGTAAAAATTAGAAAGTAACAATTTTGATAAACGAATGTTACATTTTACTTGTATAATAACATTGTAAAATAGTTACATTTACTTGTATAATAGTATATCCATATGTTTTCAAATAACAAGTTACAATGTGTTCAATTTATCATAATACATGTAAAAGTATTACATTATCTATAGAAATCTGTTACAATTTCATCTATTAAAGTCTTACATTTACTTGTACAAATAATTAGATTCATGTATATAAGTTATTTTTCAAATGTTACTTTCTTTCAAAAAATAAAATCAAAATACTCAAAAATAAAAAATATTCTGAAAAAACACTATTACATTTCAGTATAACGATAATTACATTTAGTTAATGTTAGTGTTACACGTATTTATAGTTAGTATTACAGTTGAAAGATGAGTAAAATGAGCTATTTTTTTTTTTGTAAAACCGGTGTTACGTTTACTTATAAACAATGTTACTTTATAAGTAACATGGTTGTTACATTTAGTTATACTAAGTATTACTTTAGGCAAACGAAAAAAACAGTCGAAAAAAATATTAAAAAAAAAAACAATTTTTTTTTCTGGAAAATAAAAATAAAAAATTGGGCCAATGGGTCCCTAACACGTGGAAGATTTTGAGTGGAGCATGGGTTGTGATCCTATGCTTCGTGGAGAATGTTGTACACAGATCATAGGTCGACCCGTTTGTTCTATGAGACAGATCTAGGTGTTCTCACAAAAGACCACCTCTTTTTTTAATTTCAAATAAGTGAAACTTGATTAAAAAAGGCGAGGTGGTATCTTTGTAGATAACTGACACTTTTTTCAAAACACTGACGTTTTTTTATTAATAACTGACACATTTTCTGAAACTCGCCGTGACATTTTTATAAATAATTGAAACTTATTAGTACAACCACACGACTACTTACACTTTTTATTACTATTGATGACACTCTTTAACACATTTTCTGGCAATACATTGGCATTTAATAACACATGCGCACTAAAAGACAAACGGACTGACACCCTTAAACACTACTACCGATACTATTTTAACACTCTTGCTAATAAAACTTCAAGGGCTCGTTTGAGAGCCTACATGAAAAGTTTTGGGCTTTTTGATATGCAGAAGACCCTGTTAGGTTTTACACTATCATGTGCAGCGGAATAAACTCAAAAACATAGATCCATTCAAGATGATTAAATTAATATGGAGATGAATTTAGAATACTAACGGCGATGATGCTTTAAAATTTCGAATCTTCAATCTTTGTTCTTCGCGTTTGTTTAATCACGTTCGCAGGAACACGCCTTGAATCGATGAACCACAAACTTTGAAGGAGTTGAGATCAACGCCATCTATGTGTATCCACACGTGAATGAATATCTAGAACGATTCTAGATCTGGATTGCTAGATCCGATAGAAACTATTTCTATGAATGCTATATGAATTTATTCTTTGATCTTGAGATCTAGGAATAAATATGTTTTACCAAACTCTTTAGAGGCTCTTTTATTGATACAATATCAATTGGTTTCGATTAAGGTTGAAGAGGGGTGTTTTCATACTCATTAGTCCTTAACTATTAAGGAGTAATAGTCAAAATCCCGTCTAAACACGAAACCAGATTTTGTCTCTGGCGGTCATGCACGGCCGTGTCGTTTAGGGATCTCGGTCGAGTCCTTTGTGGGGAACGGCCGTGCAATACGACTTGAAAACAATTTTCATTTTGTTAATAGAGCACGGCCGGGTTAGGTATATAACTCGCCCGAGCAGCTCGACCGTGTCTTATAATGTGCTCGGCCGTGCACCCCCAGAAACTTATTTTTAGCCTTTTTAATTAATTTGTTCTTTTGTGTGTGACCCCATAGGATTATATTAAGTTGGTAATGAGTCCGACCAACGTTGTTCTAATAAATCACGAGCGGACTCTAGCAAGCCATCATGATTACTCAATTAATATAACTTGTCAATGTTCGTGAATCATTTATAGAACATAACACAACCCCTTTGTCCACGTTGTCATAGAGCGTAAGCCATGGTCTATGGTCAACTTACAATGCCCAATACTTTTATCGATTCCAAATATATTGATTAATACAAATGACATTGATCATATCAATTCATTTGAGCACGGCCATGCATTCCATCAATTACTATTCATCGAGGGGCCCAAACTTGATATCTCTCACGAAGAGGGACAAATTCTATCTTGACTTATTACACTTCCCTACATAGTTTCGATCATGCCAATCATATCCTTTATAATTACTTGGTTAAGGGTAACGTTTGAATTTGTCAAACATGATCTCCATTATGGGGAAGATCACAATAATCGCAGGTCTAAGGATTAATGATATAACTATTTTGAGGTTTAATTATGACATTTTGACCATGACATAAACCTCATAGTTGGGTCATGTCCAATATGTGTTCAACAACACATACCCATAAGTTTAACTTGTATCACATACACATAATCGTCACATGATTATCTAATGAAACTTATACTAGTTCTTCATAAGTACTAGGGACATATCTCCAACTTGCACTAGGCCTACTCACTCATGTATCTAATACCCATGGATATAACATGACCATCATGTTTACCATCATGTTTATCTTGTGGAAGTCCCTTTGTTAGCGGATCAGTTATGTTATCATCAGTTGGTACTCTGTATATTTTCACGTCCTCCCTCTCTATGATTTCTCGAATGAGATGAAAACGACTAAGTATGTGTTTGGATCTTTGATGTGCACTTGGTTCCTTTGCTTGAGCAATAGCACCATTATTGTCGCAATTAAGGTCTATTGGATTAGCAATGCTAGGAACCACTTCTAATTCAGTAATGAATTTCTTGATCCAAACATCATTTTTAGCAGCATCTGATGCACCTAAATACTCAACTTCAGTTGTAGAATCAGCTATTGTACTTTGCTTAGAACTCTTCCAAAATAGGAAGGAAGATAAGAAGGATAATGGGTACTGTTACACTAGCAAAGGCTCTACTAGCAAAGACACATCCGTCAAAACCATTGCTTTCAACAACCAAGGGAAGGGCAACTATTCCTCTGTCCCTCCACCAAATAAACAAAAGAAGAAAGACAGAGTCTACAACAAGCTAGAAGGTGTCACTCAAGGAGAACTCTTTGACATACTTGTAGAAGCCGAAAAAGTCACACCAAGGAAGCCTCCTACTACTCTAAGGGAACTCCCTGCAAATCATGCTCACCACCTCTATTGCAAGTTCCACAGTTTAGTGGCCACGACACCGACTCTTGCAAGCACCTCAAAGATGTGATCCAAGATCTCATAGACTCTAAGCAACTAGGGGTTCCTAATGTAGTGACAAATCCTCTCCCAACTGCGGGAGGAGGAAGAATGTAATAGAGATAGCTAGTGAGAAAGAGGAGACTACTCGCCTAGTCCCAAATGTGGACGAGAGCACTCCAAAGTTCAATAATGAAATTTCTTTCTGTTACATGTTGTCTTGGGATCAAGTACTAGATAGGAAAAATAACAAAGAAGATGTTAACTTACTTACTCGATCCGGTCGAGTCATAATCAACAAAGATTCAAGAGTGGAAGATTCATCATCGTCAAAAGAAAACACTACTTCGAAAGTGCTAGAACCCACTGAGCTCGATGATCCATTCCTCAAGCAACTAAAATGAACACAAGACAACATCTCCATATGGGATCTCTTTGGATCCTCTCATAAGCATCGACTCATGATCTCAAAAGCATTATCCCAAGTCGAAGTACCGAAAGGAATAACTCCCGAAGAGTTAACACAAATGGTAGGACAAATACAATTTGGCAATGTGATCACATTTACCGACTTAGATCTACCACAGTATGGTGGAGGGAACACCGAAGCTCTTTACATAACCGCAAAGGTCAATGGGCATCATATCCCCAGAATCCTGGTAGACAATGGATCTGCCATAAATGTCTTACCAAAGAAAGTTATGATTACACTTGGCCTTACCTCAAGGGATCTTACACCGTCAACTCTTACTGTACGAGGGTTTGATTGCACCGCACGTTCACCTATAAGAGCGGTCACTTTAATGGTTGTAGTGGGAGAAATAACCACAAGAGCGGAATTTCAAGTCATCGACATTCCCTCTTCCTTCAACCTTCTCCTAGGGCTCCCATGGCTGTACCAAACTGGAGGGGTACCATCAAATCTCCACCAATGTGTCAAGTTTAAACATAATGACATGATAGTCACCGTGCTTGGGGAACTAGTCACTGCTAGTCCAATCTTAGAGATTCAGCATGAGGCGGCCGACCACCTCTTTAATGGGTTTGAAATCCAAAAGCAAAGTAATGTAGAAATGATTGAAGTGCGCAACGAGAATGACTATTCAAAAGAAATTCCATTTGCTGGAACACACCCCATACTCAACATGATGCTAAAAGAGGGATACTTCCCCGGTCTTGGACTTGAAAAATATTTGCAAGGGATCAAAGAACCACCACCCGTCATTCTATATCCACCCGAATATGGCCTAGGATACGAGTCATCACTCAAGAACATCCCTAAGGAAGAAAGGGATTGGACTTCATACATAGTGCCAATCACACCCCCTTATCGAAAGACACTGAACGGGTACTTTGTACGCGAAGGGAAAAACTTACCATACTTCATGTTCCCTGAACCATGGATCGACCATAGGGGGAAGTGACAAACGGGCTTTAAAATATTCAATGAATGTGATCTATACTCACATGAAATAGAACCGATACAATTCTCGTGGCTACCTCGAGAATTAGGGGGTACCAAGGCCGAAGTATTCAGTGAATGGGACTTTGTGTTGGGAGAATACCTTCTACGCCAGCTTCTCAACCTTTGCAAGCT
Organism: Campanula takesimana; assembly: GCA_026119855.1. Taxonomy (NCBI): domain Eukaryota; kingdom Viridiplantae; phylum Streptophyta; class Magnoliopsida; order Asterales; family Campanulaceae; genus Campanula; species Campanula takesimana. Next base: position 1,064,620 of record JAOWBW010000188.1, read on the forward strand.
AGAGGACACTCAGATCAATGCAATAGACAAGGGGGACGCTCCAAAGAAGGACTCTACCAAGCTCATCAAGAAATATGACGAGCCCATCAAGAATTGGTACATAACTGGGGGACCCATAGCAAGTGAAGGCTTCCTGATCAAAGAGCTAGGATGCACTCCACATCCCCATAGGAAGAGAAATCTTGTAACTCTTACCTTAGAATCAGATACCGCTACCGATGAGCTCACCCAAGAGGACTTGGATGCCATCGCGGAATGTGTATTCCCCGACTTTCTTATTGAAAACTTAGATCTTTCTGAGTTTCCTGAGATTGCAAGTGTCATGAATGATGAATTAACTAATAACTCTAACGAATTAGATAATAATGAGTCATATGACGAGATAGATCAATAAAACGAACAAATCTTAAAAGAAATTAATAAGCTAGTAGGTTATTGTGGCAGAAATGGCCCTATTGATGCCGAAGAAATGGAAACAGTTAATTTGGGGACGGAGGATAATCCGAAAGAGACCAAGATTGGCAGTTTCTTCAAGGGGGAAGACCGGCAAGCCCTCATAGCGCTTCTCTGAGAATTCGCAGATGTGTTCGCATGGTCCTACAAGGATATGCCGGGTCTATCCAATTTGATAGTTGAACATAAGATACCGCTGCTTCCCAATTCGAAGCCAGTTAAACAGAAACTCCGCAGAATTAAACCCGAGTGGTCGGTAAAAGTCAAATAAGAGATAGAGAAAGTCTTGAGTGTCGGGTTCATTAAGGTGATAGAGCATCTAACCTGGTTGGCTAACACTGTGCAAGTTTCCAAAGCTAATGGAAAGGCCCGCGTCTGTGTAGATTTCCGTGACCTTAACAGAGCATCTCCGAAAGATGACTTCCCTCTTCCCAACATAGACATGCTTGTTGACAATACCGCAAAGTATGAGGTCCGCTCATTCGTCGATGGATTCTCTGGGTACAATCAAATCCTTATGGCTGAAGAGGATCAACACAAGACAGCATTTACCACACCGTGGGGGGACATTCTGCTATACAGTCATACCGTTTGGACTCAAAAATGTCGGAGCCACTTACCAGAGAGCGGTGACTGCACTATTCCATGACATGATACATAAAGAAATAGAGGTGTACGTCGACGACATGATCATATACTCTAAAGGCTCCAATGGACAAAACTTTGTTGACCTTAGAAAATTCTTCGAAAGGTTGAGACACCTCAAGATGAGACTTAATCCGGCCAAGTGCACATTTGGGGTAGTGAAAGGAAAAGTCCTTGGGTACATGGTCACCGAGCGTGGTATAGAAGAAGACCCCGCTAAGATTAAGGCCATCATTGACATGCCTCCACCTAAGATACAGAAAGAGGTAAAGGGATTCATGGGTCGCCTTAAATACATTAGTCGTTTCATCAACCAACTCACGACAATGTGCGAACCCATTTTCAAACTCCTCAAGAAGAATGCATCCCCAGAATGGACCGAAGAGTTCCAAGAAGCCTTCAAAAAGGTCAAAGAATACTTGATTAATCCTCCTGTATTGGTCCCACCGCATAAAGAAAAACCTTTGATCCTGTACCTCACAGTCAATGACACTGCACTAGGGGCTATGCTAGCACAAGAGCAACCCGACTCAAGGAAAGAGAATTCCATCTACTTTGTCATCCGTCACTTTTAAGGGGCTGAATTGAACTACTCCGCACTAGAAAAGTCGTGTGCTGCACTGGTATGGGTGGCTGAGAGACTCAAACCATACATGGAAGCATTTCCCGTACAACTGATTGCCCAAATGGACCCGATAAAGTATATCTTTGAGAAGTCCCATGTCTCATCTAGAATAGCTAAGTGGTACTTTATGCTCGCGGGATATGATATCACTTACATCACACAGAAATCCGTAAGAGAAAGAGTCTTTGCTGATCATTTAGCCGAATTTCTATGTGATGAAGCGAAGGGGGAAGACCCGCGATTCCCTGATGAAGACATCATGGCAATAGCAGAAAATAAGTGGCAGTTATTTTTAGATGGCGCAGCCAACAAGCGAGGGTATGGTATTGGCATGTTACTAGTAGATCCCTCAGATTTATACACTCCACTCGCAATTCGCCTCGACTTCGAGGCCACTAACAACACTGCCGAATATGAAGCTTGCATAGCGGGGCTTGAAGCAGCCTTAGAAAGAAATGTGACCGAACTAGAGGTGTACAGAGATTCACAACTCATAATCTATCAGTCACTCAAAAAGTGGAAGGTACAAGATCCTACACTTCAGAAATACAATGACCATATCCAAGACTTGGTTAAACAATTCAAATAAGTCACTTTCTACTATATTCCTAGAGATAAAAACCGCTTAGCTGTTGGGTTTCGTAGTAACATGCGCAGCGGAATTAAGCATTTAAAATTTATGAAACCTAAAGCCCATAGATCCATTCATATGATTAAGTCAAATACAACATAATGAATACTAGAATACTAACCCTTGATGCCTTTGATTTTGCAACCTTGAATTCGATGGAGGCTTGAAATCTTGATCACGAACAAAGCAAGAATCACGAACTATGAAGATGATAAGTTTCACCCTCTAGCGGTATCCACACCACGAACGAATATCAAGAACACTTGATCTTGGTTACTAGACCAAATTATGAAACACGCTTTCACAATTGTAAGAACTATATGGAATTATGAATATTCTTGTTCTTCACTTTTGGGATCTTAGAACAAGAAAAATAGCCTCCCAAAACCCTTTGGAGGCACTCATAATCATGTGCTTAATGACTGCTGAAAGGATCCTTAAATAGGTCCTAATCCTTAACCCTTAAGGACTTAGGAAACCTAAATCCTGTCACCAAATTAGGCAACAAGGAATTCTGGCCGACTTGACTGGCACGGTCGTGCCCTACAATCTGGCACGGTCGTGCCATCTAGTCCGCGCGAATTCCCCAGCCGCCCATTTTCGGCACGGTCGTGCTTGGTAATTTGGCATGGTCGTGCCAATCATGTCGACAGGTTTGCCTTGGTTTGGATTTATGGCACGACCGTGCCATTTTAAGGCGCACGACCGTGCCAGAGCCAAAACACTGATATTTTTCCATAATTCCCATTTAGTCCTTTATGATTCGTTCTAATTGTGTGTGACCCTCTAGGATTACACTAAGTTGGCAATGGGTTCAAACATGAACCCATAAGATATGATTAGGTTCTAGCAAACCGTCATACCTACCCAAATAGTGTAACTAGATACAAGTTCGCATTCCTTTTAGAACATGTCATAATACCTTTGTCCACGATGTCATTGAACACAAGTCATGGTCAACAAGTCAACTTGTATTGTTCAATACTTTTCTCGATCCCGAATATGTTGATAATCCAAATGACATTGATCCAATCAATCCATTTGAGTTTGGCCAAACATTTCACCAACATCATTCCTTCGAGGGGCCCAAGCTTGACATCTCTCCGAAGAGGGACAAATCCATTTGGCTTATTATTCTTCCCTACGTGAATCCAATCATGCCAATCATACCCTTTATAACTACCGTGTTAAGGCAGCGTTTGAATATGTCAAACATAATGTTCATCAAGTGGAAGACTATAATAACTTCATGTCTAAGGATTCAAATGACATAGCTAATATGAGATTTATATATGACATCGACCATGACATAAATCTCATACAGCGGGTCATGTCCAGTACCTTGTTCCAAACAAGTACCCATAAATCTACCATGATCATCCCATGATCATTTAGCCTTTATACTAGTGCTTAACAAGCTCTAGGGACGGAGATTATTATAAGCAAGAGCACATCCCAAATCCAATCATGCCAATCATACCCTTTATAACATTCCCATTGGACACATCACCTAAAGTGAAGATAGCTTTCAAACGATTCGCCGCCACCCAATTTGTGATTATAGGTGATCGCCTCTATAAGAAACATCGCAAATAGTGTCTACTCTGTGCTGATGAGCACAAAGCCATAGAAATTATGGACCAAGTCCATCAAGGAGTCTGTGGAACCCACATGAATGGCAACATGTTAGCAAAGAAAGTTATCCGACTAGGGTACTATTGGGTTGCAATGGAAGCCGACTGCGCCGACATGGTTAAGAAATGCCACAGGTGTCAGATACATTCTAACTTGCAACACGCACCACCGTCCGTGTTATACCCCATGACATCCCCTTGGCCATTCTCTACATGAGGAATAGACGTCATTGGCAAAGTCTCACCGATAGGTCACAACGGACACTCGTTCATATTGGTCGCCATAGACTACTTCACCAAATGGTTCGAAGCTCAATCCTACAAAGTCTTAAATGCCAGGAAAGTGACTGAGTTCATTAAGACTAACATCATATTCCGATATGGGGTACCTCATGAGATGATATCTGACAATGGCACACACTTTGAGAAAGAATGTGATCAACTACTCGCAGAGTACAAGATAGAAATACTTCAGTCTCACCGTACCGACTATAAACCAATGGAGCAGTCGAAGCTGCAAAAAAAACCATATAGACTATCATCAGAAAAATGGCTAAGACTGGCAGAGACTGGCGCGAGAAGCTACCTTTTACACTATGGGGCTATCGTACCTCAATCCGTACCGCCACCGGTGAGACTCCATACGCCCTAGCCTATGGGATGGAAGCAGTGTTACCAATCGAATTAGAAGTACCGTCGCTAAGGTTTCTCCTAGAAAACCAAGTAAATGAAGTCACATGGTTGAACAACCGTTACGAACAACTAGCCCTGCTAGATAAAAGACGACTTCGAGCCACTGAGCATATCCAAGCATATCAGCGGAGAATGGCTCGAGCATTCAACAAGAAAGTCAAATCCAGAAACATCAAAGAAGGGGACCTTGTCTTACGCGAATATCATCCTGGACCATTCAACCCCATGGGAAAATGGGGACCAAGATGGATAGGTCCTTACATATATAATTAAGAAGATCTTCTCCGGAGGAGTGGTACAACTCGCAGACCTAGATGGAGATCAACTTCCAAAGCCCGTCAACATGGACAAGCAGAAGAAGTACTACTCATAGCTCCATCCCCTAATTCAAAAAAAAAAAAAGAGCACGAGAAAAGAATCCCGCTAGATTGAAAACCTGAAAGGGCGGTCTAGGCAAAAACCAAGGTGTGCATAAAAATAAATAAATAAATAAAATAGGGGACTGCCTCATACGAGACATCCTATTTTGTACGAGACAAGTCATTCAGTCAGCAATCACATTTTTCTCTTCCTTGAACAAGAACTACGATGACCTAAGCTCCTTATATAATTGATGTAAAAGGAGAATGTATGCAGCCTTTTGGTCCAGTCTATTCAATAAATCAAAATCAAAATCTTGTTCTTTTATTAATTGAATGCATTTCAAGAGAACAATAGGAAAATTCCCAACATGAGCTACCAACTTGCAAAAGAAAATAAATAAAACACTAAAAATCAAAACATTGGTCTATCTAAGCAATCTCTCGATACTCCTAAAGATCTACTTCTTTCTTGACTTAGTAGGGGCTTGACCACGGTCCGTCTTGTCATCTCTCTTCCTCTTGTACCAGGGTATCTCGAAACCGGGAGGAACATCAAGTCTGCTGAACACTGAGGGAGTCAATCTCGTGAACACGTGAGGCCTATCAAGAGCTTGCAATTTACCGGGAAGTCCATTCGCTCTCTTCTCGTAAAAGGCACTATCAAGAAAGTCTTGGGTAGCGTCTGTACTGACATTAGAAGGATCCTCCTTAGCTTCCTTCTTCCTCAAACTCAAGCTAGGCTCGAATTGGTCTCCCAACAAAGGACGACGAATCTCATCAATACCCTCGACATTGGGACGGAGTTCTTTGAGAAGCCAATCTGTAGATACCCCGGGAAGCCACGGCCTGGCTAGAGCGCGTGAATTATCCTAGGATGTCTAACTTGATTTTAGATTGTTTAGAGTCGCCACCTATGTTTTGAGGAACATAAGAAAAACCTAGAAATAGCCTAAGTTTGATTACGAAAGCAGAGATTCTTTGTTTTGAGGTTCGGGGGTTAGATTACGAGATGGGAAGTACCGAAACACCCATCTCGCCCAACTAAAGTTGGTCTTGCTTGATCAAAATCTACATGAATGGTAAACGTTCTTCTTCTTCTTCTTTAAATCATAAAAAGGGGTTTAAAATAGAGTTTGGGATGTAGGAGATAACTCTTTAACCAACCTCAATGAGATGAGGTGATCATTAAAGTCATGTCCCAAAATGATTTGGGTGATTGCACTTTGATAATACAAAAGAAAGAGAAAAGAGATGAAGTTGAGAAGGGGAAAGAAATGACTTTACCTAGACTTCAAGAAACTTCAAACACTTCTTGTTGAATTACTTGGAGAAATCCTTTGGAAAATGCTTTGAAAGTAGGAAATTTGGTTCCTTATTGAAATGTGAGATTGAGAGCCAAGGGTCCAAGGTCAAGGTCAAGGTCAAGATCAAGGTTTTTTGGTCCCTGTAAATGGAGGTAAAGGGAGGTTTTTATAGGTGAAAGAGAGGTGTTTTTGGTGCCAAAACTCAGTCACCAAGAAATCCTTCCCGGGCAAAATCCTGTAAATTAAGCAAGGGAGAGAATCCTGGCCAGAAATCTGTAACTGACGCCCAGAGGCGCGCGCTTCCTGCTTTGGGGACGGGAGGCGCGCGCGTCTGGCTCCTCCTATCGGAGGCGCGCGACTCAGAGAAGGCGATTTTGACAGAATGGACTAGAAAGTCAGCCCTGTTATTCAGTTTAGTCCCTAGACTTAACGAAGTCAGTCAGGAACTTAACGGAAGTGACAGAAACTAATGAGAAACACTTAAAATGGGGAGAAACACAAGATCAAATGTGCAATCGGGGTGAGCGGTCCAAGGCGGGGTGTCTACAGAGCCCCTCGGCGACGTGGATTGCAAAGCAAAACGCGTCGACGAAAGTTAAAAACACCCGCCGAGGACATCACCAAGAAAAAAGCAAAGACTCGATGAAAGCAGGAATTTGAAATTGCGAGAGATAGTGGTGCGCTCCCTGTGTGAGCGGATTTTGTTGATAGAGGGGGTGGCATGATCCGTTAGGTGAACCTGCCGGCTGAATATGTTGAACGAGGCCGTTAGTGAACCTTTTGAACGAGGCCGTTAGTGAACCTTTTGGAGAGGCCGTTAGTGAACCTTTGAATGAGGCCGTTGGTGAACCTTTGAGGACGAATCCGTTAGTGAAATCCGTTGATGAGGCCGTTGGTGAACCTTTGAGGAGGCCGTTAGTGAACCTTTGAGGACGAATCCGTTAGTGAAATTCGTTGATGAGGCCGTTGGTGAACCTTTGGAGAGGCCGTTAGTGAACCTTTTGGAGAGGCCATTAGTGAACCTTTGGAGAGGCCGTTAGTGAACCTTTGGAGAGGCCGTTAGTGAACCTTTGAGGAGGCCGTTAGTGAACCTTCGGAGAGGCCGTTAGTGAACCTTTGAGGACGAATCCATTAGTGAAATTCGTTGATGAGGCCGTTGGTGAACCTTTGGAGAGGCCGTTAGTGAACCTTTGAGGAGAGGCCGTTTGTGAACCTTTGGAGAGGCCGTTAGTGAACCTTTGAGGAGGCCGTTAGTGAACCTTTGGAGAGGCCGTTAGTGAACCTTTGAAGAGGCCGTTAGTGAACCTTTGGAGAGGAAGTTAGTGATACTTTGAAGATGAATCCCTTAGTGAAATCCGTTGATGAGGTATTTCTTTGAAGTCTCGTGCCACTTGGAGTTACACTTGACTTTTTGAATTGTGGGGTACGGGCACAATTGACCGCGACCAGAAAAATATCCCTGCTGGGGATGAAATGTTGAGATTGACCCTTGAGGGGGGTCTGTTACCCGTGACAGAACTTAGGGAGTTTGGAATCTGGAGAAGGACAACCTACTTTTGAGTGGGAGTTTCTATCCTACTTTTAATTTTTGACATGCCTTAAGGGCGGACCAGAAGAAGGTGTGCCCAACTGGGTGTCCGAGGACAGGGGCTGTGTCTTGATTTAAGCTGGAGATCTATGACAAGGCCTTTTGTTGAAGTGGTCTAGACTTGGGAGGCGCGCGCTTTCCTTTTTAGGCTTGGGAGGCGCGCGCATTTCGGACCGCTGGCGGGTGGCGCGCGTGTCTGGGAGGCGGAATTCCGGGCTTGACATTTGCTGGCCAAAAGAACCCCCAACAGCTATAATATCATCTTTTGTTCGACCACTCGATTCTCACAGCTCCTTTCTGCCATTTTTGAACCTCATATTATTGCCTAACTTTGCTTGTGATCAACATTTTCCATGGCTTCCAATTCTTTTGCTCTTGATGCCAAGGTTGTTAGTGGGTATGAAAAGGATTTGGGCACTTTTGTGTATTCTTTCAAGACCCATCCCAAGAAGGCCTTCATTAAAGACTTCGGGTTCCGTATTCTTTTCACTTTGCGGACGTTGAAGCCGGATTGGGATTTGTTGAGAGCTGCCGCGGCTTTCTGGGATTGCGACAGCCATACCTTCAACTTTTCAGCTAATGAGATGGTGCCGACTGTTGATGATTTCGGGGCCATCCTTGGCATGCCTTTGGCCGGTCGGATTGCCGTCCCTAAATATCACCGTGGTGCCATCGACTCTTGGGTTGAGTCACTGAATCTTCCTGTTGAAGACGTGAGGAAGATGTTTCATGGTACTGTGATTGATATAACTGAGTTGCCGATGTTCTTCAGTTTACACTCGGAGGATCCGGTGGTTCAATCTTTCAAAAGGAATTCCATGGCCGCTTGTCTAGCATAAACCCGTTCATGTGGGGTCCACATTCTCCTTCGTGCACTTCACACATTATCTCTTGAGCTTCGGTCTCATTGGCGCATAAGAGATTGATCCCGTCGTGGTGCCTTTTATAGACTCGGTCCCTAATCAGTACGTACCGAGAGGCTAACCTTTGCAGAGCTGCTTGAGACTTCTTATTGATGTTCTCGGGATAAGTGCCGTCTTTGAGGAAGTTCATGATATCCGAATACCACGGAGAGTTTGTTTGAACCTCCTTGATCTCGATACTCATGCAATATGCCGGACTGTTCCTTCGAGCAATTTTGAAAGGCTTCACCATTTTCCCTTTGGGCATTTCAACTAATGAAGCTATAGTGGCCAGTGCATCGGTGAAGCGATTCTTATCCCTTGGCAGGTAGTTGAAAGTGATCTCTTAGAATTATTCAACCAGTTCTTCAAGGTGCTGACCATATTGTTAGAGAGTCGGGTCTTGGGTTCGCCATTTACCCGATTGCTGATTGATAAGGAGCAAAGAGTCGCCGAACACTTCTAGTTCTGTGACGTTTCTTTCGAGAGCTGCTTCGAGCCCTGCTATGCATGCTTCGTACTCGGCAATGTTGTTGGTAGCTTCGAATTCCAGGCGTATGGTAATGGGAGTGTAGATGTCTTTTGGATCGACAAGCAATACCCCTATACCAAAACCGTGTTTATTGGCGGCGCCATCGAAAAAAAGTTGCCACTTGTCTTCCTCGGTTGCAGTACAAATTAAATGCTCGTCGGGGAACTGTACATCTTCCCCCTTCACTTCGTCACACGGGAATTCGGTAAGCTGGTCACTGAACACTTTCCCCCTGACGGATTTTAGTGTGACGTAAGTGATATCATAGCCGGCGAGCATGAAGTACCATTTGGCTATTCTTGTTGACATGAAAGGCTTCTCGAAGATGTAGCGGAGCGGGTCTACCTTTGCTACTAGCTTGATCGGAAAAGCTTCCATATAGTGTTTGAGCTTTTGAGTGACCCAAACCAATGCTGCACATGACTTCTCTAAGACAGAGTAGTTCTTTTCGCCTCCTTGGAATCGGCGACTGACAAAATAAATGGCGTTCTCCTTTGTGGACTCTCGTTGCTCTTGTGCTAACATAGCCCCTAGGGCTTCATCATTGACAGTGAGATAAAGCAACAGAGGTTTCTCCTTGTGCGGCGGAACTAGAACAGGAGGGCACGTCAAGTAATGCTTTACTTGATCGAAGGCTTCTTGGCACGCGTTGGTCCATTCTAGAGCCACATTCTTCTTGAGTAGCTTGAAGATTGGCTCGCACATGGAAGTGAGTTGGTGCACAAACCGACTGATGTATTGTAGTCTTCCCATGAAACCTTTAATCTCTTTCTGCGTCTTTAGAGGAGGCATGTCAATGATTGCCTTGATTTTGGAGGGGTCTACTTCGATTCCCCTTTCAGTGACCATATAACCAAGAACTTTGCCTCGGATAACCCCGAATGTGCACTTTGCAGGGTTGAGCCTCATCTTGTGTTGACGAAGCCTTTCGAAGAACTTGCGGAGATCGATTAGGTGTTGACCATCGGTTCCTTTGGAGTGAATGATCATGTCGTCCACATAGACCTCGATTTCTTTGTGAATCATATTGTGGAACAAGTCTGTCACGGCTCTTTGGTAGGAAGCCCCAGCGTTTCTTAACCCAAATGGCATGACTGTGTAGCAAAAGGTACCCCACGGTGTTGTGAAGGCTGTCTTATGTTGATCCTCCTCGGCCATGAGAATCTGATTGTACCCAGCGAACCCATCCACGAATGAGCGGACCTCGTAGGCAGCAGTGGAGTCGACTAGCATGTCGATATTAGGGAGTGGAAAATCATCCTTTGGGGAAGCTTTGTTTAAATCCCGGAAGTCTACACAAACTCGAACCTTGCCGTTCGCCTTCCTGACTGTCACAATGTTGGCTAACCATGTCGGATACTCGATAACCTTGATGAAACCCACACTGAGGAACTTCTCAATCTCTTCTTTGACCTGCAGAGACCATTCTGGCTTTATCTTTCTGAGCTTCTGCTTTACTGGCCTGGTATCTTCTCTGATCGGAATCCTGTGCTCCGCTACCTTTCTGTCTAAACCCGGCATGTCTTTGTATGACCATGCGAACACATCCACGAACTCCCGTAGTAATGCAGTCAATCTGTCTCTGTCGTCTCCCTTGAAGAAGCTTCCAATCTTGGTTTCTTTTGGCTCTTCTTCGGTACCCAGATTAACAACATGCAATTCTTCGTCAGCCTTTGGACCATTCTCGCCACGACTACGGACTTGTTGAGCAAGTTCATTTAAGTATGTTGTGTTTTCGTGGTCTATTTCATCATAATTTGAATCGTTATTAACTTGTTCGTTAAGTTCATTATTAGTTAATTCATCATTTATGATGTTTGCAATCTCAGGGTACTCAGAAATATCAAATTTTTCATTAGCAAAGAAAGGAAACACACGCTCGGCTATGGCCTCCAAATCCTCTTGGGTTAGGGTATTAGAGACACTCTCGGACTCGAAAGTAAGTGTGAGCTGCTCTTCCTTTGTTGCTGTGCGGGGTATGCAACCCATTTCTTGGACTAAGAATTCCTCGGATACCACGGGCCCTTTTGTTGAATACCAATTGTTGATCGGCTCGGAGCTTGGCGGGATCTCACTGATAGTTTCGTTCATGATGATGGTGTCATGGATGGCGTTAACTTGGCATTTATTCATCATGGCGAGCTCTTCAAACATGGAGGCTAAATCTGTCAGTTCTTCCCCCACGGTGATTTCTGTCTCGGACTCTATAGTCATCTTCCTCCCCCACCATTCACGGGGCGACATGGGAGTTGGTTCTCTTTCGGATATCTGGACCTCACAATCGGAGAAGATTTCGAGGCCGGGCTTTTTGACACCTTTATTGTTAACCCACGGCTCGGGAAAGATCATGTATGGAACGTCTTCCCCTTGGCGGACAAAATAACCATTCAACGTCTTGCGGTAAGGCCTTAGATTAGGGACTTCATACCGACGGCCTTCTTTACGAGCTCGGGCCTTTTCGTTCTTGATCGCTTGCTCTTGTTTCAAATCTTCTTTGGAAGGCTCATACCCCAAACCAGAGGTGTTCTTGACCAATGGGACTTGCACGGGATGTAGGATTCCTTGCTGATATTTCCCTAAGCCTAAACCAGGGAAGTAGTCCATATTCCTCATCATGCGGAGGACTTTGTGATTGCTGGGGGTCCATGATCCGTTTCCCCCTTCTTTATCAATGGCGTTGATTGAGACGCCAGAGAGAGTGGAGTCTGGTAGACCATGCTGAACTTGGTGGACGGGCTCACCTTTTCTGTGGATAGTGATGTTTTCAGCCATTACGGTCACTATTTCATCACCATTTCGGATCTTGACACATTGGTGGAGAGTTGACGGTACGGCATTAGCACTGTGAATCCATGGTCGACCCAACAGTAAGTTGAACGAGGCCGGGATATCAAGCACTTGGAATGGAACGGACATGACCATGCTCCCAAACTCAATGTCTATTTCGATCATACCCATGACTGTATGGGTGGTGCTGTCATAACCTCGGATTACTTGAGTAGAAGGCTTCAAATCAGAATCCTTAAGCCCCAGTATGCCCATGATTCTACCAGGCATGAGATTGAGTGCGGAACAACCGTCCACTAAGACTCTTGAGACGGGCCTCCCCCTTGCTCGTACCTTGAGGTAAATAGCTTCGTTGTGGTCGGAACCAAACGGTGGAAGGTCCATATCGGCAAAGGTGATGACGTTGCCAAAATGAATGTGACCAATCATTGCCGTGAGGTCCTCGGGAGTAGTATCGGGAAAAACTGATGTATCATCGAGATTGCGGATGACAAGATCTCGGTGTTTCTTTGAGGATGCAATGAGGTCCCAAATAGAGATGTTGGCTTGAGTTTTCTTGAGTTGGACAAGTAGAGGATCTTCGGGAGCGTTGTGAGCTTGCGGCTTTTGAGAAGAGGAGCTCGGTGCGGAAGTGGAAGGGTTGCTTGCTATGACTCGACCGGATCGAGTTAGCATGTTGACGTTCCCATCTTGCTTCTTTTTCCTATTCTCTAGTATTTCCCTCATTACCTCATCGTAAGTCACTACATAACAAGAATTGTCAAGTTTATTCATAACATTGGGGCCCCCATTCACAATTGGGATTGAATGGGTGGTCCCCTCGAGTTCTCCTATCTCTATTACATTGACATGCTCGTCATTAGTCACTACAAATTCTTTCTTATCTATGAGATCTTGAATGACATTGCGGAGAACGAAGCAATCCTCGGTGGTGTGGCCACTATATTGGTAGTAGCCACAATATTTGCGGTGAGCATGATTGGAGTTGTGTTGGTAGTGATGCCCTAGGCACGTTTAATAAACGTTGTAATTGTTATCATTTATTTCATATCAATAAAGAGATGTTTTGATTATTATTATTGTTCATGTTTACTTATAATAATCCCCATCCCTAGTGCTTGTTAAGCACTAGTATAAAGGCTAAATGATCATGGGATGATAATGTTAGATTTATGGGTACTTGTTTGGAACAAGGTACTGGACTTGACCCGCTGCATGAGATTTATGTCATGGTCTATGTCGTACATATATCTCATATTAGTTATGTCATTTGAATCCTTAGACATGAAGTTATTATAGTCTTCCACTTGATGAACATTGTGTTTGACATATTCAAACGCTACCTTAACACGGTAGTTTTAAAGGGTATGATTGGCATAATCGGATTCCCGTTGGGAAGAATAATAAGCTAAATGGATTTGTCCTTCCACGGAGAGATGTCAAGCTTGGGCCCCTCGAAGGAATGATGTTGATGAAATGTTCGGCCGGACTCAAATGGATTGATTGGATCAATAGCATTTGAATTATCAACATATTCGGAATCGAGAAAGTATTGAACAAAACAAGTTGACTGTTTGACCATGACTTGTGTTCAACGACATCGTGGACAAAGGGATTGTGACATATTCTAAAGGAATGCGAAATTGTATCTAGTTATACTATTTGGATAGGTATGACGGTTTGCTAGAACCTAATCATATCTTATGGGTTCATGTTTGAGCCCATTGCCAACTTAGTGTAATCCTAGAGGGTCACACACAAATAGAACGAATCATAAAGGACTAAATTGGAATTATGGAAAAATGTCAGGCTTTGGCTCTGGCACGGTCGTGCTCCTTGAAATGGCACGGCCGTGCCATAAATCCAAACCAAGGCAAATCTGTCGACATGTTTGACACGACCGTGCCAAGAAGTCAAGCACGACCGTGCCGAAATTGGTCGACTGGGGAAATCACGCGGACCTGATGGCACGACCGTGCCAGTTTATAGGGCACGACCGTGCCAGTCAAGTCGGCCAGAATTCCTTGTTGCCTAATTTGGTGACGGGATTTAGGATTCCTAAGTCCTTAAGGGTTAAGGATTGGGACCTATTTAAAGATCCTTTCAGCAGCCATTAGCATGATTATTGTGAGTGCCTCCATAAGGTTTTGAGAGGTTATTTTTCTTGTTCTAAGATCCCAAAAGTGAAGAACAAGAATATTCATAATTCCATATAGTTCTTGCAATTGTGAAAGTGTGTTTCACAATTTGGTCTAGCAACCAAGATCAAGAAGTTACTTGATATTCGTTCGTGGTGTGGATACCGCTAGAGGGTGAAGCTCATCATCTTCAAGGTTCGCGTTCTTAATCAAGTTTCAAAATCTCCACCAAGTTCAAAAGCTAGAAATTCATAGCCATCAAGGGTTGGTTATTCCTCTATTCATCTTGTTGTATTTGATTTAATCATATGAACGGATCCATGGCTTTGGGTTTCTTAAAATTTTAATTGCTAATTTCTGCTGCGCATGTTAGATCGAATCCCAACAGTGGTATCAGAGCCCCGTTCATGTTGATTATTTCACTACTAAGATCATGTTGTGTGTATATAAATTGTTTATGTGCCTAGCATGATATGAATATTGGATTACGTGATGTTTATGTGTTATATGATTTTATGTGGTTTATTGTTTTAGAAACTTTAATCGCACTATTCAATCGCAATAAAAAATTATGGTGGATTTAAAATTGTTTGGATTATCAATTTTTGATTGGATCAAAGTTTTGATATTCTAGGGATTCATGAATAAATTGTTTATTCAAGGTTTTGTTGATCATGGTGATTGGATCACCAAGAACACCAAATCCTTATTGAATCGGGAAAAACAATTTTAAGACAAATTTTGGAACTTTAAAATTTTGATTTTCGGAAGGGTCCGACCGGACCCATACCTTGACCCGGCCGGACCTAGGGTTTGGCGCGGGGAAGGGCTTGGGTCTTGGGTGTGGATCTTGGGTTTAAATTTCCTATTTGTTTTAGTCTTGTGAGTCTAAGATTGGTTCAAGGTTTGGATGGCTAATCTACGTTCATCGAGATTGTGTTTCCCAAACTTGATCGCAATCGAAGTTTCAAAGATAAAACGAAGTTAGAATTATGAAGAGTTCATAATTGCTAAAATTAAGAAACAAAGTTCTTGATTCAAAGATTGGAGATCCATGTGGAATTGTGAATGCAATTGGCCTACGTTCATCGAGACCATCTATTGCTTAGTTTCGGCCACATGGACTACTTTCTTGGTTTCTTGAATAAGTGCGGAATTGTGGATGCCATATGGCTTAGTTTCGGTCGCACTTCTTGTTGTCTTGATTTGGAGATGATAACCAAAGTTCAAATAGTCTCATCCTCATAATTATAGAGAAACTAATGACACATAAATATTATGCTTAAATTAATGGAGATTAATTTAGTGGCTAAACTTGATGTGTAACATGTTTATATTATGTGCTCATAAATGTGTTATATGCTATATGTGATGAACCTTCAAAGAAAGTTTTAAGTCCTTTTGCCATGCCATGATTAAAACACTTGTTTATACATGAGTAATTTTATGTGGGCTCGCCAAAGCGAGGTGCATTGATTTTATTCATGTTTGAGCAAGATGAATGAATAAGAGTTTCCTATGCGTTTAAAATGGTTGGACTTAATTAAGCGTCAAAACAGTTTTGGGCTTAAGGCAAAGATGAGATTTAACATGCTTTTTGAAATTGGATTTCTTAAAGAATCTCATGAAAAGAACTGAGAGTCATATGAGATATGATTGACAAGAGTTGTCTACCTAATTGATTTAATTTTGAGCGGTGCGCCAAAGCGTACTCAAAATTAGATTAAAGCGGGATCTCAACCCAATTAAATTATATTATACATTGGATGTATAAGAAGGTTATATAATTTAGTGGGAGTATTTTGTTTAAATACATTATTTATCTCTTTAATGAAAATCGGTACTTATTAAATTTTGGAAATTTTGCATATTTGTAGACAATGACTAATAACACTCAATCAATGTCGTTGCGATCGATCCTTGAGAAGGATAAGCTCGAAGAGAATGGTACAAACTTTATGGATTGGATCCGTAGCATAAGAATCGTTCTTAGGCAAGAAGATAAGTTGTACATTCTCGATGGGCCTCTCCCTGCTGAACCACCGCCTACTGCCCCTAGGGTAGAAAGGGACAATTACAAGAAACATCGTAATGATTCTAGAGATGTAAGTTGTCTCATGCTTGCTGCTATGTGTTCAAAACTCCAACAAAGTTTGGAACATTTGGAAGCCTATGAGATAGGCGTGGAGTTGAGAACCATGTTTCAAGAGCAAGCTAGGCAAGAGAGGTACAAGACCATTGTTGCATTCACTACTTGTAAAATGAATGAAGGGCAACAAGTGAGTCCTCACTTTCTTAAAATGAAAGGTTATGTAGAGCACCTTGAGAAACTTGGCTATCCAATCCCATTGGAGCTAGCCACGGATCTCATTCTTAATTCATTGCCTAAAAGTTATAATCAGTTTGTAATGAATTATAACATGCATGGAATGGATAAGAATCTCTCTGAGTTGCATGGGATGCTCAAAACTGCAGAGATGAAAATTGTGGAGAAAGGTTCTCCCGTGCTCTTGGTTCACGATGGGAAGAAGCCTGGTGCCAAAGGCAAGGGTAAGGCAAAAGTTGTCAAACCCAAGATAAGCAAGGCAAAGGTTGCCAAGGCTTCTGAGACAAAACCCGATACACAAAAGGATGCAATTTGTTTCCATTGTCAAGAAATTGGTCATTGGAAACGTAATTGCAAGGCTTTCTTGGAAGAGCAAAAGAAGAAGAAGAGCAGCAAGGCTGCGTCGACTTCAGGTATCTATATGATAGATATTCTCCTTTCTACCACTGATTCTTGGGTATTGGATACCGGATGTGGTTCTCACATTTGTCTAAATGTGCAGGGACTAAAGAATAGGAGACTGCTTAAAGAAGGTGAAGTAGATCTACGCATGGGAAATGGAGCAAGAGTTGCTGCATTAGCCGTAGGGACTTATGAAGTCACTTTACCTTCCGGATTAATTCTTGTTTTGAACAATTGTTATTATGTTCCGGATTTAAGCAGAAATATTATTTCAATTTCTTGTTTGGATAATGAAGGTTTTAAGTTTCTTATTGAGAATAAGAAATTTTCTATTTATTTAAATGATGTGCTTTATGGTATTGCTAATTCATTTAATGGCCTTTATATCTTGGATGTCAAGAATGAAAATAATGTCTATCATATAAATAAGAAATCTAAACCTAATGATGTAAATCATACTTATTTGTGGCATTGCCGTCTTGGTCATATTAATGAGAAGCGTATCTCAAAACTCCATGTGGACGGACTTTGGGTTCATGTGACTTAGAGTCATATGATACTTGTGAGTCTTGTCTTCTTGGAAAAATGACTAAGACACATTTTACCAAGTTGGGTGAAAGGGCAAGCGACTTATTGGGGTTGATACATTCCGATGTATGCGGACCATTAAGTAGCAATGCTAGGGGAGGATTTCAATACTTCATAACCTTCACTGATGATTATAGTAGATTTGGGTATGTTTACCTAATGAAACATAAAAGTGAAGCATTTGAGATATTTAGAATATTTCAAAATGAAGTAGAAAAACAACTTGGCAAAAGTATAAAAGCACTTCGATCAGATCGATGAGGAGAATACTTAAGTCAAGAATTTGATGATCATCTAAAGAATTGTGGAATAATTTCACAATTGACTCCACCGAGAACACCACAATGGAATGGTGTGTCCGAGAGGAGGAATCGGACTTTGTTAGACATGGTTCGATCAATGATGAGTCAAGTTGATCTTCCAATATCCTTTTGGGGTTACGCTCTAGAAACCGCTGCTTTCACACTAAATCGTGTTCCAACTAAATCGGTTCAAAAGACTCCATATGAGATGTGGAGCGGAAAGAAGCCTTGTCTATCTTTCATGAAGATTTGGGGTTGTGAAGTTTTGTCAAAAGACTTATCTCAGACAAACTTGCACACAAATCTGATAAATGTATTTTCGTGGGATATCCTAAGGAAACTAAAGGATATTACTTTTACAACCGAGAGGACAACAAAGTGTTTGTTGCCCGAACTGGTGTCTTTCTAGAGAAAGAGTTTCTCTCCAAAGAAATCAGTGGGAGTAAAATAAATCTTGAAGAAATTCGAGACCCAGAAAATAACATTGAACCATAGTGGAACAAGAAAAAGAACCACAAGGAGTTGTGGAACCTGTTCAAAGGACACAAGCAACTCGCAGATCTAGTAGGTTACGATCCGAGCCCGAGAGATATGGATTTCTCGTAACGGATAGTAATGAGGTAGAAATCATTGAGAATGATGAACCGTCAACCTACCAAGAGGCGATGTCTTCTCCTGATTCGGACAAGTGGCTTGGAGCCATGGAATCCGAATTGCAATCCATGCAAGACAATCAAGTTTGGAATTTGATTGATGCACCGAAGGTGTAAAAACCATAGGATGCAAATGGGTCTTCAAGAAGAAGACTGACATGGATGGGAAGGTGCATACTTACAAAGCTAGGCTTGTAGCGAAGGGTTATAGGCAAGTTCATAGTATTGACTATGATGAAACCTTTTCACCCGTAGCAATGATAAAGTCTATAAGAATTTTGCTTGCCATTGCCGCATATCATGACTATGAAATATGGCAAATGGACGTCAAAACCGCTTTCCTAAATGGAAAACTCCAAGAGGATGTGTATATGACACAACCAGAAGGTTTTGAACAAGATTCTAAAGTATGCAAATTGCAGAGATCCATCTATGGATTGAAGCAAGCTTCTAGGAGTTGGAATCTCCGTTTTGATGAATCGGTCAAAGAGTTTGGTTTCATCAAGAACGAAGATGAGCCTTGTGTATACAAGAAGATTAGTGGGAGCATAGTGCTATTCCTTGTTTTATACGTGGATGACATATTGCTAATTGGAAACGACATTCCTACACTTCAGTCTGTGAAGACTTGGTTAGGAAAGTGTTTTGCAATGAAAGATATGGGTGAAGCCGCATATATTCTTGGCATTAATATCTATAGAGATAGATCAAGGAGACTGCTTGGTTTAAGCCAAAGTACATACATTGACAAGGTCATTAGAAGATTCCGTATGGAAAACTCTAAGAGAGGGACCTTGCCCGTGTTACATGGAGTTTCTCTAAGCAAGACTCAATGTCCTAAGACAAACGATGAGCGTGAGAAAATGAATGATGTTCCATATGCTTCGGCAATTGGGTCCATCATGTATGCCATGATTTGTACTAGGCCGGATGTGTCTTATGCTTTGAGCATGACAAGTAGATACCAATCCGACCCTGGCGAAAATCACTGGATAGCTGTAAAAGTGATTCTTAAGTACTTGAGAAGAACTAAAGACTCGTTTTTGGTCTATGGAGGAATGGAAGATGATCTCGTTGTAAATGCTTACACGGATGCAAGCTTCCAAACGACAAAGATGATAGCCGATCGCAATCGGGGATTTTGTGTTTATGCTAAATGGTGGAGCTGTAAGCTGGAAGAGTTCCAAGCAAAGTACAACCGCTGATTCTACAACAGAAGCTGAGTATATTGCTGCATCGGATGCTGCAAAGGAAGCTGTTTGGATTAAGAAGTTCATAACTGAACTTGAAGTGGTTCCTAGTATTGCTAGTCCAATAGACCTTTATTGCGACAATAATGGTTCTATTGCTCAAGCAAAGGAACCAAGAGCACATCAGAAATCCAAACACATAATTAGGCGTTTTCATATCATTCGAGAGATCGTTGATAGGGGAGACGTAAATATATGCAGAGTACCTACTGATGACAATGTTGCGGACCCGCTAACAAAGGGACTTCCACAAGCTAAACATGATGGTCATGTTAGGTCCATGGGTATTAGATACATGGGAGATTGGGCCTAGGGCAAGTGGGAGATTGTTGGTAGTGATGCCCTAGGCACGTTTAATAAACGTTGTAATTGTTATCATTTATTTCATATCAATAAAGAGATGTTTTGATTATTATTGTTGTTCATGTTTACTTATAATAATCCCCGTCCCTAGTGCTTGTTAAGCACTATTATAAAGGCTAAATGATCATGGGATGATAATGTTAGATTTATGGGTACTTGTTTGGAACAAGGTACTGGACTTGACCCGCTGCATGAGATTTATGTCATGGTCTATGTCGTACATATATCTCATATTAGTTATGTCATTTGAATCCTTAGACATGAAGTTATTATAGTCTTCCACTTGATGAACATTGTGTTTGACATATTTAAACGCTACCTTAACACGGTAGTTATAAAGGGTATGATTGGCATAATCGGATTCCCGTTGGGAAGAATAATAAGCTAAATGGATTTGTCCCTCCACGGAGAGATGTCAAGCTTGGGCCCCTCGAAGGAATGATGTTGATGAAATGTTCGGCCGACTCAAATGGATTGATTGGATCAATAGCATTTGAATTATCAACATATTCGGAATCGAGAAAGTATTGAACAAAACAAGTTGACTGTTTGACCATGACTTGTGTTCAACGACATCGTGGACAAAGGGATTGTGACATATTCTAAAGGAATGCGAAATTGTATCTAGTTACACTATTTGGATAGGTATGACGGTTTTCTAGAACCTAATCATATCTTATGGGTTCATGTTTGAGCCCATTGCCAACTTAGTGTAATCCTAGAGGGTCACATACAAATAGAACGAATCATAAAGGACTAAATGGAATTATGGAAAAATGTCAGGCTTTGGATCTGGAACGGTCGTGCTCCTTGAAATGGCACGGCCATGCCATAAATCCAAACCAAGGCAAATCTGTCGACATGTTTGACACGACCGTGCCAAGAAGTCAAGCACGACCGTGCCGAAATTGGTCGACTGGGGAAATCACGCGGACCTGATGGCACGACTGTGCCAGTTTATAGGGCACGACCGTGCCAGTCAAGTCGGCCAGAATTCCTTGTTGCCTAATTTGGTGACGGGATTTAGGATTCCTAAGTCCTTAAGGGTTAAGGATTGGGACCTATTTAAAGATCCTTTCAGCAGCCATTAGCATGATTATTGTGAGTGCCTCCATAAGGTTTTGAGAGGTTATTTTCTTGTTCTAAGATCCCAAAAGTGAAGAACAAGAATATTCATAATTCCATATAGTTCTTGCAATTGTGAAAGTGTGTTTCACAATTTGGTCTAGCAACCAAGATCAAGAAGTTACTTGATATTCGTTCGTGGTGTGGATACCGCTAGAGGGTGAAGCTCATCATCTTCAAGGTTCGCGTTCTTGATCAAGTTTCAAAATCTCCACCAAGTTCAAAAGCTAGAAATTCATAGCCATCAAGGGTTAGTTATTCCTCTATTCATCTTGTTATATTTGATTTAATCATATGAACGGATCCATGGCTTTGGGTTTCTTAAAATTTTAATTGCTAATTTTCGCTGCGCATGTTAGATCGAATCCCAACAAGTTGATCGTCTTGGGTTGGTACCCTTACACGGGTGTGACTTGACCCTTTGCCTTGAGGACCTCGAACACTTCGGTTTGAGTCATGCCTTGGAGAGGCGTGTAGACACGGTCACTTCGGGACTTCTTCCCTTGAGGCGGAGGAACCTTTTTGTAATTCCCCTTGTCAATAGTGACGGCGTTGATCGAGGCCTCTTTTGTGGAGTTGGAAGCGGCCTTGTAGAGGTAATTAGGAGTGGTCTTCTTAATCTCCTTGAGCAAGTCATCCATGCGTACCCCCGCCTCATACATTTGGGAGAAGTCGGAGTAGCAAGCCCCACTTAGGTGGGTGCGGAGATCAATCTTGAGACACTTGAGAAATATGTCCATTTGCTCTTTTGTGTTCGGCCTCTCAACAATTTCAGAGAGTTTGTCATTCCATCTCCTTGTGAAGTCGATGAAGGACTCATTGTCTCGTTGAGTAGTGTTCTCTAGCTCTTTCCTTGTGGGCCGGTGAGTGGTGTTGCCTTGGTATTGGTTCTTGAAGGCAAGCATGGCGGAGTCCCAATCAAGACGGACAGTGAGCGGGAGAGTAGCATACCAATCTTTTGCCGCCCCCTCGAGAGTGAGAGGAAAGCATTGAGCATCACCTTGGGGGAGACCTTCTTCGAACCATTGCCCAAATATAAGTCTCAATGTGAGCCATGGGACAAGAGTTGCCCTTGAATTTGCTTATGTCGGGCATCTTGAACTTATCGGAAGAGCGGCCATAGTACTCATGAGGATGGATGATTGATAAAGGCTTGTGTCGGAACCTTTCCCATGTTGAGCCCATTGAATTTTGGTCGATGTAGGCCATGATAGAATCCACCATGTTGGGCTCATTGTTCTCGGAACTTGGTTCCCCCATTTTCTTGGTGCGGGTGTTGACATAAGGACTCTTGAACAAACCCTCGGTCCATTCGGATTCATCATCATTGTTCTTGTTCTTTCCCTTGGCAAGGTTGGTGAGCTTTTCTTTCATTAGCTCCATTCGGCCTCGTGGCCTCCCTTTGGCTGTCGAGGTGAGATTGCCAAATGTCGTCTTTGCTTTGTACCTCCTTGTTAAGGGTGGAGACTTGCTCTTGGAGGAGTTGGACCATAGTTGAGAGCTGTTCGAGAGACATGGTGTTGCGCTGCCGGTCATGGTTGATGTTGGAGTGATCTCTTCACGGACTAACCGATTTGCTGAATCCCGGTAGACTTTGTAAGTACCAATTGAACCTATATTGTAGAAGAGGCCTTGTCAGTCTTGAGTAACACTTGTGGTCCATGAAGAGGCTTAGAACACACAGTTGGGCACACGACTCGAACCACATAAGAAAAGACTCTTTTTTTTTTTTTTTTTTTTTTTTAAGTCGGAGGGAATGAATCCCTTTTGGGGTTTCTAAGAAAATAATGGAATCGTCACACTAGTATATAGACCATCTCGCGGTCCCATATACTCATCGGATTCTATCGCGCTTGTGAATCCTACATGTATCGGGATTAAACTAAATTAATGTAGTAAGGCATACATGCGGGGACGGATTTTTATTTTCGTCCAAAATAACCACTTTTTGGGGACGGATTTTTATTGCGTCCATTTCAACAAGTTGGCATGTATGATTTGAAGACATTAGTTTAGGGAAATCTCGGTACATGGAAACCGACTTGAGTCACGGAGTGTTAGACCCTAACTAGAATTGTGTGGTTTGTGCTCGGCTTGAATATGAGGCTCAAAGGTCACCCCGGCATGTAGTCTTGAACTACGCCACGGGCTGAGGTTTACCGCTTCGAAAGAGCCAAGGTCTGGTGGAGCTTGAAACTTTCTAGGACGGGCCTCGACGGGTTTGGGGTGGACTTGTGCGACTCGATAGTGAGCAGTTCATAGGAATATGTCCATGTAGTGTGAGGTCTAACAAGTGACAAAATGTTTTTTTTGTTTATATTTTTTTTTTTTTTGAAAAGAAAGAAAAAAAAAACACACAAAACACATAAGCACATAAAATTACAACTCCCGAATCACCCGTGGACCGGTAAATAAAACACAAAATTAAAACAGTCCGAGGGTTCAATTCTGTTCTGATGCAGGAACTGTGCCCCACCCCACTGTTCTGTTCAGTCACTGAAACCTGTCTCTGTTCTAGAAACCAACCCAGAAGCGTGCGCCTCTGGGTGCTGATATGGGATGCGAGCGCATGGCGCAATGCTTATGGGAGGCGCGCGCTTCTGGGGCACACCTGTCAGAATGTCAGACTTTGGACTCAGGGGATTGCCTGGTCCTATGTTCATATTGTAACCCCTGCAGAAGTGATTAGTGCCGAATACAGAAGAAGAAGATGAAGAACATGAAGAAGTGGGCGATTCTGTATCTTGATGCGGGATGCGCGCGCTTTAGGCTTAAAAGGCCAGACGCGCGCGCCTCCCCCATCAGAAACAGAATGCCCAGAAAAGATGTAGATTTCGATCAGAATGCAAGTTTAACCCTCAAATACTCCCCAGCGGAGTCGCCACTGTAGATACCCCGGGGGGAAAAACCGCGGCTTTAGGCTCGAGCGCGCGGGTCGTCCTAGGATGTCTAACTTGTTTTAGAGTCGCCACCTATGTTTTGAGGAACATAAGAAAACCTATTGATTGTAGCCTAAGTTTGATTACGAAAACAGAGATTCTTTGTTTTGAGGTTCGGGGGTTAGGTTACGAGATGGAAGTACCGAAACACCCATCTCGCCCAACTTAAGTTGGTCTTGCTTGATCAAAATCTACATGAATGAAAATGTTCTTCTTCTTCTTCTTTAAGTCATAAAAAGGGGGTTTAAAATAGGATTTGGAATGTAGGAGATAACTCCTTAACCAACCTCAATGAGATGAGGTGATCATTAGAGTCATGTCCCAAAATGATTTGGGTGATTGCACATTTGATTAAGTAAAAGAGAGAGGAGATGAAGTAGAAAAGAAAGGAAAAGATGTACTTTTACCTCCAATTTGAAGAACTTCAAATGTTGCTTGATGAGATCCTTGGAGAACCTTTAGAAAGTGATTTTTTTGTCTAGTTTTCGATCCTTGAAAATGGAGGTAAAGAGAGGTTTTTATAGGTGAAAGAGGGGTGTTTTGGTGCCAAAACTCAGTCACCAAGAAATCCTTCCCGGGCGAAATCTTGTAAATTGAGCAAGGGAGGGAATCCTGGCCACAAATCTGTAACTGACGCCCAGAGGCGCGCGCTTCCTGCTTTGGGGGCGGGAGGCGCGCGCGCCTGGCTCCTCCTGTCGGAGGCGCGCGACTCAGAGAAGGAAATTTTGAAAGAATGGACTAGAAAGTCAGCCCTGTCATTCAGTTTAGTCCCTGGACTTAACGAAGTCAGTCAAGAACTTAACGGAAGTGACAGAAACTAACGAGAAACACTTAAAATGGGGAGAAACACAAAATCAAATGTGCAATCGGGGTGAGCGGTCCAAGGCAGGGTGTCTACACCTTGGTATTGGTTCTTGAAGGCAAGCATGGCGGAGTCCCAATCAAGACGGACAGTGAGCGGGAGAGTAGCATACCAGTCTTTTGCCGCCCCTTCGAGAGTGAGAGGAAAGCATTGAGCCATCACCTTGGGGGAGACCTTCTTCGGAACCATTGCCCAAATATAAGTCTCAATGTGAGCCATAGGACAAGAGTTGCCCTTGAATTTGCTTATGTCGGGCATCTTGAACTTATCAGGAAGAGCGGCCATAGTACTCATGAGGATGGATGATTGATAAAGGCTTGTGTCGGAGCCTTTCCCCATGTTGAGCCCATTGAATTTTTGGTCGATGTAGGCCATGATAGAATCCACCATTTTGGGCTCATTGTTCTCGGAACACGGCTCCCCCGTTTTCTTTGTGCGGGTGTTGACATAAGGACTTTTGAACAAACCCTCGGTCCATTCGGATTCGTCATCGTTATTCTTGTTCTTCCCCTTGGCAAGATTAGTGAGCTTTTCTTTCATTAGCTCCATCTCGGCCTCGTGGGCCTCCTTTTGGCTGTCGAGGTGGGATTGCCAAATATCGTCTTTGATTTGTGCCTCCTTATTAAGGGTGGAGACTTGCTCTTGGAGGAGTTGGACCATGGTTGAAAGTTGTTCGAGAGACATGGTGTTGCTGCTGCCGGTCATGGTTGATGTAGGAGCTGTTGGAGTGATCTCTTCACGGACTAACCGATTTGCCGAATCCCGGTAGACTCTGTAAGTACCAATTGAACCTATATTGCAGAAGAGGCCCTTGTCAGTCTTGAGTAACACTTGCGGTCCACGAAGAGGCTTAGAACACACAGTTGGGCACACGACTCGAACCACATAAGAAAAGACTCTTTTTTTTATAAGTCGGAGGGAATGGACCCCTTTTGGGGTTTCTAAGAAAATAATGGAATCGTCACACTAGTATATAGACCATCTCGCGGTCCCATATACTCATCGGATTCCATCGCGTTTGTGAATCCTACATGTATCGGGATTAAACTAAATTAATGTAGTAAAGCATACATGCGGGGACGGATTTTTATTTTCGTCCAAAATAACCACTTTTGGGGACGGATTTTTATTGCGTCCGTTTCAACAAGTTGGCATGTATGATTTGAAGACATTAGTTTAGGGAAATCTCGGTACATGGAAACCGACTTGAGTCACGGAGTGTTAGACCCTAACTAGAATTGTGTGGCTTGTGCTCGGCTTGAATATGAGGCTCAAAGGTCACTCCCGGCATGTAGTCTTGAACTACGCCACGGGCTGAGGTTGACCGCTTCGAAAGAGTCAAGGTCGGGTGGAGCTTGAAACTTTCTAGGACGGGCCTCGACGGGTTTGGGGTTGGACTTGTGCGACTCGATAGTGAGCAGTTCATAGGAATATGTGCATGTAGTGTGAGGTCTATCACGTGACAAAATTTTTTATTTTGTATTTTTTTTAAAAGAAATAAAAAAAACAAATAAGCACATAATTACAACTTTCGAATCACCCGTGTGACCGATAAAATCAAACACAAAATTAAAACAGTCCGAGGGTTCAATTCTGTTCTGATGCAGGCAACTGTGCCCACACCCCACTGTTCTGCTTAGTCACTGAAACCTGTTTCTGTTCTGGGAACCAACCCAGAAGCGTGCGCCTCTGAGTGTTGATACGGGATGCGCGCGCGTGGCGCAAGGCTATTAGGAGGCACGCGCCTCTGGTCACACCTGTCAGATTGTCAGATTTTTGGACTCAGGGGATTGCCCTGGTCCTATGTGCATATTGTAACCCCTGCAGAAATGATTAGTGGAAAATAGCAAAAGAAGAAGATGAAGAACATGAAGAAGCAGGCGATTCTGGTCCTTGATGCGGGATGCGCGCGCCTTAGGCTGAAGAGGCCAGAAGCGCGCGCCTCCCCCATCAGGAATCAGAATGCCCAGAAAAGATGTAGATTTTGATCAGAATGCAAGTTTAACCCTCAAAAGTCCCCAGCAGAGTCGCCACTGTAGATACTCCGGGAAGCCACGGCCTGGTTAGAGCGCGTGAATTATCCTAGGATGTCTAACTTGATTTTAGATTGTTTAGAGTCGCCACCTATGTTTTGAGGAACATAAGAAAAGCCTAGAAATTGCCTTCTTTGTTTTGAGGTTCGGGGGTTAGATTACGAGATGGGAAGTACCGAAACACCCATCTCGCCCAACTAAAGTTGGTCTTGCTTGATCAAAATCTACATGAATGATAAACGTTCTTCTTTTTCTTCTTTAAATCATAAAAAGGGGTTTAAAATAGAGTTTGGGATGTAGGAGATAACTCTTTAACCAACCTCAATGAGATGAGGCGATCATTAAAGTCATGTCTCAAAATGATTTGGGTGATTGCACTTTGATAATACAAAAGAAAGAGAAAAGAGATGAAGTTGAGAAGGGGAAAGAAATGACTTTACCTAGACTTCAAGAAACTTCAAACACTTCTTATTGAATTACTTGGAGAAATCCTTTGGAAAATGCTTTGAAAGTAGGAAATTTGGTTCCTTATTGAAATGTGAGATTGAGAGCCAAGGGTCCAAGGTCAAGGTCAAGGTCAAGGTTTTTCGGTCCCTGTAAATGGAGGTAAAGGGAGGTTTTTATAGGTGAAAGAGAGGTGTTTTTGGTGCCAAAACTCATTCACCAAGAAATCCTTCCCGGGCAAAATCCTGTAAATTGAGCAAGGGAGAGAATCCTGGCCAGAAATCTGTAACTGACGCCCAGAGGCGCGCGCTTCCTGCTTTGGGGGCGGGAGGCGCGCGCGTCTGGCTCCTCCTGTCAGAGGCGCGCGACTCAGAGAAGGCGATTTTGACAGAATGGACTAGAAAGTCAGCCCTGTTATTCAGTTTAGTCCCTGGACTTAACGAAGTCAGTCAGGAACTTAACGGAAGTGACAGAAACTAACGAGAAACACTTAAAATGGGGAGAAAGACAAGATCAAATGTGCAATCGGGGTGAGCGGTCCAAGGCGGGGTGTCTACACAATCCAAATACTTATCTGATAGATAAATGCTCCCTCCATTATGACGGAAATTGGTCTAACGGTCCATGGTGGTGCCCTGCCCCCAAGAACGAGCCAAGCTCACAGCAGACTCCGAGTCCATGAAAGAAAGGTCTTGAGCATGTCCCCCTAGCATGAAAGTAACCTGTCGCTGACCGAATTATCGCATCACCCGTTGAGCAAAATAAAAGGAGGAATCTCTCAAACCCGGAAGAACGACCCGTTCATATCCATTAGTGCTAGCCACGAACTTCTTCACCTTCCAAAAGGGTGGACACCAAGCAATGTCATCGGTCTCCGCTTTCGCAAAAATATGGGCCCACTCCTCAATGCTAAGGTCTTTCACTACCAATCTCCGTCTATGGAAAGTATAAGGAGAATACTCGGTCGAAGAGCTCAACAATATGTAATGCTCCCTAAGACAAATGGTCAATAGCAATGGACTTCCCCGAGTTATAGAGCTGGTTCGGTGCAACTCATCAAGACCATGAAGGGTCTCCCCCAAGATAAGAGGAACAATGTTGAAGGCTCGTCCTCTAGCTTGCAAAACAATATCCACAAGATCCGTGTTCGCCATTCCACACTTGCTCATGAAAAGTACGTTTTGAAATAAGCATAAAGCCAAGAGGCAATACTGAGAATCCACACACTGAATGCGTGTCACGCGACCCCTAAATCTCCTTGGCAAAGCGGACAGGTCAACATAAAGGTTGTGGATATAACTTTTTGCCTCATGAAGGCCTATACTCAGTAAGTCCCTGAGAGACTCCGACGGTACCTTGTCATGCTTAGGAACTGCAATCACACCGGTCAATGGCATATCTAAGATAGTCGCTAACTCATCTACGGTGGGGACCATCTCAATAAGCAAAAAGTTGAAAAGATGAGTCGAAGGATCCCAAAATCATGCCGCTCCCTTCAAAAGGTCCCAATCCGGTTTGAGATTCTTAAAAGTGAAAAGGATTTTGAATCCAAACATCTCCATAAATCTCTCTTAACGAGGCTTGCTAAAGGAATGAACAAACATCGCTAAATCATCTTCATAGCGCTTCATCGATTCCGAGTCTAGAGAGAATTCATCAACAATCATTGATGAAGGGACGGACTTGCTTGGGGCGCTATCGAGAGCAAAAAGTTGAGAATTTAGCTCTAAAAGGAGAGTTCCCAGAACTGATTTGAAGCTGCATGGAATTCTAGGACGGACTAGAGGTCTTTATATATGAGTTTGGATACCAAATCCTCAAGGAAAAGGGAGAAACTGCCCCAGATTTATGGGATGGATCGTATGACACATCGATGTCTCGTACAAGGGATCTCCCCTGATTTAGAACAGCAACAATTCTGCTCAAATTCAGGCTGTCCGACGTGTCAAAACATGTCTCGAACACCTCAAAAATGCACCCAAACAATTCATACATCACATACAAATGTCCCAACACGAATCCATCTCATAAGAAAAACCCACGGTTGACCAACCGGGCATGAATCAATCCACTAAACAGTCAGGAGCAAAACTAAAATTGGAAAAATGTGTGTGCTAGAGTTAGGATATACTTGTTGCACAGGTAAAAACTAAAAGAAAAATTGTCTTCGCCTACGCCGAGGCAATAACTACATCAACAAAAATGAAAGAGGGGATGGGAAATCCTATCTACTCAGGCATCAAATGAAGGGACTTCGCCACCGCTGCGTCATCACTCATCAGTCCGAGGTCTCTTCCCACAAAAAACTGACTCCGCAGTCTAGCGAGCCAACGGGCCTAAGAGCCCCATAGTATCGCTCTTCACTCTCTTGGCGTTGGCCATAAACTGGGCAAGCCATCCCACGACCTCTCTATACTCTGCAATGGGCACCTATTGAGGAGAAACAAATAGAAATGTCAAAATTCTCAAACAAATGATAAGCAGAGATATGAAATGGAAAAGTGATGAATAATGACAAAAGAAAGCCATAAGTCATACCATGGTCGCATCAGTAGGAGGTATGAGTCCCTCTGGCATATCATACTTGTCGGGAATATTCTCGGTGCTCTCCACACTCTCAGCCATGCTGTAGGTAAACGATGTCGGTCCAAGCTGTGGACGGAAAGGGACATGAGCAGCTGCCTGAGCCTGAGCCTGGTCGCCCTCCTCCCTAATCAAAGAAGGCATCAGACGGGTCAAGAAGTCATTATAGTCCCCCTCAAGAGGAAAATGTTCGAAAGCAGCCTGACCAATGGTGAGATCCTCTCTCCCCCCTCCTCAATTAGATAGGAGTAAAACATATGAGCTGGCGGGTCAAGAGGGACAATAAGCTCTAGCCTACCACCGTCATGCTGATGAGAGACTCTCTCTCCCAAATAAAAACAGCCACCACCGAGGCCGATCATCAATAATCTCAGGCCCGAATAGAAATGAACATGACCCAGCTCCAAGCCGTCCTAAGGACAAAGAGCTTTGGGAACATTAGGCACAACCATCCACTGATCAAGGTACCCTCTCATCTGGGCCACAAGCAAGTCTGCCCCCTCAGCATTCCCATCATGAGTATCCCGGTTCTCCCAACGCCACCTCAAGGTATCTGGCAACATAGGGGCCTTCTCTACAAGGTCAAAGATATAAAGGCCAAACATGGCATAACCCCAAGCCTGCAAATGGATGAAATATGGAAAAATGTCAACACAAAGTAGCTAAAAGATAAGATGCTATCAAAACAAAGAAACTTGGGGCTGAAATGAAAAGAAAGTACGACAAGAGACAAACGTTGTACCTCCCAAGCATGACTGTAGCCTGCAAAATGTGGACTCGAACGATTCCGCGAGCTCTCATCCACGGCTACATAACGATGAGCCAAACCAGCAGCACCCAGCTAGCATCGGTGACATGATGCATGTCCCTCAAAACACTCAAGAGAGTGAACAAAGAAGTCGACGCATGATTGGCAAACAGCGTCTCAAAAAATGCCCACCATAAAAAGCCGCTGATAGCTATGGTACGAGTGTTGACAAACCTCTGGCTCGCATTGGTGACGATGTAAATGCTCACCTTATCCCTCAAGGCCTTGAGAGGGATACCCCTGCCCAGAGTGCGCACAAAAAAGCCCAAAAGCCGCCTCATATCATCATTATTCAGCAAGAAATCGACATCCACCTCGAGGACTTCAGAAGTGAATGGAAGCCCAGTAATGGAATGAAAATCAGTCGGGGTCATTGTAACCTCCCCCACCTTATATGCATCGTATGGGTACTGTCCCACCAACGCTCTTGAATAACCTGGAGCACTGTAAGGATCCCGCCCCATGACGAAGGAAACAAAGGGGTTTTTGTTTCGAAGGGCGAAAAAACCAAACACGGTTATCACGCAAAACATAACGGAGTCGCCACATTTGTTAATTATTTAACCCAACAAATGGAAAGGTTAGAGATTCTATTAGTTCGGAGGTCAGGTTACGCCTTGGGAAGAGTTTTACGTCACCCAAGTCGCCTCGGATAGGACCGAGTCTCCCTAACGTTATTTAACAAACGTGCATGTGTGTGTGTGTATTTCAAAAATGGGAGAAACTGACATTTTAACAAAACTGGTTAATTATTTAACTGAAAATGGTTATTTTGCAAACATTCCAGTCAGAAAGGGAAGAGACTGGAAAGTGCACTCCCTAGCCAAAGTAGCCGTACGGCTAGGGAGAGCATTCCAGGGGTTTTTGACAGTTTATCAGAAAACTATCCAGTTTCAGGCAAAACAAAGTGTTCTTGCTGAAACTGGACTGTGATGATCATTTTCAATTATTTTCTTTAACAAAAACATGGATTTAATCATCCCTATGTCATTGATCACAAATTAGACACCAAAAACAAAGGTTTTGGGTGTGATCAAGACAATCATTGGGGAAATTTTGAGAAAGGTGATAAACATGCCATTTGGGCCAAAATTGCCATTTGATGAGTAAAGATTGGAACTTTACCATCAAAATGGAATTTTTATGAAAGATTAACTGTTGGTCTCAAAGGTACAACAAGGGTATGAAAAATGCTAGAGGGGGGGGGGGGGTGAATAGCGTTTTTAAATTCTTTTCAAACCCTTTTGCAAATCAATGGCTTATGCGCACAGTTCTCAAATAAGCTAAGTATAGCGCGCAGTGAGAGTGTGAAATGCACAGTGGAAGTTTAAAGCAGCACCTGCGCAGGAAAAAGCTGCGCAAGGATAAAAACACACACGCTAAGTTTTGGCTTAAAGAGTTGGATAAAATGTTCTAAGGCAATATGCAATAACAAGCACAGCAGCAATAATAGCAATCTGATAAGATCAAACAAAGCAGTTATTCAGAAATGATTAAGCAGGAAATAAACAGCGAGAATAATGAACAAGCTATTTGGAGAGGTTCGATCAATGAAAGATCTACGTCCTCTACCAAGATGGTTAGTCTTGGATTTTCTGAAGGAGGTCTTATTATATGAGAGAGTTACAAGATACAATCAATGAAAAACAAACAATCTCAAAGATCTATGATCTATGAAGAGCAAATCCTAGACAAAACCGGTGTATCTCAAGAAGTAAGGTCTAAATGATCGAAGCTTCAAGAGGTGTGTGTGTGTTCAGAAATTCTGGGCTCTATGAATCTATGAGATGAAGAGCACAAAGAATTCTGGTGATCTTAGGCTTAGGATCTGGGCAGGAGTTTGAAGGTATGAAGGTTTGAAGGTTGATCTTGAATCTGGGAATATTAAACAGCAATCTTCAGAACTTCAATGATATTAGAAAGCACAAACTCTAGCAGCTTGGAAATGAAGATGAGCTGGCTATTTATAGCAGAGAGCTTAAAACTAGCCGTTGGAGCTCTGAGCAAAGACGCTGAGCTGTCATAATTTGATTGGTGAGAAGATGTCCTTTATAGCTGTTGGAGATCTGATCAAGGGTGATGACCTGGCACAATATGATTGGTGCGCAGGTGATATAGAGACGTTGGAGACTGAGCATGAAGACCAAATTCAAAAGCTTTTTCTAGAAGGTTGACAGCTGTCTTTATTTGAATTGCTTCATCTGAGCGCATCTCTGCCGTTGGATCTGCTGAGTGTGCTTGCTTTGTCGTTTCTGAACACCTTAGCACTTTTTAAAAGCGTACATCTTCACAGAGTTTTCCAAGTTAGGTGATCTGAATGTATTGAACTGTGGAAGAATGCTGCGCAGGATATACCTGCGCAGTGGTGTCCTGAGCAGAGTAGTCCTGCGCAGTGACCACTGACACTTGGATCTTCATTCCTTTTCGCTCCAAGTCCTATATTCTAAGTCTATACTATAAAATGGACTAAGCTAAAAATTGAAGTTATAAAACTTCTTACATAGGGTCCTAAAGTCCATAAAATATTAATAGGTGATGGTATCAATCAATTCTAACAAGTAGGAGGGTTAAGAAGTAAGCATACCCAACATTAACCTTGAGGGACAACAAAAACAACATAAAGATCCAATCTTTATGACCCAATCTTAGGGATTTTTGGCTAGATCAAGGTTGGGATGATAAAGATTGAGCCTTTATCCCCCCAACATGATCATCATGGCCTAGTTTGTGTAATACCAACATAAAGACAAGAGCTTTCACCTTGATAAAGAGATCTTTAAGCAATTTAGAACAAGAAATTAAACCATGATCATCCTTAGGTTTGAACCTCTTTCACACAAAAGTATGAAGGGCACCTTGAATCATGCTCATGATTTAGTTCACATTATATGTATATATATATATATATATAATATATATGCTTGAAATGGACAAGTCTTGTAGTAATATAATATATGTATGCTTGAAATGGACAAGTCTTGCAAGAATGTAAATTTGCTTGAGAGGACAAGTCTTACAAGAATGTAAACAAGAACAAGTAATGTGATTAACAAAACAAAATAGAGTTGAGATGAAGAGAAGATGGGGGAAGGGGACCTCACCTATGATGGTTCTAGTCTATCTTCCTTTCCTTCACTCAATTATAAGGGTGATTTCTCTCTCAGATATGATTTCTGCAGAGTTTCCCCTATCTAAACAATATTCTTCCCCACCCCCCTGAAATGATAAGCATGGGGTTCAATTTATAGGGACTGAGGGTGCCCAACATAGCCGTACGGCTCAACCCCTCAAGTACCCAAACCATCTGTACGACTCGACTTGGCAAGCTTCTGGATTTTTCTAAGTTTAATTCCAGTTCAGTCCTAGAATATTAGGTTTATCCTAGTGAGGTCCTGGCCCATTGGTTTATCCCTAAATGGTACCAAGAATTCCTCTAAAGTAGGTGTGAGAGCCCGCGCCTGAGATGATCGGATCACCGCGAAATGACCGCCCGTGAAAGCGGTTCGCGCTCGTCTCGTGCTGATGCGCTTTTGGAAATGCGCTCGGTTCTCACGCAATGGTTTCCTTTTGATGCTGTTATTTGATTGCAAGAGTCGCCACCTCATTTTGATTTTTGGAAAAATGAAGAAAAAACCTTTTTTGAGAAAATGGGTTCGGGGGCTAAGTTACGAGAAGAGAAGGGGTTAGGCACTCTTCTCGCCCGTGATGGTCTCTATATGCGTGCCACTTATATTCAATTTTATGCCTTTTAATTTGGATTTTATGCCCTACCAAAAAATGGTGATGAAATATATATGGAGGTCTTCCTATTCTAGGAAGTTTCATTTTTATTCACAACCGGGAACTCGGTTTGAGTGGATTCCCCGATTGGTTTTCAAGAATGGTTTTGATCATATCAAGCAATAATACATCCACGGGAGGGGATATTACACAATTACACGTATACAAAAAATAGGGGAGACAAATCCCACAAATAATAATAAATATCCTCGACGGTGCTTTTGTTGATTTTGGTGACACTTTCCGTCCCCGAGCCGTCGTACCTGTCCTAAAATCAATCCGATTCCAAAACTAAAAATTTGGGGTTAATCCCTGAATACTAGGGATCACAAGGGAGTTTTTGTAGACTT
This sequence comes from Campanula takesimana, assembly GCA_026119855.1. Classification (NCBI taxonomy): domain Eukaryota; kingdom Viridiplantae; phylum Streptophyta; class Magnoliopsida; order Asterales; family Campanulaceae; genus Campanula; species Campanula takesimana. Next base: position 1,099,722 of record JAOWBW010000188.1, read on the forward strand.
TTTGGACCAAGTTTAGGCCCCAAAAACATGCAATAAAGTTGATCACAAAATTCAGCCCAGAAAAGGCAAACAGAAACCTTAGCATGTTTATCACCAATTTTCACCATCTTATCTTGGTAATCTGACAAAACCCAAAGAACAAAAGTTTAATAAAACGCATAAAAAATGAAGATCCCAAAATTTGGAGTTCATAGGATGAGTTGTAGTGGTTCAAAAGGTTTCTGACATTTCAATGTCAGAAACTGGAAGTGCAGAATCTGAATTTTTGAGTTTGAAACATATGTTTGAAAGGAACACTTCCATTGATCCAAAAATGTATAAAAAATATTGTAATCATCCTTAGTTCGTATAGAACAAAATCCATGTTTTTATCTTTGTCTAGAAAATTATTTTTAATCAAGTTTGAAGCCCAAGAACACAGCAAGGTACCACAGTGAATAAACAACTCAGAATCACTGAGACCCAAATTTATGCATGAAAATATGATCTAGGCATGGAATATGAACATGAAACTTTAGGATAATATATTTAAAAATGTTATGAACAACCTTTGTTCTTTGACCTAAACCACAAAAACCACTCTAAGATGGATTTACAAGCTCATCAAAATCAAGACTGTATACAGAAAGTAAAAACTGATTATATGAGGCATGATTATAGACCTCAAAACACTACTATATCTTCAAACCAATGCATGAAACTCAAGGACTTTGATATTTAACATGTTAACAACATTATCCAAGAGCTATTTCTCAACAAATAATGATTTTCACATGCATGATCATGAAGGAAAGCCAAAGAGGGCAGATTTACGCCCTTTGAGAGAAACATGAAGATTTTCATACACAAATTAAAGCATATGAATATCATGACTATTATGAACATATATAAACATAATAAACTGAGTATTAGCATCACATGATCATCATTTATATACATAAACAAAGCTTTACAAAGCTAAAAAAAAACATGGAAGATGAAGGAAACCTAGTCATTATTTTACTAGGTTCCAAACCACTCCCAATATTGCTTACATATCTAAAGAGCCAAGGTTTACATAGAGTTTTACCTAGCTTTTGAGATTATGGGTGCTCCCTTTATCAACCAAGGGAAGACTTTTTCTTTTCTTTTTGCTTTGTGTTTGATCAAAGTTTTGGCTTTGATGTGATATTGTGGTTTGTTTGGTGATTTATGGGTGGTGTAGGGGTGGTGTATGAGTGGTGGTGTGGTGATGGTGTGGTGGTGGTGTTCTTGTTGAGAGAGAATGAGAGTGGAGGATGGTAGGGGTTTTTTTTCTTTTTTGTTTTTGTGTCTCTTTTTTTTTGTGGATGAGAGTGGTGTATATAGGAGGAGGGAGGTGGTAAATTGGTTGTAACTTGGAGGGGGGAGGTTGTAAATTGGTGGATTCATCATCTATCCTTCTTGACTAAGGCTTAAAGTCATCTCCCTTATCTCTGTTCCGGCTTTCCGCTCCGCAACTGCTCCGTTGTGCGCGTCTCCGGTGTCCCGGTTGTCCGCGAGTCCGACATGAAAGTTGCTCGGAATATTTTTCTGGTCACGCCGGTATATCTGAAATATTTTTATGAGCAAGGAACGACAATAATATATTTCTTGCTATTCTTGACCAGTTGATAAGATATTTTGAGATATTTTCCAATTTGGACAACCATCTTTCCGGCTCCGGCTTTCCGCTCCGTCGTGCGCGCTCCGGTGTCCCGGTTGTCCGCGGGCCCAACATGAAAGTTGCTTGGAATAATTTTGTCGTCACGCCGGTATATCTGAAATATGTCAATTAGCAAGGAAAGGTAATAATATATTTTTAATGCACAGAATGGATAACAGCGAGCAGTTCGGGGGGTTGCGGGCCCCGTTTCCGGTCCAGCACCTCGAAAAACGAAATTTTTGCCTGTTTGCTCGTTTTTTCGCTCTGATCATGAATTTGAAGTCCGTTTATCCATTCGATCCACCGATAAGGCTCACGGCAGTCCCGCACAGCCAAATCGAGGGTTTTAGGTCAATTTTCGGGTTTAGACCGATTCAAGGTGGGTTTTTAGGGGTGCGAGATCAGGGTATCTACAGAGCCCCTCGTCGAATCTCCTGGTTAAAGGGGATTCTACGATTCACTAAGAGACACTCGATCTCGTCTAGGGTGTAACGGCTGGGTCCAAGGTAGGACTTCCTACGTATCTCTTTCGAGAATCAAGCCTCCGTAGTTCTAACTCAAACTATCAATCAAACACAGACAATGGTTGGTTCCGGTTTCCCGGTTTACCTACGTATCTCTCTCGAGAATCAGACCAAACGTAGTTCAGGTTTATTAAAATTTAAAGCAGGGGGTAGCATTGAGATGCGATATTTCTTTGCTGGGGATGGAGGTTGGCATTGAGACATGGTTATGAGAATGGGCGACTGAGCTCACCAAGGTAAGCTGCCTACGTATCCCTTGCAGGAATCAAATCGCGGCGTAGTTCTGGGGAGGTACAACTCGGGCCCCGAGATGACCAAGGTGGAATAACATAACTTCAACTGGGGAACGTACGACGTTGCGCAGTTCGGGGGAGGTAATCTCGGGCGCCCGAGAAGACCAGGGTAGAACAACATAGCATTGCTGGGGAGTTGCATTGAGAAGCGAAGTCTCTTTGCTGGGGGGTTGGTATTTGACCAACAAATTGCGAGAATTGGCGACTGAGTCCAACGTTGTGAACTGCCTACGTATCCCGCCGTGGGAATCAAGTCGAGTCGTAGTTCTGATTAGAACCGACTCGAACAATTAAGAGAAGGTTTAAGACCAACACGACTCAAGGGTTGACGCAAGGTACAATCCGAGTAAAGGGTGCATTGAGATTTGATCTCTCTTTGCAAAGGGATGGAAATCATGAAGGGAGAACGTACGACGTTGCACAGTTCGGGGAGGTAATCTCGGGCGCCGGAGAAGACCAAGCTCGAACAACATATCTTTTCAAAAGGGGGACCTACGACGTTGCGCAGTTCGGGGGAAGTAATCCTGATCTTTCGAGAAAACTGAGGGCAATAAACAACTGAAGCCATTTATGTACACAAACTAAAATCAAGGATACGCTGCATTCTGCGCCGTCCAGATTCTTCTACCTTTGTTTTTGCTGTGTGATGAGATTTTTGTACTTTTTTAAGCGAGAGACCACCGCTTTGTGTGATCCACTGGTGCTGTTTTAACCCCGACTGATTCTTTTTTGCTATTGGGAGGGATAACAGGATCGGCTTCGTCCGTTGATCTGCAAGTTAGCTTTGCATGCAGTGGCAGATGTGATTCACACAGATAAAAATTGGATTATTCTGACCGAACACAATCTTTCTTTTATTCTGAAATTCCGACTCGCGATTAATGACCAGCACTGAATCAAGCCCGGATTTCAGAGGGCGGCTGCGGTTATATTCATGATAAAGGGGACAAGGTTCAATGCCTAGAGATGAGGACAAGGAAAATGTCAGCTTTTCTAAGAGCCGCCGTGCGGACGACTGACACCTTCTGCTGGGTTTTGACTTTTCGAACCTTGCTTTTGGCTAGGGGGACGGGGAGACAACCCCTTTTGGAATACTGATGATTTAGGCCGAGTTTTTGGGAGGTTATAAAAGGGGAGGGGGAGCTCTTCTTATTTCTCACACCAACCAACTTCTCCTTCTTTCCTGCTTTGCATCCTTTAGCTCATTTCCCTTCTAAAATGGCTAATCTTGGCCAAACCCTGGTTAACATCGAAGAATACCGGGTAGGACTCGACTGCTGGGTGAATTCATACCCAAATAATGTACGAGCGGTGCTAGAAGAAAACTATCATTTCAAGTTGCTCTTTACTCTGAGGAAGCTTCCCATTCAGTGGGAGATGATCCGCGGTGCTTCTGTTTTCTGGTCAACCCGGACCCACTTGTTCAATTTCAATCAAGACGAACTGTGTCCCACCTTTGAGGAATTCTGCGCCATTACAGGCAATACCATTTACGGCGAGGCCATGGTGCCCACTTCCCGCAGGACACCTGCTCGGTGGCTCATTGAAACCTTCGGCTTTGATATTTACTTCTCAAGGGTTCTCCTTCATGGGACCCACCTTGACATTACTTGCTTCCCCGAACTCTTTGGTGAGGCTGACCTTCATAACCCAGTGTACTCTGACCGTAGGGACTTTGCCTTGGTTATGTGCCTATTTGCAGAGATGTTTTTCGTTTCTTACGATGGCTTCATCGACTCAAGGATGGTGGACATCGTTGATTCTTGCAAGCGTGGTGCTGGCAACGTGATGACTGTCCTCTTGGCTGAGACTTTGCATGGGCTGGACGGCTACTATCCCAGAGGTGATGCTTTCACGTCGGGCAGCCCCATTCTATTGCAGATCTGGCTTCAGGAGCATCTCAAGATCATTCGGGCGGTGTCGAATCCAGACTATACCCCTTCTATACTTCCAAGGCGAGGTTTATACAGGTAAAACTGCACTACCGTCAAGGAGTGGGTTGGACACTTTTGGCGGATCACATCGGCAGACATCACGTGGGTGCCTCCGCATTGAGGTTTGAGCAGGTATCTCATTATGAGTGCGGGTCATTCCTTCATCTGGCTGGCTGGGCTTCGCTCCACCACTTTCTACTTGGGCCAACGGGTGGCTCGCCAGTTCGGACAAGTCCAAGGGATCCCCTTTTCTGACCTTCCCATCACAGATAATTTGCCGGTGAGTACCAACATATGCAACTTGATCAAAGAGGTTTGGTATCAGAATGGTGCACACATCGGTCGAGGCAGGCGCCGAGGTGAAGGGGACACATTTTATGAACCCACTTTGGAATATCTTGAGTGGTTGGGCCCTCAAATTGCTGAAGAAACCGCTACCATTGCAGCTTTGGTACTGGAGCTCGTAGGTCCAGAAATTCTGTCTGGGGATTACTATTCCCAGATAACAGGGCCGACAGCTTTCCAGAATCAGATTGGCGGGAGTCAACCACGCAACGGTCATCGATCCGGACGCCGCAGAAATGACCGGGGCTCAACTTCAAAGAACACCCAGCCTGATGCAACGAACTCTGAGAATCAAAGGGGAGAAAGTTCGACGGGTCCTTATCCGAACGTGTTCGATCGTCTCAGTCCCTGAATAAAGTTTCAGTTATTTTCGCTTTAATCCTTGGTTGCCACGCCAAGATGATGTGTTTTTATTTCAAAGTTTGTTGTGTTTGTTTTTCCTTTTGAATGTAATGTTTGCAAGTTCAACGTGGGGAATAAAAAGCTTTCTTTACTTTTAATGACCGGACCTGAAGGTTTCCTACGTTCCTCTTTAGAGGCTCAGGTCAACGTAGTTCGACACAGTTACATGAAATTTTGCGCGCCTCCTGTTTTTTACCTAGAACTGCCCTTTCGGGTTTTCACCTCTAGTGGGGCTTTTTTTTTTCTTTTTTTTTTTTTTTTTTTTTACAGACTCGATAGGAAACACAAATCTCTGCGTCTTCTACGCATAATACTTCTTCAATTTGCTGAGGTTGCAGGGCTGAACAAGGTCTTCTCCAAATTCAGTTTGCAGGAACACGGCTCCACCAGACTGTATCTTCTTGACAATGTAGGGGCCCAACCACGGAGACTTCCATTTCCCTCGGGGTCGACATAACTTGGTGGCTTTTCTCGCAGCACAAGATCTCCCATTTTGATATTGCGGTCTTTCACTTTCTTGATAAATGCTCTGGCAATTCTGCGCTGGTACGCACGATTATGCTCAAGGGCCAACAACCGCTTTTCATCGAGCAATGCTAACTCTTCATGGCGACTTTGTAACCAATCAACTTCAGACACTTGATTCTCAAGTAGCACTCTCATAGAGGGGATTTCAAGCTCAATCGGGAGAATTGCTTCCATGCCATATGCAAGTGAATAAGGAGTAGCCCCAGTCGGTGTCCGAATAGATGTGCGGTATCCCCACAAGGCTAAAGGCAGCTTCTCGGACCAATCTTTTCCAGTGATAGCCATCTTTCTAATGATGTTCTCCAGGGTTTTGTTCGCCGCTTCTACCGCTCCATTGGCTTGGGGTCGATAGGGGGATGACTTGTGTCTGACCACCCAGAATTCGTCAAGCAATCGGTTGACTTCCCCTTCAAAGTGAGTTCCATTATCTGAGATCATCTCATAAGGGACCCCATATCTGTAGAAAATGTTGGTACGAATGAACTCGGCTACCTTCTTGGCATTCAAAACTTTGTAAGCAGCGGCCTCAACCCACTTGGTGAAGTAATCGATAGCTACGAGCACGTATTCTTGCCCACCCGAACCTTTCGGTTTGACCTGACCAATAACATCTATCCCCCATGTGGAGAAAGGCCAAGGAGCAGTTGATTGATAAAGAATGTGTGGCGGCAGATGTTGTAGACTAGCGTACCGCTGACACTGATCACAGGTTCGCACTTTCATTATACAATCCTTTTCCATCGTGGTCCAGTAGTACCCTTGCCTCACTATCTTCTTAGCGAGCATGTGCCCATTCATGTGGGGTCCACACAGTCCCCCATGGATTTCATCCATGATTCTATTCGCCTCAGTCTTATCTACACAGAGCAAATTTGGTCCGTGATGATACCTTTTGTACAACTGATCTCCGGAAATCACAAATTGGGAGGCCCATCTGCGCATTGCAATCCTTGCCCTTTTGTCCCTTTTGGAGGGTAGGTCCCATTCCTGAGCACATTCCATACGTCTGTATACCACGGCTCTTCATTCTCTTCGCTTTCTAGCTCAATATCCAGGCAGTAGGCTGGGATTGATCTCTTACTAACCACAAACGGATTTACCATAACATCTGCAGGGAATTCCATGATGGAGGATAGGGTAGCCAATGCATCTGCGAATCTGTTTCGGTCCCTTGGGAGATAATGGAATGAGATATCTGAGAAGCGTTCTGTGAGCGCTACCAGTCGAATATGATACTACTGTAGTCTTGGATCCAGGATTTTCCATTTTCCCTCGACCTGATTGATGATCAGGCGGAGTCCCCGAACACTTCAATTTCTTTGACCCCTCGATTTAATGCTTCTCCCAGGCCGGCGATGCAAGCCTCATACTCTGCTGTGTTATCGAACAGTCGAAGTCTAACCGGATAGCAATGGGCGTGTGCGCATCACTTGGATCAATGAGCAAGATTCCAATTCCGAAACCTCTCTTGTTGGCAGCCCCATCAAAGAAGAGTTGCCACTTGTAGATACCCCGGGAAACCACAACTTGGCTAGAGCGGTGAATTATCCTAGGATGTCTAACTTGTTTTAGATTGTTTAGAGTCGCCACCTATGTTTTTAAAGGAACATAAGAAAAACCTAGAAATAGCCTAATTTATGTACAAAACCAGAGATTCGGGAGAGAAGGGTTCGGGGGTTAGGTGACGGAGTGGGAAGTACTTAAACACCCACTCCGCCCCGCTTACGCGGGTCTTGCTACTATTGGTGTTCTAATATTTACATGTCCTTCAATTAATTAAATAGAAATGTGCTAACAATTGTGATGAGAAGAAAAGGGGAAATAAAGGGGAAATAAAATAGAATTGTTTTATTTATTTAATGATAAAGATTACATGTAACAAGTAATGTTAAAGAATTACATTAAGAGATGAAGAGAAATTAACATGGTGAATTAAAGTTAAGATTAAAATGTAGGGAGATAACCTTAACTAACTTCAATATGTGAAGTAGTCATGTTGGTCATGTCCCATTAATGGGGATTGCATACATCAAGAAGAAGAAAACAAAGGAAGAAAATGGAGTTGTACCTTGAGAAAGAGGACTTGGAACCTTGACTTGAAAGTGTTGTTGTTGTAATGAAATTGTTGTAGAACAATTTGTTGTATAAAAACTCTTGTTGGAGAATTTGTGTAGAGAATTGTGTATAGTGTAGGTGTAGTGAAAATATGAGATTAAGGTCCCAAGAGTGTAAAAAGTGTCCAAAAAGAGTCCCTTTCTAAGGTAGAAGATGATGGTTTTTATAGGTAAAAAAGAGAGGGAAAGGTTGGAGGGAAATTGGTCAATCCATGTGAGATGGAATTGACCAATAGAAAATAAGATAAATGAATAAAAGAAAAATAAAATAAATAAAAGAAATCAAATAATAAATGAAAGAAATATTAGTTTTTGGGAAAATGCTTAGAATTTGGGATTGGGAGTTAATGAGAAAAGGGGGGATGAATGTGGATGTAAAAAGGATTGTTTGTGATCAAGAAAAAGGAGGGAAATAAGGTGCAATCCGTTACTGCCAAAGTGGGAAGCGCGCGAGTCCCGCTTTTGGGGCGAGACGCGCGCGCAGCCCGTTAACAGTTCCGGAAGCGCCCGCGGCAGAAAAGGACAGAATGACCCTAAAAGTTAACTCTGTTATGCAGTTTAGTCCAAAACTAACGGAATCAGTTATGAACTTAACCGAATTAACAGAAATCAACAAAAATAAGTTAACTAAAAATACTTTGTATGCAATCGGGGTGAGAGGTCCAAGGCGGGGTGTCTACAGAGCCCCTCGGCGACGTGGATTGCGAAGCAAAATGCGTCGACGAAAGTAAAAACACCCGCCGAGGACATCGACAAAGAAAAAGAAAGAAAAGAAAGCAAAGACTCGATGAAAGCAGTAATTTGAAATTGCTAGAGATAGGGGTGCGCTCCCTGTGTGAGCGTCTTTTGTTGGTAGTGGGGGTGGCATGATCCGTTGGTAAACCTGCCGGCTGAATCCGTTAAGTGAGGCCGTTAGTGAACCTTTGAGGAGGCCGTTAGTGAACCTTGAGGCCGTTAGTGAACCCTTTGAAATGAGGCCATTAGTGAACCTTTGAAGAGGCCGTTAGTGAACCTTTGAGGAGGCCGTTAGTGAACCTTTGAATGAGGCCGTTAGTGAACCTTTGAAGGGGCCGTTAGTGAACCTTTGAATGAGGCCGTTAGTGAACCTTTGAGGAGGCCGTTAGTGAACCTTTGAGGAGGCCGTTAGTGAACCTTCGTTGACGAATCCGTTAGTGAAATCCGTTGATGAGGCCGTTAGTGAACCTTTGTTGACGAATCCGTTAGTGAAATCCGTTGATGAGGCCGTTAGTGAACCTTCGAGGCCGTTAGTGAACCTTTGTAGATGAATCCGTTAGTAAAATCCGTTGATGAGGCCGTTAGTGAACCTTCGAGGCCGTTAGTGAACCTTTGTTGTCGAATCCGTTAGTGAAATCCGTTGATGAGGCCGTTAGTGAACCTTCGAGGCTGTTAGTGAACCTTTGTTGACGAATCCGTTAGTGAAATCCGTTGATGAGGCCGTTAGTGAACCTTCGAGGCCGTTAGTGAACCTTTATTGACGAATCCGTTAGTGAAATCCGTTGATGAGGCCGTTAGTGAACCTTCGAGGCCGTTAGTGAACCTTTGTTGTCGAATCCGTTAGTGAAATCCGTTGATGAGGCCGTTAGTGAACCTTTAAGGCCGTTAGTGAACCTTTGTTGATGAATCCGTTAGTGAAATCCGTTGATGAGGCCGTTAGTGAACCTTCGAGGCCGTTAGTGAACCATTATTGACGAATCCGTTAGTGAAATCCGATGATGAGGCCGTTAGTGAACCTTCGAGGCCGTTAGTGAACCTTTGAAGAGGCCGTTAGTGAACCTTTGTTGTCGAATCCGTTAGTGAAATCCGTTGATGAGGCCGTTACTGAACCTTTGTTGACGAATCCGTTAGTGAAATCCGTTGATGAGGCCGTTAGTGAGCCTTTGAATGAGTCCGTGGGGGTGCGGGCATGGTTGACTGTGGACCATTTTCTGCTGGGGATGAAGTGCCTCGAGTTGCAGATGCTGTTTGACTTCGCGGTGGTACCTGTTATGTGCGTTGCAGGTATATGTGCTAGTACAAGAAGATGCATGAAGTGTGAAATGAAGAGATAAATTGTGCTCGTGGTGCAATGTGATTTGAAAGCAGTTTTGCATGAGAGAGATTTGCAAGAATGAAGAAATTGCTTTTGTGTGCTGTGTAATTTTGAGGAAAGTATTAATGAATGATGTTCATACCTTCACTTACCATTGCCGCTTGATTCGGGATGGAGATGTTGTGGCTTTGATGAAGATGATGAACTGCCGTTGCCTTCGATGGAATGTTGTTGGGATGACATTCTGAATGATGGGTTCGTCGTGCCAAAGGCTGCCTACGTATCCTTTGAAGAGAATCATACCAGCGTAGTTCAAGGATGATGGGTAATGCTGGAGGAGAAGCTAGGAGCAAAGCAAAGTAAAGCACATACTTTTGCACATAGAAGGAGAAAAATAAAAATCTTTTTTTTTATTTTTTTAGATTAGAAAGGAAAGAATATGCACACATGTGAGGAAAAGTTTTTTTTTTTTTTTTTTTTTAGTTCGTGGGTGAACCATTTTAACCATTGTGTGCTTGTGAAGCCAACCCAAGATCAAGTCATGTTCAGTCGATGTCCGGATTGCCTCGCTTGAATTCTGTTGTCGCCGGTGTGCCTAATGAAGATTGATGTCTAGCCCCAAGAGATTTGTCGATTATGGGGCTTCAAAGGCTTTTGATGCCGAGATGAGGGGTTGCTGATTGTAAAGCCCCTAGAATGCCTTTGATGCCAAATTTTGAGGGACTTGCATAGCTCCAAGATAAATCAGCTCTTGGCCCATTCGAGTAAATCGCCCTTTGTTGTTGTAGTGAGCAAGCCCCAAGAGGAGATCGTTGATGCCAAGCTTCGAGAGATTGCAAAGCCTCAAGTGTCGTGGGCTTGTAGATGGCGGGATGTGAAGACCTTTCATTGTAAAGCCCAAATTATCTCGTGATTGGCTCGGCATTGAGAGCGGATGTACCGTTTGGTAGAATTCTTGATAGAGATCTCCATCTTTCTCTTATTGGGGAGATGAATGGCCTCATTGTGGTCGATACCCAAATGGCTGAGGGCTTATGTCAAAGGATGCAGTAATGTCTTGCGGTGCCGTCGAGGTCGCGGAGGATAAGGTCTTGGCGTGATAAAGTCTCAAATGAGTATGCTTGCTTGACTCTTCTTGAGTTGAACTAATGACGGATCTTCGGATGCAACTAGTGTTGTGGCCCAACTTTATCTGAGCTGCACCTTGTGCTTTTGATCTTGGAGAAGGGGGTTCTGAATTGCAGAAACATTGGGATTGGCCGTGGCATTTCCCGCTATAACCCTGTTTTGATTAGAGTTTAGCATATTGAATCTTTTTCCTTTTCTCTAAGACTTCCTTCAAAATCTCGCTGTGAGTTCTAACAAAAATCATCAACTTCATTCATAACATCGGACTCTTCATTTAAAACCAAGAGGCCTTTGACTTGAAGTGTTGAGAGACCCTTTAAAGCTTGATCCCTTTCATGGAGACTACTCCCATATTGCGTTTCTCAAGTATTGTTGCCCAAAAGACTGTCGGTCGCGAAGCCCTAATACTGCCCTTTGCTTGAATTACTGTAATGCCGTAGCCCAAAAGATTGTAGATTGCGAAGCCCGTTGAGACCTTCGGTGCCGAATTGAGGAAGCTTCCAATGTTGCACATGACTTGGCTAGGGATACTGCTTGGGGAGTTAATTTCTCTTTGCCGAGGGAGCCTTTAAGACTTGACCGTAGCCCCTAGAGTGCCATCATTGATTGCGAGAAAGGTCCATCCTTGATTGGGGGAACGAGCACGGGCAGACGTGACAAGAGGGCTTTTTGGCATCCCTTTTGAGAGACTTTGAGGATATTCTCACACATCTTTTTCGAGCATAGCCCCTAGGGCTTGTTGATTGTCAATAGAAGCATAAGAAGCCCTTTGTTCTTGAGTCACATAGCCCCTAGGGCGTCACCATTTGTTGAGCAAAGCAAGAGTGACCCATCCTCGTGCGAGGGAACAAACATGAGAGGACATGGCAAGAGCTACTCCATTTCTCAGGAGCCTTTCGGCGTACTTTAGAAGCACATACTTGAAGAAGCTTTGAAAACTGAGACACATGTTGTTGCTATTTGTTGCCCAACCCAATTGACTAGCTAGGGATTATTTGTGCAACCTCGTGCCCTTTTATGATGGGCTCGTTCTCGGATGGGTCTTGGCTACCACGGGCCTTCTTTTCATGAACCCAAGAATGCACACTGCTGGAGAATGATACCAATAACCCAAGACAACCTTTGATGGTGCCATATCTTGTCAAGCTTTTTGCAATCCCAAAGTTGACTCGGTGGGGAATTGACTTGCTGAGGAGATCCAATGTAGAGCTAGTGTAGTTGTCTTCTTTAGAGGCCAGAGATCTCCATTTCTCTTTCCCTTCTCTCTCTCACTCTCTCATTTTATTTTATGACGCACCCTGTTTTTTGCCTAGACCGCCCTTTCGGGTTTTCAATCTAGCGGGCATCTATTTTGCGTCTTCATCATTTTTTTTTACTCAATTGATGAGGAAGTGTGCATTGACTCTAGCTGAGGAGATAAGACATGTGATTTTGCGGTGGAGACCTTTTGTCACTAATGATGAGTGACATTGACTTGACTAGGGAAGTGTCCCTAGTATTGACATGTATTTTTTATTGAATTGAATGACTCGCGAAGGCAAGTAAGTCATTAAGAGAGAAGAGAAGGAAAGCCCCAATTTGATTGCAAGAAATTGGGAGTATGCAGAAACAATAGAAGTCCCTAGACTCGACAAGGAGCGCGAAATGATTCCAAATCTAAGAAAGTTGTTCAATCTTTTTGGTGATTAATTCATTGGCAAATGAATCGTACAAAGATGTCTTGACAAGTTCGAGATGAAGGCCAATCACCATAACGCGCTAGGGCTAAACATATCTTCTTTCTTGCATGAGACCGGACCCGCAGGTTGCCTACGTTCCTCCAGTGTAGAGGCTCAGGTCACCGTAGTTCTTGTGGATTCTCCATTCTTCGTGATGGAATTGTTGCTTCGTCCTTCATTGGTGGAATGATGTTGATCTTGTACTTCTTTGATTGAGGGGGATTTTTTTTTTTTTTGGTGCTCTAACTTTTGCCTAGGTTGATTTGAGGATTTCAACCTAGCGAGCTTTTTTTTTTTTTTTGTTTTTTTTTATCCCCTTTTGAAAATTTTGCTTCATGATTGTTGCTCCACCTTTCTTTGTCTTGATTTCGTCATTGTTGATGTCTTCGTTGTTGATGCCGTCGTCGATGTTTAGCCCCTAGGCGTTCAAGCGATGGCCTTCGTTCTAAAACGTGTTTAGACATCTTTTCATCATTTTGCCAAGAATTAGATTGAACAACTTGGAAGAGTGTATGAGGACAAGAACGACTTTTATTTGATGATTGACTCGAACATTCACACAAGTGGGACGAAAGAAAACTTTAATGCACACATTAGAGAACTTTTGACTCTCTTTTTTTTTTCATCCTATTTCTAGGTAGAGAAAGAGAAACGGAGATTGTTGTCGTCATCCCCCATGTCGTTATAGTCCTCATTGTCGTTGTAGTCTTCCATGTCACTACATTCTTCCATGTAATTTCTTGGGAACCCTTTGTCGTTGAAGCTTGTCTCATAGGAGGACTCGGCCACTTCTCGGAGCAAATCGTCAATTCTAACCCCCGCATCATACATGCTTGAAAAATCGGAGTGAAAAGCCCCACTAAGATGAGTGCGGTAGTCCATTTTCAAACACTTTAAGAAGATGTCCATTTGTTCCTTCTTGGAAGGCCTATCAACCATCTCGGCTAGCTTGTCATTCCAACGGCGATAGAAATCCCCAAATGATTCATCACCCATTTGCAAGGTGCTCTCCAATTCCTTCTTGGTGGGGCGGAATATGGAGTTGCCTTGATATTGTGACTTGAAGGCAAGCATAGCGGCATCCCAATTGAGGCGGGTGGAAACTGGAAGACCCATATACCAATCTTTTGCGACCCTCTCGAGAGTAAGCTGGAAGCATTGTGCCATTATTTGAGGAGACACTTTCTTTTGTAGCATGGCCCAAACGTAGGAGTCAACATGAGCGTCGGGGAAAGAGTTGCCGTTGAACTTGCCAATATCGGGCATCTTGAACTTTTTGGGAAGAGCCTCCATTGTGTTCATGAGGAGAGAAACATGATGAAGATTGGTGCTTTGGCCCTTGTGCAAATTTAGCCCACTAAGCCTTTGGTCAATGTAGGACATGAGAGTGTTGACCAAACCGGTATCAATGCTTTGGACCTTTCTTTCACTCGTGAGCGCTTTCAATTGGTTCTTGAGTTTAGCAACTTCTTTCTTGTGGGCCATTTTCACATGCTCGTAAAGGGCTCGCCATAAATCATCCTTGCGGCGGACATTCTCGGCTAGTGTATCAACTTGCCCTTTCAATGCTTCCACCATGCGGAATAACCCTTCGTTGGACACGGGAATGCCATTGTCGTTGCCGTTTGAAGCCATTGGACCTATTGAGAGAACACGGTCGATCTTAGGATGGCCCCACAAACACCTTTTGAGTAAAATGATTTCACCCACAAACAAGAAAAAACTCAACCACATAAAGAAAAACGACTCTCTTTTTTTTTTTATTTACAAAAGTCGGAAGGACGTGGTCCTTTTTGGGGTTTCTAGAAAAAATAGTGGAATCGTCACACTAGTATATAGACCTTCTCGCGGTCCCATATACTCATCGGATTCCACCACGCTTGTGAGACCTACATGTGTCGGGATTAAACTAAATTAATGTAGTAAATCATACATGCGGGGACGGATTTTTTATTTTCGTCCAAGATAGCCACTTTTGGGGACGGAGTTTTATTTCGTCCATTGCAACAAGTTGGCATGTATGATTTGAAGACATTAGTTTAGGGAAATCTCGGCACATGAAAAACCGACTTGGTCACGGAGTGTTAAACCCTAGACTAGAATTGTGTGGTTTGTTCTCGGCTTGAATATGAGGCTCAAAGGTCACCCCCGGCATGTAGTCTTGAACTACGCCACGGGCTGAGGTTGACCGCTTCGAAAGAGTCAAGGTCGGGTGGAGCTTGAAACTTTCTAGGACGGGCCTCGACGGGTTTGGGGTTGGACTTGTGCTACTCGATAGTGAGCAATTGATAAGAATATGTGCATGTAGTGTGAGGTCTAACATGTGACAAAACATTTTTTTTTTCAAAAGAAATAAAAAAAAAAACAAATAAGCACATAATTACAACTTTCGAATCACTCGTGTGACCGATAAAAATAAACAGAAAGTAAAAAACTGTTTTGTGCAGGCCCGGTGCCCACACACTGTCAGAACCACTCTGTTCTGTTTTCTGTGCACTGTTCTGTTCTGGGAATGCGCCCAGAAGCGCGCGCATTGGGTGGCCTATGCGGAAGGCGCGCGCGGTAGATAAAGAGGGGCAGAGGCGCCCGATTCTGGGCAGTACCTGCGAATCCGTAGGTTCAAGGGATTGCCTTGACCCTAAATAAAAAATTCTTTCCCCTGCAGTAATTGTTAGCACAGAAACATGGAATTGAAGGACAAGAAAGGAGGCGGGCGATTCTGGTAATTGGGGTCGGACGCGCGCGCTTTAGGCCAAGAAGGCCAGAGGCGCGCGCTTCCCACCCTTTTTACCAGAATGCCCAGAAAACAGTAATAAGAACACCAAAAGTTAAGAACGCAAGTTTAACCCTCTAAATCGTCCCCAGCGGAGTCGCCACTGTAGATACCCCGGGAAACCAGAACTTGGCTAGAGCGGTGAATTATCCTAGGATGTCTAACTTGTTTTAGATTGTTTAGAGTCGCCACCTATGTTTTTAAAGGAACATAAGAAAAACCTAGAAATAGCCTAATTTATGTACAAAACCAGAGATTCGGGAGAGAAGGGTTCGGGGTTAGGTGACGGAGTGGGAAGTACTTAAACACCCACTCCGCCCCGCTTACGCGGGTCTTGCTACTATTGGTGTTCTAATATTTACACGTCCTTCAATTAATTAAATAGAAATGTGCTAACAATTGTGATGAGAAGAAAAGGGGAAATAAAGGGGAAATAAAATAGAATTGTTTTATTTATTTAATGATAAAGATTACATGTAACAAGTAACGTTAAAGAATTACATTAAGAGATGAAGAGAAATTAACATGGTGAATTAAAGTTAAGATTAAAATGTAGGGAGATAACCTTAACTAACTTCAATATGTGAAGTAGTCATGTTGGTCATGTCCCATTAATGGGGATTGCATACATCAAGAAGAAGAAAACAAAGGAAGAAAATGGAGTTGTACCTTGAGAAAGAGGACTTGGGACCTTGACTTGAAAGTGTTGTTGTTGTAATGAAATTGTTGTAGAACAATTTGTTGTATAAAAACTCTTGTTGGAGAATTTGTGTAGAGAATTGTGTATAGTGTAGGTGTAGTGAAAATATGAGATTAAGGTCCCAAGAGTGTAAAAAGTGTCAAAAAAGAGTCCCTTTCTAATGTTGAAGATGATGGTTTTTATAGGTAAAAAAGAGAGGGAAAGGTTGGAGGGAAATTGGTCAATCCATGTGAGATGGAATTGACCAATAGAAAATAAGATAAATGAATAAAAGAAAAATAAAATAAATAAAAGAAATCAAATAATAAATGAAAGAAATATTAGTTTTTGGGAAAAGGCTTAGAATTTGGGATTGGGAGTTAATGAGAAAAGGGGGGATGAATGTGGATGTAAAAAGGATTGTTTGTGATCAAGAAAAATGAGGGAAATAAGGTGCAATCCGTTACTGCCAAAGTGGGAAGCGCGCGAGTCCCGCTTTTGGGGCGAGACGCGCGCGCAGCCCGTTAACAGTTCCGGAAGCGCCCGCGGCAGAAAAGGACAGAATGACAGAATGACCCTAAAAGTTAACTCTGTTATGCAGTTTAGTCCAAAACTAACGGAATCAGTTAGGAACTTAACCGAATTAACAGAAATCAACAAAAATAAGTTAAATAAAAAATACTTTGTATGCAATCGGGGTGAGAGGTCCAAGGCGGGGTGTCTACACCACTTATTCTCTGAATAATCAACCTCGTAGATCCCTTCATCGGGAAACTGAGCTTCTGGTCTGGGCTCAAGATCAAGAGCCAAATCTGCAAGCTGGTCTGCTATCACCCTTCCTTTAATGGACTTAAGCGTTGCGTAAGTCATATCAAACTCGCTTAAGAGAAAATCCCACTTGGCCACTCGATTGGACATGGTTGGCCTTTCGAGGATGTACTTCACTGGATCCATTCGGGATATAATCTGGACAGGTAAGGATTGCAGATAAATTTTTAATCGCTGCGAGACCCAAACCAAACCGGTACATGCCTTTTCCAACGCTGAGTAGTTCAATTCACTCCCTTGTAGCTTTCTGCTAACAAAATAGGTGGCACTTTCCACCCAGGAGTCCTCCTTTTCTTGTGCAAGCATTGCTCCTACTGCAGTATCAGTAACTGTTAGGTACAGTCGTAAGGGTTTGTACGAATGAGGTGGCGCCAAGACCGGTGGGCTTGTCAAGTATTCTTTGACCTTTTCAAAAGAAATCTAGCATTCTTCATCCCATGATCGATCGGTGTCCTTTTTTAGGAGCTTAAAAAGCGGTTCACACATCATGGTTAACTGCCGCATGAATCTGCTAATGTATTGAATCCTTCCCAAGAAACCTTTCACCTCTTTTTGAGTTCGAGGTTGAGGCATTTCTGTGATGGCCTTTATTTTGTCGGGGTCGACTTCAATCCCTTTTTCAGTTACCAAGAAACCTAAGACTTTGCCTCGGACAGTACCGAATGTGCATTTAGCAGGATTCAATTTCATGTAGTACTTCCGCAACCTTTCGAAGAACTTTCTGAGGTCAATCAGATGCTGAGCGCCTTCTTCAACTGAGTGCACAATCATGTCATCCACGTAGATTTCAAGCTCTTTGTGGATCATGTCATAAAAAAGGGTCGTATCACCTCTTTGATAAGTGGTTCCGGCATTTTTAAGACCGAAAGGCATCACAGTATAGCAGAACGTCCCCCACGGGGTGATGAAGGAAGTTTTCTCTTGATCTTCTACTGCCATCTTAATTTGGTTATAACCCGCCATTCCATCAACGAACGACTTCACTTTGTGCATTGCAACCGAGTCCACCAAAATGTCAATATTTGGTAACGGGAAATCATCCTTCGGGCAAGCCTTGTTGAGGTCTCTGAAATCAACACATATCCGGACTTTGCCGTTCGCCTTTTCAACTGTGACCATATTGGACAACCATTGGGGATAATCCACAACTCGGATGAAGCCTACTTGTAGCAGCCTCTCAATCTCCTCTTTAACCTGAAGGGCCCACTGCGGCTTGATTATGCGTAGTTTCTGCTTGACCGGCTTGGCGTCAGGAAAGGTAGGAATTCGGTGTTCCACGATCGTCGGATCTAACCCTGGCATGTCTTCATACGACCAGGCAAACACATCAATAAATTCTTTGAGTAAACTGATCAGCTGTTCCCTGTCAGCCCCTTGCATGAAGGTCCCGATCTTCATTTCTTTGACTTCTTCATTCAGCCCCAGATTGATGGTAGACAGATTTTCCCCACAGGCTTCTAATTTTTGTTCCCCACACTGTTTTGCTAACCTTTTTAACTCAATTAAATAGTCTTTTTCATCTTGACTTATGTTTTTTAAAGATTCATGATTAACTTTAGTTGTTGTTAAATTTTCATTTGTTAAATCATTTTTTAAAATATTGGCAACTGAGGAGTAAGCGGAAATAGAGGAAACTTCATTCACAAAAGAGGGGAGTACAAGCTCGGCGACCGCGTCGAGGTCCTCGACAGTGAGGTCCTCTTCGGGAGTCCCGGAAACAACATTAGATAGCACAAAGGGTTCAAAAGCGGGGCCATCAGGGCGAACATAACCAAACTGCTCCACCAGAGTGTCAGTAGTAGCGAGCGGGCCAGTGGTTCTGGACCAGTTATTAAGTGGTGCCACTACCGGCTTGAGGTTCTTCACCGGGTCATAAGCTTCACCATTACCATTTTCGATCATAACCACATATCCGTCTTCAAGACCAATTCCTTCAAACAACCCGAAGACATCATCTTCTTCATTAATATTCCACAGAATAATCGGGTCCAGTTGCTTATAGGAACTGCCCACATCAAAGTTTTCATCGACCATCTTGATATTCTCAAATACTTCCCATCCAGCATGAGGCTTTTCATTAATGCCAATAACTGGCTCAAAAGGCATAACATACGTGACATCTTCAACTTTGCAAACAAAATATCCCTTCCAGGACTTTTCATAAGGACGGAGTGGGGGGAGCTTATAGGTCCTTCCACTTTTGATAGTAGTCTGTCTCTCCCTTTTATGACGTACAGCTTCGGCGATTTCGGCAGGAGTCGGTTTGTAGCCAAGCCCAAAAGGAAGGAAGAAAAATGGAACATCATCCTTGATAGGTTCAATACACCCTTGTTGCTCTTTTCTAAGCCCCATCATAGGCAGGAACTTCATCTTCTTGACCATATTCAAGGCCATTGCGTCTCCATACCTGGTCCGCTTTCTACCAGATCGGTCTCCTTGACATATTCAATAGCATTGATCCGAGCTTGTGGGATCACTTCAAAACCACTCAAGAAGATGCCAGTATCTTTGTGCTCAATTCCCAAAATCGAGAGGTCATGAACTTGCGTATCATCTTGGGCATGAACTACCACTACATGATTGTCGTGGATGAACTTGATGCACTGATGGTAGGAGGAAGCTACCCCTCTTACTCCATGGATCCAAGGGCGTCCCAAGAGTAGGATGAATGAGGACTTGATATCAATCACTTGAAATTCAATCGGCATGACAAGAGGGCCAATGGTGAGAGTGAGAAGGACAACACCCAGAACACAGCGACTGGTGCTATCGTAAGCACGAACCACTTGAGAAGATGGGGCCAAATCAGTTATCTTGATTCCCAAATCTGCGAGAACATGCACGGGGCATACATTTACTGAGGAGCCATTATCGATCAAAACACGAGCTAAGTGCTCACCTCCGACCCCAACTGTGATGTGCAGAGCCTCGACATGATTAAGACCAATTTTTGCTGCATCGAGATCGGTAAAAGTGATGATATTCCCAAAATGAATGTTGACGATCATGTGGACAAGGTCATTGGGAGAAGTCTCGATCGGGATGACAGCTTGAGCAAGAGCTTTAACCAGCACGTCTCGGTGCTCCTGTGAAGACGAGAGCAAACCCCAAATGGATATATTAGCATGGGTTTTCTTTAACTGGGTCAAGACCGGGTTCTCGGTGACCTTCTCTTTATGAGCGGGGACTTCTTCTTTATCCTTTCCCAATTCACTTGCCTCAGGATTTGGAGGCTGATAGGCTCTTCCCGAGCGAGTGAGGTGATTCACTGTTGGGTTTCGATCAGACATGCGCAGCGGAAATTAGTATTTAAAATTTTGAAACCCAAAGCCCATAGATCCGTTCATATGATTAAACCAAATACGACATGAGAATAAAGGAATAAACTAACCCTTGATGGCTATCAAATTCTCTTGGTCTTTGGTGGAGGTTTGAAGACTTGATCACGATCACAAAGCTTGAACACGAACTTTGAAGATGATGATTTTCACCCTCTAGCGGTATCCACACTTCGAACGAATGTCAAAGGAGCTTCTTTGATCTTGGTTGCTAGACCAAATTGTGAAACACTTTTTCACAATCAAAAGAACTATATGGAATTTATTTTGTGTATTATTTTGTTCCTCAACCAAGAATGTCTTGGAACAAAATAAACCCTCTCTCAAACTCTTTGAGACTCACAAAATCATTAGCATTGAGTGCTGGCCGAATTTGGTCTTTTATACACAAGTATGACCTATTCCAAATAGGAAACTTGTGTTAAAATCTGTCCAAAATTCGTTTCCTAATCAAATTAGGAATCTGCCACCCGACAGTACTGTGCGGCCGCCCAAAAGCCTTTGTGCGGTCGCACAACTATCTGAAGCAAAACTGGTACAAAACTGAGATAAGTGTGCGGCCGCCCAGTCCATACTGTGCGGTCGCCCACTTCTCAGAAAGTCCAGAATTTCCAAAATTCTAATGTAGTCCTTTTAAAGATTCGTTCTATTGTGTGTGACCCTCTAGGATTATACTAAGTTGGCAATGGGTTCAAACATGAAACCATAAGATATGATTAGGTTCTAGCAAACCGTCATACCTACCCAAATAGTATAACTAGATACAAGTTCGCATTCCTCTTAGAATATGTCATAATCCCTTTGTCCACGATGTCATTGAACACAAGTCATGGTCAAACGGTCAACTTGTTTTGTTCAATACTTTCTCGATTCCGAATATGTTGATAATCCAAATGACATTGATCCAATCAATTCATTTGAGTCTGGCCGAACATTTCATCAACATCATTCCTACGAGAGGCCCAAGCTTGACATCTCTCCGAGGAGGGACAAATCCATTTAGCTTATTATTCTTCCCTACGTGAATCCGATTATGCCAATCATACCCTTTATAACTACTCTGTTAAAAGTAGCGTTTGAATATGTCAAACATAATGTTCATCAAGTGGAAGACTATAATAACTTCATGTCTAAGGATTCAAATGACATAACTAATATGAGATATATGTATGACATAGACCATGACATAAATCTCATAAAGCGGGTCATGTCCAGTACCTTATTCCAAACAAGTACCCATAAATCTAACATCATCATCCCATGATCATTTAGCCTTTATACTAGTGCTTAACAAGTACTAGGGACGGAGATTATTATAAGTAAACATGAACAACAATAATAATCAAAACATCTCTTTATTGATATAAAATAAATGATAACAATTACAACGTTTATTAAACGTGCCTAGGGCACCACTACTAACAATCACATTTCCGCCAACCCAAGTGGCCTTTTTAACAGGGGCCTTTTGCTCCTTAACAGCTTTAGCACTAGACAAAATCGAATCCCAAGAGATCATATGGCATTCAAAATCTTCGGAGATAACAGGAGTTACAGTGTAATTCAAAGCTTTCTTCGGAACGATGAAACTAGTCCTTGAGTAGTTTCCTTCAAACTCGATCACATGGATCCCTGACAAGGGATTAGTCACCACATTTGGTTGGGGCGGCTTCTGAATGAGTCCATCGTCTATCATGTCTTGCAGAGTGTGTCTCAAACTCTAACATTCATTTGTCGCATGACCAGGTGATACGTGGTATGCACAATATTTACTTGCATCCCAATTCTTAGGAGGCGGATTAGGCGGGCGGTATCCTTCTATCGGCTTTAGTACTCCTTGGGCGACCAATCCTTGAAAGATAGTAGACAATGGAGCGCTGAATTTATCAAAATGGCGATCTCTCCGATTTCCACCATTCCTTCGCTGATCGGTGACAGAGTTCACAGACCCATCTTGATTATAACACGGAGGTGCCCTATTGTAGCTGCTCCGGCTTGGTCCCACATTGCTGTTCCAAAAAGGAGCAGGGGTCATGGCTGTTGGTGTTGGTGCCCTAGGCACGTTTGTTAAACGTTGTATAAGTTATCATTTTATTCATAATAATAAAGAGATAATAAGATTATTATTATGGCTCGTGTTTGCTTATAATAATCTCCGTCCCTAGAGCTTGTTAAGCACTAGTATAAAGGCTAAAAGATAATGGGATGATCATGGTAGATTTATGGGTACTTGTTTGGAACAAGGTACTGGACATGACCCGCTGTATGAGATTTATGTCATGGTCGATGTCATATATAAATCTCATATTAGTTATGTCATTTGAATCCTTAGACATGAAGTTATTATAGTCTTCCACTTGATGAACATTATGTTTGACATATTCAAACGCTGCCTTAACACGGTAGTTATAAAGGGTATGATTGGCATGATTGGATTCACGTAGGGAAGAATAATAAGCCAAATGGATTTGTCCCTCTTCGGAGAGATGTCAAGCTTGGGCCCCTCGAAGGAATGATGTTGGTGAAATGTTTGGCCAAACTCAAATGGATTGACTGGATCAATGTCATTTGGATTATCAACATATTCGGGATCGAGAAAAGTTTTGAACAAAACAAGTTGACTTGTTGACCATGACTTGTGTTCAAAGACATCGTGGACAAAGGGATTATGACATGTTCTAAAAGGAATGCGAACTTGTATCTAGTTACACTATTTGGGTAGGTATGACGGTTTGCTAGAACCTAATCATATCTTATGGGTTCATGTTTGAACCCATTGCCAACTTAGTGTAATCCTAGAGGGTCACACACAAATAGAACGAATTGTAAAGGACTAAATGGGAATTATGGAAAAATATCAGTGTTTTGGCTCTGGCACGGTCGTGCGCCTTAAAATGGCACGGTCGTGCCATAAATCCAAACCAAGGCAAAACCTGTCGGCATGTTTGGCACGACCGTGCCAAGAAGACAAGCACGACCGTGCCGAAAATTGTCGATATGGGGGAATCATGCGGACCTTATGGCACGACCGTGCCAGATTATAGGGCACGACCGTGCCAGTCAAGTCGGCCAGAGTTCCTTGTTGCCTAATTTGGTGACGGGATTTATGGTTCCTAAGTCCTTAAGGGTTAAGGATTAGGACCTATAAAAGGATTCTTTCAGCAGCCATTAGACAGATGATTATGTGTGCCTCCAAAGGGTTTTGGGAGGTTATTTTCTTGTTCTAAGATCCCAAAAGTGAAGAACAAGAATATTCATAATTCCATATAGTTCATACAATTGTGAAAGCGTGTTTCATAATTTGGTCTAGCAACCAAGATCAAGTGTTCTTGATATTCGTTCGTGGTGTGGATACCGCTAGAGGGTGAAACTTATCATCTTCATAGTTTGTGATTCTTGCTTTGTTCGTGATCAAGATTTCAAGCCTCCATCGAATTCAAGGTTGCAAAATCAAAGGCATCAAGGGTTAGTATTCTAGTATTCATTATGTTGTATTTGACTTAATCATATGAATGGATCTATGGCCTTTGGGTTTCATAAATTTTAAATGCTTAATTCCGCTGCGCATGTTACTACGAAACCCAACAGTGGTATCAGAGCCCCGTTCATGTTGATTATTTCAATACTAAGATCATGTTGTGTGTATATAAATTGTTTATGTGCCTAGCATGATTTGAATATTGGGATTATGATGTTTATGTGGTCTATGCGTTTTATGTGGTTTTTTGTTTTATAAACTTTAATCGCACTGTTCAATCGCAATTAAAATTATGGTGGATTTAAAATTGTTTGGATTATCAATTTTTGATTGGATCAAAGCTTTGATATTCTAGAGATTCAAGAATAAATCGTTTATTCAAGGTTTTGATGATCATGGTGATTGGATCACCAAGAACACCAAATCCTAATTGAATCGGGAAAAACAATTTTGAGATAAATTTTGGAACTTTAAAAATTTGGATTTTTCGCAAGGGGTCCGACCGGACCCAAGCCTTGACCCGGCCGGACCTAGGGTTTGGCGCGGGGGTAGGGTTTGGGTTTTGGGTGTGGATCTTGGGTTTAAATCTCCTATTTGTTTTAGTCTTGTGATTCTAAGATTAGTTCAAGGTTTGGATGGCTAATCTACGTTCATCGAGATTGTGTTTCCCAAACTTGATCGCAATCAAGGTTTCAAAGATAAAACGAAATTAGAATTATGAAAAGTTCATAATTGCTAAAATTGAGAAACAAAGTTCTTGATTCAATGATTGGAGATCCATGTGGAATTGCGAATGCAATTGGCCTACGTTCATCGAGACCATCTATTGCTTAGTTTTGGCCACATGGACTACTTTCTTGGTTTCTTGAATTAGTGCGGAATTGTGGTTGCCAATGGCTTAGTTCGGCCGCACTTCTTGTTGTCTTGATTTGGAGATGATGACCAAAGTTCAAATAATCTCATCCTCATAATCATAGAGAAACTAATGACAAATAAATATTATGCTTAAATTAATGGAGATTAATTTAGTGGCTAAACTTGATGCGTAACATGTTTATCTTGTGTGCTCATAAATGTGTTGTATGCTATATGGTGATGAACCTTCAAAGAAAGTTTTAAGTTCTTTTTGCCATGCCATGATTAAAACACTTGTTTATATATGGGTGATTTTGATGAGGGTTCGCCTCCGCGAGGTGCATTAATTTTATTCATGTATGAGCAAGATGAGGTTCATTAATTCAATGTGGGCTTGCCTCCGCAAGGTGCATTAAATTGAATGGTTCCTATACGTTTAAAATGGTTGAACTTAATAAGGCGTCAAAACGGTTTTGGGCCTAGGCAAAAGATGAGATTAAACATGCTTTCGAAATTGGATCCCTAAGAATCATATGAGATATGATTGACAAGAAATTGTCTACCTAATTAATTTGATTTTGAGCGGTCCGCCTCCGTGGACTCAAAGTTAAATTAAAATTGGATCTTAGCCCAATATCAAAAGAGTCTCATGAAAGGATCTAAGAGTCATATGAGATATGATTGACAGGGTTGTCTACCTAATTAATTTAGTTTTGAGCGGTCCGCTTCCGTGGACTCAAAATTAAATTAAAGCTGGATCTTAGCCCATTTAAATTATATTATACATTGGATGTATAAGAAGGTTATATAATTTAGTGGGAGTATTTTTGGAAAATACATTATTTATCTCTTTAATGAGATTGGTACTTGTAAAATTTTGGAAATTTTGCATGAGTTGTAGATAATGACAACTAACTTCGTTGCGATCAATCCTTGTTAAGGATAAAGCTTCAAAAGAATGGTACAAACTTCATGGATTGGATCCTGAGCCTAAGAATGGTTCTAAGGCAAGAAGATGGGTTGTACATTCTTGATGGGCCTATTCCTAAAGAACCCAAAGCCGGAATAGACAATCACAAGAATCATGAGTATGATTCTAGGAATGTGAGTTGTCTTATGCTCGCGATTATGTGCTCAAAACTCCAACAAAGTTTGGAACTTGTAGAAGCCTATTAGATAGGCGTGGAGTTGAGTTACATGTTTCAAAGAGAAATCTAGGCAAGAGAGGTATAAAACCATTATTACATTCACTTCTTGCAAAAGGAGTAAAGGGCAATAAGTGGAACCTCACATGCTTAAGATAAAGGCTACGTAGAGCATCTTGAGAAACTTGGTTGTCCAATTGGATTGGAACAAGCCATGGATCTCATTCTTGATTCGTTGTTTAAATGTTATGATCACTTAGTGATGGAATATAACATGCTTAAAATGAATAAGAATTTCTTCGAATTGCATTAACATGCTGAAAAACTGCGAAGATGAAGATATTGGAGAATGGTTCTCCAATGCTCATAGTTCATGATGGAAAGAGGCCAAATGCCAAAAGAAAAGTAAGACAAGAGTTGTCAAACCTAAAGGAAATAATTTTGGTTATAATAATAACTCTAATAGATGCAATTTGGTAAAATGGCAATTGGATTGACCATTTAGAATTGTAGTCAAAATTCTGGGTGATCAATAAAAGAATGGTAGTGGGACTACCACTCGGAATATTTATGTTATAAATTATTCTTTCTAAATTTAATTATTGGGTATTGGATACCAGAATAATTAGTAAGATGAAAGACTACTTATAGTAAAGTTTTATCTACAAACAGTAATGATGCAATGGTTGCAACATTGTTCGTAGAACACTTGTAAAGTGACTGATGAAGTAGAAAACATTATTTTGTTATAAGATAATGAAGGATATTAATTTCTTATTTGGAATAAGAAAAGTGCTTTATTTATTATGATTTACTTCATTGTGTTATCATATAAATAAATCTTATATCCTAAATCTTGAAGAACAAAATAATAAAGACTATAACATAAATAATTAAAATTCTTTATGCATTATTGTTTTGATCAAATAAATGAGAAATGCATATCTAAAATTCTATGGGACAGAGTTTTAAGTCATATGATTTGGAATCACATGATTTATGCAAATCTTATTTACTTGGATCAAGACATCTTTTACTATGATTGGTAAAACGGATAATGTCTTAATTGACCTAATACATTTTGATGTGTATGGTGCATTAAGAAGAAATGCTAAAAGAGAATTTTGGTTATACTTGGTAAAACTATTCAAAAATTATGATTGGATCATGATGATGAATAATTAAACCGAAAATTTGACAGTCATCATTAAAGTTGTGGAATGGTTTCACAAATTAACTTCACTAAGAATATCATTCTAAATGATATGTCTGCGTGGAAGTATAAGAACCTTATTGGATATGGTTCATAAGATGATAAAATCAAAAATTGATCTTCCATTATTTGTTTTGGGGTTATGTATTATAAACTGCTATAACTACACTAATTTGAGTTCCATCAAAAAGGTTAAATGATGAAAGAAAACTCGGTTTGTCTTTCGTAAAGATTTAAGATGGTGAGACCTTTTGGAAATGAGCTGTTTGGGACACACTCACATTTAAATCCAATAAATATACTTTCATGGGATATCCTAAGGAAGCTTGAGGATAACAATTTTACTCATAAGAAACAAATGGTTTGTTGATTATGATGATACTTTTCTAGATAAATGGTTTATCTCTAAAAGAATCAGTGGGAGTAAAATGTATCTCGAATGGTTCGAGACCTAGAAAATATATATTTTAACCTAAGATGGAAGCTGAACAAGTTATCACAAGGAGTCGTGAAAAGTCTGTTCAAAAGATACACAAGAACTTGCGTATGTGATAGGACACAATCTATTGCAAGAAATATTGGATATTTCGAAATAGAAAGTGTTGAGGTAAAGTTCATTTGGAATGAAGTATTTACCATCTATCAAAGATGCAATGTCAACTCCACATATTTAGATTAATGACTTGGAGTCATGAAATCTAAAAGGCAACCCATGTGTAATAATCAAGTTTGGAACTTGATCATTCTAACCTAAGGTGTAAAAACCAAAGGAGAGGAATGAGTTTTCTTGGAGAAAATTTTACATGGATAGCAAAGAAATTTACTAGAATTCTCGTAGTCACATGTTTATATTTGGAATATGAAAATTGACAAAATGATGTCAAAACAAGTGTTCCTCAACGGGAACTCACTTAAGGATGTATTGGATACAATCTAAAGGTTTTGACAGTCAAAGAAAATTCTGATAAATTATGAAAGTTGCAGAAATCCACTGGATGGATTAAAGCAAACTTGTGGGAGTTGGAATCTCCGTTTTGATAAATCAAAAGAGTTTGACTTGATCAATAACGAAGATGAACCTTGTATACATAAGAAGATTAGTGGGAGCATAGTGATATTCCTTAAATTAAATATGTGGATAACATATTGCTCATTGGAAACGACATTCCTACACGTTAGTCTGCAAAGATTTTGTTAAGAAAGTGTTTCGCAATAAAGAATATGGATGAAACTGCATATGTCCTTGGCATTAAGATCTATAGAGATAGATCAAAGAAGCTAATTGATTAAGCCAAAGTACATACATTGACAAAGTCATTAGAAGATTCCGCAAAGAAAATTCTAAGAGAGGACGGTTGTTAATGTTACATGTAGTTTTCTATGCAAAGACTCAAATGTCCTGAGACAAATGATGAGCATGAGAAGAATGAATGGGATGCAATTTGCTTCGGCAATTGGATCCATCATACCATGATAAGTACTAAGCCGGATATATCTAAATGCTTGGAGCATGACGAGTAGATATTAATCCGACAACCGGTGAGAATCACTGGATGGCTGTGAAACAATTCTTAAAGTACTTAAGAAGGACTAAAGATTTGTTTTGATCTATGGAGGGATGGAAGATGATCTCGTCGTATATGAGTACACGGATGCATACTTCCAAACTGACAAAGATAATAGAAAAATCGCAATCGAGTTTTATAACTAATGGTGAAGCTGTAAGTTGGAATGGTTCCAATCAGAGTACATTCACTAATTCTATGACTAAAACTAAGTATATCGCTGCATAGGGTGCTGCAAAGGAAGTTGTTTGGATTAAGAAGTTCATTGGTGAACTTAAGATGGTTCCTAGTATTGCTAATCCAATAGACCATATTAGTGATAATAGTGGTGCTATTGATCAAGCAAAGGAACCAAGAGCACATCCCAAATCCGAACACATACTTAGGCGTTCTCTTATCGTTCGAGAAATCGTTGATAAGGGAGACGTACATATATGCAAAGTACCTACTAATGATAACGTTACGGACACACTAAACAATGGGACTTCCACAAGCTAAGACATGATGGTCATGTTAGGTCCATGGGTATTGGATACCTAGGGAATTGGGCCTAGGGCAAGTGGGGGATTGTTGGTGTTGGTGCCCTAGGCACGTTTGTTAAACGTTGTATAAGTTATCATTTTATTCATAATAATAAAGAGATAATAAGATTATTATTATGGCTCGTGTTTGCTTATAATAATCTCCGTCCCTAGAGCTTGTTAAGCACTAGTATAAAGGCTAAATGATAATGGGATGATAATGGTAGATTTATGGGTATTTGTTTGGAACAAGGTACTGGACATGACCCGCTGTATGAGATTTATGTCATGGTCGATGTCATATATAAATCTCATATTAGTTATGTCATTTGAATCCTTAGACATGAATTTATTATAGTCTTCCACTTGATGAACATTATGTTTGACATATTCAAACGCTGCCTTAACACGGTAGTTATAAAGGGTATGATTGGCATGATTGGATTCACGTAGGGAAGAATAATAAGCCAAATGGATTTGTCCCTCTTCGGAGAGATGTCAAGCTTGGGCCCCTCGAAGGAATGATGTTGGTGAAATGTTTGGCCAAACTCAAATGGATTGACTGGATCAATGTCATTTGGATTATCAACATATTCGGGATCGAGAAAAGTTTTGAACAAAACAAGTTGACTTGTTGACCATGACTTGTGTTCAAAGACATCGTGGACAAAGGGATTATGACATGTTCTAAAAGGAATGCGAACTTGTATCTAGTTACACTATTTGGGTAGGTATGACGGTTTGCTAGAACCTAATCATATCTTATGGGTTCATGTTTGAACCCATTGCCAACTTAGTGTAATCCTAGAGGGTCACACACAAATAGAACGAATTGTAAAGGACTAAATGGGAATTATGGAAAAATATCAGTGTTTTGGCTCTGGCACGGTCGTGCGCCTTAAAATGGCACGGTCGTGCCATAAATCCAAACCAAGGCAAAACCTGTCGGCATGTTTGGCACGACCGTGCCAAGAAGACAAGCACGACCGTGCCGAAAATTGTCGATATGGGGGAATCATGCGGACCTTATGGCACGACCGTGCCAGATTATAGGGCACGACCGTGCCAGTCAAGTCGGCCAGAGTTCCTTGTTGCCTAATTTGGTGACGGGATTTATGGTTCCTAAGTCCTTAAGGGTTAAGGATTAGGACCTATAAAAGGATTCTTTCAGCAGCCATTAGACAGATGATTATGTGTGCCTCCAAAGGGTTTTGGGAGGTTATTTTCTTGTTCTAAGATCCCAAAAGTGAAGAACAAGAATATTCATAATTCCATATAGTTCATACAATTGTGAAAGCGTGTTTCATAATTTGGTCTAGCAACCAAGATCAAGTGTTCTTGATATTCGTTCGTGGTGTGGATACCGCTAGAGGGTGAAACTTATCATCTTCATAGTTTGTGATTCTTGCTTTGTTCGTGATCAAGATTTCAAGCCTCCATCGAATTCAAGGTTGCAAAATCAAAGGCATCAAGGGTTAGTATTCTAGTATTCATTATGTTGTATTTGACTTAATCATATGAATGGATCTATGGCCTTTGGGTTTCATAAATTTTAAATGCTTAATTCCGCTGCGCATGTTACTACGAAACCCAACAGTGGTATCAGAGCCCCGTTCATGTTGATTATTTCAATACTAAGATCATGTTGTGTGTATATAAATTGTTTATGTGCCTAGCATGATTTGAATATTGGGATTATGATGTTTATGTGGTCTATGCGTTTTATGTGGTTTTTTGTTTTATAAACTTTAATCGCACTGTTCAATCGCAATTAAAATTATGGTGGATTTAAAATTGTTTGGATTATCAATTTTTGATTGGATCAAAGCTTTGATATTCTAGAGATTCAAGAATAAATCGTTTATTCAAGGTTTTGATGATCATGGTGATTGGATCACCAAGAACACCAAATCCTAATTGAATCGGGAAAAACAATTTTGAGATAAATTTTGGAACTTTAAAAATTTGGATTTTTCGCAAGGGGTCCGACCGGACCCAAGCCTTGACCCGGCCGGACCTAGGGTTTGGCGCGGGGGTAGGGTTTGGGTTTTGGGTGTGGATCTTGGGTTTAAATCTCCTATTTGTTTTAGTCTTGTGATTCTAAGATTAGTTCAAGGTTTGGATGGCTAATCTACGTTCATCGAGATTGTGTTTCCCAAACTTGATCGCAATCAAGGTTTCAAAGATAAAACGAAATTAGAATTATGAAAAGTTCATAATTGCTAAAATTGAGAAACAAAGTTCTTGATTCAATGATTGGAGATCCATGTGGAATTGCGAATGCAATTGGCCTACGTTCATCGAGACCATCTATTGCTTAGTTTTGGCCACATGGACTACTTTCTTGGTTTCTTGAATTAGTGCGGAATTGTGGTTGCCAATGGCTTAGTTCGGCCGCACTTCTTGTTGTCTTGATTTGGAGATGATGACCAAAGTTCAAATAATCTCATCCTCATAATCATAGAGAAACTAATGACAAATAAATATTATGCTTAAATTAATGGAGATTAATTTAGTGGCTAAACTTGATGCGTAACATGTTTATCTTGTGTGCTCATAAATGTGTTGTATGCTATATGGTGATGAACCTTCAAAGAAAGTTTTAAGTTCTTTTTGCCATGCCATGATTAAAACACTTGTTTATATATGGGTGATTTTGATGAGGGTTCGCCTCCGCGAGGTGCATTAATTTTATTCATGTATGAGCAAGATGAGGTTCATTAATTCAATGTGGGCTTGCCTCCGCAAGGTGCATTAAATTGAATGGTTCCTATACGTTTAAAATGGTTGAACTTAATAAGGCGTCAAAACGGTTTTGGGCCTAGGCAAAAGATGAGATTAAACATGCTTTCGAAATTGGATCCCTAAGAATCATATGAGATATGATTGACAAGAAATTGTCTACCTAATTAATTTGATTTTGAGCGGTCCGCCTCCGTGGACTCAAAGTTAAATTAAAATTGGATCTTAGCCCAATATCAAAAGAGTCTCATGAAAGGATCTAAGAGTCATATGAGATATGATTGACAGGGTTGTCTACCTAATTAATTTAGTTTTGAGCGGTCCGCCTCCGTGGACTCAAAATTAAATTAAAGCTGGATCTTAGCCCATTTAAATTATATTATACATTGGATGTATAAGAAGGTTATATAATTTAGTGGGAGTATTTTTGGAAAATACATTATTTATCTCTTTAATGAGATTGGTACTTGTAAAATTTTGGAAATTTTGCATGAGTTGTAGATAATGACAACTAACTTCGTTGCGATCAATCCTTGTTAAGGAGAAAGCTTCAAAAGAATGGTACAAACTTCATGGATTGGATCCTGAGCCTAAGAATGGTTCTAAGGCAAGAAGATGGGTTGTACATTCTTGATGGGCCTATTCCTAAAGAACCCAAAGCCGGAATAGACAATCACAAGAATCATGAGTATGATTCTAGGAATGTGAGTTGTCTTATGCTCGCGATTATGTGCTCAAAACTCCAACAAAGTTTGGAACTTGTAGAAGCCTATTAGATAGGCGTGGAGTTGAGTTACATGTTTCAAAGAGAAATCTAGGCAAGAGAGGTATAAAACCATTATTACATTCACTTCTTGCAAAAGGAGTAAAGGGCAATAAGTGGAACCTCACATGCTTAAGATAAAGGCTACGTAGAGCATCTTGAGAAACTTGGTTGTCCAATTGGATTGGAACAAGCCATGGATCTCATTCTTGATTCGTTGTTTAAATGTTATGATCACTTAGTGATGGAATATAACATGCTTAAAATGAATAAGAATTTCTTCGAATTGCATTAACATGCTGAAAAACTGCGAAGATGAAGATATTGGAGAATGGTTCTCCAATGCTCATAGTTCATGATGGAAAGAGGCCAAATGACAAAAGAAAAGTAAGACAAGAGTTGTCAAACCTAAAGGAAATAATTTTGGTTATAATAATAACTCTAATAGATGCAATTTGGTAAAATGGCAATTGGATTGACCATTTAGAATTGTAGTCAAAATTCTGGGTGATCAATAAAAGAATGGTAGTGGGACTACCACTCGGAATATTTATGTTATAAATTATTCTTTCTAAATTTAATTATTGGGTATTGGATACCAGAATAATTAGTAAGATGAAAGACTACTTATAGTAAAGTTTTATCTACAAACAGTAATGATGCAATGGTTGCAACATTGTTCGTAGAACACTTGTAAAGTGACTGATGAAGTAGAAAACATTATTTTGTTATAAGATAATGAAGGATATTAATTTCTTATTTGGAATAAGAAAAGTGCTTTATTTATTATGATTTACTTCATTGTGTTATCATATAAATAAATCTTATATCCTAAATCTTGAAGAACAAAATAATAAAGACTATAACATAAATAATTAAAATTCTTTATGCATTATTGTTTTGATCAAATAAATGAGAAATGCATATCTAAAATTCTATGGGACAGAGTTTTAAGTCATATGATTTGGAATCACATGATTTATGCAAATCTTATTTACTTGGATCAAGACATCTTTTACTATGATTGGTAAAACGGATAATGTCTTAATTGACCTAATACATTTTGATGTGTATGGTGCATTAAGAAGAAATGCTAAAAGAGAATTTTGGTTATACTTGGTAAAACTATTCAAAAATTATGATTGGATCATGATGATGAATAATTAAACCGAAAATTTGACAGTCATCATTAAAGTTGTGGAATGGTTTCACAAATTAACTTCACTAAGAATATCATTCTAAATGATATGTCTGCGTGGAAGTATAAGAACCTTATTGGATATGGTTCATAAGATGATAAAATCAAAAATTGATCTTCCATTATTTGTTTTGGGGTTATGTATTATAAACTGCTATAACTACACTAATTTGAGTTCCATCAAAAAGGTTAAATGATGAAAGAAAACTCGGTTTGTCTTTCGTAAAGATTTAAGATGGTGAGACCTTTTGGAAATGAGCTGTTTGGGACACACTCACATTTAAATCCAATAAATATACTTTCATGGGATATCCTAAGGAAGCTTGAGGATAACAATTTTACTCATAAGAAACAAATGGTTTGTTGATTATGATGATACTTTTCTAGATAAATGGTTTATCTCTAAAAGAATCAGTGGGAGTAAAATGTATCTCGAATGGTTCGAGACCTAGAAAATATATATTTTAACCTAAGATGGAAGCTGAACAAGTTATCACAAGGAGTCGTGAAAAGTCTGTTCAAAAGATACACAAGAACTTGCGTATGTGATAGGACACAATCTATTGCAAGAAATATTGGATATTTCGAAATAGAAAGTGTTGAGGTAAAGTTCATTTGGAATGAAGTATTTACCATCTATCAAAGATGCAATGTCAACTCCACATATTTAGATTAATGACTTGGAGTCATGAAATCTAAAAGGCAACCCATGTGTAATAATCAAGTTTGGAACTTGATCATTCTAACCTAAGGTGTAAAAACCAAAGGAGAGGAATGAGTTTTCTTGGAGAAAATTTTACATGGATAGCAAAGAAATTTACTAGAATTCTCGTAGTCACATGTTTATATTTGGAATATGAAAATTGACAAAATGATGTCAAAACAAGTGTTCCTCAACGGGAACTCACTTAAGGATGTATTGGATACAATCTAAAGGTTTTGACAGTCAAAGAAAATTCTGATAAATTATGAAAGTTGCAGAAATCCACTGGATGGATTAAAGCAAACTTGTGGGAGTTGGAATCTCCGTTTTGATAAATCAAAAGAGTTTGACTTGATCAATAACGAAGATGAACCTTGTATACATAAGAAGATTAGTGGGAGCATAGTGATATTCCTTAAATTAAATATGTGGATAACATATTGCTCATTGGAAACGACATTCCTACACGTTAGTCTGCAAAGATTTTGTTAAGAAAGTGTTTCGCAATAAAGAATATGGATGAAACTGCATATGTCCTTGGCATTAAGATCTATAGAGATAGATCAAAGAAGCTAATTGATTAAGCCAAAGTACATACATTGACAAAGTCATTAGAAGATTCCGCAAAGAAAATTCTAAGAGAGGACGGTTGTTAATGTTACATGTAGTTTTCTATGCAAAGACTCAAATGTCCTGAGACAAATGATGAGCATGAGAAGAATGAATGGGATGCAATTTGCTTCGGCAATTGGATCCATCATACCATGATAAGTACTAAGCCGGATATATCTAAATGCTTGGAGCATGACGAGTAGATATTAATCCGACAACCGGTGAGAATCACTGGATGGCTGTGAAACAATTCTTAAAGTACTTAAGAAGGACTAAAGATTTGTTTTGATCTATGGAGGGATGGAAGATGATCTCGTCGTATATGAGTACACGGATGCATACTTCCAAACTGACAAAGATAATAGAAAAATCGCAATCGAGTTTTATAACTAATGGTGAAGCTGTAAGTTGGAATGGTTCCAATCAGAGTACATTCACTAATTCAATGACTAAAACTAAGTATATCGCTGCATAGGGTGCTGCAAAGGAAGTTGTTTGGATTAAGAAGTTCATTGGTGAACTTAAGATGGTTCCTAGTATTGCTAATCCAATAGACCATATTAGTGATAATAGTGGTGCTATTGATCAAGCAAAGGAACCAAGAGCACATCCCAAATCCGAACACATACTTAGGCGTTCTCTTATCGTTCGAGAAATCGTTGATAAGGGAGACGTACATATATGCAAAGTACCTACTAATGATAACGTTACGGACACACTAAACAATGGGACTTCCACAAGCTAAGACATGATGGTCATGTTAGGTCCATGGGTATTGGATACCTAGGGAATTGGGCCTAGGGCAAGTGGGGGATTGTTGGTGTTGGTGCCCTAGGCACGTTTGTTAAACGTTGTATAAGTTATCATTTTATTCATAATAATAAAGAGATAATAAGATTATTATTATGGCTCGTGTTTGCTTATAATAATCTCCGTCCCTAGAGCTTGTTAAGCACTAGTATAAAGGCTAAATGATAATGGGATGATAATGGTAGATTTATGGGTATTTGTTTGGAACAAGGTACTGGACATGACCCGCTGTATGAGATTTATGTCATGGTCGATGTCATATATAAATCTCATATTAGTTATGTCATTTGAATCCTTAGACATGAATTTATTATAGTCTTCCACTTGATGAACATTATGTTTGACATATTCAAACGCTGCCTTAACACGGTAGTTATAAAGGGTATGATTGGCATGATTGGATTCACGTAGGGAAGAATAATAAGCCAAATGGATTTGTCCCTCTTCGGAGAGATGTCAAGCTTGGGCCCCTCGAAGGAATGATGTTGGTGAAATGTTTGGCCAAACTCAAATGGATTGACTGGATCAATGTCATTTGGATTATCAACATATTCGGGATCGAGAAAAGTTTTGAACAAAACAAGTTGACTTGTTGACCATGACTTGTGTTCAAAGACATCGTGGACAAAGGGATTATGACATGTTCTAAAAGGAATGCGAACTTGTATCTAGTTACACTATTTGGGTAGGTATGACGGTTTGCTAGAACCTAATCATATCTTATGGGTTCATGTTTGAACCCATTGCCAACTTAGTGTAATCCTAGAGGGTCACACACAAATAGAACGAATCGTAAAGGACTAAATGGGAATTATGGAAAAATATCAGTGTTTTGGCTCTGGCACGGTCGTGCGCCTTAAAATGGCACGGTCGTGCCATAAATCCAAACCAAGGCAAAACCTGTCGGCATGTTTGGCACGACCGTGCCAAGAAGACAAGCACGACCGTGCCGAAAATTGTCGATATGGGGGAATCATGCGGACCTTATGGCACGACCGTGCCAGATTATAGGGCACGACCGTGCCAGTCAAGTCGGCCAGAGTTCCTTGTTGCCTAATTTGGTGACGGGATTTATGGTTCCTAAGTCCTTAAGGGTTAAGGATTAGGACCTATAAAAGGATTCTTTCAGCAGCCATTAGACAGATGATTATGTGTGCCTCCAAAGGGTTTTGGGAGGTTATTTTCTTGTTCTAAGATCCCAAAAGTGAAGAACAAGAATATTCATAATTCCATATAGTTCTTACAATTGTGAAAGCGTGTTTCATAATTTGGTCTAGCAACCAAGATCAAGTGTTCTTGATATTCGTTCGTGGTGTGGATACCGCTAGAGGGTGAAACTTATCATCTTCATAGTTCGTGATTCTTGCTTTGTTCGTGATCAAGATTTCAAGCCTCCATCGAATTCAAGGTTGCAAAATCAAAGGCATCAAGGGTTAGTATTCTAGTATTCATT
This sequence comes from Campanula takesimana, assembly GCA_026119855.1. Classification (NCBI taxonomy): domain Eukaryota; kingdom Viridiplantae; phylum Streptophyta; class Magnoliopsida; order Asterales; family Campanulaceae; genus Campanula; species Campanula takesimana. Next base: position 1,137,097 of record JAOWBW010000188.1, read on the forward strand.
ATGTTGTATTTGACTTAATCATATGAATGGATCTATGGACTTTGGGTTTCATAAATTTTAAATGCTTAATTTCGCTGCGCATGTTACTACGAAACCCAACAGTGGCAACATTGTTCACAACTGGTGCCGGGGCTTTAGCAGCGGATCGGAATCTGTAGGAGCTAGGAGAAGAATCTAGCTTGATCACCCCAGTTCGGACATCTTCGTCAATACGAGAACCCACATCAAGAATAGAAGCAAAATCTGGAAACGGGAGATATTTCATCTTATCTGCATACACCGGCTGAAGATTCTTAAGGAAAATACGAGGTTGCTCGGCACTTTTAGGCCTCTCCAGAGTTTGAGCAACTTTCTTCCTCCACCTACTTGCAAATTCAGAAAAGGATTCCTTCTCACGCTGAGTACACGAATCGAGGTCACGATGGCTCTTCTCCCACTTGGAGTTATCTTTGTATCGCTTCTGGAATTCATCCACGAGCTTCCCCCAATTATCAACCAGATTGGCATCCACAGTCATAAACCACTGCTTAGCGGCTCCTACCAAAGTCAGATGGAATTTGGAGGCCATCGCACCAACATTAGCCCCACGAGACTGCATTGCATGAGCGTAAGATTTCAGGTGGGCCATTGGGCAACCTGTACCATCAAATTTCTCCACATCGGGCATTTTGAATTTAGGAGGCAGAACAGCAAATGGAGATAATTTCAAGGAATCTGCAGAAAACTCCCCTTTATTCATGACCTTTCTCAACATTTCTTTCATTTCGCTCATTTCAATCTCAGCTTTAGTAAGGGGTACATATGGGACACCCTTGTAGAACGCTTCCATTTGGCGGACTAGGTTAGATCTTGCCCCTGGGAAGTTCCTTGATTAATCTGAGAGGCACCGCTAGCAAACGCACCATAAGCGTTGGGCTGCTGATTCGGATACAGAGTCTGCATATACTGAGCAAAGGCATTATGATCAGGCGGATACTGAGACGGATGCACAGCAAAATTTGCTGGATTCGGGATGAAGGGCTGGTGAGTGCCACTGAAGTCTGGATGAGCCACATTACCCTGAGGAGGGATGTTCTGGTGATGACTCTGGCCGATGGTGTTGCTACCAATAGGATTCAAGTTGATGGTAGGGATGCCACTTCCATTGGGACCTGTATTGCCATTGGGATTAGGATTGGGAACCCCATTTCCGGTCCGATTAACGTTCGGATCGCCATTGGGATTTCTATTGGGGTTGCCATTGGGAGCCCCATTACTATTCTGATTCTGCATCTGCACAAGTGTAGCCAGTAGCTCATCTTGCTGAATCCTCATCTGACCCAACACATTCTGCTCCAACCATGCTTGAAGACCTGGTGGCGGCACATAGGCTTCCTCTTTTCCTTCCTGGGCCATTGCAATAGCTTCTTCGGTTACAGGCACTGTCTCGGCAACTCGAATCAACCTCCCCTTACTGTTTCTAGCTCCCCCTTTCCAAGTAGATGCCAGGCTTAGAGTATCTGAAAGGGATGGTGTTTAGGGCTGATTAGAGAGTGAAAAGGATCGAGATTTTCCGAGTTTGATTCAAAAGGAGTTGAAAAATCAAAATCAATCCTAGAATGCCGGATAAGCACTTGCTTTATTTTGACATGTTTTTGCATGAATCTTGGAATAGTGGATACCATCTCCAAAGTATAGGACCAACGTTTTTCACTTGTACTGTACTATTGGCCGTCCGAGCCCCTAGCGAAGGGCCTATACTCTTTCTGGGATCCACCATTCGGTTACGGTCTATGTGAGGGTCTTGACAATTTCAAGTCAATCCAAGAATTTCAACATGATATCCACAATTGAGGTCGATTATAACCTTTTGGGAATTCATAGGATTGAAGTAAAATTGTTTAGACAAAAACCGACATGAAGTCTGTGACGTGTTATTTTCGAAAGAATATGGACATCGCATTTCGGCTTTTGAAGCTTGGCTTACATCCATCACAGCGACCGTAGGCGCTGCTAAGGGGGAAACAGTATACCGTTGACCCTATGGGGAAGTCAAGTGAGCTCCCTTATGCCCCAGGTTTACCGTCTCGGGTTTGAGATTCTAAGACGCTTTTCAAAAAACGTGCATGTGTGTGAGGTATCTATGAGTTCGAAAAATCATTTTGAAAGCACGTAAAGAAAACAAGAAAATCATTTTTTTCCTTTTTTACTTGTTTTACCCCTTTTTTGGGGTATCACTCACCACGCAATGCATATATATATATACAAATAAGATAAGCGAAAAAACGCCCCTACAAAACAGAGGTTAGGGCACAGATATATACACCCCAAGTAAGGCACATAAAGCATGGCACACACAAAGATTTAGAGTTTAGCCCACTTTAAAACAACTCCCCAGCGGAGTCGCCACTGTGAGATCCCGCGCCCGAGAATGATCGGATCACTGCGAAATGACCGCCCGTGAAAGCGGTTCGCGCCCGTCTCGTGCTGATGCGCTTTTGGAAATGCGCTCGGTTCTCACGCAATGGTTTCCTCTTGATGCTGTGATTTGATTGCAAGAGTTGCCACCTCATTTTGATTTTAGGAAAAATGAAGAAAAAACCTTTTTTGAGAAAATGGGTTCGGGGGCTAAGTTACGAGAAGAGAAGGGGTTAGGCACTCTTCTCGCCCGTGATGGTCTCTATATGCGTGCCACTTATATTCAATTTTATGCCTTTTAATTTGGATTTTATGCCCTACCAAAAAATGGTGGTGAAACATATAGGGAGGTCTTCCTATTCTAGGAAGTTTCATTTTTATTCACAACCGGGAACTCGGTTTGAGTGGATTCCCCGATTGGTTTTCAAGAATGGTTTTGATCATATCAAGAAATAATACATCCACGGGAGGGGATATTACACAATTACACATATACAAAAAATAGGGGAGACAAATCCCACAAATAATAATAAATATCCTCGACGGTGCTTTTGTTGATTTCGGTGACACTTTCCGTCCCCGAGCCGTCGTACCTGTCCTAAAATCAATCCGATTACAAAAATAAAAATTGGGGGTTAATACCTGAATACTAGGGATCACAAGGGTGTTTTTGTAGACTTTTTGGACCAAGTTTAGGCCCCAAACACATGCAATAAAGTTGATCACAAAATTCAGCCCAGAAAAGGCAAACAGAAACCTTAGCATGTTTATCACCAATTTTCACCATCTTAGTTTGGGAATCTGACAAAACCCAAAGAACAAAAGTTGAAAACCACGAATAAAAAATGAAGATCCCAAACTTTGGAGTTCATAGGATGAGTTTTAGTGGTTCAAAAGGTTTCTGACATTTCAATGTCATAAACTGGAAGTGCAGAATCTGATTTTTTGAGTTTGAAACATATGTTTGAAAGGAGCACTTACATTGATCCAAAAAATGTATAAAAAATATGATAATTATCCTGAGTTAGTATAGAACAAAATACATGTTTTGATATTTGTCCAGAAAATTATTTTTCATCAAGTTTGAAGCCCAAGAACACAGAAAGGTACCACAGTGAATAAACAACTCAGAATCACTGAGACCCAAATTTATGCATGAAAATATGATCTAGGAATGTAATATGAACATGAAACTTTAGAATCATATATTTCAACATGCTATGAACAACTTTTGTTCTTTGACCTAAACCATAAAACCACTCTAAGATGTATTTACAAGCTCATCAAAATCAAGACTCTAAACAGAAAATAAAAACTGATTATATGAGGCATGATTATAGACCTCAAAACACTACTATATCTTCAAACCAAGGCATGAAACTCAAGGACTTTGATATTTAACATGTTAACAACATTATCCAAGAGCTATTTATCAACAAATAATGATTTTCACATGCATGATCATGAAGGAAAGCCAAAGAGGGCAGATTTACGCCCTTTGAGAGAAACATGAAGATTTTCATACACAAATTAAAGCATATGAATATTATGACTATTATGAACATATATAAACATAATAAACTGAGTATTAGCATCACATGATCATCATTTATATACATAAACAAAGCTTTACAAAGCTAAAAAAAAACATGGAAGATGAAGGAAACCTAGTCATTATTTGACTAGGTTCCAAACCACTCCCAATATTGCTTACATATCTAAAGAGCCAAGGTTTACATAGAGTTTTACCTAGCTTTTGAGATTATGGGTGCTCCCTTTATCAACCAAGGGAAGACTTTTTCTTTTCTTTTTGCTTTGTGTTTGATCAAAGTTTTGGCTTTGATGTGTTTTTTGTGGTTTGTTTGGTGATTTATGGGTGGTGTAGGGGTGGTGTATGAGTGGTGGTGTGGTGATGGTGTGGTGGTGGTGTTCTTGTTGAGAGAGAATGAGAGTGGAGGATGGTAGGGGTTTTTTTTCTTTTTGTTTTTGTGTCTCTTTTTTTTTGTGGATGAGAGTGGTGTATATAGGAGGAGGGAGGTGGTAAATTGGTTGTAACTTAGAGGGGGGAGGTTGTAAATTGGTGGATTAATCATCTATCCTTCTTGACTAAGGCTTAAAGTCATCTCCCTTATCTCTGTTCCGGCTTTCCGCTCCGCAACTGCTCCGTTGTGCACGTCTCCGGTGTCCCGGTTGTCCGCGAGTCCAACATGAAAGTTGCTCGGAATATTTTTCTGGTCACGCCGGTATATCTGAAATATTTTTATGAGCAAGGAACGACAATAATATATTTTTTGCTCTTCTTGACCAGTTGATAAGATATTTTGAGATATTTTCCAATTTGGATAACTATCTTTCCGGCTCCGGCTTTCCGCTCCGTCGTGCGCGCTCAGGTGTCCCGGTTGTCCGCGGGCCCAACATGAAAGTTGCTTGAAATAATTTTGTGGTCACACCGGTATATCTGAAATATGTCAATTAGCAAGGAAAGGTAATAATATATTTTTAATGCACAGAATGGATAACAGCGAGCAGTTCGGGGGGTTGCGGGCCCCGTTTCCGGTCCCGCACCTCGAAAAACGAAATTTTTGCCTGTTTGCTCGTTTTTTCGCTCTGATCATGAATTTGAAGTCCGTTTATCCATTCGATGCACCGATAAGGCTCACGGCAGTCCTGCACAGGCAAATCGAGTGGTTTAGGTCAATTTTCGGGTTTAGACCGATTCAAGGTGGGTTTTTAGGGGTGCGAGATCAGGGTATCTACAGTAGGTCAAATTCAGATTGGGGTACTTACAGAGCCCCTCAGCAATGTCGCTTTTGAAGAAAGCGAGGTTGTCGACAAAATAAGCATCCCAATCTGATGGGAGGACGGCTTGGCCGATTTGTTCTATGGCTAGACCTAGAGGTATAGGATTCCTACGTATCCCTATTCGAGGGAATCAAGCCTAACGTAGTTCGGGTGAGAGATTTTAAGGCTACTCAAACCTATGGGCTTTAGGTGGATATTCATTCATCCCTTCCTAAACAGGCATGGCTCAAAGGCCGGACTTGGTCAACTTGGCTCTATTCGGAGAGGGTTGACTAAGGGGGATGGCATGGCTCAGAGGCTAGACTTGATCGACTTGGCTCTATCGGGAGAGGGTCGACTCGAGGGTAACTGGTCTTACATCCGACTAAGGACTTCCGGGACACATTGGTCAATTTGGTCAACTTTTCTCATGGTGGAGGGTCGACTACACAAACTGGTCAACTTACCTCATGGCGGAGGGTCGACTACACAAACTGGTCTTACGTCCCTCCAGACTGCCGTCACAGTGATAGGTTTTCTCTAACCTGGCCACTCTCGGGGGACAAAGGTTTTTTTAACCTAATCATGACTATACTGGTCTTACGCCCTACCAAGGGCTGCCGGGGCAATAACATCTTAACTTTCATCCTGGACTTACGAGGTACGGCTGGGACTTTCACGATTTCACTTTCTACCCTGGACTTACGAAGTACGGCCGGGTCAACGAAATCCAATGGTCTTACGCCACGCCGGACGGCCAAGGACGAATCTCACGAAACCTAATGGTCTTACGTCACGTCGGACGGCCAAAGGACAAATCTCACAGAGCCTAATGGTCTTACGTCACGCCGGACGGCCAAAGGACATAATCTCACAGAACCTAATGGTCTTACGTCACGCCGGACGGCCAAAGGACATAATCTCACAGAATCTAATGGTCTTATGTCACGCCGGACGGCCAAAAGACATAATCTCACAGCCAAAGGACATAATCTCATAAAACCTAATGGTCTTATATCACGCCGGACGGCCAAAGGACATGATCTCACAGAACCTAATGGTCTTACGTCACGCCGGACGGCCAAAGGGCATGATCTCACAGAACCTAATGGTCTTACGTCACGCCGGACGGCCAAAGGACCAATCTCACAGAACCTAATGGTCTTACGTCACACCAGACGGCCAAAGGACATGATCTCACAGAACCTAATGGTCTTTCGTCACGTCGGACGGCAAAAGGACCAATCTCACAGAACCTAATGGTCTTATGTCACGCCGGACGGCCAAAGGACCAATCTCACAGAACCTAATGGTCTTACGTCATGTCGGACGGCCAAAGGACAGGTCTAACCTAATGGACTTGTGTCATTCCAGACTGCCAAATGACGAATCTCACAAAACCTAATGGTCTTACGTCACACCGGACAGCCAAAGGACATAATCTCACTAAACCTAATGGTCTTACGTCACGCCGGACGGCTAAAGGACATAATATCATAGAACCTAATGGTCTTACGTCACGCCGGACGGCCAAAGGACAATTTTTCATATTTTTAACTGGACTTACAAAGAACGGCCGGGCTAGTTTCATACTCTTAACCTGGACTTACGAATTACGGCCGGGTTAAATTCATACTCTTAACCTGGACTTACGAATTACGGCCGGGTCAACCAAAATCCAATGGTCTTACGTCATGCCGGACGGCCAAGGATGAATCTCACCGAACCTAATAGTCTTACGTCACGCCGGACGGCCAAAGGACGAATCTCACCGAACCTAATGGTCTTACGTCACGCCGGACGGCCAAAGGACAATTTTTCACATTTTTAACTGGACTTACGAAGAACGGCCACGTTAACTTCACAAATTCAAACTCTTAACCTGGACTTACGAGGCGCGGCCGGGCTAATTTCATACTCTTAACCTGGACTTACGAATTACGGCCGGGTTAAATTCATACTCTTAACCTGGACTTACGAGTCAACCAAAATCCAATGGTCTTACATCACGCCGGACGGCCAAGGATGAATCTCACCGAACCTAATTGTTGGGTATGCTTACTTCTTAACCCTCCTATTCTTGTTAGAATTGATTGATACCATCACCTATTAATATTTTATGGACTTTAGGACCCTATGTAAGAAGTTTTATAACTTCAATTTTTAGCTTAGTCCATTTTATAGTATAGGCTTAGATCACAGGACTTGAAGCGAAAAGGAATGAAGATCCAAGTGTCAGTGGTTACTGTGCAGGACTTCGCTGCGCAGGACACCACTGCGTAGGAGTATCCTGCGCAGCATTCTTCCTCAGTTCAATCCATTCAGATCACCTAACTTGGAAAACGCTTTGAAGATGTACGCTTTTAAGAGTGTTAAGGTGTGCAGAAACGATAAAACAAGCACACTTAGCAGATCCAACGATGGAGACGCGCTCAAGAGATATATTTCAAATGAAGACAGCTGTCAACCTTCTAGAAGAAGCTTTTTGAATTTGGTCTTCATGCTCAGTCTCCAACGGCTCTATATACCTGCGCACCAATCATATTGTGCCAGGTCATCAACTTTGATTAGAGCTCCAACGGCTATAAAGGACACATGCGCCCCAATCATATCGTGCCAGCTCATAGTCCTTGCTCAGAGCTCCAACGACTATATTCAAGCTCTCAGCTATAAATAGCCAGCTCATCTTCATTTCCAAGTTGCTAGAGTTTGTGCTTTATAATATCCTTGAAGTTCTGAAGATTGCTGCTTACTATTCACAGATTCAAGATCAACCTTCAAACCTTCATACCTTCAAACTCCTGCCCAGATTCTAAGCCTTAAATCACCAGAATTCTTCGTGCTCTTCATCTCATAGATTCATAGAGCCCAGAATTTCTGAACACACACACACCTCTTGAAGCTTTGATCATTTAGATCTTTCTTCTTGAGATACACCGGTTTAGTCTAGGATTTGTTCTTCATAGATTATAGATCTTTGAGATAGTTGTGTTTCATTGTTGTATCTTGTAACTCTCTCATATAATAAGATCTCCTTTAGAAAATCCAAGACTAACCATCTTGGTAGAGGACGTAGATCTTTCATCTATCGAACCTCTCCAAATAGCTTGTTCTTTAATCTCGCTATTTACTTTCTGCTAATCATTTCTGAATTACTGCTTTGTTTGATCTTATCAGATTGCTACTATTGCTGCTGTGTTTGTTATTGCTTATTGTCTTAGAACATTTTATCCAACTCTTTAAGCCAAAACTTAGCGCGTGCGTTTTTATCCTTGCGCAGCTTTTTACTGCGCAGGTGCTGCTTAAAACTTCCGCTGTGCATTTCACACTCTCACTGCGCGCTATACTTAGCTTATTTGAGAACACTGCGCATAAGCCATCGATTTGCAAAAGGGTTTGAAAAGAATTTTAAAATGCTATTCACCCCCCCTCTAGCATTTTTCATACCCTTGTTGCCCCTTTGGGACCAACAAGTGGTATCAGAGCTAACACCTTCATAAAACTTGTTTTGTTTTTCAAGCTTAACAGCTTGGGTGCCGATTCAAGATGGCTTCAAAATCTTGGGCAATGGCTATCTATTCACATGTCCCAGTGCTGAATGAAGATCACTTCGAAATCTGGAAGCACTGCATGCTCACTCATTTTTCTTCTATCAACGAGATCCTCCACGACATCGTTCTTGAAGGACCTTACATTCCAATGAAGGCCAATCCAGATGCTGCTACCAACAAGGATAATCCTACAATCAAGAAGGCCAAAGGGGAATGGACTGATGAAGAAAAGAAATGGGTTGGCTATGATGGAAGAGCAAGGAACATCATTCTTGGCACTCTAGACCTCTCCACGCACAATCAAATTGTGAGCGGTGGAACTGCAAAGGAACTATGGGATGCTATTGAACGATATGTGAATGGAGACAAAGTAAGCAAGGAAAACAAAAGATTTGTGGTGCAAAGAAAATTCAACTGCTTCATGAGAAAAGATGGTGAAACCTTTAGACAAACATATGATCGCTTCTGTGCTGTTGTAAACTCTTGTAAATCTCTTGGAACTACTTTCACTAATAAAGAAGTCAATTATCAATTCTTAGATGCGCTAGGTTCCAGATATGTGCACAAAGCAAGTCATCTGGAAGATTCTGGATTTCTAGATACTTGGCCTCTGCGCAGCTTATACGCTAACTTAAAAGTGTATGAGCTAAAGCTTGATCGAATCGATGAAACTGAAGGCAAAGGAAAGCTTGTTTCCTATGTTGCGCAAAAGGAACCTGCGCCTGCTCAAACCTCAGACAAAGTCTCTACTTCCTCTTTACTCGAAATGGATGATGATGATTTCGCTATGTTCGTTAAGCGATTCCAAAAATTCAGGAAATTCTCTAAACCTGGATCCTCTAGCAAACCACCTGCTAAATTCTCTCGTGGCAAAGACTCAAAGAATGATGAAGAATTGGTCTGCTACAACTGCAGAAAGCCCGGTCATTTTGCTTCAAAATGTCCCACTCCAAAATATGAGTACATGAAGAGGAATAATGCGCAGAGATCATCAAGGCAGCGCAGAATGATTGCTGAAGAAGACTGCGCAGAAAAGGAACTGAAGACTTGGATAGAGACGGACACTGAAGACAGTGGTGATGATGATGACTCTGAGGATGGACTGCTCTACTTGATGGCAAATGCTGATGCTGATAGCGATTCAGACAATGATCAAGATGCGGACACAAAGGCTGCGCCAAGGACAAAGAAGAAAGGTCCCACTATCACTGAACTGGTGGAAATGGGACATCTGACTCCAAGCAGATAGAATGGCAAGTACTTGTTTGCCAGAGCAGACCTATCAAAGAAATTTGTAGCTGCACCTTCACGCAAAGAATCTCTTGAAATTCCTGCTGAAATTGTAATAGAAAAGAATGACTCTGCTGCTGAGCGCGAGTCTATTTTTCAGCAAGCTGAAAAGGTAATCAAGAAATTTAACTCTATGAAAGAAGCAGTGGATTTATCAATTGGAGAAATTTCACAGCTTAAGACGGAGAAAACTCTTTTAAAATCTGAGATCACCCTCCTTAAGGAGCAGATTAAGAGCATGACTCCTCTTACTGAAAAGAACCATTTTCTCACAGATCAAAATGAGCTATTTAAAGTAAGAAACGAAGAATTAGCTGCTCAAGTAGCTGATCTCACAAAGATCACTGATGAGTGGACCAAATCTCGTGTCACTATGGACCAAATTCTAGAATCCCAAAAAGCTAGTGGAGACAAGGAAGGCTTGGGATTCTCAACTAGTGATAACTTTAAATGCGCAGTTTTCTCTGAAAAGGAAAAGGAATTTACACCACAGCAAACTATTGAAATTCCTAAAGCAAAGCATTCTGCTTCAGTGGGTAAAGGATAGGAGAAAGTCCAGAGACAAAATTTCCATTATGTCTACCCAAAGAAGCAAACTGGAAAAGTCAAGGGTAAGGCTAAAGTTGAACCTGCGCATGACAACTCATATTCTGACTATGGTTGCGCTTCAACTTCAAATGTCAAATCTGCGCAAAAGGGTCATGCGCATGAAAGCCATGCGCCCCAGCGCCAGATGCGAATTCTTAAGAAAAGCGCACCCAAACCTCAGAAAATGATATTTGTCAAAGCAAGTTCATCTGCTCCGGTAAAGAATGTTGCGCCAAAGAAAAGTAAAGAGTTTGTAAAAACCCAATCTATAAGTGGCTTTCATCATTGTGTTGTGTGTGATGGTTTAGGTCACAAGGCTGCAGAATGCCTTTTGCGATTTGCTCCTAATGCCAAGGGACGTAAAAATCCTAAGGTCAGATAGGAGTGGGTTGTCAAAAGTTGCTAACTCTAGGACCCAAGAATAAAGGGGACCTGCGTTCTTAATGTCTATCTTTCAGGTCTCCTGCTTCACTGCGCACTCTTCACAAGCTAAAGCGCATATATGGTACCTCGACAGTGGATGTTCTAGGCACATGACTGGAGATGTCACCGCTCTTGAAAATGTGCATGAAGGAAGAGGTACCTCTATAACTTTTGGAGATAACAACAAAGGGCACATAGTTGGATATGGAAGAATCAGAAAAGATAAAGTATGCATTGAGAAAGTTGCGCTCGTTGAAGGTCTCAAGCACAACCTGCTCTCCATATCATAATTCTGCGATAAAGGTTTGGAATGTCACTTCACTGCAACGCACTGCGACATCAAAGATGGCATATCCGGACTAACTTTGCTCACAGGGACTCGTAATACTAATGTTTACATTATTGATCTTACTTCTATTGATTCTATCACTAATCTCTGTTTTGTAGCAAAGAATGTAAGTGAAAGCAACTGGCTATGGCATAAGTGCTTAAGTCATTTGAACTTCAAGTATTTGGCTAAGCTAGGAAGGGAAAATCTTGTCAAAGGACTTCCCAAAGTAGCTGACCATCATGACAGAAAATGCGCAGCATGCCAGCTCGGTAAACAACCTAAGCAGTCTTTCTCCAGTAAGATTGTCTCCTCAACTTCCAAATGTTTACAACTGCTTCACATGGACTTGTTTGGACCGGTCACCACTGCGAGCATTGGAGGAAACAAATATACTTTAGTCGTGGTGGATGACTACTCAAGATACACATGGGTCGAAATGATGATATCCAAAGATGACTGCTATGATATCTTGACTGCGCTATTTCGAAAGCTCCAAACTCAAAAAGAAGACGACATCGTGAGTGTTAGATCAGACAATGGAACTGAATTCAAGAATAACGGTGTTGCTCAATACTGCGATGACCATGGAATTGATCACAATTTCTCTGCTGCTGGAGTTCCTCAACAAAATGGCGTTGTGGAAAGAAAGAATCGAACGTTGATTGAGGCTGGAAAAACAATGATAGCAGAAGCTAAGCTTCCAAAGTATTTCTTGGGAGAAGCTGTCAACACTGCTTGCTTTACTCAGAATAGATCCCACATCAACAAAGCCTACAACAAGACTCCATATGAGCTATGGAGAGGAAGAGCGCCCAATATTGCTTTCTTAAAGATCTTTGGCTGAAAATGCTATATCCTCTACAATGGCAAAGATCATAGAGGTAAATTCGACGCCAAAGCAGATGAAGGTATTTTCGTTGGGTATGCCAAACATTCTAAAGCTTTTCGTGTTTTTAATAGAACTACTCTTGTAATTGTAGAATCTGTACATGTTACTTTTGATGAGCATTCTCTCCTTGAGCCACATTTGGCTCCAAATGATTCTGATGATTCTGCTGAGAATGTTGAGACAGGTACGCAGCCTCAAACTGTACCTGCGTAGAATGTTAATCAAGAAAATCAAAACCAGAATCAAGCAAGTCCATCGCATGCGCATACACCCGATGCTGCGCCAGAAGTGACGACTCTTGATGCGCAAACTCCTCCTCCTGCGCATGATGTTTCTCCACTTCAGCAAATCACTTTTGATGATCTTGATGCTGGAACAAATGAAGTACCCATTGAAGATCTTCGTATTCCTACCACTCAACCTAACTTACCTCCCGAGGTTCGTGAAGTTAGAGATCATCCAACTTCAAACATCATTGGTGATCTCAATGTAGGGGTTCGTACTAGGAGAGCATCAAACTTTGATGATGAATATCACTCCTTTATCTCTCAAATCGAACCAAAGAAGATTGATGAAGCGCTCCAAGATTCAAGCTGGGTTACTGCTATGCAAGAAGAGCTTAACCAATTTGAGCGCTGCAAGGTTTGGACCTTAGTACCTAGACCTCATGATCAAGGCGTTATTGGTACAAAATGGGTATTCAGAAACAAGATGGATGAGAATGGAAGCATCACAAGAAACAAAGCAAGGTTGGTTGCGCAAGGCTATAGGCAAGAGGAAGGAATCGACTACGATGAAACATTTGCGCCTGTAGCAAGACTTGAAGCTATAAGAATTTTCTTAGCTTATGCCTCTCACAAGAAATTCAAGCTTTATCAAATGGATGTGAAGAGCGCATTTCTCAACGGAGAACTCCAAGAGACGGTCTATGTAGCACAACCACCTGGATTTGAAGATAGCAGATTTCCAAATCATGTCTTCAAGCTTCAAAAAGCTTTGTATGGACTTAAGCAAGCTCCAAGAGCATGGTACGATACGCTATCAAAATTCCTACTAGAGAAAGGCTTCAAGCGCGGTAAAATCGATACAACTCTTTTTATTGCTAAGTATAATGATCATTCTTTACTTGTTCAAATTTATGTCGATAATATTATATTTGGTTCTACTAATGAGTTACTTTGTAAGCGCTTTGAGAAGCTCATGAAAAGCAAGTTTGAAATGAGCATGATGGGAGAACTCATATTTTTCCTCGGGCTTCAAATCAAGCAATTGAATGATGGTATCTTCATACGACACTCCAATGGCCACGTGCAACAAACTTGACAAAGACTTGAAAGGTAAGAAAGTTGATCAAACTTTATATCGAGGTATGATTGGCTCTCTCCTTTATCTTACTGCAAGTAGGCCAGATATTATGTTTAGTGTTTGTGTCTGTGCGCACTATCAAGCGGACCCTAGAGAAGCGCACTTAACTGCTGTTAAACGCATTATTCGTTATCTTTCTGGAACTATTAACCTTGGACTTTGGTACACCAAAGATTCGAATTTTGATTTGCTAGGTTATTCAGATGCAGATTACGCAGCATGCACAATTGACAGGAAGAGCACAAGTTGAACTTGTCATTTCCTTGGAAATCGACTTGTTGCGTGGGCAAGCAAGAAGCAAGCTGCTGTGTCCATCTCCACTACAGAAGCTGAATACATTGCTACTGGAAGCTGCTGCTGCCAAATCCTATGGATGAAGCAACAATTAGTGGACTATGGAATTCATGAAGAAAATTGTCCAATTTTCTGCGATAATATGTCCACCATAGCTGTCTCCAACAATCCTGTCATGCATTCAAAGACAAAGCACATCGACATCAAATATCACTTTCTCAAGGACCACGTGGAAAAAGGAAACATTCATTTAGAGCACGTGGGCACAGATAATCAAATTGTTGATATCCTTACAAAGGCTCTTGACGCAAAAAGATTTGTATTCCTGTGAGGAGAAATGGGTATGCTTGAACTTAGCTAACCTGTCCATATGATATGTTAATACTAATAATCTTGTGTTTGCTTGATAAGATATTCATCATAGGTCAAGATCCATGCTTCTGCGCAACCCCTGCGCAGTACTTCATTTGCGCATACCACTAATGTTAATCTATTTTAAGAATTGATTGCGCTATTTACAGCTCTGCGCATGATTTTAACATGCGCACACTTCGTGGATCGCAGGTAAGTCTTCTATTTATTAGAAATTGCACTTAGGTCCCTGACTGAAAAGTCAACGCTTAGTTCACAAGGGTACTTGTGTAATTAAAATTTTCCCTCGCCTTATTTTTGAAATTTCTTGGGAAATTACGCTTTTGCCCCCGCGCATGTCCCATTATCATTAAATGTAAATGGCCATTAATGATAGCGCCTGTTAGAATTCCTGATCAACATTTATGAGGGAGTTGATCTGACTGTGACCTGCCTAGATCTACTCACTCACTCGCGCGTCAGGTCTGCGCTCGCGCGTTCCCTATTCGGCCATGTCGCTTTGCTATCGTGCGCCTCTGCGTTTTTCACCAAATTCGCCGTCTTTCACCAAACCGCCTCGCTGACGTCATGCGTCATTTCCCCTTTTAGTATAAATCCTTTTTGACTCTTCCTTTTTCTCTCTTTCCTGTTCTCTCTCTCTTTAACAAATTCATCCTCTTTCTCTCCTCTGTAACCTACCCTCCATTTCCCAATCATTTCCTTTTCTTCTCTCCTTGACTTTTCTCTCAATCTCTGCAAAACTCTTCTCTCTCTTCCCTTTTCAAAAACCCTAGTTTCTTTTAAAATGGCTCCCCGAAAATCGAAAGCTAAAGTAGTTGGTGAGGTCCATGAACCTGTTGAAGAGGTTCCTCCTCAAGAAGCTAAAGCTATTGACGACATGGTAACAATTTCTGGACCTTGAACTCATTTTCTGTTTATCCGCCATTGTTATGTCTCGAGTTCTTAAAAACTCCCCTTTTCGATTTTGCTCTTATCTGTTAATCTTTTTTGAAATCGTCTGTTGTTTTGCGTTCGTCTCTCTCTGATCTACATTCGTATGTACTTTATTTCACGATCAGTACTGTTTTCATATGTTCTCTGCAAATTTTTTTGTTCGAAAACCTCCTAGGCAGACGAACGGTTATTCTTGATTTCTGGGCTAAATGTTTTGTTTTTGGAAATCTTGTTTTCTTAGTTGTTTTTCGTCGCTGAAATGCGGTTATTTCGATATACTTTTTGTCCTTTTTGGTCAAACTTTGATTTTTAGTGTTCTTGATGTTCTTCGTGTTCATATTTTTATTATTCCGTGTTCATCAAGTTCTTATTTTTTTTCTTGATTTGGGTCGCCTTATATCTGAGTGTTTGTGTTTTTGCGCATATCTTTTTCACTTGTTTCTTATGGAGATGCTGCGCATACGTGTATCTGCGCATGCGCTTCTCTCCATGCGCAATTCTTGTCTAAACTACTTATTTTGCGCAGAACTCTTTCTACTTCCTTCAAGGCTGGGAACTGGATCTTGCTGCGCTACACAAAGATGCTGTCGGACGCAGGATTGTTCATCTTATGGATTCTTCCGGCATCTTACCTCTCTTTACACTAGCTCAGGACTTCTATGTCCCCTCTCTTGTAGACGAGTTCTTTGAGAACGCAGAGAGAGTCACCATGACTCACTAGCAGACTCGTGAAAAGATTGATGTTATCCGCTCAGTCGTTCGGAATTACTCAGTACGCATTGTTCCTGCGTCACTTAAAAAGCGTTGCGGATTTAAAGTTGATGATGCGCCAGAAGCCTATTCTGAAGCTAAACAAAACAAGCTTGCGCAGAAACTGGTTAGGGAACCTTCTCTGGTTAAGAAGTGGAGCGTTCATGATCGCAAGGAGTTTGGTGAGGTGATGTGTCACCTTTTCACCATTATTGGCGACTCCGTAAACTGCAAAAATGGAAATAAGGGCAAGTTCATTTCCAAGCAGTGGGCTTATTGTGCTGCGGTCTATAATGGCGATGCTCTAGACTAGTCCTCTGTTCTTTTTGATGAGCTATGGGACGCATCGGAGAGCTATGACAAGCGCATGGACAAGAAAGTAGCCAAGTACAGAACTCACTGTAGGCTCTTATCCAAATTTCTGATGAATGTCACTGAGTTGCGCACCTTCGTGCAAAAGCGTCCTGATCTCAAAGTCCCCTGCACCAAGACCTATTCCATCTCTCACCTCTACTCTCTGCGAAATGAAATTGGTCGCAGTGATTATCGCAAGATTTGGAACAAGGACACCAGCCCAGACAAAGAAGATTGGGTTGATAGTGATGATGGTGAAGCCCCTCAACCCAAAGCAAAGAACACTGCCGCGGAGCCTTCGAAGGCCACTGCGCCTACTGAACCTGAAACTGCTGCTGCGCAGGCAAAGCGCAAAGGCAAAGGTATTGCAGAACCTACGCCAAAAAAGGTGAAGGAAAGCCCAAATGTCAGATCAACTGCTGGCATTAAAATTGGATCTGATTTACCGCCTCCTGCTCCCAAACCTTCAAAGAAATGCCAAGATCCTCCTACGCCTGCTCCCTCTCCTGCCAAAACCAAGAAAAAGCCTGCATTTACCAGACTTCCTCCTACGGCTGCTATGGTTGAAGAAGACAGCGAGTCTCGAATGGATGAGACTGCTGCTGATGCTGCGGATGATACAGCGCAGGGGGAGCAAGATCCAAAGGCTGCTGACGCCCCTCCTGCTCAGGGTACATGAGATAGTGGTGATTGGATGGATGAAGCTTTTCCCATCTCCGGGACGTCTGCAAAGACCGCTGCTGCTGCACCTTTCAAGGATCCTCCTCGAACTCCGCACAAGAAACAGGTTGTGCGCAGCACTGCGAAAGGACAGCCAAAAGCTGCGGCTCCTCCTTGTCCTGAACCATCATCAAGTGCCTTCCAACGCCTCAATATTCCGATTGGAAATACTCAACCTGGGACCTCTGTCCTTCATGATGATTTGGACTTGGAAGATGAGGATGCGGATGAGGTTACCAAGTCTGCGCAGGGCGATGATGCTGCGCAGCAAGCTCCTGTTAATCCTGAAGGTGAAAAGGAAGGAGATGTGAACACAACTGATACAGATAGCAGCAGCACGCACTCATCTACGCATAGGTCTCCTGCTGCTGCTCCTATTCATCTCTCTCCCAAACAACCTTCTCCAACACACTCTCCTCCCAAAGTTTCTCCTCCTCCAGCTCAAGCTATTCCTTCCATTCCTACAGTATCTACTTCCTCTCTATCTTCCTCCGCTGATCTTCGCCAAATTCTCCAGGCTCTCAATACTATTCAATTCAACCAGGTTGCTGCGCAGTCCCAAATGACTCAGCTCATTATTGCGCAGACAGCTATCCAAGAGCAACTTGATGCGCAGTGTTTTGAAATTGCTGCCATTAAGGGGGAGAATATATCAAAGGCAAGTACCTCCGCCGGCCCCTCTGCGCAACGCGTTCCTGATGCATTAGACCAAATGGTCCTGGACTCTTTAAAGTCAATAGCTGGGATGCTTGAAAACGTCTGCACCTATACCGCTATCAATGATGGGTTCATAGGACTGCTTAAGCTTCTGCGCAAGAGCTTAGCCGATGGGTTGCATGAAGGATTTGCTGGGATGGAAGCAATGATGTTGGAGAGATTGGAACAAGGTCCCGGTCCTGCTATGCCAATTCGCTTAATATGGAAAGTGTCAGGGAGTGTATAACTCAATCGATGACTAATTTCGCTGATGGGTTCAACGCTAGGGGATCAAGCCATGTTCGATATTCAAGCCAGCGTGAACACTCAGCGCCTCCACACTGACCAAAGACTCGAAGCAACACAGACCACCGTCATCAACACTATTGAAGCTGCTGAGTAGTCTTATTTTAATCAGATGACGGGACATCAAGTGCAGTATAGAGCCAACTTCCGAGAGCCGCGAGAAGATAACGTAGATATGCGCAGAGGAATGGCTACCTATGTCGGTGAGGCCGTAGCATTCAGAGAAAGATTCCAAGAACTGAAGATTGAACTTATGAATAAGTTCAACAGTCTGCAGAATGAGCTACGTGAAGCCTTGCACCGGATCAACATAGACTAGGTTCTATGTAATTTTTGTAATTTTTGTTTTTGCGCAAAGTATTTATTTTTGTGCGCATTTTTTTCTTATTCAAACTTGTAATCTGCAACTCTTTACATTTCAAGTTTTAATGAGAAAAATCGCATCATGTGTTCCCAAAACCTTGTTCAATTCAAACTCTTTGTTTGTGGAACAATGACTGCATTATTTCAACCCATGCGCATAATCTTAACTGTTCATATCTTTATCGCATAATGTTTAAACATTCAGTTTAAACGCATACTTAAAACTAAAACTCATATTATTTGTATGCGCAGAATGATACTTCTGTCTTTCCCTTTTTGTAAGCTAATCTTTTGGATAGACTAGAAATCTATGACATTGGCGAGTGTGTGCATTGACTTGAGGCATGATTTGCTATTCACATCTTTATGGACATGTTATTATCAAGTACAATGAATTGCCTTTGTTATAGTAGATAATGGCATCAATCATTTAGGGGGAGATTGTTGGGTATGCTTACTTCTTAACCCTCCTATTCTTGTTAGAATTGATTGATACCATCACCTATTAATATTTTATGGACTTTAGGACCCTATGTAAGAAGTTTTATAACTTCAATTTTTAGCTTAGTCCATTTTATAGTATAGGCTTAGATCACAGGACTTGAAGCGAAAAGGAATGAAGATCCAAGTGTCAGTGGTTACTGCGCAGGACTTCGCTGCGCAGGACACCACTGCGTAGGAGTATCCTGCGCAGCATTCTTCCTCAGTTCAATCCATTCAGATCACCTAACTTGGAAAACGCTTTGAAGATGTACGCTTTTAAGAGTGTTAAGGTGTGCAGAAACGACAAAACAAGCACACTTAGCAGATCCAATGGTGGAGACGCGCTCAAGAGATATATTTCAAATGAAGACAGCTGTCAACCTTCTAGAAGAAGCTTTTTGAATTTGGTCTTCATGCTCAGTCTCCAAAGGCTCTATATACCTGCGCACCAATCATATTGTGCCAGGTCATCAACTTTGATTAGAGCTCCAACGGCTATAAAGGACACATGCGCACCAATCATATCGTGCCAGCTCATAGTCCTTGCTCAGAGTTCCAACGGCTATATTCAAGCTCTCAGCTATAAATAGCCAGCTCATCTTCATTTCCAAGTTGCTAGAGTTTGTACTTTATAATATCTTTGAAGTTCTGAAGATTGCTGCTTACTATTCACAGATTCAAGATCAACCTTCATACCTTCAAACTCCTGCCCAGATCCTAAGCCTTAAATCACCAGAATTCTTCGTGCTCTTCATCTCATAGATTCATAGAGCCCAGAATTTCTGAACACACACACACCTCTTGAAGCTTTGATCATTTAGATCTTTCTTCTTGAGATACACCGGTTTAGTCTAGGATTTGTTCTTCAGAGATTATAGATCTTTGAGATAGTTGTGTTTCATTGTTGTATCTTGTAACTCTCTCATATAATAAGATCTCCTTTAGAAAATCCAAGACTAACCATCTTGGTAGAGGACGTATATCTTTCATCGATCGAACCTCTCCAAATAGCTTGTTCTTTAATCTCGCTATTTACTTTCTGCTAATCATTTCTGAATTACTGCTTTGTTTGATCTTATCAGATTGCTACTATTGCTGCTGTGTTTGTTATTGCTTATTGCCTTAGAACATTTTATCCAACTCTTTAAGCCAAAACTTAGCGCGTGCGTTTTTATCCTTGCGCAGATTTTTACTACGCAGGTGCTGCTTAAAACTTCCGCTGTGTATTTCACACTCTCACTGCGCGCTATACTTAGCTTATTTGAGAACTGTGCGCATAAGCCATCGATTTGAAAAAGGGTTTGAAAAGAATTTTAAAACGCTATTCACCCCCCCTCTAGCATTTTTCATACCCTTGTTGCCCCTTTGGGAGCAACACTAATGCTCTTACGTCATGCCGGACGGCCAAGGACATATCTTACAAAACCTAATGGTCTTACATCACACCGGATGGCCAAAGGACATAATCTCACTAAACCTAATGGTCTTACGTCGCACCGAACTGCCAAAGGACAAATATCACAGAACCTAATGGTCTTACGTCACGCCGAACGGCCAAAGGACAGGTCTAACCTAATGGACTTATGTCATTCCGGACTGCCAAAGGGCGAATCTCACAAAACCTAATGGTCTTACGTCACACCGGACGGCCAAAGGACATAATATCACAGAACCTAATAGTCTTACGTCACGCCGGACGGCCAAAGGACAGGTCTAACCTAATGGACTTATATCATTCCGGACTGCCAAAGGGCGAATCTCATAAAACCTAATGGTCTTACGTCACACCGGACCGCCAAAGGATATAATCTCACTAAACCTAATGGTCTTGCGTCACACTGGACGGCCAAAGGATATGTCTAACCTAATGGAATTATGTTATTCCGGACTACCAAAGGGCGAATCTCATAAAACCTATGGACTTACGTCATTCCTGACCGCCAGAGGACAATTTTTCATATTTTTAACTGGACTTACGAAGAACGGCCACGTTAACTTCACAAACTCAAAATTTTAACCTGGACTTACGAGGCGCGGCCCGGTTAACGATAATTCTCACATTCTTAACTGGACTTACGAAGTACGGCCATGTTAACTTCACAAAGCTGGTCTTACATCCATCTAGGGACTGCCCGGGGACAAGGGTCTCAACCTATAATGACTATTCTGAGTCAAGGTTTGACTTGGGTCAATTCTACTCTACGGGACAGTTGACACATTTTCTTGACACCGGGGAAGAGCCTAGGGGCAACCGTTAAGACTCATTGTGGACGAAAGAGTCCAAAACTTTGGGAAAATCATTTTGAGAGGAGATCAAAAGCATATTGCTTGAAACATGGTCTTTGATAAATGATACCAAAAAGGGAAAATTTGGAAATGCTTATTTCTAAAGGAAAATCTTTTAACGAAGCATGTTAGTCAAAGTTTTGATTTTAACTTAACCGCGAGGTTTGTTATGCATAAAGTCCTTCGGAACTTTGTCCATTTCTTAGGAGTGATTGGGAATAGAGAACCCTTTTGCCGTTTATGTTGGGGAAGCCCCATATCCTTGTTGTCCTTGATGTCGGGGTAGCCCCATGTCTTCGTCATTGTTGATGTCGGGGTAGCCCCATGTCTTTGTCGGTGTCGATGGCGGGGTAGCCCCAATATCATCTTTTGTCCTTTGAAGTAAGGTTAGGAACCCATCTCTTTTTCATGATGCACCCTTTTCTTTTGCCTAGGCTGCCCTTTCGGGTTTTCAACCTAGCGGGCATCTCTTTTGCGTCTTTTATGGCACACCCTGTTTTTTGCCTAGGCCGCCCTTACGGGTTTTCAACCTAGAGGGCTACCTTTTTTGGTGCCTTTCCCTTTTTCCTTTTTTTTTTAAGTGATCCAGCTGACTCGATAGAATGGGGACTTTAAAGTATTTTTTTTTTTTTTTTTTTATGGAGGAAACATGTAAGGGCATTTTATTTGGGAGAGAGTCCCTTTGTTTTGGTGAGCTCTTTGAGCAATTTATCATGAAATGGAAGGAAACCCTTGCTTGAAAGAATACAAGTGTTTAGCTCTTTCTAAGATGTAGAGAAGAAGACTTGTCAAGACATTTGAAATTTGCCTTAGTTAATATCATCAAATGATTGCTTGAACGGACCATGTCTGTCATTAAGTCAAGATTATAGCAAGCAATTAGCCTTAACATGTATAAATGTTGTGATCAATTGAGATTAAGATTCGATCAATGGAAAGATCGGAAGAAGAAGGTGTATCTAGGGAATCAGTCATTAATGGGTCCGAGAATTTGGTCATTTTGAGAGGACCATGGTTTGATGGTTTTGTTTCATGTTGTGACCGGACTCGAAGGTTGCCTACGTTCCCCTCATTTTGAGGAGCTCAGGTCACCGTAGTTCGTCCTTGGATCGTATTTTGTTGAAGTTGGTGTCCTTTTGAAGGATGTTGTTGCTCTGCTGATGTAGATCGCTTCGCTTTGCGGTGGACTCCTCGGGATGTTCCTCTTGGGGTGAACTTTTGCAGTGAACTTGGTGAGCTTTTGAGGCCAACTTCCTCTTTGCATATATTCATTTCCTTTCCTTCTTTCCATTATCCATTTCTTTTCTCTCTTATCATTTTTTTAGAGAGAGGGGAAAAATTAGCCCCAACTTGCTATCTTGGACATTGGCTCATTTGCAGCCCCTTGGTGGAATGTCTGTCACTTCTCACTTTGACTTTGAAGATCCGAGAAGTCCTTTGCTTGGTCGCACACGCACGATCACGGTTGAATCTTGGTGGTTGAGCAACAACATCCTTATCTTTTCATTGTTTTGGGATGCCTTTGATGTGCATCGAGGATTTGTATCGGAGAGGTGTATCGGGTTGTGTATCGGGAAATGTGTATCGGGGATGTGTATCAGGGAAGGCTTGCCATTAACGGTTTCTTCATGCTAATTGATCACAACATTTATTCACATCAAGATTAATTGTTTGCATTTAGCATTTTTTATTTGTGTTAGGTCCATTCGTCCTTAATGAGTCGTCATTGACTAGTATGCTTAGAAGTCAATTCATCATTTTAGGGACGTAGCAATCAATTGATAATAACAAGCAAGGCAATTTCAAGAGTAAATGTATATTGCAAATAATGTCTCAAGTCTAGAGAGAAGAGAATGAAAATGACTCTTTTATTTAGATTACTTTGTACATACATGTCCAAGTATGGACCTTTGTAAAAATAAAAAGACATAGTCCGGGATGGACTTTGGTGAAAGTCTAGATCCTACGAGGCTGGAAGACTCTATTTTTATTTTTATTTTGGGATGGGTTCCCATGAGGCATGATGATCTGTTTTCTTCCTCAATTGTTGGAGGGGTTGTCGGAGGCATATTCCATATCTTCCACGTGGAACTCGGGTTCCGTGTCATCGGGAAAGATGTCGTGAGGTCTCCACTTGGCTTGGCGTTGTAATTGCTGGATTCGTCTACTTATGAGTTGGGAGTTTGCTTTGGCCATCTTCTTTTGGTGGCTCCCTTTCAAGGGGCGTAACCTCGCGCATGGCATTCGGCGAGGGTACGGATCTCCAGTTGATGTAGCCTCCTTTGGGCCTCGGAGGCATGGGCCTCTTCTCGTGGACGGTGTCCCAATTGTTTGATCTCATTGCTCATGTGGACGGTTGTCTCGGATGCCAATTCAGATGTGGGCCCCTTGGTTGATGTTTCCAATGGACAGAACCGCAAAGGACTTTTAGCATATTAAACCTCAAGGTGAAATTATAACCATGATTTGGGGAAAATGCTTCATTATCGGATTAGCCTTTTAGGAGAAACTTGATCTTTTATTTTAAGAAAGCTTGATCTCCATTTTTTTTGTCTTGAAAAGCACACATTTGTTTTGAGTGAAAGACTCACAAACATTTTCTTATTTTTATATTTTTTTTTTTGCAAACTTTTGACAAGGCAATAATGATAATAATCTTATTAAGAAAACTGACAATGGACTCAGAATGGTCACCACATGTCATCAACCGGGGAGTCAAGACTCTAACCAAACCTAACAAACATCTTAACTGACTTTTCTTAACGGCTTATGACACATCCTAAAAGCAACTGACTCTTCCTAAGGATGAAAACAGACTCTTTCTAAGGGGAGGTTGGTGGAAGAGGTTTTGACATTCCGCTTCTGACCATATCTGTAGTTTCATTTCCAATTTCCCAATCGGGGGTATTCAAGCTTTCCTTTCACGATCAATTTCCGAATGACACGTTTTAAAGCGGTGCAATTGTCGGTATCATGGCCATGATAGTTGTGAAAGGCACACCTCTTGGTCTTGTCGAGACACCTTTTGGGGTTTTTAGGTTGAAAATTGACAAGAGGTGATGTGAGGCCCTGCTTGGCCAATCCTTCAAATACCTCGCTTATAGGCATTCCGAAATCCTCAAACCTTGTGAAACGGGATCTGGCTCAGCATTCGACTTTTCTTTCCTCGTTGACCGGAGCGTGATGGGGACAATAATCACCATCTCTAAATGCAAAGGGGTTCTCATTGAGTGTCTTTTCGAACATAGCTTCCATTTGTTTTCTCTTTCCCAATAGATGAGTGGGAGGATTTTGTGGAGGTGCAGGGGCATAGGCATACCCATAACCTTGGTTGCTTGCAGGAATACACATTGGAGGCATGTAAGTTTAGATACCCCGGGGGACCGCATCTTGGCTAGAGCGCGCAAATTACCTAGGATGTCTACTTGATTTTAAGAGTCGCCACCCACGTTTTAGAGGAACGCGAGAAAACCTAAGAAAAGCCAATTTTTTATGTACGAAAACTAGAGATTCGGAAAGAGAAGGGTTCGGGGGTTAGGTGACGGAGTGGGAAGTACTTAAACACCCACTCCGCCCCGCTTACGCGGGTCTTGCTACTTTTGGTGTTCTAATGTTTACATGTCCTTTTATTTAATTGTACTAATTTGTGCTAACAAGGATAATGAAAAGAAAGGGGAAATGTAAGAAAATACTTTTATTGATTAAATGTCAAATGATTACATGTTGAACGATTATTTTAAGAGAAGAAATTAAATGTAAAAATGGAATTGAAATGTGGGAATGTAACCTTGGCCAAACTTCAATAGTGAAGTGGCCTTTTGGTTGTATTCCGTTTATGGAGATTGCATACCCATTGAGAAGGTAAAAAGATTAAGAGAACGTCTAAATAAAAACAAGTAAGATGAGATTAGAAGAAGATCATACCTTAGCTTGAGTGGGGAAGAACCAAACTTGTCTATATCAACCACCTTTGAAAATGAAGTTTTTTTTGGGTGTGTGTGTGAGAGTTGTGAGTTAAGAAAAGTCTTTTCTCTTGTTGTGTTAAGAGAGTTTTTTGTTAATGAGAAGATCCCCCTTTTACATGGTGGAAACAAGAGGTATTTATAGGGTAGGGGTGGTGGTTGTGTTGACAAGAATGGTTATTCCCCGGATCAAGCCAAGGCATAATGACTTGGGAGTTTACAAATCAGAAAAGGAGGGAAATTTGGCAAAATATGAGATTCTGGAGGTGGGAAGCGCGATCCTCCCATACCCCCTATTGGAGGCGCGCGCCTTTCACAAAGAAGGCCGGAGGCGCTCTCGTCTCATCTTCAGAAAATACATATTTTAACCCAAAAGTTAACCCTGTTATGCAGTTAGGTCCCAAAACTAACGAGATCAGTCAGAAACTTAACAAACATCACAAAAGTCAACAAAAACAAATGAAATAAAGACTAAAGGTTGACTTTTTCACTTAGTCAAGTCCAAGACTATCAGGGTAAGTCGAGAAGTTAACGGAAAGTAACGAAAGTTAACGAAAATTGACAGAAAAGAGGAAGACACGGAATGTGTATGCAATCGGGACATGAGAGGTCCAAGGCGGGGTGTCTACAGAGCCCCTCGGTGACGTGGATTGCAAAGCAAAACGCGTCAACGAAAGAAAGACAACCGCCGAGGACATCGACAAAACAAAACAAAGACTCGATAAAATATGAATTTGAAATTTACGAAGGATAGGAGTGCGCTCCCTGTGTGAGCGGTTTTATTGATATAGAAAGGATATGGTGGGATCCGTTTTTGCTGAATCGGGATCCGTTTGCTGAAGCGGGACCCGTTTTCTGAAGCGGGATCCGTTTGCTGATGCGGGATCCGTTTGCTGAAGCGGGATCCGTTTGCTGATGCGGGATCCATTTGCTGATGCGGGATCCGTTTACTGATGCGGGATCCGTTTGCTGAAGCGGGATCCGTTTGCTAAAGTGGGATCCGTTTGCTGATGCGGGATCCGTTTGCTGATACGGGATCCGTTTGCTGAAGCGGGATCCATTTGCTGATGCGGGATCCGCTTGCGGATGGCGGAAACCGAGGCTCTGTCTGCCTATATATGATATTTTTGTGTTGCTTGATGGAAAGGTGGTGATTTTGAAGCTCACCATGGACCGAGTTGTTGTCATTGAATTGTAATTGTTTGACTCTATGGGATACAGGCGCAGTTGACGGCGGATCACTTTCTGCTGGGGATGAAGTGCCTTGAGTTGTAGATGCTTTTGACCTTGTGGTGGTACCTATTAAGTGTGTGCTTTGCAGGTATATGTGCTTGTGACATGTATGAGATGTGAAATGGCAGTTATGAGAGAAATTGTGCTTGTAGTGTGATGTGATTTGAAGGCAGTTTTGCATGAGAGAGAATTTTTGTAAGAATGGAGAAAGTGATTTTGTGTGCGGTGTGATTTGAGGAAAGCCTCGGATGTATTCATACCTTCACTTACCATTGCCGTTGGATGGATTAGTGTTGTGGTGGTGGATGCCTTGATGCTTTTGATGAAGAATGTCCATGCTTTGGATGGAGAATGATGATGTTGGTGATGATGAATTGTTTTTGCCTTTGATGGAGTGTCGGTGAGATGGCATTCTGAATGATGGGTTGGTCGTGCCCAAAGGCTGCCTACATTTCCCTTTAAGAGAATCAGACTAGCATAGTTCAAGGATGATGGAGAGTGCTGGGGAGGAATGCTAGGAGTAAAGAAAAATGAAACACATACTTTTGCGCAAGTAAGGGGACAAGGAAAAAGAAAAATCCTCTTTTTTTTTTTTTTTTAGTTCATGGGTGAACCATTTTGACCATTGTGTGTTTGTAATGCCAACCCAAGATCAAGTCATGTTCGACCGAAGTCTGGATTGCCTTGCTTGAATTCTGTCGTCGTTGCCGTTGTGCCCAACGAAAAGTGATTTCTAGCCCCAAGAGATGTGTCAGTCATGGGGCTCCAAAAGACATTCAACGCCGAGATAAGGGGTTGCTGATTGTAAATCTCCTAGAATGCCTTTGATGCCAAACTATGAGAGACTTGCATAGGCCCAAGATGAATCGACTCTTGACCTTTTTAAATAAATCGCCTTTTGCTATTGACGTGAGCAAGCTCCAAGAGAAGATCATTGATACCAAGCTTCGAGAGATTACTAAGCCCCAACTGTCGTGGGCTTGTTGTTTGTGAGCTTATAGATGGTGGGATGTAAAGACCTTTCGGTGTGAAGCCCCAACTTATCTTGGCATTGTATTAAGAGCAGATGCACCATTGGGTAGAACTCATGAAAGTGATCTTCCTCTTGTTTGGAGATGAATGCCCCCCCCCCTTTTTTTTTTGTAGTTGGTACCCAAGAGGCGGAGGGTCCATGTTGAAAATGTAGTAGAATCTTCGGGAAATGTCTCGTGGGAGATGGTGATGTTGTTGCGGATGATAGGGTTTTGACATGATAAAGTCTCAAACAGTACATTTGTTTGAGTCTTATTGAGTCAAACTAATAACGGATCTTTTGTGCTTTTGATCTTGGAGGAGGGGGTGCAGTACTTGCAGAAACATTGGGATTGGCCGAGGCATTTCCCGCAATAACCCAGTCACGTGAGTTTAGCATATTGAATCTTTTCCTTTTCTCTAAGACTTCCTTCATAATCTCGCTGAAAGTTCTAACAAAAATCATCAAATTCATTCATAACATTGGAGCCCTTATTCAAAGTCGTGGGAGATGGTGATGTTGTTGTGGAAGATAAGGCCTTGGCGTGATAAAATCTCAAACGGTATGTTTGCTTGAGTCCTTTTGAGTTGAACTAATAACGGATCTTCGGGTGCAGCCTGTGCTTTTGATCTTGGAGAAGGGGGTGCAGTACTTGCAGAAACATTGGGATTGGCAGTAACTCTGGTCGAGTTATCATATTGGCATTTCCTTGAATCCTTTTCCTTTTCTCTAAGACTTCGTTCATGATCTAGTTGTAAGTTCTAACAAAAATCATCAAATTCACTCATAACATCGGAGCCCTCATTTAAAACCAAGAGACCTTTGACTTGAAGTGTTGGGAGACCCTTGAAGCTTGATCTCTTTCATATAAGACTTCTCCACATTGCATTGCTTGAGCATTGTTGTCCCAAAAGACTGTCGGTTGCGAAGCCCCAATATTGCCCTTTGCTTGTATCACTGTAATGCCGTAGCCCAAAAGATTGTAGATTTCGAAGCCCCTTGAGACCTTCGGTGCTGAATTGAGGAAGCTTCCAATGTTGCACATGACTCCGCCGGGGACACTGAAGTGAATTTCTTCTTGCCGAGGGAGCCTTTAAAACTTGATCGTACCCCCTAGAGTGATACCATTGATTAGGAGTGGAACGAGAAGATACTATCCTTGATCAGGGGAACAAGTATGATCATACATGACAAGAAGGTGCTTCTCAACATTCTTTTTGAGAGACTTTGAGGATAGTCTCACCCATCTTTCTTGAGCATAGCCCTAGGACTCATTAACTGACAAATGAAGCGAGAGAGGTTTTCTTTCTTGAGTCACATAGCCCCTAGGGCGTCATCATTTGTCGAGCAAAGAAAGAGACTCGTCCTCGAGTGGGGGAACAAACATAAGAGGACATGGCAAGAGTTACGCCATTTCTCGGCATACATACGTGTAGAAGCTCGAAAATTGAGTCACCTGTTGTGGCCATTTGTGATCCAAACCAATTGGCTTGCTGGGGATTACTTGTGCAACCTCGGGCCTTCTTTTTCATGAACCAAAAAATGGCACACTGCTGGAGAACAATATCCCAAAACAACCTTTTATTGTGCCACATCTTGTCGAGCCTTTTGCCATTCCAAAGTTGACTCGGTGGGGAATTGGCTTGCTGAGGAGATTCAATGTTGAACTTGTGTCTTCATTAGAGGCCGGGGATCTCTATTTCTCTTTCCCTTCTCTCTCTCACTCTCTCATTTTTTTATGACGCACCCTGTTTTTTGCCTAGACCGCCCTTTCGGGTTTTTAATCTAGCGGGCATCTCTTTTGCGTCTTCATTTTTTTTTTTACTCAATTGATGAGGAAGTGTGCATTGACTCTAGATGAGGATGAGAGACATGTGATTTTGTGGTGAGGACCTTTTGTCACTAATGATGAGTGACATTGATTTGGCTAGGGAAGTAGCCCCTAGTATTGACTTTGTATATATTTGTTGAATGACTCACGAAGGCAAGTAAGTCATTAAGAGAGAAGAGAAGGAAAGCCCCAATTTGATTGCAAGAAATTGGGAGTATGCAGAAAGAATAGAAGCCCTAGACTCGACAAGGAACGGAAAGTGATTCCAAATCTAGGAAAGTTGTTCAATCTTTAGGTGATTAATTCATTGGCAAATGAATCATACAAAGATGTCATGACAAATTCGAGAGGAAGGCCGATCACCATAACGCGCTAGGGCTAAACATATCTTCTTTCTTACATGAGACCGGACCCGAAGGTTGCCTACGTTCCTCCAGTGAAGAGGCTCAGGTCACCGTAGTTCTTGTGGATGCTCCATTCGTCGAGGTGGTTATTGCTTCGTCCTTCATCGGTGGAATGATGTTGATCTTGTACTTCTTTGATTGAGGGGGATTTTTTTTTTTTTTTGTGCTCTAACTTTTGCCTAGGTTGATTTGAGGATTTCAACCTAGCGAGCTCTTTTTTTTTTATATATATATATATATCCCCTTTTGAAAACTTTGCTTCATGATTGTTGCTCCACATTTCTTTGTCTTGATTTCGTCGTTGTTGATGTCTTCGTTGTTGATGCCGTCGTCGATGTTTAGCCTCTAGGCGTTCAAGTGATAGCCTTTGTTCTAAAACGTGTTTAGACATCTTTTCATCATTTTGCCAAGAATTAAATTGAACAACTTGAAAGAGTGTATGAGGACAAGAACGACTTTTTATTTGATGACTCAATGGACTCAAACATTTAACATAGTGTAAACACCCCGCCTTGGACCGCTCACCCCGATTGCACACTTGATTTTGTGTTTTTCCCTATTTTAAGTGCTTTTTGTTAGTTTCTATTACTTTGGTTAAGTTCCAGACGGACTCCGTTAAGTCCTGGGACTATACTGAATAACAGTTCTAACTTTCTAGTCCATTCTGTCAAAAATCGCTTTTCAGAGTCGCGTGCCTCCGCCTCTTGAGGCCGGACGCGCGCGCCTTCCACCGCCTAGGTGGGATGCGCGCGCTTCTGGGGTGTGTCAGTTACAAATTCTGCCCAAGAATCTCTCCCTTGCTCATTATACATGATTTTGCCCGGGAAAGATTTCTTGGAGACTCCGTTTGCCTCCAAAAACTCCCCTCTTTCAACTATAAAAACCCCTCCAATCCATCATTGGAAGGGGCCTTTTTCCTCACATCTTTTCCAGTCTTTTCCTTGGGACTTCTTTTAGATCTTTGTCAACAAAGTATTCAACCTCTTCTTCAAGGCTTTTCAAGAGGTTCTCTTTGAAGGATACTATAGGTAAAATGTCTTAAACTCTCTTCTTCTTCTTCTTCTTCTTCTTCTTCTTCTTCTTCTTCTTCTTCTTCTCCAATCAAATGTGCAATCACCCCAAAACCACTTGGGACATGACACCAATGGTGCTTTCATTACATTGAATTGGCCTAGGAGTCATCTCCCTACATTTTAAACTTTAAAACCCCTTCTTTATCATCATTCAAATAGGAAGAACACATTTATCTTTAAAGTGAATTATGAACAAACAAGACCGTCTTTGCTCGGGCGAAATCGGTGTTCAAGTACTTCCCATTTCGTCACCTAACCATCGAACCCCTCATCTCAAGAATCTTTGGTTTCGTAATCAATCAAAAAGGCTATTTTCTTAGGTTTTCTCGCGTTCCTCTAAAACGTGGGTGGCAACTCTTAAAATCAATTAGACATCCTAGGTAATTCACGCGCTCTAGCCAAGCCGTGGTTCCCCGGGGTATCTACAGTGGCGACTCCACTGGGGAAAGCTTGAGGGTTAAACTTGTGTTTCTGTTCATAATTTACTTTTCTGGGCATTCTAGAAATTGATGTAGGAAGCGCGCGCCTCGGACCATCATGGTCCAAAGCGTGCGCGTCCCGCGTTAAATTCCAGAATCGCCCGCCTTCCATGTGTTCTTCCTATTCTTCCTATTATTTCGTGCTAACAAACATTACAGGGGTTTCATCACACAATCAGGACCAGGGAAATCCCCTGAGTCCATAAGTTTCTGATAATCTGACAGGTTAGCCCAGAAGCGGGCGCCTCCCAGATACAATGCGCCAGGCGCGTGCTTCCCACAAACACCAGCCCGAGGCGCGCACTTCTGGGCCAATTTCCAGGCAAGAACAGGTTTCAGTGACTGAACAGAACAGTGGGGTGTGGGCACAGTTGCCTGCATCAGAACAGAATTGAACCCTTGGACTGTTTAACTTTGTGTTTGTTTACCGGTCACACGGGTGATTCGGGAGTTGTAATTTACGTGCTTATGTGTTTTTTTATCTTTTCTTTTCAAAAAAAATAAATAAATAAAAATAAAAAATTTTGTCACATGATAGACCTCACACTACATGCACATTACTCCTATAAATTGCTCACTATCGAGTCGCACAAGTCCAACCCCAAACCCGTCGAGGCCCGTCCTAGAAAGTTTCAAGCTCCACTCGACCTTGGCTCTTTCGAAGCGGTAAACCTCAGCCCGTGGCGTAGTTCATGACTACATGCTGGGGGTGACCTTTAAGCCTCCCTTTAGCCGAGCACAAACCACACAATTCTAGCTAGGGTCTAACACTCCGTGACCAATTCGGTTTCCATGTACCGAGATTTCCCTAAACTAATGTTTTCAAATCATACATGCCAACTTATTGAAACGGACGCAATAAAAATTCCGTCCCCAAAAGTGGTTATTTTGGACGAAAATAAAAAATCCGTCCCCGCATGTATGCTTTACTATATTAATTTAGTTTAATCCCGACACATGTAGGATTCACAAACGCGATGGAATCCGATGAGTATATGGGACCGCGAGATGGTCTATATACTAGTGTGACGATTCCATTATCTTCTTAGAAACCCCAAAAGGGACCCATTCCCTCCGACTTGTAAAATAATAATAAAAAAAGAGTCTTTTTCTTATGCTGTTCGAGTCGTGTGCCCAACTGTGTGTTCTCAACCTCTTCATGGACCGAAAGTGTGAACCGAGACTGACAAGGGCTACTTCTCCAATTATAGGTCCGATTGGTACTCTCTGCGTCTACAGGAATTCATCCAACCGGCTTGTTCGTGAACCGATCACTCCTACAGCTTCTGCATCATCAATGGCCGGCGACTCCAGCACCAACAACGCCATGACTCTCGAGAAACTCTCTGCCATGGTCCAAGCTCTTCAACAACAAGTCACCACTCTCCACAATGAGGCTCAAACCAAAGAAGCCTTGTGGCAAGCTCATGTCGACAGTCAAAGGGAGGCCCACGAAGCCGAGGTTGACCAATTGAAAGCCAAGCTCATCAAGCTCTCCAAGAACAAGGGGGTTAATGACAATGAGGAATCCGAGTGGACCGAGGGTTTGTTTGAAAGCCCATATGTAAATGCCCGTACCAAAAAAGTGGGGGGACCAAGCACCGACAACAACGACCTCAAAATGGTCGATTCCATCATGGCCTACATTGATCAGAAATTTGACGGCCTCAACATGGGAAAAGGCTCCAACACAAGCCTTTATCAGTCATCCATCCTCATGAGAACGATGGCTGCTCTCCCCGATAAATTCAAGATGCCCGACATTAGCAAGTTTAAGGGCAACTCATGCCCGATGGCTCACATCGAGACTTACATTTGGGCTATGGTTCCGAAGAAGGACTCCCCAAAAGTTATGGCTCAATGCTTTCCTCTCACCCTCGAGGGGGCGGTAAAGGATTGGTATGCAACTCTCCCGCTCACTGTCCGTCTTGATTGGGATGCCGCTATGCTTGCCTTCAAAAATCAATATCAAGGCAACACCACTCACCGGCCCACAAGGAAAGAGCTCGAGAACACCACCCAAAGAGACAACGAGTCGTTCATTGACTTCACAAGGAGATGGAATGACAAGCTCTCTGAAATTGTTGAAAGGCCAAATACAAAAGAGCAAATGAACATCTTTCTCAAGTGTCTCAAGATTGATCTCCGCACCCACCTAAGTGGGGCTTGCTACTCCAACTTCTCCCAAATGTATGAGGCGGGGGTACGCATGGATGACTTGCTCAAGGAGATTAAGAAGGCCACTCCTACCTATCGTTACAAGGCCTCCTCTAATTCAAACAAAGAGGCTTCTGTCAATGCCGTTACTACCGACAAAGGGAATTACAAGAAGGTCCCTCCACCACAAGGAAAGCGGTTCCAAAACGACCGCGTCTACACTCCTCTCAATGGCATGACCATCACCGAGGCCTACAAAGCTCTAAAGGCCAAGGGACAAATCACTCCTCTTCAAGGGTACAAGCAACCACAACCGCTCCGTCCCAATCATGCCCACCACAAATGGTGTGACTACCATCAATGCACCGGCCACCTCACCGAGGATTGCTTCTCCATCCGCAACACCATCCAAGACCTCATAGACAAGAAGGAATTCATAATCCCTAATGAGGGTGGTGTCAATGTAATAGAGGTAGGAAAGTTTGAAGGAACCACTCATTCGATCCCAATTGTGAATGAGGGCTCCGATGATATGAATAAACTTGATAATTCTTGTTATGTTGTGACTTATGATGAGATTATGAGGGAAGTCTTAGAGAATAGGAAGAAGAAGCTACACGGGAGCGTGAACGTGCTCACTCGCAGTGGCCGAGTAACAACAAGCACAATCCCTTCCAATATCGCAGCAACCAACACCTCTTCTCA
This sequence comes from Campanula takesimana, assembly GCA_026119855.1. Classification (NCBI taxonomy): domain Eukaryota; kingdom Viridiplantae; phylum Streptophyta; class Magnoliopsida; order Asterales; family Campanulaceae; genus Campanula; species Campanula takesimana. The sequence continues at coordinate 1,171,125 of JAOWBW010000188.1, forward strand.
AAGATCGCAAGCACGCGACGTACCCGAAGATCCTTTGTTAACACAACTCAAGAAGACGCAAGCCAACATATCCATCTGGGACCTTATTGCATCATCAAAGAAACACCGAGACCTCATCATCAAGAACTTGGATGACACATCAGTCTCTCCTGACATGACTCCCGAGGAACTCATAGCAATGATAGGTCATATTCACTTCGGCAATGTCATCACTTTTGCCGACATAGACCTCCCGCCATTTGGGTCCGAACACAATGAAGCCATCTACCTCAAAGTAAGGGCAAGGGGGAGACCCATCTCAAGAGTTCTAGTAGATGGTGGTTCTGCACTCAACTTAATGCCTAGCCGAGTTATGGGCATACTGGGGCTCAAAAGCTCCGATTTACAACCCTCCGCCCAAGTCATTAGAGGATACGATAGCACTGCCCGTACAGTCATGGGAATGCTAGAAGTTGATATCGAATTTGGAAGCATGATCATGTCCATCCCATTCCAAGTACTTGATGCCCCTGCTTCATTCAACTTGCTTTTAGGCCGACCATGGATCCACAGTTCCAATGCGGTCCCTTCCACTCTTCATCAATGTGTCAAGATCAGAAATGGGAACGAGATAGTCACCGTCATGGCTGAGAATGTCATCATCCACAGAAATGGGGGACAACCCGTTCACCAAGTTCAACACGGGATAGAAGATGCCACTCTCTCCGGCGTCAACACCATCGACAAAGAAGGGGGAAACGGACAATGGACCCTCGGCAATCCTAAAATCCTCCGCATGATGAGGAACATGAATCACTTTCCCGGTCTAGGCCTAGAGAAGCATCAACAAGGGATATTGCACCCCGTAGAAGTTCATTTTGTCAAGAACAAGTTTGGTCTGGGATACGAGCCTACCAAAGATGACTTGAAGTACGAGCAAGCAGTCAAGAATCAAAAGACCCGAGCTCGCAAAGAAGGTCGACAATATGAAATCCCTAACTTGAGGCCTTACCGCAACACACTAAACGGTTATTTTGTTCGCCAAGGGGAAGATGTTCCGTACATGATCTTTCCTGAACCATAGGTTAACAATAATGGCGTCAGAAAACCCGGACTCGAGATCTTCACTGATTGTGAGATTCCGACACAAGAAAGGGAGCCTACTCCAATGTCACCCCGAGAGTGGTGGGGCAAGAAAGTGACTATAGAGTCCGAGGTAGAGATTACTGTGGGGGAAGAACTATCCGATCTAGCCTCCATGTTCGAAGAATTTTCCATCATGGACGATTGTCAAGTCAACGCCATCTACAACACCGTCGTCAGAAAGGAAACCATCAGTGAGATCCCGCCAAGCTCCGAGCCAATCAACAACTGGTATTCAACGAAGGGGCCCATAGTATCCGAGGATTTCTTGATCCGAGAAATGGGTTGCATACCCCGTACAGCAACAAAGGAAGAGCAGCTCACACTTACTTTCGAGTCCGAGAGTGTTTCTAATACCCTCACCCAAGAGGATATGGAGGCAATAGCCGAGCATGTGTTTCCTTTCTTTGCTAATGAAAAATTCGATATTTCTGAGTACCCCGAGATTGCAAACATCATAAATGATGAATTAACTAATAACGAACTTAATGAACAAGTTAATAACGATTCAAATTATGATGAAATAGACCACGAAAACATAACATACCTAAATGAACTAGCTCAACAGTTCGTTGTCGTGGTGAAAATGGTCCAGGGGCTGATGAGGAATTGCATGTTGTTAATCTGGGTACCGACGAAGAGCCGAAAGAAACGAAGATAGGTAGCTTCTTCAAGGGGGAAGACAAAGACAGATTGACTGCACTGCTCAAAGAGTTTGTGGATGTATTCGCATGGTCGTACAAATAGATGCCGGGTTTGGACAGAAAGGTCGGGGAGCACAGAATTCCGATCAGAGAGGACACCAAGCCAGTAAAGCAGAAGCTCAGAAAGATCAAGCCAGAATGGTCTCTACAAGTCAAAGAAGAAATTGAAAATCTCCTCAGTGTGGGTTTCATCAAAGTCATTGAGTATCTGACTTGGCTAGCCAACATTGTGACAGTCAGAAAGGCAAACGGCAAGGTTCAAGTTTGTGTGGACTTCCGGGATTTGAACAAAGCTTCCCCGAAAGATGATTTTCCACTACCAAACATCGACATTCTCGTCGATTCGACTGCCAACTACGAAGTCCGCTCATTTATGGACGGTTTTGCCGGTTACAATCAGATTCTCATGTCCGAAGAGGATCAACACAAGACAGCTTTCACAACTCCGTGGGGGACTTTCTGCTACACAGTCATGCCGTTCGGACTAAGGAACGCTGGGGCCACCTACCAGAGGGATGTTACGGATCTATTCCATGACATGACTCATAAAGAGATCAAGGTCAATGTAGACGACATGATCATCCATTCAAAGGGAACCAACGGTCAACATTTGACCGATCTTCGCAAATTCTTTGAAAGACTTCGACAACACAACATGAGACTCAATCCCGCAAAGTGCACTTTTGGGGTCGTCAAAGGAAATGTCCTCGGTTAAATGGTCACTGAGAGGGGAATTGAAGCCGATCCCTCCAAGATCAAGGCAATCATTGATATGCCTCCTCCAAAGACGCAGAAGGAAATCAAAGGTTTCATGGGCAGACTTCAATACATCAGTCGATTTTTGTACCAACTCACTTCCATGAGTGAGCCGATCTTCAAGCTACTCAAAAAGAATGTGGCTCTAGAATGGACCGATGCTTGCCAAGAAGCCTTCGACCAAGTGAAGCATTACTTGACATGCCCTCCAGTTTTGGTTCCACCGCACAAGGAGAAGCCTCTCTTGCTCTATCTCACTGTCAATGATGAAGCCCTAGGGGCTATGTTAGCACAAGAACAGCGAGACTCCACAAAAGAGAATGCTATCTACTTTGTAAGCCGCCGGTTTCAAGGAGCTGAAAAGAACTACTCTATCTTAGAGAAGTCTTGTGCTGCATTGGTTTGGGTTACTCAAAAGCTCAAGCATTACATGGAGGCCTTCCCAATCAAGTTGGTAGCAAAAGTGGACCCGCTCCGCTACATCTTCAAGAAGCCTTTCATGTCAACAAGAATAGCCAAATGGTATTTCATGCTCGCCGGCTACAATATCACTTACGTCACACTCAAATCCATCAGAGGGAAAGTGTTCAGTGATCAGCTTGCTGAATTTCCGTGTGACGAAGTGAAGGGGGAAGATGTACAGTTCCCCGACAAGCATTTAATTTGCGCTACAACAGAAAAAAATAAGTGGCAACTTTTTTTCGATGGCGCAGCCAATAAGCATGGATATGGCATAGGGATGTTACTTGTTGATCCAAAGGACATATATACTCCAATGGCTATCCGCCTTGAATTTGAAGCCACCAACAACATCGCTGACTATGAAGCATGCATAGCGGGGCTCGAAGCAGCCCTCGAGAGAAATGTCACAAGTTTAGAAGTATTTGGTGATTCCTTGCTCATCATCAATCAGACATATGGAAAGTGGAAGATTCAAGACTCAACTCTGCAACGGTATGGTCAACATCTCAAGGAGTTGGTTGAACAGTTTCAAGAAATCACCTTCAAATACCTGCCAAGGGACAAAAACCGTTTTGCTGATGCACTAGCCACCATCGCTTCACTAGTCGAAATACCTGAGGGTAAAATGGTGAAGCCCTTCAAAATTTCCCGAAGGAACAGTCCGGCATACTGCATGAGTATCGAGATCAACGAGGTCCAAGTAAACTCCCCATGGTATGCGGATATCATGAATTTCCTCAAGGATGGTACTTATCCCGAGAATAGCAATAAGAAGTCCCAAATGGCATTGCAAAGACTAGCCTCCCGATATGTACTGATTGGGGAACGAGTCTACAAAAGGCACCACGAAGGGATCAATCTCCTATGCGCAAATGAGACAGAAGCTCAAGAAATAATGCATGAGATCCACGAAGGTGAATGTGGGCTCCACATGAACGGGTTTATGTTGACCAAGAAGATACTCCGCATGGGTTATTATTGGAGTACCATGGAAAGGGACTGCATCGAGAAAGTCAAGATGTGCGCCAAATGCCAATTCCATGCCAATCTACAGCACGCTCCACCCTCACAGCTTTACAATATGACCACGCCTTGGCCTTTCTCTTGTTGGGGCATAGACATCATCGGCAAAGTTCACCCTACTGGCAGAAACGGACAATCTTTCGTCCTAGTAGCCGTGGACTATTTTACAAAATGGGTTGAAGCACAGGCTTACCGAGTTCTCAACGCCAAGAAAGTGGTCGAATTCGTAAAAACCCACATCATGTGCCGGTACGGCGTTCCTCATGAAATCATCTCAGACAATGGTTCTCACTTTGAGAAAGAGATGGACGCGCTCCTGGTAGAATACAAGATTACTAAGCACAAGTCATCTCCATACCGCCCTCAAGCAAACGGCGCGGTCGAGGCAAATAATAAGACAATCGAGACCATTGTAAAGAAAATGGCCTCCACCGGAAGGGATTAGCCCGAAAAGCTACCTCTAGCATTATGGGCCTACCGCAGTCAATACGGACAGCGACTGGAGAAACTCCTTATGCCCTGGTCTATGGTTCCGAAGCTGTACTCCCAATAGATCTCGAAGTCCCATCCCTACGGGTCCTCCTCGAGAACCAAGTCAATGAAGTCGATTGGATGCAAAGTCGATATGAACAGCTAGCCCTACTCGACGAGAAAAGGCTAAGGGAAATCGAACGTACGAGGGCCTATCAACAAAGAATGGCTAGGGCTTTCAACAAAAAGGTGAAGCCCCGAAACATCAGTGTGGGAGATTTGGTCCTAAGACAACACCCTCCTAATGCCATGAACCCCCTTGGAAAATGGGGACCCCGATGGATCGGTTCGTACGTAGTCAAGAAGATACTAAGCGGCAGTGCAGTCCGACTCGTGGATTTAGATGGAGATCAGCTGCCAAAGGAAGTCAATCTCGACAAGTTGAAGAGATTTTACATCTAATAAACGAAGACCATCAAAAAAAAAAAAAAAAAAAAAAAGAGCTCGCTAGGTCGAAAACCCGCAAGGGCGGCCTAGGCAAAAATTAGAGCACGTGCAAAAAAGAAGCCCGCTAGATTGAAAACCCGAAAGGGCGGTCTAGGCAAAAAACAGGGTGCACACAAAAAAAAAAATGACCTTCGCTTGTTTGAACTACGGAGACCTGAGCCTCTACACTGGAGAAACGTAGGCAACCTTCGGGTGCGGTCTAAAATATAAACAAATACCCAAATCATTCCAAATTAACGAGATGCAATTTTTATTCATTTCTTGAATTATTTTTTATCATTACAACGGAAATGTTGAGCTATTAAAAGACATAAACATTAAATCCTAAACAAGTGGTCTATTTTAATTGCAATCTCGGTGGTACAAAAGAAATATCTAATTTTTCTTTAGTTTAGGGACCCATTGCTTCTGGGGACAGCCTTTGACCTTCTTGAGTGGGGACGGAGCACCCTCGGATTCACCAAGGCGAGAAAAGACACTCGGGCGAGACGGAGCTTCATCAACAACCTTCTCCTTGCCCTTGCTAGAAGGAGCTTTGACCGGAACACTCAAAGGACGCTTCCACACATGAGCGGAATGACCTTTACCCCTCTTCTTCTAGGCACAAAACAGGGCCTATAATCCATCACATGGACCACCGGCTTCACGGGATCAACGACAACAATGCCCTCATTTGGCCTTCCTAAACGGTCAAAGATGCTAGGACGCGCCTTCACAATTGGAGCAATGGGGACGGACTTATCGCCTTCGGGGACTGAAACTTTGACTTCAAAAGTAAAGGTCATCAGGGCCATCGCTACAAGAATTTTGAGGTATAGAGTAAGGGAAAGGATGCAGAATATTGCTGTGTGATCATTCTGATCGAAAATGGTTTAAATTTATAGCTGTTGGAGTGCTCTGCTCAGAAAAGAAAGGGGCTGGAATTCAGCAAGCCAGAAGCACACGCCTCCGACAAATAATGCAAGACGCACGCGCCTCCCGCTCCCAAGTTCAGACGCGCGCACCTTTGACAGCAGACAGAAATAGAAATAGCCTTTGTCAGTTCAGAGCAGAACCCAGGCGTTCCAACGCCTTCAACCTGCGGAAAAGATCAATCCTGGCAACAAGAGAAGCTCAAATGACGACAGCAAGCACGCTTTGGGCACACATTTGTTTGTAAAAGAGTCGACACTCAGGATCGAGTCTAGACAGATAACTAAAAAAGCGTATTAAATAACTAGGATTGTAAATACATGCTAAACGTTTATTACATGTAAATGAAAAGTGTCTTCAGTCTCTCAAAGGCTACTCGGAATCATCATCATCGGCAGCACCGTGCCCACCCCCACTGCCTCTCTCAGTCTCCTCATCATCATCATCATCATCAGCGGATTCTTCCTCCTCAGATGTCTCCACCACAACATCATACCGGGTCCTCTTGGCAGCTCTCCCTGATGAACTACCACCGCCCCTGCTCTGGCTACCTCTTCGGCTCAGACTCCTGCTCAGTGACCGCCCCGCCGAAGAGACAGCCTCATCAATATCTAGTACAGCATCCCTGCAGCCTCGTCCCATGCCCCGAGCACCTCGGGCAGCTCCTCTCGCAGCACCAGAGACAGCACCAGCAGCATCTCTAGTCATGGTGGCAATGTCTCTACACAGCCCTAGCACCCTCTCCTCCAGCTGACGGAGTCTCCTCCTTATCCCTTTGTTCTATCTGCCTAAGTGCCTATAAGTACCTACACGTACCTGTTACAACAGAGGACAGAAAAAGAAAATTGCATCAACACAAGGAACAGAAAAGCAGGACTGGAACTGAGAAATGCAAAGACAGTCAGAAAAGTATACCACAGCAGCCTAAACAGGAGGCTCTTTCTCCTGCGACATGTCCTCAGGAACAATCTCCATCTGCTCCTCATACACCCCAAAGTTTGAATAAGTATAATATGAAGGAGGCAGAGGTGGATCAAAGCAATATCCAACACCGGTGGGATAGAATCGAGCCGAAGTCTGTGGAGAAGCATGTGTCTCCCTCGGATCAGTAAACATGAAACCCTGCTGGAGGTTATGCTCCCTGAATAAACCATAATCCTGCTCTAGATGAATGAAAGGGACAGCATAAACCCCTGCAATATAAACTGCCCGGTCTGCCTCTGAAAGAGCCCTCCAATTACGAGGGCAGAAAGGAGGAACATCTGGAACCGCTGGCCTAGGAGGGTAGTGGAAGTCCGTCACCTGGCCACCATGCTGCCAGAACACTCTCTCTCCAAGATACATCGCCATACACTCCACTGAGCTCATCAGAAGCCTCGAGCGGGTGGGAATCAGAGTGTGCTCAATAAAAGCATAAATAGCTCTCCACGGGAACAAAGAGGAGATGACAGCCTCTGGCCTTAAAGCATCCAAGTGGCGTCGAGCTGAAAGCAGGCTGATGGGAGCAGTGCCAGTCCTCACGTTCCTCTCCCTATATGACCACCTCACACAGTCTGGATACTGGGGCTGTCCCTCTCTGTTAATCTTGAAGTCCCTCAGCTCCAAGACAGCGAAGGCCCATAGCTGCAAAACAGAGGCAAGAGCATAATTAAATGACAGTTCAAAGATACAGTAGCGCAATGACAAGAAAGCTGAAAAGAAAAGGGAAAGCAGTATACCTCCCACAACAGACTGAAGCCCGTGACCGAGCTAGTGGTCGAACGGCTGGTCAGATCCATGCCGTGATAACAAGCAGCCAAGCCCGCTGCGCTCCAGTTATACTGACCGGCCTGGTCTAAGTTTACCAACAAATCAAACAAAGCCAAGGAAGCCGATGATCCTCCACTGGCAAACAGAGTATGGGACAGCAAGTACCATATAAAACAATGGGCCACAGCATCAACCCGCTCAGCAGTAACACCCAAAGGCTCAGCTGCAAGAATACTAAAGTATCGACGGATGCTTCCCCAAGTGACTTGGTAATTCTTCACCGGGAAGCCACAGTCAACCAAGGCCAACAGCTCGTCAGCAGTCCGAAGGGTCCCTCTCAAAATGCAAGGGACAGGTTCCCCCGCAAACGGCAGACCAGTCAATGCCGTGAAGTCAGTGGGCGTCATCGTGACCTTTCCTATAGGCAGATGAAAAGTATGGGTGGTGTCCCACCATCTCTCTCTCAGAGCTTGAATAACTTCCGGATCATTCTTCAACGCCGGCAGACTGGTAATAAAGAGGCCGAAATGGGTGGCCTGAACTCGAGCCCTGACATTCTCGGGCAGCTTAATCTAAATGGTAACCGGGCCATGAGCTCCACCTCGAATCTCCGACAGGCGGCTCCACTCCTGAAAAGAAACAAGAAACAACGAAAATTTCGTCAGCATAACGGCTAGAAAAACGGACAAACCCAAAACAGAAATTTCAACATGCATGCGAGTGTGTGGGTATGAAAATGGGTATCCAAACATGTTTCTTGCAATAAATCAACAACAACGACAACAAACAGCGACGATCAACAAAAGAAGTTGCAGCGAAAAATACGGGTGAAATAGAGCAGCCCCTCGAAAATCATAAAAAGAATGAAATATTCTTACCAATCCCGCTGTGACAAAGTGGGAGATATGGGTATGCGGCTGGTACGTGAGCAAACTCGGGTCCATCGCCTCAATTCCAACCTCGGGCTCCTCGCCCTGTGGCATCTCAAATGGAGGAAATTGTTGACGATCCGACATCGTTTCTATGATAGAATCGCTCCTAAAACAACAAGAAAGTGTTTTGGGGTGGTTTCTCCACGAAAATTTGGTTCAGAATTTGGAGGTTTCTTTGAAATTTTGAAAACTCGCTGGAAAAGTGAACTGTCTGTTTATATATGCTGAACTGAAACAGGATGCGCGCACCTCCCGCCATGTCACTCAGACGCGCGCGCTTCCCGTAGCAAAGATCAGACGCACGCGCCTTTGCTCCCTGACAAATTCAAACACCGCTCCCCACACGGGAATCAAGGTGTCATACCCATGCTCATCTGAGTTTCAGCTCCACCACTACAAGCTGAGTGAAGTTCGTAACAGACTCCATTAATTCTCAAAAACTAGTTTTTACAATTCATCCCCAGCACAAAGCACTCCGCAGTCAACTGTGCCCACACCCCATCGAAAGTCAAAGTCAAACAGTCAACATCAAAGTACAACTCACGACAACAACTTGGTCTAGGGTGAGCCACATAATCACCGCTTCCTCATCAAGCAAAATCTATATCCATTAAAAGCAGACGGTCCTCTAGGCCCCGTACTTCAGCAGACGGTCCTCTAGACCTCGCACTTCAGCAGACGGTCCTCTAGGCCCCGCACTTCAGCAAACGGTCCTCCGGGTCCCGCATTCAAGCAAACGGTCCTCCGGGTCCCGCACTCAAGCAAACGGTCCTCCGGGTCCCGCACTCAAGAAAACGGTCCTCCGGGTCCCGCTTCCAGCAAACGGACCTCACTATCAGGAAACAGGTCCTGCTTCCAGCAAACGGATCTCGCTATCAGCAAACAGGTCCCGCTTCCAGCAAACAGATCTCGCTATCAGCAAACAGGTTCCGCTTCCAGCAAACAAGATCCCGCCTTCAGCAAACGGATCCCGCTATTGACAAAGCTGCTCCACAGGGAGCGCACCTTTATCTCTCAAAGCCGCTCACACAGGGAGCGCACCTCTATCCCCTGTAATTTCAAATTCATGCTTTTATCGAGTCTTTTCTTTTTCTTGGTGATGTCATAGGCGGATGTCTGTCTTTCGACGGCGCGTTTGCTTCGCAATCTACGCCGCCGAGGGGCTCTGTAGACACCCCGCCTTGGACCGCTCACCCCGATTGCACACTTAATTTTGTGTTTCTCCCTCTTTTAAGTGCTTTTTGTTAGTTTCTGTTACTTTGGTTAAGTTCCAGACGGACTCCGTTAAGTCCCGGAACTAAACTGAATAACAGTTCTAACTTTCTAGTCCATTCTGTCAAAAATCGCTTTTCAGAGTCGCGCGCCTCCGCCTCTTGAGGCCGGACGCGCGCGCCTTCCGCCGCCTAGGTGGGATGAGCGTGCTTCTGGGGTGTGTCAGTTACAGATTCTGCCCAAGAATCTCTCCCTTACTCATTATACACGATTTTGCCCGGGAAAGATTTCTTGGAGTCTCCGTTTGGCTCCAAAAACTCCCGTCTTTCAACTATAAAAACCCCTCCAATCCATCATTGGAAGGGACCTTTTTCCTCACTTCTTTTCTAGACTTTTCCTTGGGACTTCTTTTAGACCTTTATCAACAAAGTATTCAACCTCTTCTTCAAGGCTTTTCAAGAGGTTCTCTTTGAAGGATACTATAGGTAAAATGTCTTAAACTCTCTTCTTCTTCTTCTTCTTCTTCTTCTCCAATCAAATGTGCAATCACCCCAAAACCACTTGGGACATGACACCAATGGTCCTTTCATTACATTGAATTGGCCTAGGAGTCATCTCCCTACATTTTAAACCTTAAAACCCCTTCTTTATCATCATTCAAATAGGAAGAACACATTTATCTTTAAAGTGAATTATGAACAAACAAGACCGGCTTTGCTCGGGCGAAATGGGTGTTTAAGTACTTCCCATTTCGTCACCTAACCCCCGAACCCCTTTTCTCAAGAATCTTTGGTTTCGTAATCAATCAAAAAGGCTATTTTATTAGGTTTTCTCGCGTTCCTCTAAAACGTGGGTGGCGACTCTTAAAATCAATTAGACATCCTAGGTAATTCACGCGCTCTAGCCAAGCCGTGGTTCCCCGAGGTATCTACACATAGGACGAGAGGAAAAATTAATGCACACTTAAGAGGACTTTTGACTCCTTTTTTTTTATTCCTACTACTAGGTAGAGAAAGAGAAACGGAGATTGTTGTCATCGGCCTTGTGGCATGATCCCTTGTTGAAGCCCCATTTCAAATCTGAGCCCCTTCCTTGATGAGTTCTTGCATGCTCTCATTCTTTAACTGTTGTTCTTCACCCACGGTAAATTCACCATTGTCAATCAAGTCTTGGATGATGTTGCGGATGGAGAAGCAATCCTCGGTGAGGTGACCGCTGCATAGGTGATAGTCACACCACTTGTGGTGGGCATGGTTGCGACGCAATGGTTGTGGTTGCTTGTACCCTTGGAGAGGAGAAATTTGTCCCTTTGCTTTGAGATCTTCATAGGCCTTGGTGACAGTCATGCCCTGGAGGGGAGTGTACACACGGTCGTTGGTAGAGCCTTTGTGACTCTTGAGAGGCGAGCCACTTAAAATGCCTTATCGTTGACCATTGCCTTGTTGTTGGTGAACTCTTGCAAACGAGCCTTAAGTTCGGACACTTCTTCCTTATGAATTCTCCTCTCGAGATCAAGACGGGCTTGCCATAAATCATCCTTGCGGCGGGCCTCCTCGACAAGACTATCCATTTGTTCCCCTATGTCTCTTATTATGTTGAAGAGCCTTTCGTTGGACACGGAAGCATTCTCACCCTTATTGTTGTTGCCGCTTGAAGCCATTGGACCTATGGAGAGAACACGATTGATCTTAGGTTGGGCCCACAAATACCTTTTTAATCAAATGATTTAACCCACGAACAAGAGAAAAAACTCAAACCACATAAAGAAAAATGACTCTTTTTATTTATTTATTTACAAAAGTCGGAAGGACGTAGTCCTTTTTGGGGTTTCTAAGAAAAGATAATGGAATCGTCATACTAGTATATAGTCCTTCTCGCGGCCCCATATACTCATCGGATTCCACCACGCTTGTGATTCCTACATGTGACGGGATTAAACTAAATTAATGTCATTAAGCATACATGTGGGGAGGGATTTTTTTTATTTTCGTCCATAATAACCACTTTGGGGATGGATTTTTATTTCGTCCATGACAACCGTTTGTTTCTCTTGGAAACGGTATGTATGATTTGATGACATTAGTTTAGGGAAATCTTGGTACATGAAAACCGACTTGGTCACGGAGTGTTAGAACCTAAACTAAGAATTGTGTGACTTGTGTAAAGAGAGGCTTAAAGGTCACCCCCAGCATGTAGTCGTGAACTACACCACGGGCTGAGGTTTACCGCTTCGAAAGAGTCAAGGTCGAGTGGAGCTTGAAACTTCCTAGGACGGGCCTCGACGGATTTGGGGTTGGACTTGTGCGACTCGATTGTGAGCAATTAATAAGAATATGTACATGTAGTGTGAGGTCAAGCCAAGTGACAAAATAATTTTTTTTAAAGAAAATGAAAGCAAATAAGCACATAATTTACAACTTTCGAATCACCCGTGTGACCGAAAAAACAGAAAGTAAAATTGTTCATGTGCAGGCTCGGTGCCCACACTGTCATTCTGTTCTGTTTCTGTGCACTACTTCTGTTCTGGGAACTGAATGATGTTCTGGGAATTTACCCAGAAGCGCACGCCTCAGAGCATTGCTATGGGAAGCACGCACAGTGCTCCATGAAGATTGGAGGCGCGCGCATCTGGGGTACCTGTCAGAATGTCAGAAACTGTGGACTCAGGGGATTGCCCTGGTCCCAAATCATGTAACTTTCCCCTGCAAAAACTGTTAGCACAGAAACATGAAATTGGAAGAACAAAATGAGAGGCGGACGATTCTGGTAGAAGGGGACGGACGCGCGCGCTTTAGGCCAAGAAGGTCAGAAGCGCGCGCTTCCCACCCTTTTTACCAGAATGCCCAAAAAACAAAAATTAGAACACCAAAAGCAGAAAATGCAAGTTTAACCCTCTACAGTCCCCAGCGGAGTCGCCACTGTAGATACCCCGAGGGACCACGGCTTGACTAGAGAGCGCGAATTACCTAGGATGTCTACTTGATTTTAAGAGTCGCCACCCATGTTTTAGAGGAACGCGAGAAAACCTAAGAAAAGCCATTTTTTTATGTATGAAAACCAGAGATTCGGGAAGAGAAGGGTTCGGGGGTTAGGTGACGGAGTGGGAAGTACTTAAACACCCACTCCGCCCCGCTTACGCGGGTCTTGCTACTTTTGGTGTTCTAATGTTTACATGTCCTTTTATTTAATTGTACTAATTTGTGCTAACAAGGATAATGAAAAGAAAGGAGAAATGAAAGAAAATACTTTTATTGATTTAAATGTCAAATGATTGCATGTTGAATGATTATATTAAGAGAAGAAATTAAATGTAAAAATGGAATTGAAATGTGGGAATGTAACCTTGGCCAAACTTCAATAGTGAAGTGGCCTTTTAGTTGTATTCCGTTTATGGAGATTGCATACCCATTGAGAAGGTAAAAAGATGAAGAGAACGTCTAAATAAAAAGAAGTAAGATGAGATTAGAAGAAGATCATACCTTATCTTGAGTGGGGAAGAACCAAACTTGTCTATATCAACCACCTTTGAAAATGAAGTTTTTTTTTGGTGTGTGTGTGAGAGAGTTGTGAGTTAAGAAAAGTCTTTTCTCTTGTTGTGTTAAGAGAGTTTTTTGTTAAAGAGAAGATCCCCCTTTTCCATGGTGGAAACAAGAGGTATTTATAGGGTAGGGGTGGTTGTTGTGTTGACAAGAATGGTTATTCCCCGGATCAAGCCAAGGCATAATGACTTGGGAGTTTACAAATCAGAAAAGGAGGGAAATTTGGCAAAATCTGAGATTCTGGAGGTGGGAAGCGCGCTCCTCCCGCACCCCCTGTTAGAGGCGCGCGCCTTTCACAAAGAAGGCCGGAGGCGCGCTCGTCTCATCTTCAGAAAATACATATTTTAACCCAAAAGTTAACCCTGTTATGCAGTTAAGTCCCAAAACTAACGAGATCAGTCAAAAACTTAACAATCATCACAAAAGTCAACAAAAACAAATGAAATAAAGACTCAAGGTTGACTTTTTCACTTAGTCAAGTCCAAGACTATCGGGGTAAGTCGAGAACTTAACAGAAAGTTAACGAAAATTGACAGAAAAGAGGAAGACACAGAATGTGTATGCAATCGGGACATGAGAGGTCCAAGGCGGGGTGTCTACAATAAGCATCTTGTGGTGCAAAAGGTCTTGGATTGTAGAAATGGTACGGGTCACCCCGGAATCTCATCAGGAAATCTGGTGGAGGCAAGTTGGTGATGCCTGTTCGGGTATCCATATATGGTCTAAACAGTGACTGCGCTCTGGTGACTTGGTTGATAGCATTAAACCGGGAAGGGATTCGATTGGGAAGGTGTTTTGGGTATGATGCTTGAGGCGTAACTGGTGTGAACAGTGGTTTGCAGGCCTTTTGAGTGGATTGTGTTTGGGGTTTTATAGGAGGCGTCCCATGGGAGATGCTGGTCTTGGGATGAGGCGGAGCGAGGGGGATTTGAGTGAGAGGCTCGTTTTGAATGACGGTGTGTTGGGGCGAAGACATGGGGGTTTCGGTATTTTTGTAAAATGGAGGGGGCAATCTTTGGTTGCACTGCAGAGATTGGGTAGCTTCCACCTTTTCATTGTGGTTGGTCACTTTGGTGGAGGGCCCATCAGTTTGAAATAGGGTTACATCATCCTTTTGTCCCGTCGACTCCTCAAACGGGCTCTGTGTCTCTTCATGGCTCTTCGTGATGACTTCTTCTTTAGCCCCGGAGGCCTCTTGGAGAAACTCCTCTTTCGTTGGGCTATCCGAATTATTTGCGGCGTCATTTCCCAAGCTACTGTCCACTGAAGTGATCTTTCTGAGGTACCGGATCGGCGAAGTTGTATTGACCGGGGAACTTTCTGACTCCACACGCACTAGGCAGCGACATGATGCTCTTTTCCACTTCATCTGAGCTATGAGGAAGACAAAAGGTAGCTTTAGGATTGGGTAAACATTGGGTGAATGCTTGGGCTAAAGGCTATTTTGAGATATTTGACTGGACCGAAGTTGCCTACGTTCCCCTCACCACGAGGGAGGGGGTCCCACGCGATGAGAGGCTCAGGTCACCGTAGTTCGAACAGGTTTAGAATTCTAAGAGGAAAATACGAACATGGCTGACTTCTTGGAGGATAACGGGGATCCATCCGAGGGCTTGACTGACTTCTTGGAGGATAACGGGGATCCATCCAATGACTTGACTGACTTCTTGGAGGATAATAGGGATCCATCCAATGACTTGACTGACTTCTTGGAGGATAACGGGGATCCATCAAAGGAAGTGACTGACTTCCTAGGGATTTAACGGGGACCTAGGGGACTAGTCATAAGACTTAACGAGATCTTGGAGGATAACAGGGATCCATCCGAGGATTCGACTGGCTTCTTGGAGGATAACGGGGATCCATCTAAGGACTTCTTTCTTGGAGGATAACAGGGATCCATCCAAGGACTTGACTAACTTCCTAGGGATTAACAGGAATCTTAACGGGGACCTAGGGGACTATACCTAAAGATTAAACGGAAGTCTTGGAGGATAACGGGGATCCATCCGAAGGCTTAACGGGTGTCTCGGAGATTTTCCAAGGACTTAACGGGTTCCTAGGGGACTATTCCTAAGGATTTACCGAAAGTCTTGGGGGATAATGGGGATCTATCCAAAGACTTAACAAAATGACGCTTATTAACACAAGAAAACGAAGTGTCAAAGACAAGGATCAAAAACGGAGCAAATTCAAGCAATGTGCAATTAATTATCCGTTCAAGTTTACTTAAAACACATTTTTATTCCTAAATGGTTGGAAAAGATTTCTCTTCTTTTTCGCAACTATTCTACATCCTGTATCAGTGGAGGCCATCACTACGCCTATAGACCCCTCGTTTTTCACCAGCCTTGCACACTCCCAAGGATGGACTGTCTCAGGCGAGGGTCCTATAGGGCAAGCGGCTTCCACCGACCAAAAGAAACGAACCTAGGGTCTAGTGCATCGCAAGATTCCCAATGCATGAGCCATTCCAATCATGATTAAGCCCCGGTTAAGATCGAGATTCATCTTAGGGACTTAAGGGACTTCCGGTATAACCTCATCTTTGATGAGGGCTCTCGAATCTTATCCATGGGCTTAAGGATGATTAGTATGAACCATTCATTAGGGCTCGACAACACAGTGTCACCCTATCCATAACACATGACTTAGGTTAATTATAGCCAATATTAACGTATAAGTCAAGGACCGGGTCAAAGTTGACCATGGTCACACTTGCTTTCATTAGGAGTCATGACTCGGGCATCAACTTGGCCATGATTAGCTTTAGACACGTATTAGGGATGTGGTAACGTGAGCTAGACCAAAAACCAACCAAAGTCTCGGTATTTGTGTGTCACGGACAAGTGTGGTTGACTCGGCTCGGAAGGGGAGGTGGAATGAACCCGTGCGTGCTAGAAGGGCACAAGAGCACCAATCAAGCTGCATCTGGCATCCATCCCGGGTTTAAAGGCATTTGGAACGTGCAAGGTCAAGTGCGCGTAGTGTGAAGCCATTCTATGTTCTCTTTTGAGTTAAAATAGAAATTTTCGATTCGTTTTAACATCATGAGCAATGTATAATCAACATATGAACAAGCATGAATAAGCCTAATCAACAAAAATGAGCAAGAATGAATAAGCTATTTACACAAGCAATCAAGCAAGAATCATATGAACAAACAAAGCCAAAACTTGTACATACAACAAATTGTGCACAACCAAAAAAATTCTTTGAAATCAAAACTTCACAAGAAACAATCCTTTTGAAAACCATTTGCAAAACAAGTTGTGCACAACAAAAGGATTCAAAATCTTTACAAAAGGGGTTATGCACAAGGAGGCCTTAAAAACCCGATTTTATGTCCAAAAAGACTTGTGCATAACCAAGCTTTAAAAACCTAGTTTTGGCTAAAAAAGAAGAAGGTAATGTGCACAAACAAATCTGTAAATTTGGAACCTGGATAAGTAGAAGCAAAAGGGACACAGAATGTTTCTGCCCTGCACAAAATTGTTAAATTTTGAAACATTCTGTTCCCTGCCCAACATAGCCGTACGGCTATAGCATCCTGGCAATTATTTTTTTGCAGTTTTTCAACTTCTGATCATCAAGCCCCAGTTTATTGCATTTCCAGAACAGTTTCCACTCCAGAACATTCAAACAGAAACACATCACACACAAAACAAACACAAAAGTTAACGAAAACGGGGGACGGGAGTTTGACCCACACAAAAGTGCCCTCAAATTTTCTAAAGAGAAGTTTGCAAACACTTTACTCCCCAGCGGAGTCGCCACTGTAAGGATCCCACCCCGTGACGAAGGAAACGAAGGGGTTTTCGTTTCGAAGGGCGAAAAACCAAACACGGTTATCACGCAAAACATAATGGAGTCGCCACATTTGTTAATTATTTAACCCAAAAAATGGAAAGTTTAGAGATTCTATTAGTTCGGAGGTCAGGTTACGCCTTGGGAAGAATTTTACGTCACCCAAGTCGCCTCGGATAGGACTGAGTCTCCCTAACGTTAGTTAACAAACGTGCATGTGTGTGTATTTCAAAAATGGGAGAAACTGACATTTTAACAAAACTGGTTAATTATTTAACCGAAAGGGGTTATTTTGCAAACATTCCAGTCAGAAAGGGAAGAGACTGGAAAATGCACTCTCTGGCCAAAGTAGCCGTACGGCAAGGGAGAGCATTCCAGGGGTTTTTGACAGTTTATCAGAAAATTGTCCAGTTTCAGGCAAAACAGATTGTTCTTGCTGAAACTGGACTGTGATGATCATTTTCAATTATTTTCTTTAACAAAAACATGTATTTAATCATCCCTATGTCATTGATCACAAATTAGACACCAAAAACAAAGGTTTTGGGTGTGATCAAGACAATCATTGGGGAAATTTTGAGAAATGTGATGAACATGCCCTTTGGGCCAAAATTGCCATTTGATGAGTAAAGATTGAAACTTTACCATCAAAATGGACTTTTTATGAAAGATTAAACTTGAGGGACAACAAAAACAACATAAAGATCCAATCTTTATGACCCAATCTTAGGGATTTTTGGCTAGATCAAGGTTGGGATGATAAAGATTGAGCCTTTATCCCCCAACATGATCATCATGGCCTAGTTTGTGTAATACCAACATAAAGACATGAGCTTTCACCTTGATAAAGAGATCTTTAAGCTATTTAGAACAAGAAATTAAACCATGATCATCCTTACAAGAATGTAAATAAGAACAAGTAATGTGATTAACAAAGCAAAATAGAGTTTAGATGAAGAGAAGATGGGGGAAGGGGACCTCACCTATGATGGTTCTAGTCTATCTTCATTTCCTTCACTCAATTATAAGGGTGATTTCTCTCTCAGACACGATTTCTGCAGAGTTTCCCCTATCTAAAAAATATTCTTCCCCCCTCCCCTGAAATGATCAACATGGGGTTCGATTTATAGGGACTGAGGGTGCCCAACATAGCCGTACGGCTCAACCCCTCAAGTACCCAAACCATCCGTACGACTCGACTTGGCGAGCTTCTGGATTTTTCTAAGTTTAATTCCAGATCAGTCCTGGAATATTAGGTTTATCCTAGTGAGGTCCTGGCCCATTGGTTTATCCCTAAATGGTACCAAGAATTCCTCTAAAGTAGGTCAAATTCAGATTGGGGTACTTACAAGCACGTGCATGTTTCTCCTCTCGCCCACTAAACCGTCAAAGAAAAGTTTAAGCCCCATGTGCTCAATCTCCTCCTTCGCTTCAGGTATCAGGGTCTTCCATACTTTAACAACCGCTCTGACACTGCCACTACAGTTGTCAATGGTCTTGAACGGATGCAAAAACATAAGCAAAGAGACGAATGTCAAAAAATTGATGAAATCCTCATTTAAGCATTTCATCGAAAAGCACAGAATTGAGACATGCAACAACGAAATTGACATGGAAGCTCAACAAAAGGGAGAAAAATGTAAGGATCCCCGAGGGAAAAAACTATTTGGAAAAGGTTTTCCCCTCTCAAGAATTCCAAACATGGAACTTTATGTTCGAATGTAAAACGGAGTCGCCACGTTAATTTAATTTTAAACCCAAATTTAACGGAAAAGGTTAGAGAAAATGAGTTCGGAGGTCACGTTACACCTTGGGAAGAACTTAATCGAGGTTCACCCAAGGTGCCTCGGAAAACCGAGTCTTCCTAAGTTTGTTGACCAAAAATGTGCAAGTGTGTGTGTGTGTGTATTTTGAAAATGGGAGAAACCGACTTGTTTTTAGAAGGTGATTTTGGAAATAAAATGTGGGCATGTTAATGCCCTTTTGTTTTTTTGTTTTTTGATACTTTAAAGAGACAAAATATAATGTTCATCCAAGTCAAATAAGATATTCTTGGGGACGGGCTTTAATTAATCATGGAAAGGATTAATAAAACCAAGAGGGACGGCTAATACCTTTACTTAGATGAGACCACAACTTGGGTGAATAAAGATGGTCAACTTTATAATCCAAGCAAGGTAATCATTACAAGATTAAAATAAATAAAAGTTTTTCTTGGACAAATCATTACTTGGATGAATAAAGAGTGTGGATTTATCATCCAAGTAAGATAAACAACAAAAGATTTGAAATAAAGACTTTTAAATGAAAATAAACATTAAAGATTAAGACTTTAAATGTAACAAATCTCATCTCCATTTAGTTCATCATTTTTAATGCACTATTGAAGTGCAAGATGAAGCTTTTAAGATCATATGGGTATTTGGATCCAAGTTATATAACGACTACATGAATAAATAAAGACTTGTAAAATAAAGACTTGTAAATGTAAATGACTTGAAAGTAAATTACATAAATGTAAAGACATAAAGTAAATTGCATAAATTGTAAAGACATAAAGTAAATGACATAAATGTAAAGACATAAAGTAAATTGCATTAATGTAAAGACATAATGTAAATTGCATTAATGTAAAGACATAAAGTAAATTGCATAAATGTAAAGACATAAAGTAAATGACATAAATATAACAAACACTCCTCTCCACTTAGTTCATCATTTTAATACACTATAAAAGTGTAAGATGAAACCATTAGGATCATGAGAGTACTTGGATCCAATCATATACATATATAAAGACTACATTTTTATGAGCAAAAAGATGAACAAAGCTAAAATTCCAACAAAAAAAAAAGAAGAAGAAAATGACAATAAAGTAAAGATTCAACCTTTAAGAAAGATTGGGGTAAATAATTAATTGATTGACCCAAGTTTGCCTTTTTCTTCTTTACTTAGAGATCTTGGACTCTAAGATTTCACTTAACATGGATTGATCACCATCTTTCACAAAGAAAATTACTTTATTTTGGAGAGAAGAAAATTTTAGAGAATAACTTTAAGGGAGAATTGATCTTCTTCCCAATGATAGAGGATGAGCTCTCTATTTAAAGGATGGATTGGGGGCTTGGTTGTAACTTAAAAGTTATATTTTGGCCCTTCAACTATTGGCTTGTTACTTGCTTAGGGGCTAAGCAAATGAAGATATTTTTTTATCATAAAATGGGTTGAAATTGGGTCATATTTGTGCACAAAATGGGGCATTTTCGGATGTTAAATGAGCTGGGAATTGGATTTTCTAGAAAGGGGGATGTTGGTGATACAAGGTGGGTGAAGGGCGAATGAGGGAGTGCCACGTGGGGGCGGTGAGGGTAAGGGATACAAGGAGAGGCGACCGACCAATCAGAGCGAGGCGGGTGGCTGGCTTGTCGGGCGCGTGCGCCTCACGCGGGGGACAAGGCGCGTGGTCCCGGCGGCTGGGCGAGTAAGGAGGGGACACGTGGCTCCATCCGGCGGCTCCTTGGTTTGTGCGGCTGAGGTGAAAGAGCGCATTCAATGTGTGCCTGTCCCCTTCCTTTGGGCAATTTCTGGAAATTCCCACAAACTCCTTTTAGGCTTTGTGGAGAATAAAACCAAGGTCCTAGCCTTCTGGAAATTACCAGAACGTCCCTCCCTTTCTGAAATATTTTAATTAATGCCTAAAATACCCTTTGAACATTATAATGACCCAATTAAGTTCCAAATTACCCCTTATCTCTACAATTTGATTATTTGAGGATAGCAATCCGGATCGGGGTACTTACAGAGCCCCTCGGAAATGTTGCTTTTGAAAAAAGCAGGGTTGTCGATAAGACAAAGAATCCCGATCCAGTAAACTACCAAGATGGGAGAGAAGGTGACCGAGGTGGTCAAGTGGCTGGACCCTTATCTTTAAAGGATTCCTATGTATCCCTATCTGAGGGAATCAAGCCAGTCGTAGTTCTGGGCAATGAGAAACTTTAAGGCGTCTCAAACCTAAGGGTGACCGTTGAGGTCGGGTGAGGAACTTGGCGTCTCAAGCCTAAGGGTGACCATTGACGTCGGGTGAGGAACTTGGTGTCTCAAGCCTAAGGGTGACCATTGAGGTCGGGTGAGGAACTTAGCGTCTCAAACCTAAGGGTAACCGTTGAGGTCGGGTGAGGAACTTGGCGTCTCAAACCTAAGAGTGACCGTTGAGTTCGGGTGAGGAACTTGGCGTCTCAAACCTAATACCTAAGTGGATATATGTCATCCTCTCCTAAGGTGTAGGGGAATATCTGTCATTCTCTCCTAGACACGGCTTTGGTCTCATGTCCGACTAAGGACTGCCGGGATTTGGTCAACTTGCTCTATGGGGAGGGTTGACTAAAAGGATGGTCTTACGTCATTTTGGACTGCCAAGATTTGGTCAACTTGGCTCTACGGGGAGGGTTGACTAAAAGGATGGTCTTACGTCATTTTGGACTGCCGATATTTGGTCAACTTGGCTCTATGGGGAGGGTTGACTAAAAGGATGGTCTTACGTCATTTTGGACTGCCGAGACAAAGGTTTTCTTAACCTAAAATGACTACTCTGGGGGACAAAGGTTTTCTTAACCTAAAATGACCACTCTGGGGGACAAAGGTTTTCTTAACCTAAAATGACCACTCTAGAGGACAAAGGTTTTCTTAACCTACAATGAACACTCTGGGGGGACAAAGGTTTTCTTAACCTAAAATGAACACTCTGGGGGACAAAGGTTTTCTTAACGTACAATGACCACTCTGGGGGACAAAGGTTTTCTTAACCTACAATGACCACTCTGGGGGAAAAAGGTTTTCTTAACCTAAAATGACCACTCTGGGGGACAAAGGTTTCCTTAATCTAAAATGACCACTATGGGTCTTGGCTTGACTTGGGTCAACTCCATCTTTGGGGAGCTTGACGGGAAAACTGGTCTTACGTCTGACTAAGGACTGCCGGGACAAGGCTTCAACCTAAAATGATCACTCTGGGTCAAGACTCGGGTCAACTCCATCTTTGGGGAGTTTGATGGGAGAACTGGTCTTACGTCCGACTAAGGACTGTCGGGACAAAGGCTTTTTAACCTAAAATTGACACTTTGGGTCAAGGCTTGGCTTGGTCAACACTACTCTACGGGATGGTTGACACATTTTCTTGACACAGGGGAGAGCCTAGGGACGACCTTTAAGACACATTGTGGACACAAAAATTTAAGACCTTGGAAAAATCATTTTGAGGGGAGATCAAAAGCATTTTGCTTGAAACATTATTTTTGACAAATGATGCCAAATGGGCAAATTTGGAAATGCTTATTTCTAAAGGCAAATCTTTTAATGAATCATGTTAGTCAAAATTTTGATTTTAACTTAACCGTGAGGTTTGTCATGCATAAAGTCCTTTGGATTTTGTCCATTCATTGAGGAGTAACTGATGGTAGGAAATCTGCTCATCACTGTTGTGGGGATAGCCCCAATGTCATCTTTGTCGTCGATGTCGGGGTAGCCCCAATGTCGTCCTACGGCTTTTGATGTTGGCGTAGACCCAATACCATCTTTTGACCTTTGAAGTGAGGTTAGGAACCCATCCCTTTTTCAATGCGCACCATTTCTTTTGCCTAGGCCGCCCTTTCGGGTTTTCAACCTAGCGGGCATCTCTTTTGCGTCTTTTATGGCACACCCTGCTTTTTGCCTAGGCCGCCCTTACGGGTTTTCAACCTAGCGGGCTACTTTTTTGGTGCCTTTTTCTTTTTTTTTTTATGAGTGATCCAGCCGACTCGACAGATTGGGGACTTTAAAGTATTTTTCTTGGAGGAAACATGCAGGGCATTTTATTTGGGAGAGAGTCCCTTTATGCTGGTGAGCTCTTTGAGCAATGTATCATGAACTTGGAGGAAGCCCTTGCTTGACAGAATACAAGTGTTTAGCTCTTTCCTAAGATGTAGAGAAGAAGACTTGTCGAGACATTTGAAATTTGCCTTAGTTAATATCATCAAAATGGTTGCTTGAATGGACCATGTTTATTATTAAATCAAGATTATAACAAGCAATTAGCCTTAACATGTATAAATGTTATGATCAATTGAGATTAAGATTCGATCAATGGAAAGATCGGAAGAAGAAGGTGTGTCTGGGAAATCGGTCATTGATAGGACCGAGGGAAGAGAACTTGGTCATTTTGAGAGGACCACGGTTTGATGGTTTTGTTTCATATTGTGACCGGACCCAAAGGTTGCCTACGTTCCCCTCAGTTTGAGGAGCTCAGGTCGCCGTAGTTCGGCCGTGGATTGTCTTTTGTTGAAGTTGGTGTCCTTTTGAAGGATGTTGTTGCTTTGCTGATGTAGATCGCTTTACTTTGCGGTGAACTCCTCAGGACGTTCTTTGAGGTGGACTTTTGCAGTGAACTTGGTGAGCTTTGAGGTAGACTTCCTCTTCGCATATATTCATTTCTTTTCCTTCTTTCCATTATTTATTTCTTTTCTCTCTTCTCATCTTTTTGTTTTTTTTTTTTTTTTTTTTTTTAGAGAGAGAGAGGGGAAACATTAGTCCCAACTTGCTATCTTCGTCATTGGCTCATTTGTAGCCCCTTTGTGGAATGTCTGTCACTTCTCACTTTGACTTTGAAGATCCGGGAAGTCCTTTGCTTGGTGGCGCACGTGTGCGATCACGGTTGAGTCTTGGTGGTTGAGCAACAACATCCTTGCCTTTTCATTGTTTCGGATGCCTTTGATGCACATCAATAGTTTGTATCGGGTTGTGTATCGGGAAATGTGTATCGGGGATGTGTATCAGGAAATGTGTATAGAGAAAGGCTTACCATTAATGGTTTCTTTATGCCAATTGATCATAACATTTATTCACATCAAGATTAATTGTTTGCGCTTAGCATTTTTCATTCGCATTAGGTCCATTCGTCCTTAATGAGTCGTCATTGACTAGTATGCTTAGAAGTCTATTCATCATCTTAGGGACGTAGCAATCAATTGATAATAACAGGCAAGACAATTTCAAGAGTAAATGTATATTCAAATAATGTCTCAAGTCTAGGGAGAAGAGAACGAAAATGACTCTTTTATTTATATAACTTTATACATACATGTCCCAAGTGCGGACCTTTGTGAAAATAAAAAGACACAGTCCGGGACGGACTTTGGTGAAAATCTAGATCCTACGAGGCTGGAAGACTCTTTTTTTTTTAGGGATGGGCTCCAATGAAGCATGATGATCCATTTTTTCCTCAATTGTTGGAGGGGTTATCGGCGGCATATTCCATGTCTTCCACGGGGAACTCGGGTTCCGTTTCATCAGGAAAGATGTCGCGAGGTCTCCATTTGGCTTGGCGTTGTAATTGCCGGATTCGTCTACTCATGAGTTGGGAGTTTGCTTTGGCCATTTCCTTTTGGTGATTTCCTTTCAAGGTGAGTAGCCTTCATGCGTGGCACTCGACGAAGGTACGGATCTCCATTTGATGTAGCCACTTTTGGGCTTCCGAAGCACGGGCCCCTCCTTGTAGACAGTGTTCCAACCTTTTAATCTTATTGTTCATGTGGACGGTTGTCTCGAATGCCAATTCAGATGTGGGTTCTTTGGTCAATGTTTTCAATGGACAGAACCGCGAAGGACTTTAGCATATTAAACCTCAGGGTGAAATTATAACCGGGATTTGAGAAGAACGCTTCATTAGCGGGTTAGCCTTTTAGGAAAAAACATGATCTTTTGTTTGTTTTAAGAAAAACTTGATCTCCATTTTTTTTTCGAAAGACACACTTTCATTTTGAGTGAAAGACTCACACACATTTTACGCAAACTTTTGATAAGGCAATAATAATAATCTTATTAAGAAAGCTGACAATGGATTCAGAATGGTCACCACATGGCATCAACCGGGGAGTCAAGACTCTAACTAAACCTAACAGACATCTTAACTGACTTTTCTTAAAGGCTTATCACACATCCTAACAATGGACTCCAAAAATAGCTCTTTCTAAGGATAGGTTGATAAGAGGGATTTTTAAGCTTCGTCCTCTGCTATGGCAACCATAGCACCATTCATTTCCCAACCTGCGGCATTTAGCCCTTCAGACATTTTCTTTGTCGCTGATCCTTTCCAAACACCTTCCGTCATTTCGGCTTTGCTGAGTTTAAGAACCACCATTTGGGACACTGATTTTGTCAACTTTTCCAAAACAGGCTCTCCCACTTTGGGATTAACAACTTCATCAATCATGAGCTCATTTTCCTTGGGGCAGACATCACTCTGTTTTTCCTTCACGTCAATCACCAGAATTCTGAACTCGGGGGAGGTCACGGGATTAGATTCCACGAATTCAAGCATGTTGACACTCAAGTCATTGGTTGTGCCGGGGGCATGGGGCGTTCAAACTGTCCCTTCTCAATCAAACCTAGAATGATACGTTTCACAATAGAGCACTCGTCGGTATTGTGCCCATGGTCATTGTGGAAAGCACACCTTTTGTTAACATCGAGGTACTTCTTGGGGTTTTTGGGTTGGAAGTTGACAAGAGGCTTTGCGAGGCCTTTCTTAACCAATCCCTCAAATACCTTACTTATGGGCATTCCAAAATCCTCAAACCTTATGAAGCGGGTTTGGGTTGGCGTTTGGATTTTCCTTTATCTTTCACCGAAGTGTGGTGGTGATGAGAATTACCGCTGCTCGAGACAAGGGGTTCCTTATATTCCATTTGCTTTCTCTTTCCCAATAGCTTACTTGGTTGTGGTGCAACATGAGGATTCCGTGGAAGTGCATGGGTGTAGGCATACTCGTAACCTCGGTTGCTCACAGGAATACACATCGGAGGCATGTAAGGAGCTTGTGGTCCAAAAGGTCTCGGATTGTAGAGATGATACGGGTAACCATGGAATCCAATGGTCGATCGATGTAGATACCCTGATCTCGCACCCCTAAAAACCCACCGTGAATCGGTCTAAACCTGAAAATTGACCTAAAACCCTCGATTTGGCTGTGCGGGACTGCCGTGAGCCTTATCGGTGCATCGAATGGATAAACGGACTTCAAATTCATGATCAGAGCGAAAAAACGAGCAAACAGGCAAAAATTTCATTTTTCGAGGTGCGGGACCGGAAACGGGGCCCGCAACCCCCCGAACTGCTCGCTGTTATCCATTCTGTGCATTAAAAATATATTATTACCCTTACTTGCTAATTGACATATTTCAGATATACCGGCGTGACCACAAAATTATTTCAAGCAACTTTCATGTTGGACCCGCGGACAACCGGGACACCGGAGCGCACACGACGGAGCGGAAAGCCGGAGCCGGAAAGATAGTTATCCAAATTGGAAAATATCTCAAAATATCTTATCAACTGGTCAAGAAGAGAAAAAAATATATTATTGTCGTTCCTTGCTCATAAAAATATTTCAGATATACCGGTCTGACCAGAAAAATATTCCGAGCAACTTTCATGTTGGACTCGCGGATAACCGGGACACCGGAGGCGCGCACAACGGAGCAGTTATGAAGCGAAAAGACGGAGCCGGAAAGAGTGGTTATCCAAATTGAAAAATATCTCAAAATATCTTATCAATTGGTCAAGAAGAGGAAAAAATATATTATTGTCGTTCCTTGCTCATAAAAATATTTCAGATATACCGGCTTGACCAGAAAAATATTCCGAGCAACTTTCATGTTGGACTCGCGGACAACCGGGACATCGGAGACGCGCACAACGGAGCAGTTGCGGAGCGGAAAGCCGGAACAGAGATAAGTAAGATGACTTTAAGCCTTAGTCAAGAAGGATAGATGATGAATCCACCAATTTACAACCTCCCCCCTCCATGTTACAACCAATTTACCACCTCCCTCCTATATACACCACTCTCATCCATTTCAAAAAAGGAGAGACACAAAAAAAAAAAAAAAAAAAACCCTACCATCCTCCACTCTCATTCTCTCTCAACAAGAACACCACCACCACACCATCACCACACCACCACTCATACACCACCCCTACACCACCCATAAATCACCAAACAAACCACAAAAAACACATCAAAGCCAAAACTTTGATCAAACACAGAGCAAAAAGAAAAGAAAAAGTCTTCCCTTGGTTGACAAAGGGAGCACCCATAATCTCAAAAGCTAGGTAAAACTCTATGTAAACCTTGGCTCTTTAGATATGTAAGCAATATTGGGAGTGGTTTGGAACCTAGTCAAATAATGACTAGGTTTCCTTCATCTTCCATGCTTTTTTTAGCTTTGTAAAGCTTTGTTTATGTATATAAATGATGATCATGTGATGCTAATACTCAGTTTATTATGTTTATATATGTTCATAATAGTCATAATATTCATATGCTTTAATTTGTGTGTAAAAAATCTTCATGTTTCTCTCAAATGGCGTAAATCTGCCCTCTTTGGCTTTCCTTCATGATCATGCATGTGAAAATCATTATTTGTTGAGAAATAGCTCTTGGATAATGTTGTTAACATGTTAAATATCAAATTCCTTGAGTTTCATGCCTTGGTTTGAAGATATAGTAGTGTTTTGAGGTCTATAATCATGCCTCATATAATCAGTTTTTACTTTCTGTATAGAGTCTTGATTTTGATAAGCTTGTAAATCCATCTTAGATTGGTTTTCCGGTTTATGTCAAAGAACAAAAGTTGTTCATAACATGTTTAAATATATTATCCTAAAGTTTAATGTTCAGATTCCATGCCTAGATCATATTTTCATGCATAAATTTGGGTCTCGGTGATTCTGAGTTGTTTATTCACTGTGGTACCTTTCTGTGTTCTTGGGCTTCAAACTTGATGAAAAATAATTTTCTGGACAAAGATAAAAACATGAATTTTGTTCTAAACGAACTCAGGATGATTATAATATTTTTTATACATTTTTTTGATCACTGGAAGTTCTCCTTTCAAACATATGTTTCAAACTCAAAAACTCAGATTCTGCACTTCCAGTTTCTGACATTTAAATGTCAGAAACCTTTTGAACCACTAAAACTCATCCTATGAACTCCAAATTTTGGGATCTTCATTTTTTATGCGTGGTATTCAACTTTTGTTATTTGGTTTTTGTCATATTCCCAAGATAAGATGGTGAAAATTGGTGATAAACATGCTAAGGTTTCTGTTTGCCTTTTCTGGGCTGAATTTTGTGATCAACTTTATTGCATGTGTTTGGGGCCTAAACTTGGTCCAAAAAGTCTAAAACAAATCCCTTGTGATCCCTAGTATTCAGGTATTAACCCCCAATTTTTAGTTTTGGAATCGGATTGATTTTAGGACAGGTACGACGGCTCGGGGACGGAAAGTGTCACCGAAATCAACAAAAGCACCGTCGAGGATATTTATTATTATTTGTGGGATTTGTCTCCCCTATTTTTTGTATATGTGTAATTGTGTAATCTCCCCTCCCGTGGCTGTATTATTGCTTGATATGATCAAAACCATTCTTGAAAACCAATCGGGGAATCCACTCAAACCGAGTTCCCGGTGGTGAATAAAAATGAAACTTCCTAGAATAGGAAGACCTCCATATATATTTCATCACCATTTTTTGGTAGGGCATAAAATCCAAATCAAAAGGCATAAAATTGAATATAAGTGGCATGCATATAGAGACCATCACGGGCGAGAAGAGTGCCTAACCCCTTCTCTTCTCGTAACTTAGCCCCCGAACCCATTTTCTCAAAAAAGGTTTTTTCTTCATTTTTCCTAAAATCAAAATGAGGTGGCGACTCTTGCAATCAAATCAAAGAATCAAGATGAAACCATTGTGTGAGAACCGAGCGCATTTCCAAAAGCGCATAAGCATGAGACAGGCGCGAACCGCTTTCACGGGCGGTCATTTCGCGGTGATCCGATCATCTCGGGCGCGGGCTCTCACAATCGAGTATCCACATATGGTAACTGAGTTCTTGGGATTTGATTGGCGATCTCAAACTGAAAAGGAGTATAATTCGGAAGATATCGTGGGAGTGATGGTTGAGTCATGATCGGTGTGAGTGGTGAGACATGGGTGTTTTGAGTGTATTGTATTTGGGGATTCATGGGAGGTAACCCATAGGGAATGTTGAATCCGGGGTAAGGCAGAGTGTAGGGATCTTGAGTGGGAGGTAAGCTTTGAGTGATCGTATGTTGAGGTAGAGAATGAGGGGACTCGGTATTTTCGCCCGATTGAGGGGGTGGAATTTGGTCGCAATTCGGAGGTTGGGTGACTTCGACCTCTTCCTCGTGGTCAGGAACTTCAATGAAGGACCCATCAATCTGAAACAAAACCTTAACACCCTTCTGTCTCATTGACTCGACAAACTGATCCTGTGCTTTTTCGTGGTGTTTCCTGGTAATCTCTTCTCGATCCCTGGAGGCTTCTAAAGCTTGGAGCAACTCTTCCTTGGTTGGACTGTCTTGGTTATCTGGAGAATCACTCTCCCAACTACTTTCCTCTGAGCTGGTCATTCCGAGGTACCGGAGTGGAGAAGTTGTAGCGACTGAGGAACTATCAGACTCAATGCTGAACAGGCGGTGACACTTTGGTCTTTTCCACTTCATTCTTGCTACGGCGGGAAAATAGTAGTTTAGACTCGGGTAAAAATTGGATGAGTGTTTGAGCCAAAGATGCAAGTGTCTCTATTTTGGGATATTTGGCCGGGTCGAAGTTTCCTACTTTCCCCTCACCACGAGGGAGGGGGTCTCACGCGATGAGAGGCTCAGGTCACCATAGTTCGAACGGGTTTGGAATTCTAAGAGGAAAAGATGAACATGACTGACTTCTTGGGAAATAATGGGGATCCATCCAAGGACTTGACTGACTTCCTAGGGGACTATTCCTAGGGATTTAACAAGGATCTTCACATGGACATAGGGGACAACGCCTAGGGTTTCAACGGGAATCTTAACGGGGACCTAGGGGACAATTCCTAGGGTTTCAACGGGAATTTTAACGGGGACCTAAGGGACAACGCCTAGGGTTTCAACGGGAATCTTAACGGGGACCTAGGGGACAACGCCTAGGGTTTCAATGGGAATCTTAACGGGGACCTAGGGGACAATGCCTAGGGTTTCAACGGGAATCTTAACGGGGACCTAGGGGACAACGCCTAGGGATTTAACGGGACTTTTGGAGGATAACTGGGATCCATCCAAAGATTGACGGGTGCCTCGGAGATCTTCCAAGGACTTAACGGGTTCCTTAGGGGACAACGCCTAGGGATTTAACGGAAATTTTGGAAGATAATGGGGATCCATCCAAAGATTGACGGGTGCCTCGGAGATCTTTCAAGGACTTAACGGATTCCTGGGGGGCTATGCCCGAGGATTTACCGGGAATTTTGGAGAATAACGGGGATCCATCCAAAGATTGACGGGTGCCTCGGAGATCTTCCAAGGACTTAACGGATTCCTGGGGGGCTATGCCCAGGGATTTAACAAGAATTTTGGAGGATAACAGGGATTCATCCAAAGATTGACGGGTGCCTCGGAGATCTTCCAAGGACTTAACGGGTTGCTAGGGGACTATTCCTAGGGACTTAACGGGGATTTTGTAGGATAACGGGGATCCATCCAAAGATTTAGCGAAGTGACGCTTGTTAGCGAAAGAATGAAATGTGTCAAAGACGAGAAGTTAAAACGGAGCAAATTCATGCAAGGCGCAAATAATTATCCGTTCAAGTTTACTTAAAACGCATTTTTATTCCTAAATGGTTGGAAAAGATTTATCTTCTTTTTCGCAACTACTCTAAACCCTGGATCAGTGGAGGCCATCACTACGCCTATAAACCCCTCGTTTTTCACATGTATTGCACGCTCCCAAGGATGGACTATCCCGGGCGAGGGTCCTATAGGGCACGCAGCTTCCACCGACCAAAAGAATCAAACCTAGGGTCTAGTGCGTCACAAAGTCCCAATGTGTGGGCCATTCTTATCATTGTTAAGCCTCGGTTAAGGTTAAGATTGATTTAACGCTCCAATAAAATTCCAGCATGACCTCATTTTAATGAGGGATCTCGGGCCTTAGCCTTGGGATTAAAGATGATTAGGATGGGTCAAGCATTTGAGCTTAATAACGCGGTGTCAACCTATCCCTAATACATGACTTTGGTTAATTATGGTTGGAATTAACGCATAGGTCAAGGACCGGGTCAAAGATGACCTTGGTCACACTTGCTTTCACAAGGAGTCATGAGCTTGGTGGTTAACTTGGCCATAATTAACGTTTGGACACGTATTAGAGACGTGATGACATGAGCTAGACCAAAAACCAACCATGGTCACGGTATTTGTGTGTCACAGACATGTGTGGTTGACTCGGCTCGGAAGGGGAGGTGGAATGGACCCGTGCGCGTGAGAAGGGCACAAGAGAACCAATCAAGCTGCATCGTGGCATCCATCCCAGGTTTTGAGGGTTTTTGAGACGTGCACAAGTTTGAGTGCTCGTCGTGTGAAGTATTCTAGGTTCCCTTTTGAGTCAAAATAGGAATTTTCAATGCGTTTTAATGCCATGAGCAAGAGTATGTACAAGATATGGACAAACAATTTAAACAAGTAATTTGGACAAGTAGTCAAACAAAGGCATAAACAAGCAAGAAACAAGATTTTGTACATAGAAAGGTTGTGCACAACCAAAGGTCTTTGAAACCAAAATTTTTTATGCAAGAACCTTTTGAAAATCATTTGTACAAAAGGTTGTGCACAACAAGAAGAATTTGGAAACCAAAATTTTTTATGAAAATGGGTTATGCACAATGAGGCGTTGAAAACCCAAGTTTATGTCCAAAATTTGTGCATAACCAAGCTTTGAAAATCCGTTTTTGGGTAAGAAAATGAAGGTAAATGTGCACAAATAGAGGCAGTAAATTGGAACCTGGACAAGAAGAAGCAAGGGGACCATCAGAATGTTTCTGCCCTGCACAAAATTGTTAACTTGAAACATTCTGTGGGCCCGGCAAAACCAGCCGTACGGCTAGGGCTGGAGTTCCATTATTTTTTGCAAATTTTCAGTTTCTGGTCATCAAGCCCCAGTTTATTGCATTTGCAGAACAATTTCACTCCCAGAAATCAAAACAAAAACATAATACACACACAAAAATATGCACAAAGTCAACAAACGGGGACGGGAGTTTGACCAACACAAAAGTGACCCCAAAGCTTCTAAAAAGAAGTTTGCAAACACTTTATTCCCCAGCAGAGTCGCCACTGTAAGGATCCCCACCGGAAAAAACGATTGGAAATGTGTTCCCCTCTCGAGAATGCCAAACACGGCACTTTATGTTCGACGGATAACGGAGTCGCCACGTTAATTTAATTTTAAACCCAAATTTAACGTAAAAGGTTAGAGAAAATGAGTTCGGAGGTCACGTTACACCTTGGGAAGAACTTAATCGAGGTTCACCTAAGGTGCCTCGGAAAACCGAGTCTCCCTAATTTTGTTGACAAAAAATGCGCAAGTGTGTGTGTGTGTATTTTGAAAACGGGAGAAAACCGACTTGTTTTTAGAAGGTGATTTTGGAAATAAAATGTAGGCATGTTAATGCCCTTTTGTTTTGTTTTTTATACTTTAAAGAGACAAATTATAATGTTCATCCAAGTAAAATAAGATATTCTTGGGGACGGACTTTAATTAATCATGGAAAGGATTAATAAAACCAAGAGGGACGGCTAATACATTTACTTAGATGAGACCACAACTTGGGTGAATAAAGATGGTCAACTTTATCATCCAAGAAAGGTAATCATTAAAAGATTAAAATAAATAAAAGCTTTTCTTGGACAAATCATTACTTGGATGAATAAAGAGTGTGGCTTTATCATCCAAGTAAGATAAACAAGAAAAGATTTGAAATAAAGACTTTTAAATGGAAATAAACATTAAGGATTAAGACTTTAAATGTTAACAAATCACATCTCTATTAGTTCATCATTTTTAATGCACTATTGAAGTACAAGATGAAGCTTTTAAGATCATGTGGGTATTTGGATCCAAGTTATATAAAGATTATATGAATAAATAAAGACTTGTAAAATAAAAACTTGTAAATGTAAATGACTTAAAAGAAAATTACATAAATGTAAAGACATAAAGTAAATTGCATAAATTGTAAAGACATAAAGTAAATGACATAAATGTAAAGACATAAAGTAAATTGCATAAATGTGAAGACATAAAGTAAATTGCATAAATGTAAAGACATAAAGTAAATGACATAAATATAACAAATACTCCTCTCCACTTAGTTCATCATTTTAATACACTATAAAAGTGTAAGATGAAACCATTGGGATCATGAGAGTACTTGGATCCAATCATATACATATATAAAGACTACATTTTTATGAGCAAGAAGATGAACAAAGCTAAAATTCCAACAAAAAAAAAAAAGATGAAAATGACAATAAAGTAAAGATTCAACCTTTAAGCAAGATTGGGGTAAATCATTAATTGATTGACCCAAGTTTGCTTTTTTCTTCTTTACTTAGAGATCTTGGACTCTAAGATTTCACTTAACATGGATTGATCACCATCTTTCACAAAGAAAATTACTTCATTTTGAAGAGAAGAAAATTTTAGAGAATAACTTTAGGGGAGAATTGCTCTTCTTCCAAATGGGAGAGGATGAGCTCTCTATTTAAAGGAAGGATTGGGAGCTTGGTTGTAACTTAAAAGTTACATTTTGGCCCTTCAACTATTGGCTTGTTACTTCCTTAGGGGCTAAGCAAAATGAAGATATTTTTTTATCATAAAATGAGTTGAAATTGGGTCATTTTTGTGCACAAAATGGGGCATTTTCGGATGTTAAATGAGCTGGGAATTGGTTTTTCTAGAAAGGGGGATGTTGGTGATGCAAGGTGGGTGAAGGGCGAATGAGGGAGTGCCACGTGGGGTCTGTGAGGGTGAGGGAGACAAGGGGAGGCGACCGACCAATCAGAGCGAGGCGGCTAGCTAGCTTATCGGGCGCGTGCGCCTCACGCGGGGGACAAGGCGCGTGGCCCCGGCGGCTGGGCGAGTAAGGAGGGGACACGTGGCTCCATCCGGCGGCTCCTTGGTTTGTGCGGCTGAGGTGAAAGCGCGCATTCAATGTGCGCCCGTCCCCTTCCTTTGGGCAATTTCTGGAAACTCCCACAAAGTCCTTTTGGGCTTTGTGGGGAATAAAACCAAGGTCCTAGCCTTCTGGAAATTACCAGAAGGTCCCTCCCTTTCTGAATTATTTTAATTAATGCCTAAAATACCCTTTGAACATTATAATGACCCAATTAAGTTCCAAATTACCCCTTATCTCTACAATTTGATTATTTGAGGATAGTAATCCGGATCGGGGTACTTGCACTTACCCTCCTCTCTCTCACAGCATGAGAAATGTGCTCCTCGAGGAACGAGCACAACTCATCCGTCCTCCACGTTTTACCTTTTATATGCCTACCAAAGAGGTTTTCCTTATGTGAACGATGTGCACCGGCCATTGGAAGAGGTTGGAAATCACTTGAAATTTGGAAAAATGGAGATTTTTGGGAAGAAAATCGCCTAGGGTCGGAGATTCTTGAAAAAACAAAACACAAAAAGTGATTTTGAAATCAGGTTTCAGCGCCTAATATGCGTAAAATCAAGGATGCCTCGTACGAGACATCTATACCTCGTACGAGATATCTCTCAGAAAATCCCAGAAAACCCTATTTTCTTGGAAAATTCTAGAAAATCCCTGCTTTCAACAGAAATGTCAAGAAAAGCCCTGCTTTCAACAGAAATGTCATGAAAATCCCTGCTTTTAACAGAAATATCATGAAAAGCCTTGCTTTGACTAAGAGGTCAAATCTGAACCCGGTTCAAGATGGAACATTGAGTCGTCAACAAAAGAATATTTTCAGAGTTGGAACAAATGAAGTTGTTTCTCAGTACAAATCTATTCTCACCGCGCATCCAAGATCATGGGTGAGCAACGAAAAAATAATTGCATCAACAAACTCGAATCCCGCAACTGTTATCAAGACGTAAGTTAATAACATAGGATTCACAGCAGTCGGAGTCCCATAATATTCATCAAGGCGAAAGCTAATGACATAGGATTCATATTTTCAACGGAAAGGCAGTCTCGTTGAAAGGAGAAGAAAGGTCTGAGAAATTGGCGTCTCTAAATCCCGAATCTAACAAATTGTCATCAAGGTGAAAGCTAATGACATAGGATTCACAACATTTTCAATGGAAAAGCAGTCTCGTTGAAAGGAGAAGAAAGGTCCGAGAAATTGGCATTTCCAAAATGGAACCTGCGTTGTAGTGTTCGATGAAGGGCATCCAAATACACCTTGTAGTCATTGAGGCACAAAAATAAGCACCTCTATGGTTACTCTGGCACCAAAGACACCTTATGGTCATCGAGGCATAAAAGTAAGCACCTCTGTGGTCATTCTGGCACCGCTGCACCTTCATCTAAAGACACCCTATGGTCATTGAGGCAGAAAAGTAAGCACCTCTATGCTCACTCCGGCATCAAAGCACCCTATGGTCACTGAGGCACAAAAGTAAGCACCTCTATGGTCATTCCGGCATCAACAAAACTGAAGACAATTCGTCATCAGCAGCAGGGTATATTCAGAATTAGGTCAAGGACATTGATTCCTCAGTATGGGTTACTCTCTAAACTCTAAACTTTACTTACCGCAGTATCATTTTCAAAATACCTCAAGTGACCGTTTTTTGCGTGTTTTGGAGCCGAACTACGTTTGGTCTGATTTCCTTCCAAGGAATACGTAGGCAGCTTTCTGGCACGACCATACCCAGAGTTCCAAATGGTATCTTTTCTATTGATGATGTTACCTCATTCATAAGTGTCGTCGCCGAGGGGCTCTGTAGACACCCCATTTTGAACACTTTCTCATAATTACACTACTTCTGTGTCTCACCTTTGATTTGGGTCGAAACTCGTTAAGTTTGATATGTCTCATTAAGTTTCTGACTGACTTTGTTAGTTAGAGGACAAAATGAACATTAAAACTTAAGCTAAGGGCAAATTTGGGATTCCAACACAAGATGTCTCGTATGAGACATCCCCCTTGACAGACGAGTTTTCAGCAGTTTCCTTATCGAACTCAACCTCGTTTCTTGGAAAACACTCCACAATCCGGGAAAGAAAGGAAGGACGATCTGAGAGTCCAAAAAAATCTCCTTGGGAATTGAGTCTTTGATTCCCATCCAAATTTACCTCCTTGTCTTGGTCCCTAAGTCGAGAAATCATATAAATATAGGGGTTCTTGAACTAAAATCCCTAATGAAGGTTCCTCACGCCCCCTAATCACTCAAAATCACTTCAAACACCCTCATATCAGCCTTGCTAAGGTAACCCACAAAATTCATTAAGCCATAACACAACTCAAGTCAATCTTTTAGGATCATCAAGGCATTTTCTCAAAGCCATCCATAGGATTCTTGAAGAACGCTTAGGTAAAATCCACTTCTTTCTTCTTTCTCATCTCCTTCTTTGCTTTGAAGTAGTGTCATTCTATCAAAAGGATCAACCTAGATCCTCTCCAATTCATGGAGACAGTCTCAAAGCACATGATCCGACATTCTAAATAAATAAGATATTATTTATTTGGCTCTTTTTGTACACAATCTGCATAATTTAAAGATGCTGATGATGTTTTCGTAACAATACCAATCTTAGATTGGGTGGATTGGGTGCTCCTTGACCTTCCTAATCCATAACTTAACCCCCGAATCCAAGATCTCACAGTCTGTGTTCTGATAAACATGGTGGCGACTCTCAACAAAACCGAGCAACAATCAAGTCCTTACAACCAACCCAACCAGAAAACCGACCGAAAAGGACGCGCGCTCATATGGATATCGTGGCAAAATTTCCTAGGGCACCTGGGGGTAAAGTGTTTAAGCTCTCTATGACTGATTACTTATCAAAATGGATAGAAGCTGAGGCCTTTGTGCAAGTTAGAGACAAAGAATTGATTTCATTCTTGAAAAGGAACATCATTAGCAGGTTTGGAGTCCTTTCAGAGATTATTTCTGACAACGGGTCCCAGTTCATCAGCAAGAAGACTCAGGATTTCTATACAAGACGGGGAATCAAGTTGATCATCGCTACACCAATACATCCTCAAGCTAATTGTCAAGCCGAATCAAGCAACAAGTTGATAGTGAACAACCTAAAAAAGTGACTTGATCAGAAGAAAGGAAGATGGGCTGAAGAATTGCCTTTGGTATTATGGGCTGATAGAACTACCCCAAAACAGCAACTGGTCAAACCCCTTTTTCTTTGGTATTTGGAATTGAAGCTATAATCCCAGTAGAATTCTCCATCCCTACAGCATGGTATGGCTTAATAACTCCAGAAGACAACCAGCTAGTACTAGCAGAGGACTTGGACACTATTGATGAGCTCAGGGATTTAGCTAAGATCAAGATGGCAGCATATCAACAAAGAATTGCTAAGTCTTACAATAAGAACGTTCGGATTAGAAGATTTCAAGTTGGAGACATGGTACTTAGAAAGGTCTTTCAGAACACAAGGGAACTGAATGCAGGCAAGCTGGCGGCCAAATGGGAAGGTCCCTACCTGGTTGATGCAGAAGCTGGAAAAGGAGATTATTGGCTCTCAACCTTGTATGGAACTAGGATACCTAGAAGTTGGAATGCAGTCCATTTTAAAGAATAATACATGTAAGTTGTAGCTTGTCCATTCAATCCCGAAAACCAGGTATGATTTACTTAGCTTTATTTCGATCATGTTATTTCAATTTGATTATCTTTTTGAACACTTACTGACTTAAGCATCGGAGGGGTGTTAGCTAAGCTAACACCCACCCCTAACATGTGTTTGTTATGCAAGGAAATCCAAAGCTCCAACTTAGGTCAACATGTTCAAACGATTTGCTGAATTAACTATCTGGTTGTTCAAAGAAAAGAGCGTCAACTTGCTGTCAAACAAGTGGATGAAAGCTCTGTCACGACCCGAAATCTAGGCTCTATTTTTTTTGGTAATAAATAATTATTATTTATTTATTTGCTTATTTATTTAATTAAATTATTATTTATTTAAAATTTATGTGTGCATTTATGCCTCATAATAATTGTGCCTAGCATTTTATTTGGGTCATTTGTGCTAGTGTAGAAGTGTTGAGTCTTATTTGTTAGTGGGGAGTTTATTTGAAAGGGTAGTATTAGGGGGAGGGGCCTAAGTGTAACATTTTGAAATCATCTTCTCCCTACTCCCTCCCTCACCTCCCTCACCCTATCACCCTCACTCACACTCCACCTCTATTTCCCAGCTCATTTCTCTCTCTCTCTCCAAAGAAGGGTAAGTTTTTCTCTCTCACTTCTCTCTTCATTTTCTTCATCTTCCTCTTGTTATTTATCATTTCTTAAAACATGAATCTTGTTTAGATCGTCGATAGGATCGTAGGAAGCTAAAAATATTTGAAATCCATCAACTTTGAGAAAATCCGGGTAAGTTGCTTTTCCCCCATTTATGCAAAAAAATGTTCATCCTATGCTTAGATGATAGTATGATTACCATTTATTGCTTCTTTGGTTGATTTTGAGATGATTTACATTTTTATTCATTTTTGTGAAATTTGGTATTTGAATCTTGTGTTGGGTTTCTAGATGTTGTTATTTAGCCCCATTGCAACTCTATAAGTTGTTTTGGTTCATAGTTGTGTATATTGTAAGTCTTTGTTCCAAGTATTTGTGAAATGGTGAAGAATTGGGTTTGGTTTGAGTTTTGGATTGAAAATGGAGGAAACCCCGATTTTTGGCCGGAATTTGCCTTTCCGGGCAAGGAGGCGCGCGCACCCTCCCATAGGAGGCGCGCGCACCCTTATGTCCCTCTTGAACAAAAACCTTCTGACTTCAGGAGGCGCGCGCACCCTCCCATAGGAGGCGCGCGCACCCTCTCCTCCTCCAAACTTGATTTTCCTTCTGATCTAGAAGGCGCGCGCACCCTCTCCCCTGTTGTGAAATTTATTTCCCTTTTTGTCCAATCTTTCGAGGGCCATATCTTGTTCATCCAGACTCCGTTTTAGGCGAATAAATTATCGTTTTAAAGATCTCCTTGAGCTCTTCGAGATGAGTAAGTAGTTTTGGTTGTGTTCTTGAGTTAACTGATTCCTTTGTGAATGTATGTGATATGGGATTTGATTAAATTATTAATTGGAATTATGAAGAACTTTTATGATGCGCGTTTGTTCAATTCATCTTTTTGGTGATTAATTGGAATGATTCCCTACTTTGGAATCAATGGTTGTTTATTGTGCTAGTATTTTATTACTTAGCCTTTACTTGAAAGTCCAGCTGGTATTTTGTGTGTGTTTGGGCGATGCGAAACATTATGATGGCACAGCCAAGTCCATTGTAATGTTGACCATTGTTTTGCCCCATTATTTCCCTCCTCCAGATTGGCCTTGGATGTGAGATGAGCTAGCCCCTTTGTGAGCACTTTAGCTATTGGTTTTCGGGCTTTGACTGTGTGTCACTGTCCCCTTGTTATTGGTTCCGGTACCGGGGATTTCTCTTCAGCTTTCATGCTATTATGAAGATGTTGATTTGGTTGATCGTTGAAGCTGTGCAGAGACCTTTATCTGTTTATATCAGTTTGGAAAACCTTGGCTATATCATTTGTTATGTGTTTATTTCCGCTGCTATCTGACATATGATAATTGCTATCTGTTATGTGATAACTGCTATGTGCTATCTATGATTTATGATTGTATATTGCATCATAGCATGTCATGTAGTTGCATTAGTCGCTTATTGAGATTTATCTCACCCCCTTTTCCTTTGTCTTTGTTTTTCCTTAACCCCCCCCCAGGTGGAAAGGATTAGACTCGCTGATCACGAGACAGGACGTCGAGTGGGTTCGAGCTTTTGGGGCAGGTTGATATTGGTAGGTTTACATTATATAAATGTGTAACCTTTTTGGGATAATTGTACCAAACATTGACGTCATTAGGATTTGTATATTTTATAACTTTGGCGTATAAGCTTATGGAGTTTATACTAGTACATTGTCGTTGTTAAATTGTTTTCCCAAAACTTTGCGTTATCCTCTTTTGGTATAAAAGGAAATTTTTATCTCCATTATTTTAGAATTTAATGTTTAAGTCGACGTCCAGCTCGCGTACTCCGGGCCCGCGGGGTCGGGGTCACGACAGTTGGTATCAGAGCTATGGTTTGGCTCTAAGTATAAGTCTAGGTGTATTAGTATGGACTAGGAGGGTAGTTGTGTTCGGAGTGAGTAACGGTTGATGTCTTATGCAGGTAATTGTTTGAAATGGCAAGAAGGAAAGCAGGCGAAGGCTCTAGTGGAGCACAGAATCAGAATGATTTAAGGGAAGAGAACCGGGCAATGTTCCAAGGAATGTTTGAGGCCGCTATGAAGGCCATTCATGATCAAGGGCCACGAGAAGAGTATGTGGTACCACCGAGATATGGGCTGGAGCAATTTCTGAAATTGAAACCAAGAGAGTTTGATGGTGAGCCCGATGTGAAGAAGGCCGAGCTATGGATTGAGTCTATGGAGAAAATTTATAATGTGTTTAGGTGCACGGACGAGGATAGGGTCCGGTTCGCGGCTTATAAGCTTGTGGGTGCCGTCGAGCATTGGTGGAAAGGTGTTAAAGCGAGTTGGGATGACACTCACACAGTCTATGCATGGGAATTGTTTGTGTGTAAGTTCAAAGAGCACTTCATTCCGGTAGTGGATCAGAACCAAAAGGAGATCGATCTACTCAACTTGGAGCAAGGTTTGTTGTCTATAGCTCAGTACTCGGCTAAGTTCACAGAATTAGCCCGGTATTGTGACTATCTTGTGCGGACCGAGGAGCAGAAAGCTATGAGATTCATCCGGGGTTTGAAGACTTCTATTCGGACTCAGCTTATAGCCCAGAGGATTGTGACATTTCAGGATGCGGTAGACCGTGCATACTTGATTGAGCAAGATATTAGGGAACATAAGAGGAAGGCCGAGGTAGCTAACCCGAGTAAGCCGGGAGGGCAAAGCAAGCCACAATCCCGTTTTGATAACCGAGGTAACTTTGGGGGACAATCTCAGTCCCGAGGACAACCGATCCCAAGGAACCCGGGTACCACTTCCAGGAACCAAGGGAGCCAAATTAGGAGACTTTGTTCCTATTGCCAAAAGGAAGGCCATTCAGAGGACCGGTGTTGGAAGAAGCAGGGAAGGTGTACCAATTGTGGTCAAATGGGTCATTTTGCAAGGGATTGTACTAGA
Organism: Campanula takesimana; assembly: GCA_026119855.1. Taxonomy (NCBI): domain Eukaryota; kingdom Viridiplantae; phylum Streptophyta; class Magnoliopsida; order Asterales; family Campanulaceae; genus Campanula; species Campanula takesimana. The sequence continues at coordinate 1,212,565 of JAOWBW010000188.1, forward strand.
GGCAGAGGTCAACCGACTGGGGTAGGAGCTGGGGCTCCACAGGGTCAGAAAAGGGACGCCACGGGAAAGCCCGAGGTCTAAGGGAAAGTGTTTGCAATGAATCAACAGCAAGCCACAGATGATCCCACAGTGATTGGAGGTATTATTTCTATATCTAGTGTGAGCGCTCGTGCGTTAGTAGATCCAGGATCATCTCATTCATACATTTCTGTGCAATTTGCTTCTTTACTAAATGCTGCATCTGAGTCTTTGCCCTATGTGCTAGAGGTGTCGACCCCTATAGGAGAATGTTTGGTGACCGATAGAGTCTTCCGTGCTTGTGACGTGCTTATATGTGGTCATGTCTTGCGTGCGGACTTGGTAGTCCTTCCTATTCAGGACTTTGATGTTATTTTGGGTATGGATTGGTTGAGCAAGTTTCATGCTTCTGTTGACTGTCGTAGAAAGGTCGTTAATTTTTCCATCCCTGATGTGCCTAAGTTTACTTTTGAGGCTATGCCTTTTGGTAGAAATTTTCGTATCATTTCTTATGTGAAAGCGAGAAAATTATTGCACCGTGGTTGTGAGGGGTATTTGGCTAGTGTTCTTGATACTAGGAAAGAATCCCCTAGTTTAGAGTGTGTTCGGGTAGTTAGAGAATTTCCCGATGTTTTCTCTTCTGAGTATGATATGCCTCCCGATCGTGAGATAGAATTTTGTATAGATCTTTTGCCGGGTACGGCTCCGATTTCGAAAGCACCGTATAGGTTGGCTCCCGCAGAGTTGAAGGAGTTAAAGGTTCAATTGCAAGAGTTGCTTGATCGAGGGTTTATCCGCCCTAGTGTTTCCCCGTGGGGAGCACCGGTTTTGTTTGTGCGGAAGAAAGATGGTTCTCTGAGATTGTGTATCGATTACCGAAAGTTGAATCAGGTTACGGTGAAGAACAAGTATCCTCTACCTCACATTGATGATTTGTTTGATCAGCTTCAAGGCTCAGTTGTGTTTTCTAAACTTGATTTGAGGAGTGGGTACCATCAGTTGAAGATTCGATCGGAGGATATTTTGAAGACTGCTTTTCGCACTCGGTATGGTCATTACGAGTTCTTGGTTATGCCGTTTGGGTTGACCAACGCACCTGCAGTGTTTATGGATTTGATGAACCGGGTTTTCCATCCTTATCTTGATTCGTTCGTGGTGGTCTTTATTGATGATATACTCGTCTACTCTAAATCTAGAGAGGAGCACGAGCAACACTTGAGGACAGTTTTATCCGTTCTTGCGAGGGAGCAGTTGTTTGCGAAGTTTAGTAAATGCGAATTTTGGCTCGAGAAGGTTTCATTTCTGGGTCATGTTATTTCTAAAGATGGGATTTCGGTGGATCCTTCAAAGATAGAAGCCATAGTGGATTGGAAGAGACCCGAGTCAGTGACCGAGATTCGTAGCTTTCTGGGTTTGGCCGGGTATTACCGAAGATTTATTGAGGGGTTTTCGAGGATTGCTACTCCGATGACTCAGTTGACCCGGAAGGATGTACCGTTTGTGTGGAGTGAAAAATGCCAAAGTAGCTTCGAGGAATTGAAGAAGAGGTTGACTACCGCACCGATCTTGACCTTGCCGAACGGAAATGACGATTTAGTAATTTTCAGTGATGCTTCGAAAGAGGGTTTGGGTTGTGTGTTGATGCAGAACAGAAAAGTGATTGCCTATGCTTCGAGGAAGTTGACCCCTAGTGAACAGAATTACCCGACTCATGATATGGAGTTGGCGGCGATAGTCTTTGCGTTGCACAAATGGAAGCACTACCTTTATGGGGCGAAGTTTGAGATTTTCACCGATCACAAGAGTTTGAAATACCTTTTCTCCCAGAAAGAGTTGAATAATAGGCAACGCCGATGGATGGAATTGTTGAAGGATTATGATTGTACGATTTCCTATCATCCGGGGAAGGCGAATGTGGTAGCCGATGCGATTAGTAGAAAGTCTTATGTGGCTTCGATGATGGTTCGGGAATGGAAAATGCTTGAGGATGTTCGAGATTGGTCTCCTCGTGAATCGATATATGCGGATATTTTTGCGAACATTAGGGTATCTCCGACCCTAATTCAGAGGATAAAGGAAGCTCAGAAAGAAGATCCCGAGTTGGTGAAGATAATGGGTAAATTTAAGGAAAAGAACTTCGAGGATTTTTCCTTGAGTTCGAGTGGAGTTTTGACTTTCCGTGATCGTTTGTGTGCACCCGACTTTGGTGGAATAAAGAGGCAAGTTTTAGATAAGGGTCACAAATCGAGGTATACTATTCATCCGGGTAGTACGAAGATCTATCAAAATTTGAAACAACATTTTTGGTGGAATAATATGAAAAGGGAAATAGCGGAGTATGTTTCGAAGTGTTTAACTTGTCAACAGGTCAAAGCCGAGCATCAGAGACCCGTGGGACTACTTCAGCCGTTAGATATTCCCGAGTGGAAATGGGAGCATGTGACTATGGATTTCGTTACGGGACTACCTCGTACCCGTAGGAAGTATGACAGTGTTTGGGTGATCGTGGATAGATTGACCAAGAGTGCACATTTCTTGCCTATTGACATCAGATATTCAATGGAAAAGCTTGCGACCCTTTACATTGATGAGATCGTTAGATTGCATGGGGTTCCGGTTAGCATTGTGTCAGATCGCGACCCGAGATTTACTTCTAGATTTTGGAAGGCGTTTCAGGAAGCTTTGGGTACAGATTTGCGTTTTAGTACAGCTTTTCACCCTCAGACCGACGGTCAATCCGAGAGGACTATTCAGATTCTTGAGGATATGTTGCGAGCTTGTTCGATAGACTTTTCCGACTCTTGGGATTCGCACCTACCGTTAGTGGAATTCTCTTACAACAACAGTTATCAGGCTAGTATCGAGATGGCACCGTATGAGGCCTTGTATGGAAGAAAATGTAGATCGCCTATCTGTTGGGATGAAGTCGGTGAAGCGAAGATCGTGGGTATTGATTTGCTTCAGGGTTCAGTTGAGAAAGTTAGAATTATCCGGGATCGATTGAAAACAGCCCAGAGTCGACATAAGAGCTATGCAGATAACCGAAGGCGAGATCTTAGTTTTCAGACCGGTGAATTTGTGTTCTTGAAAGTATCTCCGAAGGTGGGTATTCGTAGGTTTGGGAAGAAAGGTAAATTGGCTCCGAGGTTTATAGGTCCGTTTGAGATTTTGGGAAAGGTTGGACTTCTAGCGTATCGTCTTGCATTACCGCCATCTTTAGACCGGTTGCACAACGTGTTCCACATTTCTATGCTTCGGAAGTATGTTCATGATCCATCTCACGTGTTACCGAGGATACCGGAGGATATTGAGCCCGATATGACTTACGAGGAACGACCGGTTCGGATTTTAGATACCAAAGTCCAAGAATTGAGAAACAAAAGCATTGCGTTGGTTCGAGTTCTTTGGAGGAATCACAATGTTGAGGAATCGACTTGGGAGCTCCGAGATGAGATCGAGAGGAAATATCCGTGGCTTTTTAATTCGGGTAAGTCTCGTTAAAATTCGGGTCGAATTTTCTTTAAGGGGGAGTGAATGTCACGACCCGAAATCTAGGCTCTATTTGTTTTGGTAATAAATAATTATTATTTATTTATTTGCTTATTTATTTATTTAAATTATTATTATTTAAATATTTATGTGTGCATTTATGTCTCATAATAACTGTGCCTAGCAATTTATTTGGGTCATTTGTGCTAGTGTAGAAGTGTTGAGTCTTATTTGTTAGTGGGGAGTTTATTTGAAAGGGTAGTATTAGGGGGAGGGGCCTAAGTGTAACATTTTGAAATCATCTTCTCCCTACTCCCTCCCTCACCTCCCTCACCCTATCACCCTCACTCACACTCCACCTCCATTTCCCAGCTCATTTCTCTCTCTCTCTCTCCAAAGAAGGGTAAGTTTTTCTCTCTCACTTCTCTCTTCATTTTCTTCATCTTCCTCTTGTTATTTATCATTTCTTAAAACATACATCTTGTTTAGATCGTCGATAGGATCGTAGGAAGCCAAAAATATTTGAAATCCATCAACTTTGAGAAAATCCGGGTAAGTTGCTTTTCCCCCATTTATGCAAAAAAATGTTCATCCTATGCTTAGATGATACTATGATTACCATTTATTGCTTCTTTGGTTGATTTTGAGATGATTTACATTTTTATTCATTTTTGTGAAATTTGGTATTTGAATCTTGTGTTGGGTTTCTAGATGTTGTTATTTAGCCCCATTGCAACTCTATAAGTTGTTTTGGTTCATAGTTGTGTATATTGTAAGTCTTTGTTCCAAGTATTTGTGAAATGGTGAAGAATTGGGTTTGGTTTGAGTTTTGGATTGAAAATGGAGGAAACCTCGATTTTTGGCCGGAATTTGCCTTTCCGGGCAAGGAGGCGCGCGCACCCTCCCATAGGAGGCGCGCGCACCCTTATGTCCCTCTTGAACAAAAACCTTCTGACTTCAGGAGGCGCGCGCGCACCCTCTCCTCCTCCAAACTTGATTTTCCTTCTGATCTAGGAGGCGCGCTCACCCTCTCCCCTGTTGTGAAATTTATTTCCCTTTTTGTCCAATCTTTCGAGGGCCATATCTTGTTCATCCGGACTCCGTTTTAGGCGAATAAATTATCGTTTTAAAGCTCTCCTTGAGCTCTTCGAGATGAGTAAGTAGTTTTGGTTGTGTTCTTGAGTTAACTGATTCCTTTGTGAATGTATGTGATATGGGATTTGATTAAATTATTAATTGGAGTTATGAAGCACTTTTATGATGCGCGTTTGTTCAATTCATCTTTTTGGTGATTAATTGGAATGATTCCCTACTTTGGAATCAATGGTTGTTTATTGTGCTAGTATTTTATTACTTAGCCTTTACTTGAAAGTCCAGCTGGTATTTTGTGTGTGTTTGGGCGATGCGAAACATTATGATGGCACAGCCAAGTCCATTGTAATGTTGACCATTGTTTTGCCCCATTATTTCCCTCCTCCAGATTGGCCTTGGATGTGAGATGATCTAGCCCCTTTGTGAGCACATTAGCTATTGGTTTTCGGGCTTTGACTGTGTGTCACTGTCCCCTTGTTATTGGTTCCGGTACCGGGGATTTCTCTTCAGCTTTCATGCTATTATGAAGATGTTGATTTGGTTGATCGTTGAAGCTGTGCAGAGACCTTTATCTGTTTATATCAGTTTGGAAAACCTTGGCTATATCATTTGTTATGTGTTTATTTCCGCTGCTATCTGACATATGATAATTGCTATCTGTTATGTGATAACTGCTATGTGCTATCTATGATTTATGATTGTATATTGCATCATAGCATGTCATATAGTTGCATTAGTAACTTATTGAGATTTATCTCACCCCCTTTTCCTTTGTCTTTGTTTTTCCTTAACCCCCCCCCAGGTGGAAAGGATTAGACTCGCTGATCACGAGACAGGACGTCGAGTGGGTTCGAGCTTTTGGGGCAGGTTGATATTGGTGGGTTTACATTATATAAATGTGTAACATTTTTGGGATAATTGTACCAAACATTGACGTCATTAGGATTTTTATATTTTATAACTTTGGCGTATAAGCTTATGGAGTTTATACTAGTACATTGTCATTGTTAAATTGTTTTCCCAAAACTTTGCGTTATCCTATTTTGGTATAAAAGGAAATTTTTATCTCCATTATTTTAGAGTTTAATGTTTAAGTCGACGTCCAGCTCGTGTACTCCGGGCCCGCGGGGTCGGGGTCGCGACAAGCTCAATCTGTTTGATGCCCGTGTAAGTGCTGCAATGTTAAAATTTATGCAACCTTTTCTTAGGTTCATACTCAGGTTTTAAAGGTTTTCACCTTTCTAAGGTTTAAATATTATACATCTTTCTTAAGTTTAAGGTTCATACACCTTCGCCCGTGCGCACGTTTTTCACATTTGGTCAGGTTGCAAGTTGGCCAGTGTATTTTATACATGATGATTACCTTCTTGCACTTAATCAAATTGTGAACTCAAGATATATACAACAGGTTGTAACATTAACATGTTACCAAATGTAAAGTTTTGAAATTTAACGTCTTTCAATTTCATCCATACCTTTTCATTACATCTAGTAGCATCATCATGCTACCTCCTTCCTACTGCTATTACATTTAAAGACAATATAAAGGTAAAACTACTTGCCCTTCGAATTCCTTTCTCTAGCCTAATACATCCCCAAAAAGTTTCTAAGTGTCAGCATCGATAAGTTATAAACATTGTTCCATACAATCACAATACCAAAAAGGATCAAATACACTGATCTTACTAAAGTTAACATCCAAAAGTTCAAACCATCACAAGACATGGCAAGAACAAAAGTCCACCAGTGACATGTCCAACATATCCAAAACATAAATTACATCCTAAATGATCTATTCGTCTTAGAGGACACCACCTCTATTTTAAAACTTAAAACATAAATTCAAATTGTTTTTAGTGCTAACTACCTGCAGGAAACCAAGAACAACTTACCAAACGTTTTCAAACCGCCTCATCCTTCTTCTCCTTCCCTCCGCTTTCTCCAGTCTGTTCAACTTGAGGAACATCTTGAGCATTGGAACTAACTTCACCAATCTCAGAAACTTCACCAGCCACCCTTCTCAAAGCAGGATACTCCTCCTCCATGTTCCACTCTGAACACTTCCCAGCCTGGTACTCCTTTATCATCTCAATTCTAGCTTCAAAGACAGACTTAGCAGGTTTGGTCATTAAGGCCTTGCGAATTACCTCAACCTCTTTGGTGTGCTTCATACCTTCTCTAGCAACCCATTCCGTAAGCTCACTATCCTTAGCCTGAAGTTCTTCATCCTTCTTCTTCAACATCTTTCTAGATTCTTGAAGTAACCCTTTTGTCTCTATCTTGGCCGTGAGCGAAGCTTCTGCCTTGTCTTTCCATAACCTGATCTCACTGGTCATCATCCTAAGTACAGCAACACCCTAACAACCAGAGCAATTAATAATCAGGATGCCTAAACCATAATGAAAATCACTATATTCCTTACCTTCTTTTCCAGCTCGTCTTCACTAGGAGTAGAAGCCTCTATATCAACAATTTCTTGCAGCTTTCTTCTCTTAATCATCACTTTGTCACCTACCTCCAACTTGGGAGCTAGAGGAGCTTTCTCACTCTCAACCTTCGCATTACCTTTATACCTAGCCACTATGTTACTTGCAGCAAATTCAGACTGAGAACAAGCAACTGGGAGTAGAACAAACAAAGTCCAAGTTAAAAACCAAGTAAGACCCGAAGAGAAACCAGAGAAAAAACTAAGCAAAGAAACTTACCGAACGACATCTTGCGATCTTCAGACGGTTTACTGGATCCAACAACTTGTTCAACCTGAGTAACTCTGGCTGTCAAAGGGATAAACTTACGAAGGTCCTTTGACAAAGTTATAACCTTCTTCACAATCTCCAAAGTATTAGAAAGACCTGGAAACAACTTGTACAACTTGGAAACTGCAAAACAAGAAAAAGCAGTTTAGAAATGAAAATCGGAATTTATGGAGACTAACTCAACAAACAGATTGACTACCTTCCTTGTTCCACTCAAACACCATCCCTTCACCTCTAGAAAGACTGCTTATTCTCACATAGAAAAATCTGTTTTTCCAACCCCTATCATTGTCAATTGATTCAGACACCAAGCATTGTGACTTAGATTTAACCCTAAAACCATACCTAGATGACCCATGAGACCTGATATCATAACAATATGCCAACACTTCTAACCCAACTCTCCAACCTGTCAAAGCGCTTAGTCTATCTAAAGTTGATAACGCCCTCCAACCAACAGGCATCATTTGGGTAAAGGCAAGTTTGTGACTTCAAAGAAACGGCTAATCAAGGGGGAAAAGGAAATTTCAACCCTATGGCAAAAGGGTATTCCAGAAAGCAAATCCATTCTACTGATATGTAATCTGAGGTCAAGTTAGGGTTAGGGTTCATAAACTCAGTACCTTCAGGGAAATCCTTTTTCAAAACCTCAATGTCAGACAAAGAAAGCTCACAATGCTCCTCAACAGGATTATCAAGTAAACCCATACACTCAAAACCATTAGGAAGGATAACATCTGGATCTACAGGGTCCTCCAATATTTTTACAGAAGAAAACAAATAGAAGAGTTCGGAGAGAAGAAACGGAGCTCACCTTGCTTGAAGAAATCCCCTTCTTTGTGCTAAATAAACTGCTCATCTCTCTATTTAATAGGAAGATTTGACGGTTTGAAAAAGCCCATCATGACTCTGCTACCTCGAGCCTTCCACCAAGGACATGTACCTTCAACCGCCCAAAACTTAATTACGTAGTGGGCACGCCAGTTAATGAAGTGAATTTTCAAATTCAAAAAGAAAAAGAAAAAAACCTTTTTGACTTCAAAAATTAAGGGAAATTGTTTGGGGAGAAAAATCAGCATCCAGGCCGACAACTTGACGGTACAACCTGACTAAAATTGCACGATTTATACATAACTGTTGTTGGTCCTACTTTTCAAGCTTTCACAACAGATCTTAGAATTTAAATGACGCACGAGGGCTAAATCAAGGACTAAAGCTTATCAACAAGAAGACTGCGTCAACCTTAACAAACTCTCCGGAATATTAGCATTAAAGAGCAGTTTATCTTATTCCTTTTTAGTATAAATAGAAAACATCATTCATGTAATGCACACAACGCGCACCGCACTTTACTTTGAGCAACATTCTTACTTTTCTCATTGTTCTTCATTATCACTATTAAAATTCCATTTTTAAGGTTTTATGCCCGCGAACACGTTGTTCAAGGGCTTTCCTCGTTAAATACCTTGTCCATTTATTCTTGAATCTTTTGCTATTTTATTCCATTGTACCCAATTACGTATCTTAAAGTTGAATTCCGAAATTTGAACAAAACAATCTCTTAGCCGACTTCTTGTGCAAAAAAAAAAAAAGTCGCATAGACTTTTGGTTCTTTCATTGGGTATGTCATTTAGAAGTCAATACATGGCTTGCATGTTAAATGACTCACCCATTAATAGCTTCCTAGGGGGTAATACTATATACAAGGCATGAAATATACAAGGCATGAGTAATTGGCTAAAATACCCTCATATATATACTCCAAACCCTCAATTTTTTTCATTTCAAAAAAACACTCCCTCCCTCCCTCCACAGCGAATGACAGAGAGACCTAGGAGACGCCGACTTCCGCCACCACTTCACCATTCGCCGGCAACAATGAAGAAGAAGCTCCCCACCGTCGATGGCAAGTTCGACGCCGGCGCCGCCGCCTCCTCTACCGCCGCCACTACACAGGTAACGTAAATTTATAAACCTAAATTTCAATTTCAAAAAGTTGAATTTTATGCCAAAAAATCGATCCAATAATAGTTAATTGTTGTTTAAATTTGATTCTACATTGTTGTAATTGTGTTTTATTGCTTTATTTGTGGTTTATTGTTTGGTTTGTGTACGAACTGGTGGTTTTAAAAATCTGGAATTGCCGGGCTCGATTTCGTGTGGTTTTACACGAGTTGTTTGTGTGTGTTTCGTATGAACTTTACACGAGTTGGTTAGATCCATTTCGTGTGTAGTCATACGAAATGTTGATGTGAATTTCGTGTATATTTACACGAGCTGCTTCTCCCCATTTTGTGTATTAGCACACGAAATGTAAACTGATAAAACAGTTACATTTCGTGTTATAATACACGAGATGAGGGAATCATCTCGTGTACATATACACGAAATACACTCAACATTACGTGTATTAGCACACGAAATGTAAACTGTGGTTGAAAAACTTGTAGATTCAGATTTTATTGTGATTTTGATCATAAAACCAAATATAACTTTAAAAACTTACTTCATTGCAGCTTGGATTTTGATTTTGATGTGGAGAATTTGGTGGCAAACCTTCTTCTTCAAAAATATATTCTACAAGATCAAGATTAATATGATCATAAAGACTTGGAGAATGTTGTGGAGAATCCATAATATGGTGTTAGATGATCTGAGAATTAATGATAATAATGGGTATAAATTGATGGGTGTTAACAATGGGTGTTAGAGGTAGGGTTTATGCGGGGTTTAAGTTTTCTGGGTGTATCTCGTGTATTGGTGCATGGGTGTTAACAATGGGTGTTAGATGTAGGGTTTATGGGGGGTTTAAGTGTTCTGGGTGTATCTCGTGTGTATATACACGAGACACTATGGTACGTTTCGTATAAATTTATACGAAATGGTTTTGTTTCTGGTATTGATCTCGTATGAACAATACACGAGATATAATGTCTTAACTCGTGTATAGTTCATACGAAATGTCTTACTACATGTCGTGTATGCCCACACGAAACACCTTATCAAAAAGAGAAATTTAAATATAAATAAATGTGGTAGGTTATATGATATTGTGTGATGTTGGTTCATTCATATATGTAATCATTGTTTGTTTTCCAACTTATTATAACAAGAAACATATAATCTTGATTAACAAATATGATAATTTCAAATATATAATCTTGAGTAAGTGGTATTCCTCTAATGTACAACTTATCATTAACCTCGTTTGGCAAATCATCGAAACAACTTAACTCGTTATATAACATGTTTAATTAACTCATTATATATAATCTTGATTAGAAATATAACACCATAATACATTAATTTAACATAGTATATGCACATCATAACATCGTTTGTTAGTTGATAAATAAAGTGGTATCACTTTAACCTAATAAATGTGATAGGTTATATATGATATTGTATGATGCATTATAACATGTTTAATTACCTCTTTAAATATAATCTTGATTAGAAACTGTAGATACCCCGGGGAACCACGGCTTGGCTAGAGCGGTGAATTACCTAGGATGTCTAATTGATTTTAAGAGTCGCCACCCACGTTTTAGAGGAACACGAGAAAACCTAAGAAAATAGCATTTTTTATTGATTACGAAACCAAAGATTCTTGAGATGAGAGGTTCGGGGGTTAGGTGACGGAGTGGGAAGTACTTAAACACCCACTCCGCCCCGCTTACGCGGGTCTTGCTACTTTTGGTGTTCTAATGCTAAAAAAGTCCTTCTATTGATATTAAAATGTGCTAACAATTATATAGTAAAGAAAAGGGGAATTAAAAGAGAATTGTTTTACTGATTAAATGTCAAAGGTTACATTAAGAAAAGAAGAGTAAATTAAACTAGAGTGTAAATGTAGGGAGATAACCTTAACCAACTTTAATATAGTAAAGTGATTATTTGGTCATGTCCCATTGATGGGGATTGCATACATTAGAAAGACATGTAAAATAGGAGAAGAAGAATAAAGTACCTTAAGAAAGAGGACTTCAAACTTGGACTTGAAAATGGTGTTGTTGTAGAGAAATTGTTGTAGAACAATTTGTGTAGAGTCTTGTTACTAAGAACTCTTTTTGGGGGAATTTGTGTATAATGTAGTTTGTGAATCAAAGTTGGGGGTCCAAAAAGAGTCCCTTGGCTAGAGAGAAAATGTTGAGGTCCTCTTCTAAGGTAGAAGTGAGAGGTTTTTATAGGTAGAAAAGAGAGGGAAAGGTTGGAGGGAAAATGATCAATCCATGTGAGATGGAATTGACCAATAGAAAATAAGATAAATAAAATAATAAATGAAATAAATAAAAGAAAATCAAATAATAATAAAAAGAAATATTTTGTTTTTAAGAAATGGCTAGAATAATGGGATTGGAGGTTATAAAACTAGGGGGGATGAATGTGGAGGTAAAAAGAGGCTCTTTTGTGATCAAGAAGAGATGTTGTAAATAAGAAAAGGGAGGGAAATAAGGTGCAATCCGTTACTGCCATAATGGGAGGCGCGCGAGTCCCGCTTTAGGAGCGAGACGCACGCGCAGCCCACAAACAGTGTCGGAAGCGCCCGCGGGTGGAAAAGACAGAATGACATAAATGACTCTAAAGTTAATTATGTTATGCAGTTTAGTCCAAAACTAACGGAATCAGTTAGGAACTTAACCGAAGTAGCAGAAATTAACAAAAATAAGTTAAATAAAAATACTATGTATGCAATCGGGGTGAGAGGTCCAAAGAGGGGTGTCTACAGAGCCCCTCGGCGACGTGGATTGCAAAGCAAAATGCGTCGACGAAAGAAAGACAACCGCCGAGGACATCGACAAGAGAAAACAAAGATTCGATAAAACATGAATTTGAAATTTGCGAAGGATAGGGGTGCGCTCCCTGTGTGAGCGGGTTTATTGATATAGAAAGGATATGGCGGGATCCGTTTTGCTGAAGCGGGATCCGTTTGCTGAGGCGGGATCCGTTTGCTGAGGCGGGATCCGTTTGCTGATGCGGGATCCATTTGCTGAAGCGAGATCCGTTTGCTAAGGCGGGATCCGTTTGTTGGTGCGGGATTCGTTTGCTGGAGCGGGATCCGTTTGCTAGAGGCGGGATCCGTTTGCTAAGGTGGGATCCGTTTGCTGATGCGAGATCCATTTGCTGAATGCGGGATCCGTTTGCTAATTGCGGGATCACCATGGACCAAATTTCTCTCTAGAGCTGCAGTTTCTATTGACTTTATCGTGGTGATGTGGGTATAGTTGACTGTGGACCATTTTCTGCTGGGGATGAAGTGCCTTGAGTAGCGGATGCTGTTGACTTCGTGGTGGTACCTGTTATGTGTGTGTTTGGCAGGTATATGTGCTTGTGACATGTATGAGATGTGAAATGGCAGGTGTGATGTGATTTGAAGGCAGTTTTGCATGAGAGAGAATTTTTGTAAGAATGGAGAAAGTGATTTTGTGTGCGGTGTGATTTGAGGAAAGCCTCGGATGTATTCATACCTTCACTTACCATTGCCGTTGGATGGATTAGTGTTGTGGTGGTGGATGCCTTGATGCTTTTGATGAAGAATGTCCATGCTTTGGATGGAGAATGATGATGTTGGTGATGATGAATTGTTCTTGCCTTTGATGGAGTGTTGGCGAGATGGTATTCTGGATGATTGGTTGGTCGTACCAAAAGGCTGCCTACGTATCCCTTTAAGAGAATCAGACCATCGTAGTTTAAGGATGATGGAGAATGCTGGGGGGGAATGCTAGGAGCAAGGCAAAATAAAGCACATACTTTTGCACATAGAAGGAGAAAAAGAAAAAGAAAAATCTTTTTTTTTTTTTTTTTTTTTTTTAAGATTAGAAGGGAAAGAATATGCACACATGTGAGAAAATGATTTTTTTTTTAGTTCGTGGGTGAACCATTTTAACCATTGTGTGTTTGTAAAGCCAACCGAAGATCAAGTCGTGTTAAATCGAAGTCCGGATTGCCTTGTTGAATTATGTCGTTGTTGCCGTGGTGTCCAACGAAATTGATGTCTAGCCCCAAGAGATTTTTCGTGTATGGGGCTTCAAAAGGACTATTGATGCCGAGATGCCAAGGGGTTGTTGACTGTAAAGCCCCTCGAATGCTGAACTTTGAGTGGCTTATGAAGCCCCAAGATGAATCAACTCTTAACCCATTCAAATAAACTGTCTTTTGTTGTCGACGTGGGCAAGCCCCAAGAGAAGATCATTGATACCAAGCTTTGAGAGATTGCTAAGCCCCAAATGTCATGGGCTTATCAAGTTTGTAGATGGCGGGATGTGGAGACCTTTCGGTGTGAAGATCCAACTTATCTTGGCATTGTATTGAGAGCAGATGCACCATTGGGTAGAACTCATGAAAGTGATCTTCCTCTTTCTCTTGCTTGGAGATGGATGGCCCTTTTTGTGGTTGATACACAAATGGCAGAAGGCCCATGTTGGAAGTGTAGTATGGTCTTCGGGAGACGTCTCGTGGGAGATGGTGATGTTGTTGCAGATGATAAGGTCTTAGTGTGATAAAGTCTCAAACGGTATGTTTGCTCGAGTCTTCTTGAGTTGAACCGACGGCGGATCTTCGGATGCAGCCTGTGCTTTTGATCTTGGAGAAGGGGGTGCTGTATTGCAGAAACATTGGGATTGGCCGTAACTCTGCTTATAGAGTTAACATATTGGCATTGCCCGCTATAACTCAGCCGGGTGAGTCTAGCATATTGAATCTTTTTCCTTTTCTCTAAGACTTCCTTCAGAATCTCGCTGTGAGTTCTAACAAGAATCGTCAAATTCATTCATATCATCAGAGCCTTCTTTTAAAACCAAGAGGCCTTTTGACTAGAAGTGTTGAGGGACCATTGAAGCTTGATCCCTTTCATGGAGCCATAAGACTACTCACAAATTGCATTGCTCGGGTACCACTGCCCAAAAGCTTGTTAATTACGAAGCCCCAATATTGCCCTTTGCTTGTATCACTGTAATGCCGTAGCCCAAAAGATTGTAGATTGCGAAGCCCCTTGAGACCTTTCGGTATAAAGCTTCAAATGTTGCTGGGGACATTAAAGTGAATTGCATCTTGCCGAGGGAGCCTTTAAGACTTGACCGTAGCCCCTAGAGTGCCATCATTGATTGCGAGAAAGGTCCATCCTTGATTGGGGGAACGAGTACGGGCACACATGACAAGAGGGTTTTTTGACATCCCTTTTGAGAGACTTTAAGGATAGTCTCACACATCTTTCTCGAGCATAGCCCCTAGGGCTTATTGATTGTCAAATGAAGCAAAAGAAGCCCTTGTTCTTGAGTCACATAGCCCCTAGGGCGTCACCATTTGTTGAGCAAAGCAAGAGTGACTCATCCTCGTGTGGGGAAACAAACACAAGGGGACATGGCAAGAGCTACTCCATTCTCGGGAGTCTTTCGGCATACTTTAGAGGGACATACTTGCAGAAGCTTCGAAAACTGAGACACATGTTGTTGCTATTTGCTGCCCAAGCCAATTGACTAGCTAGGGATTATTTGTGCAACTTCGTGCCCTTTTATGATGGGCTCGTTCTCAGATGGGTCTTGGTTACCACGGGCCTTCTTTTCATGAACCCAAAAATGCACACTGCAGGAGAATGATACCGATAACCCAAGACAACTTTTGATGGTGTCATATCTTGTCGAGCCTTTTGCAATCCCAAAGTTGACTCGGTGGGGAATTGATTTATTGAGGAGATCCAATGTAGAGCTTGTGCAGTTGTCTTCCTTAGAGGCCGGAGATCTCTATTTCTCTTTCCCTTCTCTCTCTCACTCTCTCATATTTTTTTATGACGCACCCTATTTTTTGCCTAGACCGCCCTTTCGGGTTTTCAATCTAGCGTGCATCTCTTTTGCGTATTTTTTTTTTGACTCGATTAATGAGGAAGTGTGCATTGACTCTGGCTGAGGAGATAAGACATGTGATTTTGCGGTGAAGACCTCTTGTCACTAAAGATGAGTGACATTGACTCGACTAGGGAAGTGTCCCTAGTATTGACTTCATGTATGTATATTTTTTGAATGACTCACGAAGGCAAGTAAGTCATTAAGAGAGAAGAGAAAGAAAGCCCCAGTTTGATTGCAAGAAACTGGGAATATCGCAAAAAGAATAGAAGCCCCTAGACTCGACAAGGAACGGAAAGAGATTCCAAATCTAAGAAAGTTGTTCAATCTTTTGGTGATTAATTCATTGGCAAATGAATCGTACAAAGATGTCATGACAAGTTCGAGAGGAAGGCCAATCACCATAACGCGCTAGGGCTAAACATATCTTCTTTCTTGCATGAGACCCGACCCGAAGGTTGCCTACGTTCCTCCAGTGTAGAGGCTCAGGTCACCGTAGTTTTTGTGGATTCTCCATTCGCAGTGATGAATTGTTGCTTCGTCGTGATTGTTGTCGATGTTACTTCGTCTTTCGTTTGGTGGAATGATGTTGTTGTTGTGAACTTCTTTGAATGAAGGGGGATTTTTTTTTTTTTTTTTTTGTGCTCTAACTTTTGCCTAGGTTGATTTGAGGATTTCAACCTAGCGAGCTGTTGGTAGTGGTGCCCTAGGCACGTTTAATAAACGTTGTAATTGTTATCATTTTAATTCATATCAATAAAGAGATGTTTTGATTATTATTGTTGTTCATGTTTACTTATAATAATCTCCGTCCCTAGTACTTATTAAGCACTAGTATAAAGGCTAAATGATCATGGGATGATCATGTTAGATTTATGGGTACTTGTTTGGAACAAGGTACTGGACATGACCCGCTGTATGAGATTTATGTCATGGTCTATGTCGAACATATATCTCATATTAGTTATGTCATTTGAATCCTTAGACATGAAGTTATTATAGTCTTCCACTTGATGAATATTATGTTTGACATATTCAAACGCTACCTTTAACCGGGAAGTTATAAAGGGTATGATTGGCATAATCGGATTCACGTAGGGAAGAATAATAAGCTAAATGGATTTGTCCCTCTTCGGAGAGATGTCAAGCTTGGGCCTCTCGTAGGAATGGTGTTGATGAAATGTTCGGCCAGACTCAAATGAATTGATTGGATCAATGGCATTTGGATTATCAACATATTCGGAATCGAGAAAGTATTGAACAAAACAAGTTGACTGTTTGACCATGACTTGTGTTCAATGACGTTGAGGACAAAGGGATTATGACATATTCTAAAGGAATGCGAACTTGTATCTAGTTATACTATTTGGGTAGGTATGACGGTTTGCTAGAACCTAATCATATCTTATGGTTTCATGTTTGAACCCATTGCCAACTTAGTAAAATCCTAGAGGGCCACACACAATAGAACGAATCTTTAAAAGGACTAAATTGGAATTTTAGAAATTCTGGACATTCTGGGGAAGTGGGCGACCGCACAGTGTTCACTGGGTGGCCGCACACTTAGCTCAGATTTGTACCAGTTTGTTTCAGATAAATGTGCGACCGCACAGTGTATTCTGGGCGGCCACACAGTACTGTCGACTGGCACTTTCCTAATTCGATTTGGAATGCCTTTTGACACAAGATTCCTATTTGGAATAGGTCTTGCTTGTGTATAAAAGGATGTATTCGGCCAGAACTTCAGTAATAGCCTTTTGTGAGCCTCCAAAGTGTTTGAGAGAGAATTTATTTTGTTCTAAGATATCCTTGATTGAGGAACAAAATAATTCACAAATAAATTCCATATAGTTCTTTATTAAATTGTGAAAGTGTGTTTCATAATATTGGTCTAGCAACCAAGATCAAAGAAGCTCCTTTGATATTCGTTCGAAGTGTGGATACCGCTAGAGGGTGAAAATCATCATCTTCAAAGTTCGTGTTCAAGCTTCGTGATCATGATCAAGTCTTCAAATCTCCACCAAAGACCAAGAGAAATTTGATAGCCATCAAGGGTTAGTTTTAATCCTATATTCATGTTATTGTATTTGATTTAATCATATGAACGGATCTGTGGGCTTTGGGTTTCATTTTTAAATGCTAAATTCCGCTGCGCATGTTACTACGAAACCCAACAGTGGTATCAGAGCCCCGTTCATGTTGATTATTTCAATACCTAGATCATGTTATGTGTATATAAATTGTTTATGTGTCTTGCATGATGTGAATATTGGAATATATGACGTTTATGTGTTATGTGATTTTATGTGGTTTATTAGTTTGCAACATTAATCGCACGATTCAATCGCAATAAATAAATTATGATGGATTCAGAATTGTTGATTATTAATTTTTTATTGGATCAAAGTTTTAATAATCGGGGAAAAACGATTTTGAGACAAAATTTTCGAACTTGAAAATTCTGCACCTTCTGATGGCCATGGGCGACCGCACAGAAGATTCTGGGCGGCCGCACATTTTTTGGGCGACCGCACAGATCCTTTTGGGCGGCCGCACAAAGGGATCAGAAGGTCTGATTTTGGTCAAAAACAGAATCTGGAATTTTTCGAAAAATTCAACAAAACCAGTAACAGAACCAGTCCAAACTTGCTGATCTGGAATGGGTTTTGGGTAGTTGGTTTGTGTGTGGATTTTGGGGTTTGATTTTCCTATTTGTTTTAGTCTTGTGATTCTAAGATTGGTTCAAGGTTTGGATGGCTAATCTGCGTTCATCGAGATTGTGTTTCCCAAACTTGATCGCAATCAATGTTTCAAAGATAAAACAAAGTTAGAATTATGAAGAGTTCATAATTGCTAAAATTGAGAAACAAAGTTCTTGATTCAATGATTGGAGATCCATGTGGAATTGTGAATGCAATTGGCCTACGTTCATCGAGACCATCTATTGCTTAGTTTCGGCCACATGGACTACTTTCTTGGTTTCTTAAATTAGTGCGGGATTGTGGTTGCCTAATGGCTTAGTTCGACCGCACTTCTTGTTGTCTTGATTTGGAGATAATAACCAAAGTTGAAATAGTCTCATCCTCATAATTATAGAGAAACTAATGACACATAAATATCATGCTTAAATTAATGGAGATTAATTTAGTGGCTAAACTTGATGTGTAACATGTTTATATTATGTGCTCATAAATGTGTTATATGCTATATGTGATGAACCTTCAAATAAAGTTTTAAGTCCTTCTTTGTCATGCCATGATTAAAACACTTGTTTATGCATGGGTAATCTTGATGTGGGTTCGCCTCCGCGAGGTGCATTAATCTTATTCATGTATGAGCAAGATGAGGTTCATTAATTTAATGTGGGCTTGCCTCCGCAAGGTGCATTAAATTGAATGGTTCCTATGCGTTTAAAATGGTTGGACTTAATTAGGCGTCAAAACAGTTTTGGGCCTAGGCAAAAGATGAGATTAAACATGCTTTTTGAAATTGGATTTCTCAAAGAATCTCATAAAAGGATCTAAGAATCATATGGGATATGATTGACATGATTGTCTACCTAATTAATTTAGTTTTGAGCGGTCCGCCTCCGTGGACTCAAAAGTTAAATTAAAGTTGGATCTTAGCCCAATTAAATTATATTATACATTGGATGTATATGAAGGTTATATAATTTAGTGGGAGTATTTTGTTTGAAAATACATTATTTATCTCTTTAATGAAAACCGGTACTCATTAAATTTTGGAAATTTTTTTTTGCATATTTTTAGATAATGACTAATAACACTCAATCAATGTCGTTGCGATCGATCCTTGAGAAGGATAAGCTCGAAGAGAATGGTACAAACTTTATGGATTGGATCCGTAGCATAAGAATTGTTCTTAGGCAAGAAGATAAGTTGTACATTCTCGATGGGCCTCTCCCTGCTGAACCACCGCCTACTGCCCCTAAGGTAGAAAGAGACAATTACAAGAAACATCGTAATGATTCTAGAGATGTAAGTTGTCTCATGCTTGCTGCTATGTGTTCAAAACTCCAACAAAGTTTGGAACATTTGGAAGACTATGAGATAGGCGTGGAGTTGAGAACCATGTTTCAAGAGCAAGCTAGGCAAGAACGGTACAAGACCATTGTTGCATTCACTACTTGTAAAATGAATGAAGGGCAACAAGTGAGTCCTCACTTTCTTAAAATGAAAGGTTATGTAGAGCACCTTGAGAAACTTGGCTATCCAATCCCATTGGAGCTAGCCACGGATCTCATTCTTAATTCATTGCCTAAAAGTTATAATCAGTTTGTAATGAATTATAACATGCATGGAATGGATAAGAATCTCTCTGAGTTGCATGGGATGCTCAAAACTGCAGAGATGAAAATTGTGGAGAAATGTTCTCCCGTGCTCTTGGTTCATGATGGGAAGAAGGCTAATGCCAAAGGAAAGGGTAAGAAAGTTATCAAACCCAAAATAAGCAAGGCAAAGGTTGCCAAGGCTTCTGAGGCAAAACCCGATTCACAAAAGGATGCAATCTGTTTCCATTGTCAAGAAATTGGTCATGGAAACGTAATTGCAAGGCTTTCTTGGAAGAGCAAAAGAAGAAGAAGAGCAGCAAGGCTGCGTCGACTTCAGGTATCTATATGATAGATATTCTCCTTTCTACCACTGATTCTTGGGTATTGGATACCGGATGTGGTTCTCACATTTGTCTAAATGTGCAGGGACTAAAGAATAGGAGACTGCTTAAAGAAGGTGAAGTAGATCTACGTGTGGGGAATGGAGCAAGAGTTGCTGCATTAGCCGTAGGGACTTATGAAGTCACTTTACCTTCCGGATTAATTCTTGTTTTGAACAATTGTTATTATGTTCCGGATTTAAGCAGAAATATTATTTCAATTTCTTGTTTGGATAATGAAGGTTTTAAGTTTCTTATTGAGAATAAGAAATTTTCTATTTATTTAAATGATGTGCTTTATGGTATTGCTAATTCATTTAATGTCCTTTATATCTTGGATGTCAAGAATGAAAATAATGACAATGTCTATCATGTAAATAAGAAATCTAAACCTAATGATGTAAATCATACCTATTTATGGCATTGCCGTCTTGGTCATATTAATGAGAAGCGTATCTCAAAACTCCATGGGGACGGACTTTTAGGTTCATGTGACCTCGAGTCATATGATACTTGTGAGTCGTGTCTTCTTGGAAAAATGACTAAGACACCTTTTACCAAGTTGGGTGAAAGGGCAAGCGACTTATTGGGGTTGATACATTCCGATGTATGCGGACCATTAAGTAGCAATGCTAGGGGAGGATTTCAATACTTCATAACCTTCACTGATGATTATAGTAGATTTGGGTATGTTTACCTAATGAAACATAAAAGTGAAGCATTTGAGATATTTAGAATATTTCAAAATGAAGTAGAAAAACAACTTGGCAAAATTATAAAAGCACTTCGATCAGATCGAGGTGGAGAATACTTAAGTCAAGAATTTGATGATCATCTAAAGAATTGTGGAATAGTTTCACAATTGACTCCACCTGGAACACCACAATGGAATGGTGTATCCGAGAGGAGGAATCGGACTTTGTTAGACATGGTTCGATCAATGATGAGTCAAGTTGATCTTCCAATATCCTTTTGGGGTTACGCCCTAGAAACCGCTGCTTTCACACTAAATCGTGTTCCAACTAAATCAGTTCAAAAGACTCCATATGAGATGTGGAGCGGAAAGAAGCCTTGTCTATCTTTCATGAAGATTTGGGGTTGTGAAGCTTTTGTCAAAAGACTTGTCTCAGACAAACTTACACACAAATCTGATAAATGTATTTTCGTGGGATATCCTAAGGAAACTAGAGGATATTACTTTTACAACCATGAGGACAACAAAGTGTTTGTTGCCCGAACTGGTGTCTTTCTAGAGAAAGAGTTTCTCTCCAAAGAAATCAGTGGGAGTAAAATAAATCTTGAAGAAATTCGAGACCCAGAAAATAACATTGAACCAATAGTGGAACAAGAACAAGAACCACAAGGAGTTGTGGAACCTGTTCAAAATACACAAGCAACTCGCAGATCTAGTAGGTTACGATCCGAGCCCGAGAGATATGGATTTCTCGTAACGGATAGTAATGAGGTAGAAATCATTGAGAATGATGAACCGTCAACCTACCAAGAGGCGATGTCTTCTCCTGATTCGGACAAGTGGCTTGGATCCATGGAATCCGAATTGCAATCCATGCAAGACAATCAAGTTTGGAATTTGATTGATGCACCCGAAGGTGTAAAAACCATAGGACGCAAATGGGTCTTCAAGAAGAAGACTGACATGGATGGGAAGGTGCATACTTACAAAGCTAGACTTGTAGCGAAAGGTTATAGTCAAGTTCATGGTATTGACAATGATGAGACCTTTTCACCCGTAGCAATGATCAAGTCTATAAGAATTTTGCTTGCCATTGCCGCATATCATGACTATGAAATATGGCAAATGGACGTCAAAACCGCTTTCCTGAATGGAAAACTCCAAGAGGATGTGTATATGACACAACCAGAAGGTTTTGAACAAGATTCTAAGGTATGCAAATTGCAAAGATCCATCTATGGATTGAAGCAAGCTTCTAGGAGTTGGAATCTCCGTTTTAATGAATCGGTCAAAGAGTTTGGTTTCATCAAGAACGAAGATGAGCCTTGTGTATACAAGAAGATTAGTGGGAGCATAGTGCTATTCCTTATTTTATATGTGGATGACATATTGCTCATTGGAAACGACATTCCTACACTTCAGTCTGTGAAGACTTGGTTAGGAAAGTGCTTCGCAATGAAAGATATGGGTGAAGCCGCATATATTCTTGGCATTAAGATCTATAGAGATAGATCAAGGAGGCTACTTGGTTTAAGCCAAAGTACATACATTGACAAGGTCATTAGAAGATTCCGTATGGAAAATTCTAAGAGAGGCACCTTGCCCGTGTTACATGGAGTTTCTCTAAGCAATACTCAATGTCCTAAGACAAACGATGAGCGTGAGAAAATGAATGATGTTCCATATACCTCGGCAATTGGGTCCATCATGTATGCCATGATTTGTACTAGGCCGGATGTATCTTATGCTTTGAGCATAACAAGTAGATACCAATCCGACCCTGGCGAAAATCACTGGATAGCTGTAAAAGCGATTTTTAAGTACTTGAGAAGAACTAAAGACTCGTTTTTGGTCTATGGAGGAATGGAAGATGATCTCGTTGTAAATGCTTACACGGATGCAAGCTTCCAAACCGACAAAGATGATAGCCGATCGCAATCGGGTTTTGTGTTTATGTTAAATGGTGGAGCTGTAAGCTGGAAGAGTTCCAAGCAAAGTACAACCGCTGATTCTACAACAGAAGCTGAGTATATTGCTGCATCGGATGCTGCAAAGGAAGCTGTTTGGATTAAGAAGTTCATAACTGAACTTGAAGTGGTTCCTAGTATTGCTAATCCAATAGACCTTTATTACGACAATAATGGTGCTATTGCTCAAGCAAAGGAACCAAGAGCACATCAGAAATCCAAACACATACTTAGGCGTTTTCATATCATTCGAGAGATCGTTGATAGGGGAGACGTAAATATATGCAGAGTACCTACTGATGAAAATGTTGCGGACCCGCTGACAAAGGGACTTCCACAAGCTAAACATGATGGTCATGTTAGGTCCATGGGTATTAGATACATGGGAGATTGGTCCTAGGGCAAGTGGGAGATTGTTGGTAGTGGTGCCCTAGGCACGTTTAATAAACGTTGTAATTGTTATCATTTTAATTCATATCAATAAAGAGATGTTTTGATTATTATTGTTGTTCATGTTTACTTATAATAATCTCCGTCCCTAGTACTTATTAAGCACTAGTATAAAGGCTAAATGATCATGGGATGATCATGTTAGATTTATGGGTACTTGTTTGGAACAAGGTACTGGACATGACCCGCTGTATGAGATTTATGTCATGGTCTATGTCGAACATATATCTCATATTAGTTATGTCATTTGAATCCTTAGACATGAAGTTATTATAGTCTTCCACTTGATGAACATTATGTTTGACATATTCAAACGCTACCTTTAACCGGGAAGTTATAAAGGGTATGATTGGCATAATCGGATTCACGTAGGGAAGAATAATAAGCTAAATGGATTTGTCCCTCTTCGGAGAGATGTCAAGCTTGGGCCTCTCGTAGGAATGGTGTTGATGAAATGTTCGGCCGGACTCAAATGAATTGATTGGATCAATGGCATTTGGATTATCAACATATTCGGAATCGAGAAAGTATTGAACAAAACAAGTTGATTGTTTGACCATGACTTGTGTTCAATGACGTCAAGGACAAAGGGATTATGATATATTCTAAAGGAATGCGAACTTGTATCTAGTTATACTATTTGGGTAGGTATGACGGTTTGCTAGAACCTAATCATATCTTATGGTTTCATGTTTGAACCCATTGCCAACTTAGTATAATCCTAGAGGGTCACACACAATAGAACGAATCTTTAAAAGGACTAAATTGGAATTTTAGAAATTCTGGACATTCTGGGGAAGTGGGCGACCGCACAGTGTTCACTGGGCGGCCGCACACTTAGCTCAGATTTGTACCAGTTTGTTTCAGATAAATGTGCGACCGCACAGTGTATTCTGGGCGGCCGCACAGTACTGTCGACTGGCACTTTCCTAATTCGATTTGGAATGCCTTTTGACACAAGATTCCTATTTGGAATAGGTCTTGCTTGTGTATAAAAGGATGTATTCGGCCAGAACTTCAGTAATAGCCTTTTGTGAGCCTCCAAAGTGTTTGAGAGAGAATTTATTTTGTTCTAAGATATCCTTGATTGAGGAACAAAATAATTCACAAATAAATTCCATATAGTTCTTTATTAAATTGTGAAAGTGTGTTTCATAATATTGGTCTAGAAACCAAGATCAAAGAAGCTCCTTTGATATTCGTTCGAAGTGTGGATACCGCTAGAGGGTGAAAATCATCATCTTCAAAGTTCATGTTCAAGCTTTGTGATCGTGATCAAGTCTTCAAATCTCCACCAAAGACCAAGAGAAATTTGATAGCCATCAAGGGTTAGTTTTAATCCTATATTCATGTTATTGTATTTGATTTAATCATATGAACGGATCTATGGGCTTTGGGTTTCAATTTTAAATGCTAAATTCCGCTGCGCATGTTACTACGAAACCCAACACGAACGTCTTTTTTTCTTTTTTTTTATATATCCCCCTTTGAAACATTGCTTGATTTTTCCATGGTCGTTGCTTCACCTTGCATTGGCTTGATTTCGCTGTTGATGATGTCGCCTTCGTCACGATGTTTAGCCCCTAGGCGTTCAAGTGATAGCCTTCGTTCTAAAACGTGTTTAGACATCTTTTCATTATTTTGCCAAGAATTAAATTGAACAACTTGGAAGAGTGTATGAGGACAAGAACGACTTTTTATTTGACGACTCAATGGACTCGAACATTTAACATAGGACGAGAGAAAACATTAATGCACACTTAAGAGGACTTTTGACTTTTTTTTTTAATTCCTACTACTAGGTAGAGAAAGAGAAACGGAGATTGTTGTCGTCGGCCTTGTGGCATGATCCCTTGTTGAAACCCCATTTCAAATCTGAGCCTCTTCCTTGATGAGTTCTTGCATGTTGCCATTCTCTAACTGTTTTCCTTCACCCACGGTAAATTCACCATTATCAATCAAGTCTTGGATGATGTTACGGATGGAGAAGCAATCCTCGGTGAGGTGACCGCTGCATAGGTGATAGTCACACCACTTGTGGTGGGCATGGTTGCGACGCAATTGTTGTGGTTGCTTGTACCCTTGGAGAGGAGAAATTTGTCCCTTTACTTTGAGATCTTCATAGGCCTTGGTGACAGTCATGCCATTGAGAGGGGTATAGACACGGTCGTTGGTGGCACCTTTGTGACTTTTGAGGGATGAGCCACTTGAGAATGCTTTACCGTGGACCTTTGCCTTGTTGTCGGTGAGCTCTTGCAAACGAGCCTTAAGTTCGGACACTTCTTCCTCGTGAATTTTCCTCTCGAGATCGAGACGGTCTTGCCACAAATCATCCTTGCGGCGGGCATCCTCGACAAGTCTATCCATTTGTTCCCCCAAGGCTCTTATTATGTTGAAGAGCCTTTCGTTGGACACGGAGATGTTCTCACCCTTGTTGTTGTTGCTGTTGGAAGCCATTGGACCTATTGAGAGAACATGGTCAATCTTAGGTTGGCCCCACAAACATATTTTGAGTAAAATAATTAACCCACAAACAAAGGAAAAAGACTCAACCACATAAGAAAAATGACTCTTTTTTTTTATTATTTATTTACAAAAGTCGGAAGGACGTGGTCTTTTTTGGGGTTTCTAGAAAAATAGTGGAATCGTCACACTAGTATATAGACCTTCTCGTGATCCCATATACTCATCGGATTTCACCACGCTTGTGAATCCTACATGTGTCGGGATTAAACTAAATTAATGTAGTAAAGCATACATGCGGGGACGGATTTTTATTTTCGTCCATAATAACCACTTGGGGACGGAGTTTTATTTCGTCCAAAACAACGAGTGGCATGTATGATTTGAAGACATTAGTTTAGGGAAATCTCGGCACATGGAAACCGACTTGAGTCACGGAGTGTTAGATCCTAACTAGAATTGTGTGGTTTGTGCTCGGCTAAAGAGAGGCTTAAAGGTCACCCCCGGCATGTAGTCATGAACTACGCCACGGGCTGAGGTTTACTGCTTCGAAAGAGTCAAGGTCGAGTGGAGCTTGAAACTTCCTAGTACGGGCCTCGACGGGTTTGGGGTTGGACTTGTGCGACTCGATAGTGAGTAGTTAATAAGAATTTTGCGCGTAGTGTGAGGTCTAACAAGTGACAAAATATTTTTTTTTTCAAAGGAAATAAAAAGAAACAAATAAGCACGTAATTTACAATTTTCGAATCACCCATGTGACCGATAAAAATGAATAAACAAAAGTAAAAGGGGGTGTATGCAGGCCCGGTGCCCACATACTGTCAAAACTGCCCATTTTGTTCATTGTTTCTGTTCTGGAAAATGGACCAGAAGCGCGCGCGTTTTAGATCTTACTCGGGAGGCGCGCGCGTTAGACTGAGAGAGGTGGAGGCGCCCACTTCTGGGCAGTACCTGCAAATCAGTGGGTTCAAGGGACTGCCTTGACCCTAAATAAAAAATTCTTTCCCCTGCAGACATTGTTAGCACAGAAACATGGAATTGAAGGACAAGACGGAAGGCGGGTGATTCTGGTAATTGGGGTCAGACGCGCGCGCTTTAGGCCAAGAAGGCCGGAGGCGCGCGCTTCCTACCCTTTTTACCAGAATGCCCAGAAAACAGATATAAGAACACCAAAAGCAGAAAATGCAAGTTTAACCCTCTATGTCCCCAGCAGAGTCGCCACTGTAGATACCCCGGGGAACCACGGCTTGGCTAGAGCGGTGAATGACCTAGGATGTCTAATTGATTTTAAGAGTCGCCACCCACGTTTTAGAGGAACACGAGAAAACCTAAGAAAATAGCCTTTTTTATTGATTACGAAACCAAAGATTCTTGAGATGAGAGGTTCGGTGGTTAGGTGACGGAGTAGGAAGTACTTAAACACCCACTCCGCCCCGCTTACGCGGGTCTTGCTACTTTTGGTGTTCTAATGCTAAAAAATTCCTTCTATTGATATTAAAATGTGCTAACAATTATATAGTAAAGAAAAGGGGAATTAAAAGAGAATTGTTTTATTGATTAAATGTCAAAGGTTACATTAAGAAAAGAAGAGTAAATTAAACTAGAGTGTAAATGTAGGAAGATAACCTTAACCAACTTTAATATAGTAAAGTGATTATTTGGTCATGTCCCATTGATGGGGATTGCATACATTAGAAAGACATGTAAAATAGGAGAAGAAGAATAAAGTACCTTAAGAAAGAGGACTTCAAACTTGGACTTGAAAATGGTGTTGTTGTAGATAAATTGTTGTAGAACAATTTGTGTAGAGTCTTGTTACTAAGAACTCTTGTTGGGGGAATTTGTGTATAATGTAGTTTGTGAATCAAAGTTGGGGGTCCAAAAAGAGTCCCTTGGCTAGAGAGAAAATGTTGAGGTCCTCTTCTAAGGTAGAAGTGAGAGGTTTTTATAGGTAGAAAAGAGAGGGAAAGGTTGGAGGGAAAATGATCAATCCATGTGAGATGGAATTGACCAATAGAAAATAAGATAAATAAAATAATAAATGAAATAAATAAAAGAAAATCAAATAATAATAAAAAGAAATATTTTGTTTTTAAGAAATGGCTAGAATAATGGGATTGGAGGTTATAAAACTAGGGGGGATGAATGTGGAGGTAAAAAGAGGCTCTTTTGTGATCAAGAAGAGATGTTGTAAATAAGAAAAGGGAGGGAAATAAGGTGCAATCCGTTACTGCCATAATGGGAGGCGCGCGAGTCCCGCTTTAGGAGCGAGACGCACGCGCAGCCCACAAACAGTGTCGGAAGCGCCCGCGGGTGGAAAAGACAGAATGACATAAATGACTCTAAAGTTAATTCTGTTATGCAGTTTAGTCCAAAACTAACGAAATCAGTTAGGAACTTAACCGAAGTAGCAGAAATTAACAAAAATAAGTTAAATAAAAATACTATGTATGCAATCGGGGTGAGAGGTCCAAAGCGGGGTGTCTACAGAAACATAACACCATAATCATTTGTTAGGGGATTATAAATAAAGTGGTATCACTTAAAATGTGATAGGTTATATGATAATATATGATCCAATATGACGTTTGTTACTTGTCATGTCTAAGTGTACAAATTTTGCTCAATTAATAACACAATTCAATAATTTAACATAGCATATGCGTATCATTAACATCGTGTTGCAAATCATCGAAGAACACCTTCATTTTGACATGTCGCATGAATATACACGAGCATAGGCCTTTATATCGTGTGCTTTAATACGACATGTGTGACAACATGTCGTATGAACTTACACGACCTATTCATATGCATTTCGTGTATGTTTGTGTTACATAGTATAGTATATTTCGTATAAAGTCACACGACTGGACATTTTATACAATTGGTTTATCTCGTGTATTAGTACACGACATGAAGCCTTCAAGTCGTCCTTTTGCACACGACACGCGAAGGGTAGTTTTGCCATTATTGGTGCCTTGTATGTAGTATGCCTTGTATATAGAATTTACCCTTTCCTAGGTAAGCTTCCCATTTCATTTTACTAGTAGGTAACCCGTGCTCCGCACGGGAATCTATTCCGTTAATGTTTTTGTATTTTTCTTTTTTGATGTTTTTAATTGATAAATTAACATAATAATTTTATTTGAAAATAATATGTATATTTTAAATTAATCAAAATATTTTCATAGCTTTGGTTGAACATAGTTGTAATAAATATGTTTTTTAATTAATTTAAAAGTACATTTAAGTTTGTTGTATGAATATTTCAAAAAACTTCATGGTATTAATAGTAACAGTTAACATATATAGTAACTATTATGATTAAATAATATAATTAATAGTAATAGTTAATATATATTATAACAATTATGATTAACTAATACTATTAATAATAATAATTAATTTATATAGTAACTATTATATTTAATAATTATATTTAAGTATTATAATTAACTAATACTATTAATAGTATTAGTTAGTTATAATAGTTAAATATTACTCTCTCTGTCTCGGAGTAAGAGTCTTACTTCTCATTTGCACGAAGATTAAGAAATGATGGAAGTGTTATGAGTGTAAAAGTAAATTAGAAGAGAGAATGAGTAGGAGGGAATAATAAGTTGATTGGTTTTGTGGGTATAAAAGTAGGAGAGAGAATGAGTGAGATGAAAAGTAAATATTCTTTGCTATTTTTTGAAAAAGACTTTTACTCTGGGATGTATCAAAATAGAAAGTAAGACTCTTACTCTGGGACGTATGGAGTAATAGTTAACTATAATAGTTAATTATTAATCGTTAACTATAATAGTTACCTATTATAGTAACTATTACTATTATAAGTATTGGTTACTATAGTAGTTAACTATAATAGTTACCTATTATAGTAACTATTACTATTATAAGTATTGGTTACTATAGTAGTTAACTATAATAGTTACCTATTATAGTAACTATTACTATTATAAGTATTGGTTACTATAGTAGTTAACTATAATAGTTACCCTATATAGTAACTAATACTATTAGCTGATACTACTCCCTCCATTCCAAATTATGTGTCACTTTTGGCCAAATTACACAAACCAAAGAAAGTAATAAATATCCTTAAAATTTCCCTTATTGCTCTTTATCTTTCCTCTTAAATGTTTTACTGCTCACCCTAATTATGAGTAGCTTCTTAATTGAATGTGGGAGAGAGAACCTGAGAGTAGGTATTTAATGAGAGGGTAATTTTGTCCAAAACTATGAAATACTCCCTAAAGTGACAGATAATTTGGCACAAGATTTTTTTTCAAAAGTGACAGATAATTTGAAACGGAGTGAGTATTAGCTAAGAAAAAGAATTTGAAAAGTCTCTTATTTATAAGAGTGGTAATAATATGGCAACACCAAATGCAACCTTTCTCTAAGACTTGTCTATGTGGCAATATCATGGCCCTCCTCACCAACTTTAATATATATATATATATATATATATATATATATATATATATATTTGTTTTAAACATATAAAATATTATTAGATTGGAAAAGATTATATCGTTTTATAATTTATAAGGCAAAAAAGAGGGAGTACCATTTTATTAACTCCCAAGCTTTAACTAACTTTAATTTTTACTTAGCCCTCAAAGTGAAACTTTATCGTTAAAACATTCTTTAATTTATAATTCATGTGAGACACTACTATATAATATAATAAAATATTCTAACATAGTCCTGTACAGACATTATGTTTCCTTATTTCACTATAGTTAGGAGATGTGTGTGTGTATATATGATAGGCTAAATCGCACACCTACAAATTAAACTTGAACTAGGTTCTAAAAATATGTAGCTAGGATAAGTCCAGAATCGATCCACGAAGAACGGTTATTTGTTTACGTAATTGTCACTTGACAAGATTGGGGGGAAAAGATTAATTATTAAATCCTAAAACAAAAATTAAACTACTTATGAGCAAAAACAATAATTAAAGAATACTTCAGATTTGATTCCGTCCCCACCTAATTATTCAATTATCATCGATATCTCTTTTCACTTTTTACCATATTCACTTAATAACAATATTTATTTCAATCTCTGTTTCTTCTTTCAGCGTAGTTACTAGCAATGACACACTCACTAAACCCTAATTAATAAATTAACCTAACTGGCACAGTTAAGATCTCAATATTAATTGATGAAAGATTTAAGAAACCAAGATCAAGAACGTTTTCTACAATTATTTCATATAAATAATCGTCTAATTTTACCCACTTCATAATTTACCATGGCACATGCATAAATCGTAAATATGCTACTTATGAATTTCCTACACTGGCACAGTAAATAGAAAATTCTAGCAAAGTTAAATTGACAAGAGTAATTAGGTTGATCAAGCTAAGAACCCAAGCAATAAATCTAGATTAAGCGCAAGTAAAATTATGGAATTGGAATAAAATTATGAAAAGAAAAATAAATCAAATTGATAAAAAGGGGTTCAAGAAATCAAACCCAAAGCTAGGATTAATTCCTCATCCAAAGCTTTGAAATCTCTATGAATAAAGAAATAAAACCTAGATCTAAAATATTGTATGAAGTCTAGAATGAAAAATAATGAAAGAAATCTAATTAAAAAGAGGTGGTCTCTTGTGAGAACACTTAGATCCGTCTCATAGAAGAGGCGAGTCGGCCTATGACCCGTGTACAACATTCTCCGCGAAGCGTAGGATCCCAACCCATGTTCCACTCAAAATCTGCCACGTGACAGCGACCCATTGGCCAAAAAAAAATCCCATTAAAAAAATTGTTTTTTTGTTTTTTGGGTTTTTATATTTTTTTGACTTTTTTTTTCGTTTGCCAAAAGTAATACTCCCTCCGTCTCATTTGAAGCTTCACTTATTACCCAAATGGATGTCCCGTTGATTGCTTCACCTTTCCTAAAATGGCTATAAATTTAAGCCTCACTTGTCATCCCTACTCACTTTTTCCTCTCACATACATAAATTGTGGTCCCCACTTGTCATACCCACTAACTTTTCCCCTCACACATTTAAACTATGGGTCTCACTTGTCATACCCACTCACTTCCTCCCTCTCACAACCCATTTTCCACTCATCACTTTTCTTAATTCTCGTGCACTCTCAAAATGGTGAAGCTTCCACCGGGACGGAGGGAGTACTTAGGTGGCGTTTGTTTTTTTTAGTGTTAAGTCCTGAAATCTGAATGCATATCTGAATTGATAAGAGACAGCGTCTGAAAGCTGATTTCTGAATTATTCAAACTGTTTGATTATTCGTCTGAATACATTTCTGAATTTAGGATTACGACATTGAATGAAGTAGAAAAATGACGTGAATAGCTGTTTATATAGTGTTTTATTTGGATATCTTTAGAATTATGAGTTTAAGAAAAAATATAAATTGAAAAAAAAAATCAATTCAGAGGCAAATCAGACTTCATTTTAGGTCTGAACATTAAGAGGCAATTCAGATGCTTTTAGATCTAAATCTGAAAAAAAAAAAAAAAAAAAAAAAAAAAAAAACAGACTTAATGCCTTAAGGTCTGACTCTCTCAGACATTCACCCCATTAAGTGGCTCTGAATGGAAAAACAAACAACCCC
The DNA here is from genome assembly GCA_026119855.1 of Campanula takesimana. NCBI lineage: Eukaryota > Viridiplantae > Streptophyta > Magnoliopsida > Asterales > Campanulaceae > Campanula > Campanula takesimana. Next base: position 1,244,609 of record JAOWBW010000188.1, read on the forward strand.
TTAGTATAACTAAATGTAACAATTGTGTTACTTATAAAGTAACATTGTTTATAAGTAAACGTAACACCAGTTTTATATATAAAAAATAACTCATTTTAATCATCTTTCAACTATAATACTAACTATAAATACGTGTAATACTAACAATAACTAAATGTAATTATCGTTATACTGAAATGTAATAGTGTTTTTCCAGAATATTTTTTATTTTTGAGTAGTTTGATTTTATTTTTTAAAAGAAATTAACATTTGAAAATTAATAACTTATATACATGAATGTAATTATTTGTACAAGTAAATGTAACACTTTAGTTGATGAATTGTAACAGATTTTTATAGATAATGTAATACTTTTACATGTATCATGATAAATTGAACTCATTGTAACTTATTATTTGAAAACATATAGATATACTATTATACAAGTAAACGTAACTGTTTTACAATGTTATTATACAAGTAAAATGTAACATTCGTTTATAAAAATTGTTACTTTCTTATTTTTACAATGTTACTAACATAAGTGTTTTTAGTTATAAAGTGTAAATGATTAAATTATTACTTTTCTATATATATGTGTTACAATTTTGTATAAACACTGTTACATATAAGTAACACGTTCGTTGCATTTTAGTTGTAATAAATATTACTTTTGGCAAACGATGAAAACATTTAAAAAAAAAAAAAAAAACACTGTTACTTTTAAGTATATACTCCCTCCGTCCCACCCCACTTGAGACCTAAGAGGTGAGCACAATAACTAAGGAAAAAGAATAAAATAAGGAAAATGTGTGGTAGAAAATGAAGAGAGAGAATGAGCGGTGTTAATAGTAGGTTGGTTGAATGAATTGTGTGGTAGAAAATTAAGAGAGAGAATGAGTGGATGGGGTAGATTAAATATAAAATTATAAGTAACACGTTTATTACATTTAGTTATAGTAACTATTACTTTTGACAAACCGAAAAAAAAAATATGCATGTGGGTCATGGGTCCGGGTCATGGGTAAAAAATTACCCGACTCTACTATGAGACGGGTCATGGTGTTTTCATACAAGTTTTTGTCAACTAAAAATACCTAAAACAAGTCCTAAATTAATAAGGAATAAAAAGGATAAAAGAAAACAGGAAAATATGGGAAAATAGGCTGAAATTCGGCCTGCACGCGCCAGCTGCCGTCACACTCTCCGTCACGCTCCTGTCACAATCCGTTGTCACGAGCCGTGACATTACGCACGAGTCGTGAAAAACCGTTGAAGTCGTGCGAACGAATGGCGAATTCGTGCAGTATTTGGGGCTTGGCGAACTGGGCTGGTCTTGGCCAGTTTGCTTCTTGATCTTCTTTGCAACTTGGGCCGCTTGGGCTTGCTTTGCTGGGCTAGAGTGCACCTTGTTGTCCATTGCTGCACTTGGGCCTCTCCTTAGTTTTCTACCACTAATTCCTTGAGCCATTAATCCATCTTCCATAATGCTTTGATTTTGTTTTCTTAATATTTTGAGACTAAAATTTCCTTCATAAATTAATTAAATCCGGTAAAATATAATAAGACTAATTTACCCTAGATTACAATTAAATCCCAAAATTACATTCCCCCCCCCCCAAAATACATCAAAATCATAGTTTAAGCTCATAAAATCTTAAGAAATAAATGTATAAAATCCATCTCATCAATATATATATATATATATATATATATATTGTGTACAAGGTTGAATTAATCAAACACAGAAAAAGATTTCCACAAACTCTTAACAAAAAACTCGTCTCACATGATCTTCCATGGGTCGCCCCGCCTGTCCATTAACCAACCCACCCACCCCGCTTATTTCATCGCCTACCTAGTCAACAACGCCCCTTCTCCGACCACGTGGCGCGACTTTAAAAAAAAAACTCAATAACTTTAAATGCAATATTTTGAGATTTTGAAGTCGAAAAAAAATCTAAAAATATTGTTGTGTTCGTCTCGACGAAACGAATCAAACTAGATAGGTAATGATATGGTTTGAATGTATTTTTTTAAAAAATATACTTTTTAACACAAAAAAAATTAGGTTGTTCGCGTCTAAAATGTAACACGATTTTATGAAAAAAGTAACAGTTCAGTCTTGAAAAGTAACACTGATCGAACACATAATGTGATGAAGGCTGGAACAACGGTTTGGATACCTAAAAAGCTTGCTAAACCTGCAAAATGAGCACCGTGAGCTTAGCCGAGGTTGCACCGGTGAAGACCCTCCGGCATGAGAATAAATCAATTTTCTCTAAGAGGGAATAAAGAGATAAAATAGTGTAAATAGAGTGAGAAAGTGAACCTGTCTCATAGAGGCTGGGCTCCCCTTTTATAGAAGGCTAGCTTGCTCTCCAAGATGGGGATAAGGTGAGGTAAGCATTGTCCTTGTGTGAGGTCACCTAAGTCATCCTTATCCACATTAGGGTTAGAGGGGAGGCCGAGGCCCAAAGTACCCGATTAGATTGGGATCTAATGGGCCGGAGCGATTCTGGGCTCTTCTAGAACGCGCGTACCAGGGAAGGATTGGATCGGATAGCAGGCAACCTGGTGGACCGAGCTGGGAGACCTTCTTGGACCTTTGTTATTTGTCTTTCAGCGGAGGGTTAATGGGTCGTTGCTCACCTCGATCCGTGGGCCGAGTTGAGGAGCTCGGGTAGATAAACGAGTAGGAGATCTGGTTATTCCTTTCAGTGGCCCCCTGCTTCTTGGTCGAAACGAGGTGAGATCTGGAAGCAAAAGGTCTCTGGACTCTACTCGAGCACGTCCCTAATGTGAGAAGGTAAGGATACAGCTGTCATCAAGGAGATACGTGTCATCTAGCGAGAGGCCGGCCGTACTAATTGTTGCAGGTACTTGAGCGTAGGGAAGGTGATGGGATAGTTTGGGTTTTCCCATGGTTACGGCGCCGTTTGGCCATTCGGGGCACAGAAGACGAAACAGACATGATGCTTGGGAAAGGACCCCTCATTAATGTATCCCTTTCTGCGCTGGGTCGTCGGTCGGTTAGTGTCGTGTCATGGGTATGACTCGTTTTAGGGACTATATAAAGCCTTCCATTGCCCCCATACCTTTGTTTCCACGATTTCAAAGAGTTGTAGAGAGAGAATTATTCAAAGCTTCACCAGCGACAACGATTTCCGACGATTCCTCACTTTTCGACCAGTTCCCTGTTGGTAGTGGTGCCCTAGGCACGTTTAATAAACGTTGTAATTGTTATCATTTATTTCATATCAATAAAGAGATGTTTTGATTATTATTGTTGTTCATGTTTACTTATAATAATCTCCGTCCCTAGTACTTGTTAAGCACTACTATAAAGGCTAAATGATCATGGGATGGTCATGTTAGATTTATGGGTACTTGTTTGGAACAAGGTACTGGACATGACCCGCTTTATGAGATTTATGTCATGGTCTATGTCATACATATATCTCATATTAGTTATGTCATTTGAATCCTTAGACATGAAGTTATTATAGTCTTTCACTTGATGAACATTATGTTTGACATATTCAAACGCTACTTTTAACCGAGTAGTTATAAAGGGTATGATTGGCATAAGCGGATTCACGTAGGGAAGAATAATAAGCTAAATGGATTTGTCCCTCCACGGAGAGATGTCAAGCTTGGGCCCCTCGAAGGAATGATGTTGATGAAATGTTCGGCCGGACTCAAATGGATTGATTGGATCAATAGCATTTGAATTATCAACATATTCGGAATCGAGAAAGTATTGAACAAAACAAGTTGACTGTTTGACCATGACTTGTGTTCAATGACATCGTGGAGAAAGGGATTGTGACATATTCTAAAGGAATGCGAACTTGTATCTAGTTATACTATTTGGGTAGGTATGACGGTTTGCTAGAACCTAATCATATCTTATGGGATCATGTTTGAGCCCATTGCCAACTTAGTATAATCCTAGAGGGTCACACACAATAGAACGAATCTTAAATAAAAGGACTATATTGGCATTTAGGGTCGGAGGACTTCCAAGGAATTTCCTGAAAGTTCTGGGCCTTCTGGTCAACCAAGCGGGCGCTTGGGTTGCACCAGGCGGGCGCCTGAACAAGCCGGAAAAGAATTGGACTTTCTGTCCAAACAAGCGGGCGCCTGGGTAGGACCAGGCGGGCGCCCGGTATGCCGATTGGAAATTTCCTAATTCGATTAGGAATGGTTTTTGGCACAAGTTACCTATTTGGAATAGGTCTTAATTGTGTATAAAAACACCAATTCGGCCAGACCATAAAAACAAGTGCTTTTGTGAGTCTCAAAGAGTTTGAGAGAGATTTTATTTTGTTCTAAGATATCATTGATTGAGGAACAAAATAATTCACAAAATAAATTCCATATAGATCTTTATTAAATTGTGAAAGCGTGTTTTACAATTATTGGTCTAGCAACCAAGATCAAAGAAGCTCCTTTGATATTCGTTCGAAGTGTGGATACCGCTAGAGGGTGAAAATCATCATCTTAAAAGTTCGTGTTCAAGCTTTGTGATCGTGATCAAGTCTTCAAACCTCCACCAAAGACCAAGAGAATTTGATAGCCATCAAGGGTTAGTTTATTCCTTTATTCTTATGTTGTATTTGATTTAATCATATGAACGGATCTATGGCTTTGGGTTTCAAAATTTTAAATGCTAAATTCCGCTGCGCATGTTACTCGGAAACCCAACAGTGGTATCAGAGCCCCGTTCATGTTGATTAATTCAATACTTGGATCATGTTAAGTGTATATAAATTGTTTATGTGCCAAGCATGATATGAATATTGGATTATATGATGTTTATGTGTTTTGTGATTTTATGTGATTTATTGTTTTTCCAACTTTAATCGCACGATTCAATCGCAATAAAAATTATGGTGGATTCTGAATTATTTCGATTATTGATTTTTGATTGGATCAAAGTTTTAATAATCGGGGAAAAATAATTTTGAGACAAAATTTTCGAACTTTAAAATTCTATACTATTCTGGCCATTCAAGCGGGCGCCTGGTCCTTTGCAGGCGGGCGCTCGGTGGTCAAGATTTGTTCTGATTTTGGTTAAAATCTGAATATGGAATTTTCGATAAATTCAACAAAATCAGTAACAGAACCAGTCTAGACTTGCTGATCTGGAATGGGTTTTGGGTAGTTGGTTTGTGTGTGGATTTTGGGGTTTGATTTTCCTATTTGTTTTAGTCTTGTGATTCTAAGATTGGTTCAAGGTTTGGATGGCTAATCTGCGTTCATCGAGATTGTGTTTCCCAAACTTGATCGCAATCAAAGTCTCAAAGATAAAACGAAGTTAGAATTATGAAGAGTTCATAATTGCTAAAATTGAGAAACAAAGTTCTTGATTCAATGATTGGAGATCCATGTGGAATTGTGAATGCAATTGGCCTACGTTCATCGAGACCATCTATTGCTTAGTTTCGGCCACATGGACTACTTTCTTGGTTTCTTGAATTAGTGCGGGATTGTGGTTGCCTTATGGCTTAGTTCGACCGCACTTCTTGTTGTCTTGATTTGGAGATAATAACCAAAGTTGAAATAGTCTCATCCTCATAATTATAGAGAAACTAATGACACATAAATATCATGCTTAAATTAATGGAGATTAATTTAGTGGCTAAACTTGATGTGTAACATGTTTATATTATGTGCTCATAAATGTGTTATATGCTATATGTGATGAACCTTCAAAGAAAGTTTTAAGTCCTTTTGCCATGCCATGATTAAAACACTTGTTTATACATGAGTAATTTTATGTGGGCTCGCCAAAGCGAGGTGCATTGATTTTATTCATGTTTGAGCAAGATGAGTGAATAAGAGTTTCCTATGCGTTTAAAATGGTTGGACTTAATTAAGCGTCAAAACAGTTTTGGGCTTAAGGCAAAGATGAGATTTAACATGCTTTTTGAAATTGGATTTCTTAAAGAATCTCATGAAAAGAACTGAGAGTCATATGAGATATGATTGACAAGAGTTGTCTACCTAATTGATTTAATTTTGAGCGGTGCGCCAAAGCGTACTCAAAATTAGATTAAAGCGGGATCTCAACCCAATTAAATTATATTATACATTGGATGTATAAGAAGGTTATATAATTTAGTGGGAGTATTTTGTTTTAAAATACATTATTTATCTCTCTAATGAAAACCGGTACTTATTAAATTTTGGAAATTTTTGCATATTTGTAGATAATGACTAATAACACTCAATCAATGTCGTTGCGATCGATCCTTGAGAAGGATAAGCTCGAAGAGAATGGTACCAACTTTATGGATTGGATCCGTAGCATAAGAATCGTTCTTAGGCAAGAAGATAAGTTGTACATTCTCGATGGGCCTCTCCCCGCTGAACCACCGCCTACTGCACCTAGGGTAGAAAGAGACAATTACAAGAAACATCGTAATGATTCAAGAGATGTAAGTTGTCTCATGCTTGCTGCTATGTGTTCAAAACTCCAACAAAGTTTGGAACATTTGGAAGCCTATGAGATAGGCGTGGAGTTGAGAACCATGTTTCAAGAGCAAGCTAGGCAAGAGAGGTACAAGACCATTGTTGCATTCACTACTAGTAAAGTGAATGAAGGGCAACAAGTGAGTCCTCACTTTCTTAAAATGAAAGGTTATGTAGAGCACCTTGAGAAACTTGGCTATCCAATCCCATTGGAGCTAGCCACGGATCTCATTCTTAATTCATTGCCTAAAAGTTATAATCAGTTTGTAATGAATTATAACATGCATGGAATGGATAAGAATCTCTCTGAATTGCATGGGATGCTCAAAACTGCAGAGATGAAAATTGTGGAGAAAGGTTCTCCCGTGCTCTTGGTTCACGATGGGAAGAAGCCTGGTGCCAAAGGCAAGGGTAAGGCAAAAGTTGTCAAACCCAAGATAAGCAAGGCAAAGGTTGCCAAGGCTTCTGAGGCAAAACCCGATACACAAAAGGATGCAATTTGTTTCCATTGTCAAGAAATTGGTCATTGGAAACGTAATTGCAAGGCTTTCTTGGAAGAGCAAAAGAAGAAGAAGAGCAGCAAGGCTGCGTCGACTTCAGGTATCTATATGATAGATATTCTCCTTTCTACCACTGATTCTTGGGTATTGGATATCGAATGTGGTTCTCACATTTGTCTAAATGTGCAGGGACTAAAGAATAGGAGACTGCTTAAAGAAGGTGAAGTAGATCTACGCGTGGGAAATGGAGCAAGAGTTGCTGCATTAGCCGTAGGGACTTATGAAGTCACTTTACCTTCCGGATTAATTCTTGTTTTGAACAATTGTTATTATGTTCCGGATTTAAGCAGAAATATTATTTCAATTTCTTGTTTGGATAATGAAGGTTTTAAGTTTCTTATTGAGAATAAGAAATTTTCTATTTATTTAAATGATGTGCTTTATGGTATTGCTAATTCATTTAATGGCCTTTATATCTTGGATGTCAAGAATGAAAATAATGTCTATCATGTAAATAAGAAATCTAAACCTAATGATATAAATCATACTTATTTGTGGCATTGCCGTCTTGGTCATATTAATGAGAAGCGTATCTCAAAACTCCATGGGGACGGACTTTTGGGTTCATGTGACTTAGAGTCATATGATACTTGTGAGTCGTGTCTTCTTGGAAAAAATGACTAAGACACCTTTTACCAAGTTGGGTGAAAGGGCAAGCGACTTATTGGGGTTGATACATTCCGATGTATGCGGACCATTAAGTAGCAATGCTAGGGGAGGATTTCAATACTTCATAACCTTCACTGATGATTATAGTAGATTTGGGTATGTTTACCTAATGAAACATAAAAGTGAAGCATTTGAGATATTTAGAATATTTCAAAATGAAGTAGAAAAACAACTTGGCAAAAGTATAAAGGCACTTCAATCAGATCGAGGTGGTGAATACTTAAGTCAAGAATTTGACGATCATCTAAAGAATTGTGGAATAGTTTCACAATTGACTCCGCCCGGAACACCACAAAGGAATGGTGTGTCTGAGAGGAGAAATCGGACTTTGTTAGACATGGTTCGATCAATGATGAGTCAAGATGATCTTCCAATATCGTTTTGGGGTTACGCTCTAGAAACCGCTGCTTTCACACTAAATCGTGTTCCAACTAAATCGGTTCAAAAGACTCCATATGAGATGTGGAGCGGAAAGAAGCCTTGTCTATCTTTCATGAAGATTTGGGGTTGTGAAGTTTTAGTCAAAAGACTTGTCTCAGACAAACTTGCACACAAATCTGATAAATGTATTTTCGTGGGATATCCTAAGGAAACTAAAGGATATTACTTTTACAACCAAGAGGACAACAAAGTGTTTGTTGCCCGAACTGGTGTCTTTCTAGAGAAAGAGTTTCTCTCCAAAGAAATCAGTGGGAGTAAAATAAATCTTGAAGAAATTCGAGACCCAGAAAATAACATTGAACCAATGGTGGAGCAAGAACAAGAACCACAAGGAGTTGTGGAACCTGTTCAAAATACACAAGCATCTCGCAGATCTAGTAGGTTACGATCCGAGCCCGAGAGATATGGATTTCTCGTAACGGATAGTAATGAGGTAGAAATCATTGAGAATGATGAACCGTCAACCTACCAAGAGGCGATGTCTTCTCCTGATTCGGACAAGTGGCTTGGAGCCATGAAATCCGAATTGCAATCCATACAAGACAATCAAGTTTGGAATTTGATTGATGCGCCCGAAGGTGTAAAAACCATAGGATGCAAATGGGTCTTCAAGAAGAAGACTGACATGGATGGGAAGGTGCATACTTACAAAGCTAGGCTTGTAGCGAAGGGTTATAGGCAAGTTCATGGTATTGACTATGATGAGACCTTTTCACCCGTAGCAATGATCAAGTCTATAAGAATTTTGCTTGCCATTGCCGCATATCATGACTATGAAATATGGCAGATGGACGTCAAAACCGCTTTCCTGAATGGAAAACTCCAAGAGGATGTGTATATGACACAACCAGAAGGTTTTGAACAAGATTCTAAGGTATGCAAATTGCAAAGATCCATCTATGGATTGAAGCAAGCTTCAAGGAGTTGGAATCTCCGTTTTGATGAATCAGTCAAAGAGTTTGGTTTCATCAAGAACGAAGATGAACCTTGTGTATACAAGAAGATTAGTGGGAGCATAGTGCTATTCCTTATTTTATATGTGGATGACATATTGCTCATTGGAAACGACATTCCTACACTTCAGTCTGTGAAGACTTGGTTAGGAAAGTGCTTCGCAATGAAAGATATGGGTGAAGCCGCATATATTCTTGGCATTAAGATCTATAGAGATAGATCAAGGAGGCTACTTGGTTTAAGCCAAAGTACATACATTGACAAGGTCATTAGAAGATTCCGTATGGAAAATTCTAAGAGAGGCACCTTGCCCGTGTTACATGGAGTTTCTCTAAGCAAGACTCAATGTCCTAAGACAAAAGATGAGCGTGAGAAAATGCCATGATTTGTACTAGGCCGGATGTGTCTTATGCTTTGAGCATGACAAGTAGATACCAATCCGACCCTGGCGAAAATCACTGGATAGCTGTAAAAGCGATTCTTAAGTACTTAAGAAGAACTAAAGACTCGTTTTTGGTCTATGGAGGAATGGAAGATGATCTCGTTGTAAATGCTTACACGAATGCAAGCTTCCAAACTGACAAAGATGATAGCCGATCGCAATCGGGTTTTGTGTTTATGTTAAATGGTGGAGCTGTAAGCTGGAAGAGTTCCAAGCAAAGTACAACCACTGATTCTACAACAGAAGATGAGTATATTGCTGCATCGGATGCTGCAAAGGAAGCTGTTTGGATTAAGAAGTTCATAACTGAACTTGAAGTGGTTCCTAGTATTGCTAATCCAATAGACCTTTATTGTGATAATAAAGGTGCTATTGCTCAAGCAAAGGAACCAAGAGCACATCAGAAATCCAAACACATACTTAGGCGTTTTCATATCATTCGAGAGATCGTTGATAGGGGAGACGTAAATATATGCAGAGTACCTACTGATGACAATGTTGCGGACCCGCTAACAAAGGGACTTCCACAAGCTAAACATGATGGTCATGTTAGGTCCATGGGTATTAGATACATGGGAGATTGGGCCTAGGGCAAGTGGGAGATTGTTGGTAGTGGTGCCCTAGGCACGTTTAATAAACGTTGTAATTGTTATCATTTATTTCATATCAATAAAGAGATGTTTTGATTATTATTGTTGTTCATGTTTACTTATAATAATCTACGTCCCTAGTACTTGTTAAGCACTAGTATAAAGGCTAAATGATCATGGGATGGTCATGTTAGATTTATGGGTACTTGTTTGGAACAAGGTACTGGACATGACCCGCTTTATGAGATTTATGTCATGGTCTATGTCATACATATATCTCATATTAGTTATGTCATTTGAATCCTTAGACATGAAGTTATTATAGTCTTCCACTTGATGAACATTATGTTTGACATATTCAAACGCTACTTTTAACCGAGTAGTTATAAAGGGTATGATTGGCATAATCGGATTCACGTTGGGAAGAATAATAAGCTAAATGGATTTGTCCCTCCACGGAGAGATGTCATGCTTGGGCCCCTCGAATGAATGATGTTGATGAAATGTTCGGCCGGACTCAAATGGATTGATTGGATCAATAGCATTTGAATTATCAACATATTCGGAATCGAGAAAGTATTGAACAAAACAAGTTGACTGTTTGACCATGACTTGTGTTCAATGACATCGTGGACAAAGGGATTGTGACATATTCTAAAGGAATGCGAATTTGTATCTAGTTATACTATTTGGGTAGGTATGACGGTTTGCTAGAACCTAATCATATCTTATGGGATCATGTTTGAGCCCATTGCCAACTTAGTATAATCCTAGAGGGTCACACACAATAGAACGAATCTTAAATAAAAGGACTATATTGGCATTTAGGGTCGGAGGACTTCCAAGGAATTTCCTGAAAGTTCTGGGCCTTCTGGTCAACCAAGCGGGTGCTTGGGTTGCACCAGGCGGGCGCCTAAACAAGCCGGAAAAGAATTGGACTTTCTGTCCAAACAAGCGGGCACCTGGGTAGGACCAGGCGGGCGCCCGGTATGCCGATTGGAAATTTCCTAATTCGATTAGGAATGGTTTTTGGCACAAGTTACCTATTTGGAATAGGTCTTAATTGTGTATAAAAACACCAATTCGGCCAGACCATAAAAACAAGTGCTTTTGTGAGTCTCAAAGAGTTTGAGAGAGATTTTATTTTGTTCTAAGATATCATTGATTGAGGAACAAAATAATTCACAAAATAAATTTCATATAGTTCTTTATTAAATTGTGAAAGCGTGTTTTACAATTATTGGTCTAGCAACCAAGATCAAAGAAGCTCCTTTGATATTCGTTCGAAGTGTGGATACCGCTAGAGGGTAAAAATCATCATCTTAAAAGTTCGTGTTCAAGCTTTGTGATCGTGATCAAGTCTTCAAACCTCCACCAAAGACCAAGAGAATTTGATAGCCATCAAGGGTTAGTTTATTCCTTTATTCTTATGTTGTATTTTATTTAATCATATGAACGGATCCATGGCTTTGGGTTTCAAAATTTTAAATGCTAAATTCCGCTGCGCATGTTACTTGGAAACCCAACATTCCCACCGTTCAATCCTTCCATAAAAAGGTAAATTGCTTTTAACTTTTGACTTTTACCACTTATTTTCCTGTTCTTCCCCTCCTTTCGTGCTTTCTGGGTAATTTGTCGTCGAAAAATTCAAATTTTCCGGCGACGGCGGGAGGTCCTTGGTTAGTGACCCTCTGTTTCTTCAGCAATGCCGTCGGAGTTCTGCTACCATGATCGGACCAATTTGGTGTATAAAAGTATAGACGATGGTTGGAAGAAGTTAAGTTTGGGGGCGATTCGAAGGATTCTTGAATCTCACCAAATTAGGGAAGATTTGAGATTTCCCTACATCGGTGGCGAGGACTGGATGAGACCTGACCATCCTAGCGTAGTTCAGTTCACGAGCTTGAAAAACTTGATCGGGCATTTGACCGAGCACTACACATTTGGGGGTAGGCGGTCTTCCCCGTTCGTCGTGGCACGTGCTCGTACTAGTGGGGGGTATGGATCCCTAACGGGCCTCAGCTCGGCTTTTAACACGGGGTCTGGGGCCCATATTACTTTTGCAGATATGTCACAAGAGGGCTCAGTGTCAAGTTCTGTGGGAGCTTCCCTGGACGAGTTGCTCCTCGCCAACATACCGAGCAACGAGATGGAAATCGTGTCTGATGAAGTTCATGACATTCTATATCCACATACCGACCTGATGTGGGGACGAGCTCCAGGCCCTTTCCCTCATAGGATTATGACGGAGATACTCTAAGGGTTGAGGAAGGTGGTGGTGAGTGTCAACAGCCAGCGGAAAGCGAAGACGACGACGAGGAAGACCAGCAAATCATTGAGGACATGGGCTTCAATTATCTAGAGAAAGAACTGGCTCGGACGGCCGTGTCTCTGTCTTCTCGTCAGTTGGGTGCAGATCCTTTCACGGCAATGGAACCAATTGATCGAACATAAAATGTGATCAAGGCCGAAACAACGGTTTAGATACCTAAAAAGCTTGCTAAACCTGCAAAATGAGCACCGTGAGCTTAGCCGGGGTTGCACCGGTGAAGACCCTCCGGCTTGAGAATAAATGAATTTGATCTAAGAGGGAATAGAGAGATAAAATAGTGTAAATAGAGTGAGAGAGTGAACTTGTCTCATAGAGGCTGGGCTCCCCTTTTATAGAAGGCTAGCTTGCTCTCTAAGATGGGGATAAGTTGAGGTAAACATTGTCCTTGTGTGAGGTTACCTAAGTCATCCTTATACACATTAGGATTAGAGGGGAGGCCGAGTCCCAAAGTACCCGATTAGATTGGGCTCTAATGGGCCGGAGCGACTTCTGGGCTCTTCTAGAACGCGCGTACCAGGGAAGGACCGGACCGGGCTGGATAGCAAGCGACCTGGTGGACCGATCTGGGAGACCTTCTTGGACCTTTGTTATTTTTCTTTCAGCGGAGGGTTAATGGGTCGTTGCTCACCTCGGTCCGTGGGCCGAGTTGACGAGCTCGGGTAGATAAACGAGTAGGAGATCTAGTTATTCCTTTCAAATACTTTTATTGTAAAATGTAACAGCAGTTTTGCAAAAAATAAATAAATAGTTTGATAGTTTTTGTGGTTAGAAAAATAATAATTGGAGTATAACAGAGGGCATATATGATTATAATTTGCTATATAGATGAATGTAACAGTTTTATATATCGGTTTTTCTATATTGTAAATGTTCTTTTTTTCAAAAACCAAAAAAGTAAGAATTCATGTATATAACTGATTGCATTTCATGTGTTACTTCTTGAAAGAAAGACTATATTTTCATAATAGAAACTGTTACAATTGAGAAAAAAATGTTACATTCATTATTATAAAATGTAATATTTGTTTTTGTTGTAAATCTTATGTCATCCTTAATCTAAATTTATGAGTACATGTTTGGAAAAGAAAGTGTTATATTTGAAGGAAAGAAAAGTGTTACATTCCTTTGTGAAAACTGTTACATTCATCTATATAACAAATTATATCATATATATACTCTATTACATGTCAATATTACTTTCTCTAACAAAAAAAATATTACATTCTCTAACAAAAAAAATATCAAAATATTATATTTTTCTAAAAAACTACTATTATATTTTACAATAAAGTGTTACTTTCTCAATACTGAATTGTTACTTTTTTCATAACAACGCGTTACATCTCAGGCGACGAGCAGCTCAATTTTTTTGTGTGTTAAAAAAAAAATACTACCTCCGTCTCAGCTCAATGTGCACTGTTTGACTTTTTTGGTCAACTTAACTGAACTTTGACATTCATTTTATGAAAATCTATATATCGCTATGAAATTTTGAAAGATGTTATAGATACTATTCCTAACAATAAAACAATAACAACTTTTAAAATTGCATAATAATAGCTAGATTTTCACAAAATTATGGTCAAAGTTCGAATGAATTAACCACATGAACATTAAAAGTGCACATTGAGTTGGGACGGAGGTAGTATGATTTTACAAAATGAATTGAAAGCTATATCATGACCTATGTAGTTTGTTTCGTCTCGTCGAGACGAACGCAACACTGTTTTCGAATTATTTTTTCGACTTCAAAATCTTAACATATTACATTTTAAAGTTATTGAAGGTTTTCTTAAGGTGCGCTTGTAGATACCCCGAAAAAACCACAACTTGGCTAGAGCGGTGAATTATCCTAGGATGTCTATTTTGGTTTAAAATGTTTTAGAGTCGTCACCTATGTTTTTAAAGGAGCATAAGAAAAACCTAAGAAAAGCCTAAATTTATATACAGAACCAGAGATTCGGGAAGAGAAAGGTTCGGGGGTTAGGTGACGGAGTGGGAAGTACTTAAACGCCCACTCCGTCCGGCTTAAGCCGGTCTTGCTACTATTGGTGTTCTAATGCTAAATGTCCTTCTTTTATTGATATTAAAAAAGTTCTAACAATTACATAGTAAAGAAAATGGGAATTGCAAGGGGAAATAAAAGGAAATTGTTTTATATATTAATTCATGCGAAAGATTACATTAAGAGAAAAATAGTAAATTAAACTAGAGTTTAGAATGTAGGGAGATAACCTTTAACCAACTTTAATGTAATAAAGTGGTCATTTGGTCATGTCCCATTATGGGTATTACATACATTGACTAGACAAGTAAAATAAGAAAAGAAAATAAAAGTACCTTTAAAAAAGAAGATCTTCAAACCTTAACTTGAAGATGGAGTTGTTGTAGAAAAATTGTTGTGCAACACTTTGTGTAGTGTTTTTATAGAAAAAATTTTGTGTAGAGTTTTAGGTGTAGAGAAAGTTGAAGTCCAAGGTCCTTTTCTAAGGTAAAAAGAAGAGGTTTTTATAGGTGAAAAAGAGAGGAAAATATGGTCTTTCAACCTATAGGAAAATAGAGAAAATTAAATAATAAAGAGAAAATCAAATAATAATAAAAAGAAATATTTTGTTTTAAAGAAAAGGCTAAGAATATGAGATTGAGAGTTATAGAATAAAGGGGGATGAATATGGATGTAAAAAGGAGTTTTTGTGATCAAGAAAATTGAGGGAAAAGACTGAAATCCGTAACTGCCATAATAGGAAGTGAGCGAGTCCGGCCTTTTGGACCAAACGCGCGCGCGGCCCACTGGGAATGCCAGAGGCGCCCGCGGGTAAAAAGGACAGAATGACAGAATGGCCCTAAAAGTTAACTCTATTATGCAGTTTAGTCCAAAACTAACGGAATCAGTTAGGAACTTAACCGAAGTAACATAAATTAACGAAAATAAGTTAAATAAAAATACTATGTATGCAATCGGGTTGAGCGGTCCAAGGCGGGGTGTCTACAGAGCTCCTCGGTGACGTGGATTGCAAAGCAAAACGCGTTGACAAAAGAAAGACCACCGCCGAGGACATCGACAAGAGAAAATAAAGACTCGATGAAAGCAGGAATTTGAAATTACGAGGGATAGAAATGCGCTCCCAGTGTGAGCGAATTTTGTTGATAGAAGAGGTACTATGATATGAAACGCCCCACCGCGGCCAAGGTTTAAAGTCTGATGAGCAGACTGAGGCTGGAACCGTTTAGAGGATCCGTTCGCCGAGTTTAAAGTCCGTTGAACGGACTGGCTGAATCCGTTTAGGGGATTCTTTCACCAGGTTTAAAATCCATTGTGCGGACTGGCTGAATCCGTTTAGGGGATTCATTCGTCGGGTTTAAAGTCCGTTGAGCGGACTGGCTGGATCCTTTTAGGGGATCCGTTCGCCGGGTTTAAAGTCCGTTGAGCGGACTGGCTGGAGCCGTTTAGGGGATCCGTTCGCCGGGTTTAAAGTCCGTTGAGCGGACTGGCTAGAGCCGTTTAGGGGATCCGTTCGCCGGGTTTAAAGTTCGTTGAGCGGACTGGCTGGAGCCGTTTAGGGGATCCGTTCGCCGGGTTTAAAGTCCGTTGAGCGGACTGGCTGGAGCCGTTTATGGGATCCGTTCGCCGGGTTTAAAGTCCGTTGAGCGGACTGGCTGGAGCCGTTTATGGGATCCGTTCGCCGAGTTTAAAGTCCATTGAGCGGACTGGCTGGAGCCGTTTAGGGGATCCGTTCGCCGCGTTTGAAGTCCGTTAAGCGGACTGGAATTGAGTGGGAGTCCGTTGAGCGAACCCATCATGTTGCTTAAGAGGTGGTGATTTCACTGGTTCACCATGGACCAAATTGCTGTTTGGAGCTGCATTTCATGTATGCTGTTCGGAGCCGCACTTGCTGTTGTGTGCTTTGCAGTTATATGTGCTTTTTGTGAGATGTGTGAAGTGTGAAATGGAAATTTCGAGAGAAATTGTGAAATGTGATTTGAAAGCAGTTTTGTATGAGAGAGATGTTTTGTAAGAATGGAGAAATTTCTTTTGTGTGCGATGTGATTTGAAAGGAGCTTTGATGGATGATGTTCATACCTTCACTTACCATGGCCGCTTGATTCGGGATGGATTTCTGATGCTGTGGCTTTGATGTCGACACTTTTGATGAAGATGAGTCACTTGTACTTTTGATGGAGGCATGATCACTCTTGATGATGGGTTGGTCGTGCCAAAAGGCTGCCTACGTATCCCTTGAAGAGAATCAGACCAGCGTAGTTCAAGTGTGATGGAAAATGCTGGGGAAGAAGCTTAGAGCAAAGCAAGATAAAACACAACTTTTTACACAAGTAAGGAGACAAAGAAAGTTTATTTACAAAAGAAAAATTAAAATCTTTTTGTCTTTTTTTTAAAGATTAGAAGGAAAATAATTTGTACCCCTGCGAGAGAAAGATTTTTTTTTTAGTTCGTGGGTGAACCATTTTAATCATTGTGTGTTTGTAAAGCCAACCCAAGATCAAGTCATGTTTTTGTCGAAGTCCGGCTCGTCTCGCTTGAATTCTGTTGTTGCTGTCGTGCCCAACGAAGCGTGATGTCTAGCCCCAGAGATTTGTCGATTATGGGGCTTCAAAAGACTTTCGATGCCGGGATACCAAGGGTTTGTTGATCGTAAATCCCCTAGAACGCCTTTGATGCCAAACTTTGAGTGACTTGCATAGCCCCAAAATAAATCAGTTCTTGGCCCATTCAAATAAATTGCCTTTTGTTGCTGACGTGAGCAAGCCCCAAGAAGAGATTATTGACACCAAGCTTCGAGAGATTGCTAAGCCCCAAATGTCATGTACTTGTTGTTTGCGAGCTTGGATATGGTGGGTTGTGAAGACCTGTCGATGTAAAGCCCCAATATTGCCCTTTGCTTGGATTACTGTAATGCCGTAGCCCAAAAGATTGCAGATTGCGAAGCCCCTTGAGATATTTGGTGCCAAACTTATTGAGGAAGCTTCCAATGTTGCATATGACTTTGCTGGGGCCATTTTTGGGAGGTGAAGTGAATTGTTTCTTGCTGAGGGAGCCTTTCAAACTTGATTGTAGCCCCTAGTGTGCCACCATTGATTGCAAGTAGAGCGAGAAAGGCATACACATGACATGAAGGCTTTTCGACATTTCTTTTGAGAGACTTTGAAGATAGTCTCACACATATTTCTTGAGCATAGCCCCTAGGGCTCATTAACTGTCAAATAAAGCAAAAGAAGCTCTCGTTCTTGAGTCACATAGCCCCTAGGGCGTCATCATTTGTAGAACAAAGCAAGAGACTCGTCCTCGTGTGGGGGAACAAACATAAGAGGACATGGAAAGAGCTACTCCATTCTCGGGAAGCCTTCTGACATACTTTAGGGGCACATGCTTGAAGAAGCTTGAAAACTGAGTTACATGTTGTTGCTACTTGCTGTCCAAACCAATTGACTCACTGGGGACCATTTGTGCAACCTCGTACCCCTCAATGATGGGCTCGTTCTCGGATGGATCTCGGTTACCACGGGCCTTCTTTCTCATGAACCCAATAATGCACATTGTTGGAGAAAACACTTACTTCAATAACCCCAAACAACCTTTGATTGTGCCATGTCTTGTCGAGCCTTTTGCAATTCCAAAGTTGACTCGGTGGGAATTGACTTGCTGAGGAGATTCAATGTAGAACTTGTGTAGTAGTCTTCTTTAGAGGCTGGGGATCTTCATTTCTCTTTCCCTTCTCTCTCCCACTCTCTCATTTTTTTTATGACGCACCCTGTTTTTTGTCTAGACCGCCCTTTCGGGTTTTCAATCTAGCAGGCATCTCTTTTGCGTTTTCATTTTGACTCGATTAATGAGGAAGTGTGCATTGACTCTAGCTGAGGATGAGAGGCATGCGATTTTGCGGTGGAGGCCTTTTGTCACTAATGATGAGTGACATTGACACAACTAGGGAGATAGCCCATAGTATTGACATGTATTTTTTTTATTTATTGAATGACTCAGGAAGGCAAGTAAATCATTAAAAGAGAAGAGAAAGACAGCCCCAAATTGATTACGAGAAACTGGGAGTGCAGTAGAAAGAAAAGAATCCCCTAGACTCGACAAGGAACGAAAAGCGATTCGAAATCTAAGAAAATTATTCAATCTTGAGGTGATTAATTCATTGGCAAATGACTCGTACAAAGATGTCTTGACAAGTTCGAGATGAAGGCCAATCACCATAACGCACTAGGGCTAAACATATCTTCTTTCTTGCATGAGACCGGACCCGAAGGTTGCCTACGTTCCTCCAGTGTAGAGGCTCAGGTCACCGTAGTTCTTGTGGATGCTACTTTTGCCGTGATGAATTGTTGCTTCGTCCTTCGTTGGTGGAGGAATGATGTTGTTGTGAACTTCTTTGAACGAGGGGGTTTTTTTTTTTCCGTGCTCTATCTTTTGCCTAGGTTGTTTTGAAGAGTCAACCTAGCGAGCCTTTTTTTTTTATTATTATTATCCCCCTTGAGAACTTTGCTTGATGTTGCTCTACCTTGTTTCGCTTCTTGGCTTTGTCGTTGATGTTATTGCCTCCGTTGCGATGTTTAGCCTCTAGGCGTTCAAGTGGTAGCCTTCGTTCCAAAACTTGCTTAGACATCTTTTCATCATTTTACCAAGAATTAAATTGAACAACTTGGAATAGTGTATGGGGACAAGAACGACTTTTATTTATTGAAGACTGACTCAATCATTAATTGGAAGGAAGAAAACTTAATGTACACATTAGAGGACTTTTGACTCTTTTTATATATATATATTACTAGGTAGAGAAAGAGAAACGGAGATTGTTGTCGTCGTCCTTGTCATTGTAGTCCTCATTGTCGTTGTAGTCTTCCATGTCACTACAGTCTTACATATCGTTGCTCGGATTTCTCGGGAACCCTTCGTTGTCGAAGCTTGTCTCATAGGAGGACTCGGGCACTTCTCGGAGCAAATTGTCAACTCTAATCCCCGCATCATACATGCTTGCAAAATCCGAATAAAAGGCCCCACTAAGATGAGTTCGGTGGTCCAAAGTCAAACATTTCAAGAAGATGTCCATTTGTTCCTTCTTTGAGGGCCTATCAATAATCTCGGCTAACTTGTCATTCCAACGGCGAGAAAAGTCCCCAAATGATTCATTCCCTCTTGCATGGTGTTCTCCAATTCTTTCTTCGTGGGACGGTGCATGTAACTGCCTTCATATTGTGACTTAAAGGCAATCATGGCGTCATCCCAATTGAGGCGGGTGGAAACCGGGAGAACTATATACCAATCATTTGCGACCCCATCAAGAGTAAGTGGGAAGCATTATGCCATTATTTGAGGAGACACTTTCTTCGATAGCATGGCCTAAATGTAGGAGTCGATGTGAGCATCGGGACAAGAGTTTCCCTTGAACTTGCCAATGTCGGGCATCTTAAATTTGTCGGGAAGGGCCACCATAGTATTCATGAGAAGAGAAGCACGATGGAGATCGGAGCTTGGACCTTTGTTCAAATTTAGCCCACCGAAACGTTGGTCAATGTATGCCATGAGAGTGTTGACCAAACTGTTATCAATGCTTTGGACCATTTTTCCTTCATTTGTGAGATCCTTTAATTGGTCCTCGAGCTTAGCAAGTTCTTTCTTATGGGCCATTCTCTCATGCTTGAGACGGGCTTGCCACAAATCATCCTTGCGTCGGCCATTCTCGGTGAGTGCATCAATTTGTCCTTTCAGTGCTTTTGATCATGTTGGATATATCCTCGTTGGACCGGGAAAGATTGTCACCGTTGTTGTTGCTGTCAGACGCCATTGGACCTATTTGAAGAACACAGTTAATCTTAGGTTGGCCCCACAAATACCTTTTGGGTAAAATAATTTAACCCACAAACAAGAGAAAAGACTCGAACCACATAAGGAAATATATATATATACTCCCTCCGTCCCGCCGGAAACTTCAAAAAAAAATTATGGCACAAGAATTAAGGGAAAAAGTGAAAAAGGTGATGTGTTGTGAGTGTTGATAGTTGAGTGGGAGAGAGAAAGTGTGGTAGAGAATAGTTAGTGGGTTAGTGGATGTGAGTATGAGAAGTGGGACCCACTAATTAAAAAGTATTAAAACTTTCCATTTATGGATTTTGCAATTTCTATGGGACGCCCAAAATGGTAAGTTTTGCAATTTCCGGCGGGACGGAGGGAGTATATTATAAGTCGGAGGGATGGAATCCCTTTTGGGTTTCTAAGAAAAATAATGGAATCGTCACACTAGTATATAGACCTTCTCGTGGTGCAATATACTCATCGGATTCCACCACGTTTGTGAATCCTACACGTATCGGGATTAAACTAAATTAATGTTGTAAAGCATACATGCGGGGACAGATTTATTATTTTCGTCCTTGATAACCACTTGTTTCTTTTGGAAACGGCATGTATGATTTGAAAACGTTAGTTTAGGGAAATCTCGGCACATGAAAACCGACTTGGTCACGGAGTGTTAGACCTTAACTAGAATTGTGTTGGCTTGTGCTCGGCTAAAGAGAGGCCTAAAGGTCACCCCCGGCATGTAGTCATGAACTACGCCACGGGCTGAGGTTTACTGCTTCGAGAGAGTCAAGGTCGGGTGGAGCTTGAAACTCTCTAGTACGGGCCTCGACGGGTTTGGGGTTATGAACTTGTGCGACTCGATTGTGAGCAGTTCATAGGAATATGTGCATGTAGTGTGAGGTCCAAGCCAAGTGACAGATTTTTTTTTATTTTTTTTTTCAAAGAAAGAAAAACAAATAAACACATATGTACAACTTTCGAATCACCCGTGTGACCGATAAAAATAAACAGAAAATAAAAATTGTTTTGTGCAGGCCCGGTGCCCACACACTGTTAATCATTCTGTTCTGTGAACTGTTCTATTCCAGGGAATTTTCCCAGAAGCGCGCTCGTTGGGCAGTGATAGTGGGAGGCGCGCGCCTCCGAGCGAGAGAGGCCGAGGCGCCCGTTTCTCGGCAGTACCTGCAAACTCATGGGTTCAAGGGATTGCCTTGTCCCTAAATAAAAATTCTATCCCCTACAGAAACTTGTTAGCACAGAAACATGGAATTTAAGGACAAGACGGAAGGCGGGCGATTCTGGTGGTTGAGGTCGGACGCGTGCGCTTTAGGCCAAGAGGTCAGAGACGTGCGCTTCCAGCCCTTTTAACCAGAATGCCCACAAAACAGAATAAAAGAACACCAAAAGCAGAAACGCAAGTTTAACCCTCTAAGCATTCCCTAGCAGAGTCTCCACTGTAGATACCCCGGAAAAACCACAACTTGGCTAGAGCGGTGAATTATCCTAGGATGTCTATTTTGGTTTTAAGTGTGTAGCGTCGCCACCTGTGTTTTTAAAGGAACATAAGAAAAACCTAAGAATAGCCTAAATTTATATACAAAACCAGAGATTCGGGAAGTGAAGGGTTCGGGGGTTAGGTGACGGAGTGGGAAGTACTTAAACACCCACTCCGCCCGGCTTAAGCCGGTCTTGCTACTATTGGTGTTCTAATGCTAAATGTCTTTCTTTTATTGATATTAAAAGAGTGCTAACAAATACATAGTAAAGAAAATAGGAATTGCAAGGGGAAATAAAAGGGAATTGTTTTATATATTAATTCATGCGAAAGAATACATTAAGAGAAAGATAGTAAATTAAACTAGAGTTTAGAATGTAGGGAGATAACCTTTAACCAACTTTAATGTAATAAAGTGGTCATTTGGTCATGTTCCATTTTATGGGGATTGCATACATTGACTAGACAAGTAAATTAAGAGAAGAAGAATAAAGTACCTTTAAAAAAGAAAATCTTCAAACCTTAACTTGGAGAAGGAATTGTTGTAGAGAAATTGTTGTGCAACACTTTGTGTAGTGTTTTTGTAGAGATATTTGTGTAGAGTTTTAGGTGTAGAGAAAGTTGAAGTCCAAGGTCATTTTTTAAGGTAAAAAGAAGAGGTTTTTATAGGTGAAAAAAAAAAGAAGAAAATATGGTCTTTCAACCAATAGGAAAATAGAGAAAATTAAATAATAAAGAGAAAATCAAATAATAATAAAAAAATATTTTATTTTAAAGAAAAAGCTAAGAATATGAGATTGTGAGTTATAGAATAAGGGGAGATGAATGTGGATGTAAAAAGGAGTTTTTGTGATAAAAAATGGAAGGAAAAGACTGCAATCCGTAACTGCCATAATGGGAAGCGCGCGAGTCCGACCTTTTGGACCAAATGCGCGCGGGGCCCATTGGGAATGCCAGAGGCGCCCGTGGGTAAAAAAGGACAGAATGACCCTAAAAGTTAACTTTGTTATGCAGTTTAGTCCAAAACTAACGGAATCAGTTAGGAACTTAACCGAAGTAACAGAAATTAACGAAAATAAGTTAAATAAAAATACTATATATGCAATCGGGGTGAGCGGTCCAAGACGGGGTGTCTACAGTGCCACATGGCAGGCGCTGAAAAGGACACATCAGGCTGGAACTTAAGCGGGGCAGACTGACCAAAAAAAGGGTGGGTAGGCCGACCCCGCACAGGAGTCTTCCCCAACTCTTAAATCCTTACTGATTTGCTCCAAATTATGGAGCTAGATCTGCACATTTAAGTTACTGACTTTGCGACAGAACACACCCACCCCACACACACCCCATCACCACCACCATCACCACCAGACGCACACGCACAATAACAACCACTTTCATGTAGACAGGCCCGGCACTATGGGGAAACTAGATAGGCGGTCACTTAGGGCCCCTAAAATTTTACTCGATTTTGGGCAAATGACAAATAAGGGTCTCAAGTTTGGGGGTTATTCGTAGAAAGGTGTCCGATGTTTTAAAACTCGTAGATTAGGGTCTAATGTTGACAAAAACTAGCAATTAAGGGCATTTTGACGGAAATGTTAGATTTTTCTTAAATCGACATGTGTCGGGCACATGTGGACCAACCTGAAATTATTTTTACTTTTAAAGGGGTAAAATGAATATTGTAAAGTATAAGGGACTAAAAGTAAAAAATTTCAAAAAAAATGTATAAATCACGAAAATAATTTTCTTAAAAATAAATATCACTAAATTATTGTTTTTGAAAAAAAGATTAATTTTAAAATATTTTATTTTGCTTTTGGAAAGATATTTGACTAATTTTCTTTTCTTATAAAAGAAAATTTCACTAAGATTTTTTTGTTTAGGAAAATATTGGACTAAATTAATCTAGAGTTGGTCTCCTGTAAAACACGATTTTTCCTATTGGTTAGGAAAAACGTGTTTTTCAAAATCATCTGGCGGTCCCTAACACACTCACTGGACCTTTGTAACACAAGAACTGGTCATCATAGACATTGTCACTGGCTATCTATTAACACTTCTGTTACTCTAGAAAAAACCTTCTGCTATCACTTTCAAAGGTTCTGGCTATCAATCTCATATCCAGACGGCTTTATATTGATATCCAGAAGACTTGGAAGTTCCGATTATTTATAAAAATTACCCTTCTGGCTTTTACTTTCAAATGTTATGTCTATCAATCTCATATCCAGAAGACTTTATATTGATATCCAGAACCGTTGAGAAGTTCCAATTATTTACAAAAATGCCACCGCACGTTTTTTTAAAGAAGTTCCACATATTTACAAAAATGTCACCGCGTTTTTTAAAAACACGTTTTTCTTGAGAATTAGGAAAAACACGTTTTACCCAAGATTTTGTGATTAATCTATTCTAAAAAAAAAATTTAACATATTTCACTAAATTATTAAATTATATTTTTGTAAATATTTCACCAAATTTGTTTTATTTTGATTTTTCTTTTCCTAAATTAATGTTTTTCTGTTTTAAAAATTACATCTCCCCTCTCTCGTATGTAAACCATAATCACCCACCCTCTCACGCATCATAAGCATAAAAATGAGATTTGTAATTCAAAAATATTAATTTAGGAAAAAAATTAAAAGAAAACAAATTTAGTAAAATAATTCAATATTGTTTTCAAAAATATAATTTACTAATTTAGTGAAATATTTAAAATTTTTAGGATATATTAAGTTAGTGCAATATTTTCCTAAAGAAAAAAATTTAGTGAAATTTTCTACTATAAGGAAAACATATTTAGCGAAATATTTTTTCCAAAAGCAAAATAAAAAAAAATTTAAATTAATATTTTGTTCAAAAATAATAATTTAGTGAAATATTTATTTTTTTTAAAAAAATATTTTCGTGAATTATACTTTTTATTGAAATTTTCTACTTTTAGTCCCTTATACTTTAAAATATCCATTTTACCCCTTTAAGAGTAAAAATAATTTCAGTTTATCCACATATGCACGGCCGATGTTGATTTAACTGAAAATCTAACATTTCTGTCAAAAGCCCTTAATTGCTAGTTTTTATCAACATTAGACCCTGATCCGCGAGTTTATAACTTCGGACCCCTTTCTACCAACGACCCCCTTTCTACCAACGACCCCCAAACTTGTGACCCTTAATTGTCATTTGCCCTTTTAGGGCCCCAGATTTTAGTTAGTATATACTCCCTCAATCCCAGAAAGATGGTCCACTTTTGACTTTTAATGGTTAATACAAGTAAACTTTGACTAATTATAAATGTCAATCCAACCATCCTTGTGAAATTCTAAAACTTGTGATTGATTAATCATCAAGTGATTTATCAATGACAAATTTTAAAATTTTATTGGGATGATTAGATTGATAATATTTTTTGGTCAAAGTTCACATGTGTTGAGCGTCAAAAATCCAAAGTGAACTATCTTTCTGAGACAGAAGGGAGTATATAATAAAATCTTAGTTTTACTATTAATTGTTTGTAGTGTCTCAACGGTGAAGTTGGAGGGTTGATGTTTTGTCCTTCCCCTGCCCACCAGGTTTGATTCTTTGGGAAGTCATTTTTATTTTCAATTTAGCTTCCCTCTTTGACTCCATCTCTCTCAAATTGGGTTTTCTTTCTAACCTTTTGGGCTTTACTCTTAAGTTTTTCTTAGCTTGAATTTTCTTCTTATTCTTCAAAACATAATTAATAAATGGGTTAATTGCAATTTAGATCCTGAATTATGTTACCACCCTTCCAATCGAGCCCTGACTGTCTTTTTTCATCAATTTCAACCTTGGGGTAATTCATTTTCGCCAATTAGGGCCTTTTTGATGGAATCTGTTAAAAATCTTGTTAAATCAACATGTGCCATGCACGTTACTAACTGAATTGGGTTGTTTAAAATTGATGTTTCTTTTAAGGGGCTTAGTGAAAATTCCAAACTTAAAAGGGCTGAAAATTAAAATAATTATTAAAATAGTAAATAAAAGGGCTTTTAAAGTTATTTTCAAAATATTAATAAAAAAATAAATTATATAAGATTATTCTATAAACAAAACAATTTTAATTATTTTTAATTTTTAAAATTAAGATATTATTATTTAAAATACAATTTTATAATTCTAATTTAATACAAAATAATTTAAATGATAACCAAACAAAGAACGAAAATATTTTAAGAAAATATCCACACATATTCATACAACCCATTTCCATCTTCATATTGCCATATTTCCATGCTGGATTCCCTGCTCCATTCTTACATTTCCCCTCTTTTAAGCTTCCATCCCCACCACCTGTAACCACCATGACCACCACCTAGCAACCACCATAACCATCTCACCACTTCTTTACCCATTTCCATCTTTATACAAAAAGACAAATTAACTTCCCCTTCTTCCAAATCATCATATCCCTACCTCTCATGCCCCTTCTTCATCATACATCAACCCAAACCCAGTTTCCCTTCTCATCCATTCACCACCCCTTTCTTTCTTTACAACCATTTCCATCAGAATTTACAACCACCAAATTCATAACATTCACAACCAAAAAACTCAAACCTTTATATCACCAAATCCAAAATCAATTTCAGCCAAACAAATCTGAATCTGGATTGACCAACCAAAAGGCCGCCATTGTAGGGGAAAAATCGGAATATGGATTCATTGTTTGGTCTGTTCTCGTGCTTTCTTGTTTCTGGATTGAACAAATCAATTTCAACCCATTGAAAGATCCGACTATATCTGTGACGACCCGTCCTAATTTCATTTAAATTTTATACATAAAATTATTTTGTAATTTAAATTGAGTAGTTTTATTATTTTAAAAGACTTACTTGATGAGTTAAAATATTAAATCAATTATTTTAGTTGCTTGACTAACTAGCTTGAGTAGAAGTTAAAATGGTGAAGTTAGTGATTATAGTTTGATAAGAAAGTTTAAGTGTTTTTTTTAGTAAGAACTTAGGGGACCTTAGTGTAAGTAGAGTACAGGGGTTTAGTTGTTCATTGCTAACCTTGGGGGACCAATTTGTTTCTTATAGGGAATGAGGTTGGGGGAAGACCCCAGCCATCTCACTTTCCCTTTTCTCCTTCTTTTTCCTTGTGTTAGTGAGGGTTGAGAGAAGAAGAAGACCTCATCCATCAATTCCTCCAATTTCTTCATCATTTCTTCCCCAAATCAAGAGATGATTGCATCATGATGTTCCTAGAAGAGAGTAAATCATTTCTATCCGATCAAAGATTCTTCATCTTCAACCTCTAGCTTGGAAGAGGTAGGTTACTAACCCTTTTTCCCTTTAGGATTGTTCATGCATTAATTTGGAGTTATTCTTAGTGGTTGCATGTTGTTTGTGATGAGTTGATAACTACTTGGTGGTATTGTTTTGCTTGGTAAGGAGAAATGTTGTAGAAATCATCTTTGTATTGCTGGGTTCTTTGTAATGCTTGTACCTTAGGCTTAGGATGTAAGTACCCTCTTTCACAAACCCAGAAAAATTGCAAGATTTGGCTCATTCGGGCAAGGAGGCGCGCGCACCCTTTTAAGGGAGGCGTGCGCTCCCTCTTCTGCTTCAAAAACTCAACATTCTGATCAAAGGAGGCGCGCGCACCCTTTTAAGGGAGGCGTGCGCACCCTCCTCTTTTCCCAGTTTGTCCGTTTTACGCTCAATCTTCCGGAGGCCATAACTTCTTCATCCGGGCTCCGTTTTAGGCGTGTAAACTATCGTTGGAAAGCTCTTTTCGAATACTATGCAAAAGTTTTGTTGGCCGTATAGTTATATAGAAATATAGAATCGTTCTGTTCGATTCGATTAGGTGCAATGCGTGGCTAGGCTTCGGGTTTTACCTTATGGCACTCCGATAAGTGTTTTAGGGCGCGAAAGTATTGGAATGGTCCGTTTGTGATCAAGTTTAGATTGTGTAACCTTTTAGGTTCATTTTGATGTTGTTTCATCCCTATGATGTATTTGTGAGATTTCTACTTTGAAATCCTTTTGTTTGATTATTTATTGCACAATGTTGTTGAACTCTTCACGGGAAATTTTATCATCTTTATGATATATTTGGCATGATTCTCTCTTTTGGAATTATGTACCGTTTGTGCAATAGTTTAGAAAAGTCCAGCTGGTATGTTGTGTCGGGCAGTGTTAGGGATTATAATGGCACACGAGTCAAGTTCATTATAATGTCTCACTGGTCTCTGTTACCCACTAATTGGCCATAGTTGGGTCGGTCTTTTCCCATTGTGGAATTGTAGCCTTGTTTTGGGTTACGACTTTGTGTCGTATTCCCCCCGTTGTTGATTAATTTGTTTGGTTCCGGAACCCCTGCTTCATTTATGGAAGATGTTTATTGATGCGGTTTGATGCGGTTTATTGAAGCTTCAGAGATTATATCCTTATGAAAAACCTTGACTCAGTATCCTTTGTAATGTGTTTAATCCCGCTGCGTGACTATGTGCTACTTGTTTATTATCTTTTATGTTGTTATGCAAATTGCCATGCCATGTAGTTGCATTAGTAACTTACTGAGATTTATTCTCACCCCCTTTCCTTTCAAACTTGTTTTTTTCCTTAACCCCCCCAGGAAGCAAGTGATAGTTCGTTGTGAGATCGTATGCGGCTGAGATTCTTCGATCAGGTTGTCTACTTTTGGGGTAGTTGCTCTACGGAGCATTTGTTTATTCTTGTTGTGAGGACGTATATTGTATCGAGATTGTTTAAACTCTGTATTTTGGGTTAGTGTTGTATTATACTTGAGAATTAGAGTTTAATGTATATCTCTCATAGGTTGTTTAATATTATGACCATTAGTCGACTAAGTGAAATTATTTATATATTTACAAGCTTCGGTTTCAGGGTTGGTTTATAGAGAGGATAACGCGCCCGGTTCGAGGTACCAAGTAGGACCCCAGAACTCGGGGCGTTACAATATCAGCCTCATTTGACTCCTTAAATGCAACTAAATTATCAATTTAGTCGATTTATCAAAACCATCCCCTCTATCAAAGTGCCTCAATCTGTCTATATTTTTTTTTAATTAAACAGCCCCAACTATGAAGAAAATTGAGAATATTCATTTTGTTGGAGATTTAAACGGATCGGTGATGAGGCCGAACTCCGACGACGAATCGTGGCAGAAGAATGGGTGGAGGAGAGATGGGTGAGCGGCGCCGGTGGGATTAAGATGGTTTGAACATCTGGGATGATGGCCGTCGGTCGCCGGAGATTGTCGGGACGATGGCCAGTGGTTTGTCTGAGTTAGAGAGAGAGAGAGAGAGAGAGAGAGAGAGAGAGAGAGAGAGAGAGAGAGAGAGTGTGTGTGTGTGTGTGTGTGTGTCTGTGTGTGTGTGTGTGTGACGGAGGAGGAAGAAGGTATATATAGTTTTTTTTTTCCATCCCTTGTTTTTTGAAGATGTCATTTATAACCCCTTCAAACATAATCGCAATTCAAATTAGTCAATCTGTTATTCACGTGCTTGGCACATGTTGATTTAACAAGATTTTTAACAGATTCCGTCAAAAAGGCCTTAACTGGCGAAAATAAATTACTCCAAGGTTGAAATTCAGGGCTCGATTTGAAGGGTGGTAACATACTTCAGGGTCTAAATTGCAATTAACCCATAATAAATTTTATTTTAGTTTTACAATATATTTCAATATATATTTGCTATCATAATTTCAACATTATTGCAATATATTTTTAAATTATTTCATTTATGAATAAGCTACTGTGAAATATTTCTTTAAACCCTTTTTAATTTATCAAAATTTCCTATTTTTTCACAATTATCTCAATCCAATTAAATACCAAATTCAATTGTCCAAATAAAAAACTCAATAGTATTATTATTAATACTCTCCAATTGTTAGTCAACAATTCAATTTAGGGTCCAATTGTTGAAAATGTAGAGGCTAAGAAAAATGGAAATAAACCCCTCCAATAATAAAAACGACAAATACAAAAAGTCGAAGAGCAGTAGAGATTAGAAAGTAACACCGTTTTCATTGCAATTTGTTATTAACCAAAAATTTAAGGGCTCCAACTAAATATTTCGCTTAGTACCCCAAATTTCATAGGACCGAACCTACATGGAGACTTATGAAAAAGAAACAAAGGAAGAAAAATTCACTTGCAAATATAGTTTACAATCTGGATCTATTCAAGCTTCTACAGATTCTTCTGATATAAAGCACCGTAAATCTCTTTTCGGACTACTTTACAGAGGAGTGTATGGGATTGAGAATGACGAGAAATGGACCACTAGGAATCTAATTCAAAGAGGTGGTCTCTCATTGAGAATAAGGGGATCCGTCTTATGTATGAGACGGGTCGACCCATGACTCATGGGGGGCATGACCTGACAGGTGGCAGCCTCCCAGAGGTCCAAAAAAAAAAAATTATTTTTTTTTTTGAGTTTTTATATTATTTTTTCGGCTTTTCAGCCGTTCAGCAAAAGTAATAGTTACCATAATTTAATGTAATGACTGTATACATATAAAGTAACATTGTTCATAAGATAACGTAACACCTGTTTTACAAAAACAAAAGCTCGTTTTACCCACTTTTTCAAATGTAATACTAACTATAATTACATGTAACCCAAACAATATCTAAATGTAATTATCATTTATACTGAAATGTAATAATGCTTTTACAAAAATGTAAAATATTGTGTATTTTGATTTAATTTTTTGAAAGAAAGTAACATTTGAAAAGTAACAACTCATATATGAATGTAAATGTAACACTTTAATAAAATAAATTATAACATATTTCTGTAGATAATGTAATACTTTTACATGCAACACTAATCAAGTGTTTTTAGCTCTAAAAATGTAAATGGTTGAATTATTACTTTTTCTATACATATGTGTTACAATTATGTATAAACATTATTACATATAAGTAACACGTTCGTTACATTTTAGTTGTAATAAGTATTACTTTTGGCAAACGAAGAAAACATAGAAAAAAACACTTTTACTTTTCTGTATATATGTATTACTTTTATGTATACAAACTGTTACTTTATATGAATACAGTCATTACATTATGTTATAGTAACTATTACTTTTGACAAACCGAAAAAAAACCAAAAAAAAAGCAAAAAAAAAAAGCAAAAAAAAAAAAAAAAAAAAAAAAAGGGCCTATGAGATGCTGCCACGTGGCAGGGTCGACCCCTGGGTCCTGGAACTGGTTCGTGGGTCGGTCGGGCGGGTCAAAAACCGACCCGTCTCATGAATGAGACGGGTTGTGCATTCCGCACACAAGTCTTTGTCTAATTCAAATGCACGATTGGAGCATTTATTTCCTTTTGTTAACTTAAATTGTTTTTCCTTTTGTTGGAGAAAAATGGTGGATGGATATATAATCATTCAACGCAAAAACAATTAAATGTAATTCACTCCCCTACACTTATACGAAATTGTGATACTTTTTCCATTACAATGATTAAGGTAATTATTTTGATCTAATTTTATAAAATATTGCAGCATAGTGTATATTTTGACATATTTATCCAATTTAAGACTATCATATACTCTCTCTCTCTCTCTCTCTCCATCATAATATAATACTAGTGGGTAACCCGTGCTCTGCACGGGTAACTAATTTGCTATTTTTTTTTGCATTATACTTTTTTTATATTTTTATTTAATAAAGTAGCATAACAGTTTTTTATAATATAAATATATTCTATATAAAAAATAATTTTTTAATTATAGTTAACTAAAATAGTAAACATCATCTTAACTAAAACCATTAATAGTAAAAATTAATCTATATAATAATATCAATAACTAATATTAGTAATAATACTTATTAATATTTATAGTAACTATTATAATTAACTAATACCATTAATAATAATGTTAACCTATACAATAACTAATATGATTAACTAATACTATTAATAGTAAAAATTAATATATATTATAACTATTATGATTAACTAATACTATTAATAGTAATAGTTAATTTATAAAGTAACCATTATAGTTAACTTGTATAGTAATTATTATTGTTAATTATACTATTAATAGTAATAGTTATATATTATAGTAACTATTATAGTTGACTAATACTATTAATAATAATAGTTAACTACTATAGTAACTATTATAGTTAAGTAATACAATTAATAGTAATAGTTAACTACTATAGTAACTATTATAGTTAACTAATACTATTAATAGTAATAGTTAACTTGTATAGTAACTATTATAGTTAACTATTACTATTAATAGTAATAGTTAACTTGTATAGTAACTATTATTATGAAATAATAGTATTAGCTAATAATGAGAATATCAAAAGTCACAAACATTTAGAATAGTGATGATGTGGCTTCACACAAATGAAGCTTTAGCCTATGTTTGTCTATGTGTCAAAGTCATAGCCCTCCTCACCAACTTTAATATATATATATATATATATATATATATATATATATATTTGAGGAATTTCCAGCAATTTTACATAAAAGAATAGTTTTATTAGAATTTAACATGGTACTAGTAATTAAGGATTTGAATTTTGTGTGATATTTTGGATTAGGACGTCTTGGTATGAGATGTACTAATAAATTTATATTCCTTCCATCTCAAAATAAATATTCAAAATAAATTTATATTTATTTTAATCAATTACAATTTTAAATCTCTTAAAAAAGCCATTTTAAAACAAAACTATATATATATATATATATGGTCATGCTCTTATGAGAACTCAATTACATGAGAACCATGAGAACCAATGATAGCCATTGGATTAGACACAAATCAAGGGTTTAGATTACTTTTTTAGTTTAAAACTTCGGTGGCATTCTTGTAATTAGGTTGACAAACAAAAGGAAGGGCAAAATACCATGTGTGTTCCAGAGTTTGCCACGTCATCACCCAAAATTTCCCTAAATTTTCAAAATTAAATATCTCATTAATTATAAATCGAAAAAATAATCCGAGAACACTGATTTTTTTTGTCTCGACGAGACGAATCAAACTACATCCCTGAAGATAGGGTTTTGAAAAAATAATATTGAACGTCAAATTTTTAAAATACGCTTAGATACAATAGGTGTTTGCCTATTGTATCTAACTGGATTGTTATGAACATTGTATTGGATACAAATGACTATTTAGCTATTGTATCTAACAGCAATGTGTCAACATTGATATTTGATACAATAAGTGTTGGTGTTGTATGCTCTAGGCACGTTTTGTAAAACGATTAATGTTATTTATATATTAAAGATATTGAATGTTTGATTATTATATCCTTTGCATGTTTATTATAACAATCCCCGTCCCTGATAATTATGATTAATTGTTAGTATAAGTTTAATGAATAATCATATGATGATTATGGTGTATGGGATACAATTAAACTTATGGGTATTTGTTGGAGACCAAATACTGGACAGACCCATATGAGATTTATGTCATGGTCACAATGTCATAATTAAGTCTCACATAGTTATATTACTAGAATCTTTAGACCTGAGATTATCACAGTCTTCCACTCGATGAACATTACGTTTGACATATTCAAACGTTACCCCTAATCGGGTAGCTATAAAGAATGTGATTGGCGTAATCGGATTCATGTAGGGAAAGGTAATAAATCAAGAAGGGATTTGTTCCTCGTAAGAGAGAGATGTCAAGCTTTGGCCACTCGAAGAATGGTGTTGATGAAATGCATGGCCGTGCTCAAATAAGATTTGTACTATCAATACATTCTGGATCGAGAAAGCATTGAACATTGTAAGTTGACCATTGACCATGGCTTACGTTCAATAGACATCGTGAAACAAAGAGATTGTAATATGTTCTATAAAGGATTCACGAACTTATACAAGTTATATTAATTGGGTAGTCATGATGGCTTGCTAGAGTCCGCTCATGATTTATGAGCACAAATGTGTTTGGGCTCATTGGCAACTTAATATAATCCTATGGGGTCACACACAAAAGGACGAATTGTTTAAAAGGCTAAAATCGGAATTCTGGTGGTGCTCGGCCGAGCACCTCATATGACTCGGCCGAGCATGGGAAATCAGAAGGTTAGATTTTCTGGAGCAAAGGTGCTCGGCCGAGCACCTTAAAGGACTCGGCCGAGCAGGCCCTGTTCGGGCCCAAAAAACTGATTTCGTGTTGTGACGGGTTTTAACCTATTTCTCCTAAACGGTTTAGGACTAATAAGTATATAAACCTCTAACAACAAGCTAATCAGTATGAATTGATTCCATATCAATTAGATAGCCTCCGAGAGAGAGAAAAACAAGTTCTTCTTCTTCCTCAAGAACAAGAACATTGATTTTCCATATAGCCTTCAAAGTAGAAAGAGTTTCTATTGGGTCTAGCAATCCGGTTCAAGAATCGTTCTTGCAATTCGTTCGCGTGTGGATAAACATAGAGGGTGTTGGCATCAACTCCTTCAAAGTTCGTGATCCAAGTTTTGCGGTCGTTCCTACGTTCGTGATTCGAAAAAGCGCGAAGAACAAAGATTGAAGATCTCAGAATTTTAAAGCTCCGTCACGGTTAGTGTTCTAAATTCATCTCCATATTAATTTAATCATCGTGATCGGATCTAGGCTTTTGGGTTTCATTCCGCTGCGCATGTTTGCATAAAACCCAACAATAAGTGTTTGTCTATTGTATCTAACTGAATTGTTATGAACATTGCTATTGGATACAAATAACTATTTAGCTATTTTATCTAACAGCAATGTGTCAATATTGCTGTTGGATACAATAGGCGTTTGCCTATTGTATCTAACTGAATTGTTATGAACAATGTATTGGATACGATAGCTATTTAGCTATTGTATCTATATAGCAATGTGTCAACATTGATGTTGGATATAATAGGTGTTTGGTATTGTATCTAACTGTATTGATATGAATATCGCATTGCATACAACAGGGGAGTAGCTAGTGTATCCAATAACAATGTGTATGAAAATTGCTGTTACATACAAATAGTTATTTAACTATTGTATCTAACAGCAATGTGTCAACATTGTTGTTGGTTACAATAGGTGTTTGCTTATTGTATCTAACAGAATTGTTATGAACATTGTATTGGATACAAATGGCTATTTAGCTATTGTATCTAACAGCAATGTGTCAACATTGCTGTTGGATACAATAGGTGTTTGCTTATTGTATCTAACGGAATTGTTATGAACATTGTATTGGATACAAATGGCTATTTAGCTATTGTATCTAACAGCAATGTGTCAACATTGCTGTTGGATACATTAGGTATTTGCCTATTGTATCTAACTGAATTGTTATGAGCATTGTATTGGATACAAATAGCTATTTAGCTATTGTATCTAACAGCAATGTGTCAACATTGCTGTTGGATACAATTTGTGTTTTCCTATTGTATCTAACTGAATTGTTATGAACATTGCTGTTAGATTCAAATAGCTATTTAGCTATTATATCTAACAGCAATGTGTCAACATTGATGTTGGATACAATAGGTGTTTGCCTATTTTATCTAACTGAATTGTTATGAACATTGATGTTGGATACAAATAGCTATTTAGCTATTGTATCTAACAGCAATGTGTCAACATTGCTGTTGGATACAATAGGTGTTTGCCTATTGTATCTAACTGAATTGTTATGAACATTGTATTTGATACAAATAGCCATTTAGCTATTGTATCTAACAGCAATGTGTCAACATTGTATTGGATACAATAGGTGTTTGCCTATTGTATCCAACAACAATGTTGATACATTGCTGTTAGATGCAATAGCTAAATAGCTATTGTATCCAATACAATGTTCATAACAATTCAGTTAGATACAATAGGCAAACACCTATTGTATCCAACAGCTATGTTAACACATTGCTGTTAGATACAATAGCTAAATAGCTATTTGTATCCAACAACAATGTTCATAACAATTCAGTTAGATACAATAGGCAAACACCTATTGTATCCAACAGCAATGTTGACACATTGCTGTTAGATACAATAGCTAAATAGCCATTTGTATCCAATACAATGTTCATAACAATGCAGTTAGATACAATAGGCAAATAGATATTGTATCTAAGCGTATTTTAAAAATTAGACGTTGTTCAATATTATTTTTTCAAAACCATATCTTCAGAGATGTAGTTTGATTCGTCTCGTCGAGACAAAAAAATCAGTGTTCTCGGATTATTTTTTCGATTTGTAGTTAATGAGATATTTAATTTTAAACATTTAGGGAAATTTTGGGTGATGACGTGGCAAATTCTAGAACACACATGATATTTTGCCCTTCCCTTTGACTGTCAACCTAATTACAAGAATGCCACCGAATTTTTAAACTAAAATGGTAATCTAAACCCTTGATTTGTGTCTAATCCAATGACTATCCTTGGTTCTCATGGTTCTCATGATATTTAGGTTCTCATTTGAGCACCTACCTATATATATATATATTAACGATTTTGCCCATTAAAATAAAATCCTAGTCTGGTGCTAAAATCAAGCCAGTCCCACAAAACCTGATAAAATTAGTCTGCAGAAATCACATGGAAGATGGACCCTTCCCTCTAAAGGACCACATTTATATTTATGCAAGCTAGTTATACTTATGCCACCACAGTCCATTTGCAAAGGGACTAAATCCAAAATGGCATCTCGCTCTTTGAAAGCAAAGAAAATTCCAGGGACCCATTTTGGCGCAATAACGCGTATAAATTCGGTCACTTCTAACCCCCTGAGTGGTTCAGCCACCACATAGCCGAAGACCATAATTACTCCTTCAGTCAAACTTTAGACCCCCAAACTGAATGAATGTAGACTTTTATTTGCTAGGACATCACCAAAAGTTTGTTACGATTGCTACTCCCCGGACCGGACCTAGAACCGTTCCACCCAAGTTAGCTCCACCCCTCCATTCAATGGTGCCGATCAAGGCCACATAGGCGTGACGATTGGGTGTGCGGCTAAGATGATTTTCATTTTTCGTGGATCCCACCGAATTCGGACACATGTGGCCTTGATCGGCACCATTTGGGTGTAGCTAAAATGAGGTGGCTCCAATCGGCGCCGTTGGGTGGAGCTAACTCCTCGGTGGAGTGGTTCGAAATCCCTACTCCCCCGACAAATGCTCACGTGAGACCGATATTTTATGGATTGAACCCGTCAACCCGTTTAGTCATATCCGCCCAGTCATACCTTTATCTTCTCAGTGCGCGACATTTGTCATTCTCTAAAAAAAAATCAATAGCTTTAAAATGCTATATCTTGAGATTTTGAAGTCAGATTTTTTTAAAAAAAATAGCGTTGTGTTCGTCTCGACAAGACGAATAAAACTAGATACGTCATGATATGGTTTTATTTAAAAAAAACATACTTTTTAACACTCAAAAGAAGTGAGCTACTCGTCGTAAAAAAATGTAACACATTTTTATGAAGAAAGTAACAGTTTAGTCTTTAAAAGGTAACACTTTATTGTAAGATGTAACAGCAGTTTCGTAAAAAAAAAAAAAATAGTTTTTGTGGTTAGAAAAAGTAATAATTGATGTGTAACATAGTGAATATATGATTATAATTTTTTATATAGATGAATGTAACAGTTTTATTTAGTAAATTTTACTTTAAAAAAAAATCATGTACATAATCAGTTGCATTTCAATTTTACTTTTCAGATATAAGGTTAGATTTTTAGATTAAAAACAATTACAATTGAGAAGAAAAAAGTTACATTCATTTATTATAAAATGTAACATTAGTTTAGCTGTCAATCTTATGTTATCTTTAATCTACTTCGGCAAAATTGTGGTACCTTTATGGGGGGGGAAAAGTGTTACATTTGAGAAAAAAGTGTTACATTTTTTTTTATAAAAAGTGTTACTTTTCCTGGCAAGCAAAAAATGGCGTGAAAAAAATAATGTTGGAGGGCAAAAAAATACAAAAATAATAAAAATTGGCTTGACTCGGCTTGGCTGTGAGCCGTTTCACGCCAACTGGAGCGTGCCCCCTCCCTTAAATCTTAATTGTGTCCCGATTTGACTATATCATTTTGCCCATTTGTGTATAACTGAGACTAATTGAAACTTTGTAAGTTTTTCGAACTCAAAAATATATCGTTTGTTAAGTATAAAAATAAAGCGACGTGGTGAAATCGTGCCCGTTCATGTAGCTTGGTAGAGCAAACTTAAGATGGATTAAATCCAAATCTGTAAATAAAACTTGAATTTGCTACTACAAAAGTTTTTTGCTCCCCACCACCATACCGCACTGATTAGACCACGGTTCATATGTAGCTCGGTGGAACAAACTTAAAATGGAGCAAATTTAAGGGCAAATAGCACATTAGTGCCCAAAGTTTCATATGAGTTGCAATTTAAGTTTTAATATTCCAATTTTAGCAATTTGGCACCTAATATTCACATTTTGTGGCGAAATTAGTCTTTTTTGGATGATAATGGATGGAAGCTAACAGAATTAACGAAAAATCTAACAAGCTTATTTGAAACTTGCATTTCTTAGCAATAAAGCTCAATAATTATTTATGTTGACCAAATTTTGTTAAAAACTTTACAGCTCCTAACATATATATATATATATATGGTCGCGCTCCTGTGAAAACCATTTTATATGAGAACCGTGAAGACCAATCATAACCATTAGATTAGAAAAAAAAATCAAGGGTCCAGATGTTAGATACATTGGATACAGTTGGATACATTAGTTAATTTTCGAAAAACAATTGGATACATTAGTTTTTAACACAGTGTATCCAACTGCAACACTTAGATACAATACTTATTAACCTATTGTATCCAAGTGTAATATCGAATTTTTTGTAATGTATCTAAGTGTATCAATTGTATCTAACATATAGACCCTTGATTTTTTTTCTAATCTAATTGTTATGATTGGTTCTCACGATATTTAGGTTCTCATTTGAGCACCTACCTACCTATATATATATATATA
The DNA here is from genome assembly GCA_026119855.1 of Campanula takesimana. NCBI lineage: Eukaryota > Viridiplantae > Streptophyta > Magnoliopsida > Asterales > Campanulaceae > Campanula > Campanula takesimana. Next base: position 1,283,354 of record JAOWBW010000188.1, read on the forward strand.
TATATATATATATATATACTCCCTCCGTTTCATGTGAATTGAGACAAAAAAATGGGCACAATAATTAAGAGAAAGTAGTGAATGTGTGGTGGAAAATGAAGAGAGAGAATGAGTGGGGTAAATAGTAGTGTTGGTTGGATAAAATGAGTGGTGGGAAATGAAGAGAGAGAATTAGTGGGGTTAAATGAGTGGGGTTGGGTGAATATAAAATATTAAAAAGTTTGCCATTTTAGGCAGTCTCAATTGAGGTGAAATGGACGAAAAGGGAAATAAGTCTCAATTCACATGAAACGGAAGGAGTATATAGGTAGGTGCTCAAATGAGAATCTAAATATCGTGAGAACTTAATGTATCCAATGATGTATCCAAATGCACATTGGATACATTAGTTTTTACCTAATGTATCCAAGTCAAGTAATGTATCAAATGATGTATCCAAGTGAACCATTAGATACATTAGTTTTTTACTTAATGTATCCAAGTTCTCACAGTTATCACGATATTTAGGTTCTCACAGGAGCACGACCATATATATATATACACCCTCCGTCCCACCCGAATTAGGATTTTTGGGTTGGGCACGGAGATTAACGAAAAAGTGTTAGTGGAGTAGGTGTTGTGAGTATGAAAAGTAAAGTAGGAGAGAGAAAGTGGGGTAAAGAATAATGAGTGGAAAGTTGTTGTGAGTGTGAATGTGGGTCCCATTAAATAAAACATTTACATTTTTGGGTTGTCCTAATTCGAATGGGACACCCAATATGGCAATTTGTCCTAATTCGATATATATACACACACACACACACACACACACACACAATATTAATAAAAGAATGTATATTTTAATTAACCCAAAAAACATAATAAATATCAAAGTAAAATGTTGTTTATCATTTAAAATAATAAATTTTTTGTATAGAAGTAAAAATGATAAAAATAAAAATACCTTACACTAAAGTTATTTATAATTCCAATTCCTTAAGTAAAGGGCTAAAATTATGTTTTAAAAAAAGTAAAGGGTTAAATTTAGATATTAATCCATAGATAATAGCCTTAATAAACTTCTTTTAACCTACATTTGCTTGAAAAGGGAAAAAAAATCAAACCTAAACTGCTGCATTCTTCGTCGCCTTCCCCCCAGCCACACACACCCCCCATCCACCGGCCTCCTTTACATCTCTTCATCTCCCATGCTTTCTCTTACTCCCACAACGCCAACTTGTCTTTCTGGGTAAGAAATGCAATTTTTAAAGAAGCTCGTTAAATTTTTCATTAATTTCGTTAGCTTCCATCCATGACCATTAAAAAAAAAAAATACCCATTTCGCCAAAAAAATGTGAACATTAGGCACCAAATTGCCAAAATTGAAACATTAAGACCTAAATTGAAACTCATATGAAACTTTGGGGCACTAATGTGCTATTTGCCCCAAATCCAACTATGAATGTTGAACTTAGAATTTGCTACTCCCACCGTCCTAGTTTATGGTTCTTAGTTTTTTTTTTTTGTTTATCTGAAGCAAATTTGAGCAATAATTATTGGTTAATCCAATTATCGTAATGAAGATCTAAAAGTTGTTATTGATAGTATTTATAATGGTGTACCAATAACAAGTTTTAAAATTTTCATCACTTGCTCAAAGTTCCTTTAAATAAGCCTCTAAAAAACTAAGAATCTTAAACTGGGACAAACTAAAAACCTTAAACTGGGACAAACTAAAAACCTTAAACTGGGACCGAAAAATCTTGGGAAAAACACGTTTTTCCAAACACTTAGAAAAAACGTGTTTTAAAAAAAACGCGGTGGCATTTTTGTAAATAATCGAAACTTCTCAACGGTTCTGGATATCAATATAAACGCTTCTGGATATGAGATTGATAGCCAGAACCTTTGAAAGTGATAGCCAGATGGGTTTGGATATCAATATAAAGCCTTCTGCATATGAGATTGATAGCAGAACCTTTGAAATTGATAGCCAGAACCTTTGAAAGTGATGGCCAAAACCTTTGAAAGTGATAGCCACATGGGTTTGGATATCAATATAAAGCCTTCTGCATATGAGATTGATAGCCAGAACCTTTGAAAGTGATAGTGTTGGGTATGCTTATTATAACCACTCCTATTACCTAGATTTGATTGATCCCATAACCTAATTTTATCTTTTGTGGACTTTAGAATATATTGTAAGAAGTGTTAAACTTCACTTCTAGAATAGTCCACTTTGATAGTATAGGCTTTAGATTGATAGGACTTAAAAATTTCTAAGTCTGGAAATTTAGTGGTCAAGTCCTTGACCGAGAGAACTCACCTTGAGCGTGGTAATTCACCTGACTGTGGAAGACCACTCGACCGGAAAGATCTCGACCGTGAGGCCTCGACTGCAAGTGAAGATGTCCAAGTAATCCAAGTCTATTTTCAAACTTAACCATGGTCACACTTGTGTCCAAAACTATGGTTAGTTTAGAACGTTGCTGAATTCAAATTTCAAATTTAAAAACAACTATTAGTGGGACCACCACTACTCTGCAATAAAAGGACAACTCAGACTGAGCTCCAATCAGAATTCAACAGCTCATTGTCCTTCAACTTGGACCCCAAGTATTTCTAACGACTAGTCTCTCATTCAAGGCTATAAATAGTCATTGAGTTCTTCATTGAACATTGGTGAGATTCAAAAAGAGAAATTGCTGTTGAAATACTTGGTGATTGAAGATCATACTCAAGATTTTCAGAATCCTTTGAATCTTCAAGTGCTCACCTTCAAACCTTCAAAGATCTCTAGCAACATTCTAGTCATCTCAAGCCTTGCATCACACAAGATTTATTAGGCTCTACAATCACATAGATTTTAAAGAGCTTCTGATTCTTACACACACACTCACCCCGATTGATCAATCACATAGATTGCATTAATAGGGATACACTGGTCTAAGTCTAGGATTTGTTCTTTATAGAAAGTAGGTGTTGATTCAATACTTCATCTTTGTAATATGTACTCACAAGAATCAATATATACCTCCATTCAAAATCCAAGACTGACCATCTTGGTAAAGGACGTAGATCTTTTAACAGATCGAACCTTTCCAAATACTTGTGTCATTTACTTACTGTTTTTACATTCTGCAATTTACCTTCAAGTATTGTTCATCTTGTTCTTTATTGTTCATATTAATCTTGTTTGTCATTTAGTGTTTTGATCTTTCAGATTTATGAACTGTTGTGAATTGTATTTGTATGTTCTCCACATTGCCTAAGCTAAAATCTGACTAACTTATCTTTTGCCAAAACTTCTAAGACAACTTTCAAACTCAACCATTCTTGACTGCAAGTCTCTTGACCACAACACTCTGACCGCATCTCACTCGACCGGAAATCCTTGACCGTGAGTGAGCTTCTATACTTAGAGATTTAGTAAAAAACAACCTTACATTAATTCTATCGAAAACTTCTGCTGTGCATATTACACATTGACCGTGTGGTTTTTACTTGACCGCAAATTCAAGTTTGTAAGCACTAGGTTGAATTTTGAAAAAGGGTTGAAATTTTAAATAGGCTATTCACCCCTCCCTCTAGCCTCTTTTCATACCCTTGTTGTGTCTTTGGGACCAACAAGTGGTATCAGAGCAAACACCTTCATAAAACTTCTGTTTTTCAAGATTAACAGCTTGGGTGCCGATTCAACATGGCAAGTCAGAAAGCTATGGCAACGGTTAACTATACGCACGTTCCAGCATTCGACGAAGATAACTTTGACTTATGCAAACACAGCATTCTAACCCAGTTCTACTCCATGGATGAACAACTTGGTGATTGTCTTACCATTGGACCATACTTCCCAATGAAAGCTAATCCGGATCCAGAAACCAATGCAGACATACCGCCGGTCAAGAAACCAAAAGCTGAATGAACTGATGAGGAGAAAAGATTAGTTGGAATGGATGTTAAAGCAAAAAGCATACTCTTAATCACTTTGAGTACATCACAATGTCGACAGATTATGGAATGTTCAACTGCAAAAGATCTTTGGGATGCAATTGAAGATTACATCGAAGGAGATCAAGCTTGCAAAGAGAGCAAAAGATTTGCTATTCACAGAAGATTCAAAATTTTTGCTAAGATCCCCGGTGAATCACTTAGCTCCACTTATGATCGTTATTGTGAGATCGTGAGTACTTATACAGCACTCGGAAAAAAGCTTACCAAGAAGGAGATTAATGCTAATTTTCTCGCTGCTCTTGGTTCTCAATATCTTCACAAAGGAAACACTCTTGAAGATACCAAGCTACTAGATGATATGTCACTCAGAAGTCTCTATGCCAACCTTAAAGTCTTTGATATCAAACTTCATAACATTGAAGAAATGGAGGGAAAGACTAAAAGCTTATCGTTGGTCGCACAAAAGGAAGAAGTGATCGAAGAAGAAGATCCAAAAATCTCCACATCAGAGTTACTTTTTACTTGATATGGACGATGATGATTTTGATATGTTCGTGAAAATATTCCAAAAGTTCAGAAAGACAGCAAGACCCGGATCATCCAGCAAAGCTCCATCAAGGTTTTCAAGGAGTAGCCTGTAGGTACCCCGGCCCGGGCCCCTTGCTGGAAAAGGGATGATTTTTTGAAGGAGTCGCCACCCACGTTTTAGAGGAATGCGAGAAAACCTGTTAAGTTGGAAATGTGTTTGATTTACGAAAATAGAGATTCCTTTTGAGAGTTTGGGGGTTAGGTTACGAGATGGGAAGTACTTAAACACCCATCTCGTCCGACTAACGTCGGTCTTACTTGTTCAAAGTTTACATTGTAAAAATTGCGTTCTTCCTATTAATATCAAATTTAGAAGGGTTTTAAAAGAGGTTGAAATATAGGGAGATGGCCCCTAGACCAACTTCAATGAAGATGAAGTGATTGTTTGGAGCTATGTCCCAAATTTGGTTTGGGTTTGATTGCACTTTTGATCAAAAGAAAAGATAAGAAAAGATGAATTAGAAGAAAGTGAAGAAGGAAAGAAAATACCTATGTTTGGAAGACAAGTTCTTGACACTCCTTGAGAATGATCCTTATTGGAAGGATTGTTGGATGTTAAAAGTTGGTGATCAAAAGTTCATGCAAGTTTTGTAATGAGAAATTGGTGAATTTTTAGGTGTGAAAATGGTGATCAAAGTCCACCCCCTCCAATGGTAGATTGGAGGGGTTTTTATAGTTGTAAAGGGTTGTTTTTTGGTGCCAAAACTGAGCTGCCAAGAACCATTTCCCGGGCAAAATCTTGTAAGATGGGCAAGGGAGATATTCAAGGCCAGAAATCTGTAACTGACACGCCCAGAGGCGTGCGCTTCCCACCTTGGTGGCGGAAGGCGCGAGCTTCTGGCTTCAAAGGCCGGAGGCGCGCGCTTCTGGCTTCAAAGGCCGGAGGCGCGCGACTCAATGAAGGCAATTTTTGACAGAAAGGACTAGAAAGCTAGCAATGTTATTCAGTTTAGTCCCTGAACTTGACGGAGTCAGTCAGGAACTTAACCGAAGTAACGGACACTAACGGAAAACATATAAAACACAAGATCAAATGTGCAATTGGGGTGAGCGGTCCAAGGCGGGGTGTCTACACAGCCCCTTGGCGGCGTGGATTGTGTAGCAAAGACGCGCCGATAAAAGACAAGACATCCGTCGAGGACATCACCAAAGAAAGGGAAAAAGAAGAAAGCAAAGACTCGATAAAAGCGGGAATTAAAAGTTGTGAGGGATAGAGGTGCGCCCCCTGTGTGAGCGGCTTTGCTGAAATTACGAGAGATAAAGGTGCGCTCCCTGTATGAGCGGCTTTGCCAATAGCGGGATCCGTTTGCTGAAAGCGGGATCCGTTTGCTGGAAGCGGGATCCGTTTGCTGATGTGGGATCCGTTTACTGGAAGCGGGATCCGTTTGCTGAAGCAGGATCCGTTTGCTCAAAGCGGGATCCGTTTGCTGATTGCAGGATCCGTTTGCTGATTGCGGGATCTGTTTGCTGAAGCGGGATTCGTTTGCTGAAGCGGGATCCGTTTGCTGGAAGAGGGATCCGTTTGCTGGAGGCGGGATCCGTTTGCTGGAAGCGGGATCCGTTTGCTGGAAGCGAGATCCGTTTTGCTAGGTGCGGGATCCGTTTCGCTGGTGCGGGATCCGTTTGCTAGTGCGGGATTTGTTTGCCTGTATGTAACATTGTTATCGCTTGATGGAAAGGTGATGATTCTTGTGTCTCATCATGGACCGAGTTGTTGTCATTGAAATGTCCTGAGTTGACTACTGATCACTTTCTGCTGGGGATGAAATGTCCTGAGTTGCAGATGTTGTTGACCTTGTGGTGGTACCTGGTATGTGTGTGCTTTTGCAGGTATACGTGTTTGTGCAGGAAAATGCATGAAGTGTGAAGATTGAGCGAAATCGTGCTTGTGGTGTGGTGTGATTTTGAAGCACTTTTGCATGAGGGAGAAGTAAAGTGATTTTGTGTGTGAAGTGATTTTTGAAAGCAGAGATTTGCTTGAAAGAGATGAATGATGTCCATAACTTCACTTACCATTGCCGTTGGATTGATTCGTGATGTTGTGGTAGATGCTTTGGCGGAGAGTGTCGCTGCCTTTGATGATGAATTTGTTTTTGATGGAGTGTCGGTGGTGTTGGTAGTGGTGCCCTAGGCACGTTTAATAAACGTTGTAATTGTTATCATTTATTTCATATCAATAAAGAGATGTTTTGATTATTATTGTTGTTCATGTTTACTTATAATAATCCCCGTCCCTAATACTTATTAAGCACTAGTATAAAAGCTAAATGATCATGGGATGATCATGTTAAGATTTATGGGTACTTGTTTGGAACAAAGTACTGGACATGACCCGCTGTATGAGAGTTATGTCATGGTCTATGTCGAACATATATCTCATATTAGTTATGTCATTTGAATCCTTGGACATGAAGTTATTATAGTCTTCCACTTGATGAACATTATGTTTGACATATTCAAACGCTACTTTTAACCGAGTAGTTATAAAGGGTATGATTGGCATAATCGGATTCCCGTTGGGAAGAATAATAAGCTAAATGGATTTGTCCTTCCACGGAGAGATGTCAAGCTTGGGCCCCTCGAAGGAATGATGTTGATGAAATGTTCGGCCGGACTCAAATGGATTGATTGGATCAATAGCATTTGAATTATCAACATATTCGGAATCGAGAAAGTATTGAACAAGACAAGTTGACTGTTTGACCATGACTTGTGTTCAATGATATCGTGGACAAAAGGATTGTGACATATTCTAAAGGAATGCGAACTTGTATCTAGTTATACTATTTGGGTAGGTATGACGGTTTGCTAGAACCTAATCATATCTTATGGGATCATGTTTGAGCCCATTGCCAACTTAGTATAATCCTAGAGGGTCACACACAATAGAACGAATCTTAAATAAGAGGACTATATTGGAATTTAGGGTCGGAGGACCTCGAAGGAATTTCTGGAAAAGTTCTGGGCCTCCTGGTCAACCAAGCGGGCGCTTGGGTTGCACCAGGCGGGCGCTTGAACAAGCCGGAAAAGGAACATGACCTTCTGGTCAAATGAGCGGGCGCCTGGGTAAGGCCAGGCGGGTGCCCGGTATGGCGGCAGGAATTTTCCTAATTCGATTAGGAAAGGTTTTTGGCACAAGTTACCTATTTGGAATAGGTCTTAATTGTATATAAAAACCCCAATTCGGCCAGACCATATTAGCTAGTGCTTTTGTGAGTCTCAAAGAGTTTGAGAGAGATTTTATTTTGTTCTAAGATATCATTGATTGAGGAACAAAATAATTCACAAATAAATTCCATATAGTTCTTTATTAAATTGTGAAAACGTGTTTCAGAATATTAGTCTAGCAACCAAGATCAAAGAAGCTCCTTTGATATTCGTTCGAAGTGTGGATACCGCTAGAGGGTGAAAATCATCATCTTCAAAGTTCGTGTTCAAGCTTTGTGATCGTGATCAAGTCTTCAAATCTCCACCAAAGACCAAGAGAAAATTTGATAGTCATCAAGGGTTAGTTTTTCCTCTATTCATTATGTTGTATTTGATTTAATCATATGAACGGATCCATGGCTTTGGGTTTCTTAAAATTTTAATTGCTATATTCCGCTGCGCATGTTACTTGGAAACCCAACAGTGGTATCAGAGCCCCGTTCATGTTGATTATTTCAATACCTTGATCATGTTATGTGTATATAAATTATGGTGGATTATGAATTATTTCGATTATTGATTTTTGATTAGATCAAAGTTTTAATAATCGGGGAAAAATAATCTTGAGACAAAATTTTGAACTTTAAAATTCTATACCACTCTGACCATTCAGGCGCGCGCTTGGTCATAACCAGGCGGGCGCTCGCTCGGCAGAATGTGTTCTGATTTTGGTTAAAATCTGAATATAGAATTTTTGATAAATTCAACAGAACCAGTAACAGAACCAGTCCAGACTTACTGATCTGGAATGGGTTTTGGGTAGTTGGTTTGTGTGTGGATTTTGGGGTTTGATTTTCCTATTTGTTTTAGTCTTGTGATTCCTAGATTGGTTCAAGTTTTGGATGGCTAATCTGCGTTCATCGAGATTGTGTTTCCCAAAATTGATCGCAATCAAAGTTTCAAAGATAAAACGAAGTTAGAATTATGAAGAGTTCATAATTGCTAAAATTGAGAAACAAAGGTTCTTGATTCAATGATTGGAGATCCATGTGGAATTGTGAATGCAATTGGCCTACGTTCATCGAGACCATCTATTGCTTAGTTTCGGCCACATGGACTACTTTCTTGGTTTCTTGAATTAGTGCGGGATTGTGGTTGCCTGATGGCTTAGTTCGACCGCACATCTTGTTGTCTTGATTTGGAGATAATAACCAAAGTTGAAATAGTCTCATCCTCATAATTATAGAGACTAATGACACATAAATATCATGCTTAAATTAATGGAGATTAATTTAGTGGCTAAACTTGATGTGTAACATGTTTATATTATGTGCTCATAAATGTGTTATATGCTATATGTGATGAACCTTCAAAGAAAGTTTTAAGTCCTTCTTTGCCATGCCATGATTAAAACACTTGTTTATATATGGGTGATTTTGATGTGGGTTCGCCTCCGCGAAGTGCATTTATTTTATTCATGTATGAGCAAGATGGGGTTCATTAATTTAATGTGGGCTTGCCTCCGCAAGGTGCGTTAAATTGAATGGTTCCTATGCGTTTAAAATGGTTGGACTTAATTAGGCGTCAAAACAGTTTTGGGCCTAGGCAAAAGATGAGATTAAACATGCCTTTTGAAATTGGATTTCTCAAAGAATCTCATAAAAGGATCTAAGAATCATATGAGATATGATTGACATGATTGTCTACCTAATTAATTTAGTTTTGAGCGGTCCGCCTTTGTGGACTCAAAAGTTAAATTAAAGTTGGATCTTAGCCCAATTAAATTATATTATACATTAGATGTATATGAAGGTTATATAATTTAGTGGGAGTATTTTGTTTGAAAAATACATTATTTATCTCTTTAATAAAAACCGGTACTTATTAAATTTTGGAAATTTTTGCATATTTGTAGATAATGACTAATAACACTCAATCAATGTCGTTGCGATCGATCCTTGAGAAGGATAAGCTCGAAGAGAATGGTACTAACTTTATGGATTGGATCCGTAGCATAAGAATCGTTCTTAGGCAAGAAGATAAGTTGTACATTCTCGATGGGCCTCTCCCTGCTGAACCACCGCCTACTGCCCCTAGGGTAGAAAGAGACAATTACAAGAAACATCGTAATGATTCTAGAGATGTAAGTTGTCTCATGCTTGCTGCTATGTGTTCAAAACTCCAACAAAGTTTGGAAAATTTGGAAGCCTATGAGATAGGTGTGGAGTTGAGAACCATGTTTCAAGAGCAAGCTAGGCAAGAGAGGTACAAGACCATTGTTGCATTCACTACTAGTAATGTCACGACCCGAAAACTAGGCTCTATTTTATTAGTAATTAATAATTATTATTTATTTATTTGCTTATTTAATTATTTAAATTATTATTTATTTAAATATTTATGTGTGCATTTTATGTGTTATATAATTTATGCCTAGCACTTAATTGGTTATTTGTGCTAGTGTGGAGTGTTGGGTCTTAGTTGTTAGTGGGGAGTGTAATATTATTGTGTTAGTATCTAGGGGAAGGGGTCAATGTGTAAATTCTCTAATCCTCCTACTTACTCCCTCTTTTCCCCTCTCCTCCCTCATTTCACCCTCACTCTCCCTCTCATCTCTCCCAGCATTTTCTCTCTCCTTCCATAGAAGAAAAAGGGTAAGGTTTCTTTCTTTCCTTCTCTCTTCATTTTCTTCCTCTTCCTCTTCCTCTCATAATCTCTCATTTCTTAAAACGTGAAATGTGTTTAGATCGTCGATAGGATCGCGTAGAATCAAAAATATTTGAAATCCATCAACTTTGAGAAAATCCAAGTAAGTTAATTTTCCCCCATTTTGATGTTAAAATGTTCATATCATGTTTATATAATGCTTGAGTTGTTATATTTGAAGTTTGGTTGAGTTTCGAATTTATTTGGAATTTATTTGAGTTTTGATCAAAAATGGTGATTTTATGAATGTTGGGTTTGAATCTTGATTTTGGTTGTTAAATGTTGTTATATGAGTTCTTTTGACCTATAAGTTGTTTTAGTTCGTTAATAGGCTAGTTAAGAGTGTTGGATTTTGGTTTAGTTTTGGTTTGGGTTAAAAATGGAAGAACCCAGTGAGTCTTGGTCTAGGTTTTAGGCGATGTCCTATAGTACCTAGAGGGTGGTTACTGAACACCAAAGTGTAGGGTTTAGTCCAGTCGTGATCATGTTCTAATAAGTGTAACCTTTTGGATTCGTTTGGGGTGTTAGAATGGGTTCGTTATGAACGGAGATAAAGCGTGAATTGGCAATTGGGTACCTACGGTTTGATTAACCTTAAGATGTATTCATTCGGATTTCTTATTTAGAATTCCAGGTGTGATGAGATGGTTGAGTTCATAGTCCTAGCATATCTTTTGAGTAAATGTTTATGATCATTTTGGTAATAGTCATTGTGCCATTGGTGAGCGACCGTTTGGGTTGTGCTCTTTATGATTAACTTGTAGGTATCATATTTAGGATGTATTTGGTACGTGTCTTATCTTGGAATCATTATGTTTTAATGGTAAATGTTGTTGGACTCTTTTATGAGGAACTCCTTGTGCTATTGTTGTTGAACCCTTCTTGAGTAATCGTTTGCATCTTTTATGGTGATTAATTGGTATGATTCCCTACTTTGGAATCAATGGTTGTTTATTGTGCTAGTATTTTATTACTTAGCCTTTACTTGAAAGTCCAGCTGGTATTTTGTGTGTGTTTGGGCGATGCGAAACATTATGATGGCACAGCCAAGTCCGTTGTGATTGTTGACCATTGTTTTGCCCCATTATTACCCTCTTCCAGATTGGCCTTGGATGTGAGAAGAGCTAGCTCCTTTGTGTGCATTTTAGCTTTACTTGGAGCATGACTTTGTGGCATGTCTCCCGTCCTTTGTGACACTTCATTTGGTTATTGGTTCCGGTACCGGGGTTTTCTCTTCGAGCTTTCATGCTGCTATGAAGATGTTGATTGTTGATTATTGAAGCTGCTCAGCGACCTTTATTTGGTTCTTTCAGTTGGGTGAAACCTTGGCTATGTATCCACTTATGAGTGTTTATTTCATCTTTATGTGTTGCATGTTGAGCTGGTCGTTATTTCCAACCGGTATGGGACGGTTGGCGATAGGGAGCCTCTCATTTGTTGTTATATGTTTATTTATATGATTGATTATTGGATGTTACCGTTCGTCAGTATGTCACTTATTATTCCGCTGCTATCTGTCTTATGTTAATTGCTATTGGTCATTGCATATTAGCATGTCATGTAGTTGCATTAGTAACTTACTGAGATTTTATCTCACCCCGTTTATTTCCATCTTTGTTTTTCCTTAACCCCCCCAAGAGGAAAAGGATTAGGATTCGCGGTTCAAGGAGGACGTCAAGAGGATTGAGATTTGGGGCAGGTTGTTATGGATCGGTTTACATTATTTAAATGTATAAGCTTTTGGGGATAGTTTTACCCTTTATTGACGTCATTAAGAATTGTATATTTTATTCTTTTGGGTTTAAGCTGTGGAGCTTATGTTGGATGTACATTGTTGATTTAATCTTGGATTTGTAAAACCTTGTGTTATCATCTTTTGGTTCAAAATGGAATTTTTAACTTCGGTATTTCATAGTTTTGGTTTTAAGTCGACGTCTAGCTCGCGGTCTCGGGCCCGCGGGGTTCGGGGTCGCGACAGTTGGTATCAGAGCCATGGTTTAGCTCTAAGTATAAGTCTAGGTGGACTAGTATGACCTAGGAGGGCAGTTGTGTTCGGAGTGAGTAACGGTTGATGTTTTATGCAGGTAATTGTTCTCAATGTCTAGAAGAGCCGGTGAAGACATCAGTGGGACTCAGAATCTTAATGGTCTAAGGGAAGAAAACCGTGCAGTGTTTCAGGGCAAGTTTGAAGCGGCCGTGAAATCAACTCATGACCAAGGGTCGAGAGAGGAACATGTAGCACCTCCGCGATATGGGTTGGAGCAGTTATTAAAGTTGAAACCAAGTGAGTACGACGGTGAGCCGGATGTGAAGAAAGCCGAGCTATGGATAGAATCGATGGAGAAAATCTACGATGTCTTTGGTTGCACTGATGGGGATAGGGTTCTGTTTGCAGCTTATAAGCTCGTGGGGGGCTGCGGAACATTGGTGGAAGGCACTGAAGACCAGTTGGGATGCGACTCTTGTACCATATCCTTGGGAGTGGTTCGTGAGGAAATTCAAGGATCATTTTATCTCTCTAGTGGATCAAAACCGGAAAGAGATCGAGTTCCTCAGCTTGGATCAAGGCATGATGTCAGTAGCACAGTACTCGGCTAAGTTTGCAGAATTAGCCAGGTGTTGTGACTACCTTGTGCGGACCGAGGAGCAGAAAGCGATGAGATTGATCAGGGGTTTGAAGACAGCTATTAGGACTCAACTTTTAGCCCAAAGAATTCAACCTTTTCAGGATGCGGTGGATCGAGCCTACTTGATTGAGCAGGACATTGGGGAACACAAAAGGAAGACTGAGATGGTTAACCCGGGTAAGCAAGGAGGGCAGAGTAAGTCACAACAGCAACATTCGGATAACAGAGGTAATTCTGGAGTGCAAACTCGATTCAGAGGGCAACTTCAAGGGCAACCAACAGTAGGAAATCAAGGTTCTAATAAGGGACACGAAATGGGAATGTCTGCAGCTACTGTCAGAGGAAAGGACACTCAGAAGACAAGTGTTGGAAGAAGCAAGGAAAATGTGTGAAGTGTGGTCAGTTGGGACACTTCGTTAAAAATTGTCCGAGGTTTAGAGTTCAGTCATCGGGGACAGGAACTGGAATACCTCAGGGTCAGAAGAGGGATGCTTCGGGGAAGCCCAAGGTTTCGGGTAGAGTATTTGCAATCAATCAGCACTCACCAAGTAACGGATAATTTCAGGAGGTATTATTTTGCGTCGTGAGGGCGAGCGCGTGCATTTTAGGATCATCACATTTATGTGTTTCTGTGCATTTAGTTGCATTTATTTCTTCTGAGTCTTTGACTTATATGTTGTAGGTGTCTACTCCTATGGAGGAGTTTAGGGTATCTGATGAAGTCTTATGTGCTTATGATGTGCTTAAGTATGGTTATGTCTCACCTGCTAAATTAGCCATGTTGCTATTACAAGATTTTGATGTTACTCTTGCTTTAGTCGATTGTTGTAGGAAGATGGTTATATTCTCCATTCCTGATTTCTTAAAACTGTTTGAGACCGTTCCTTTGGGTAGAGTTATACCTATCTTTTCTTAATTGAAATCCGAGTATTTAGTTTCCATCAATTTGTTGGGTGTATATATCATTCGTAAGATTTTCGTTTTCTTCCGAATAGTACCCAGTGTTTGAGGAGAAGCTTGGGTTAAATTGAGTTGTTATGGTACAAGGTTGTAATGATAATTTTTAGATCAATATCCATATTGTATCGGTTGAGTTATAGGAGTTGAGGATTCAATGAGGATCTCTTGAGGAAAATTTTGGTCACTTTTAGTGCATCTCCGTGAATGTATCGGAATGGATTAGTATGGAGAGGTGTACGATTTGTTAAGGATGATGAGTTTGTTGCAGGAGTTATGATCATTAATGGTGGTAAGCGTGTTAAGTTAGAAAGAACTAAATACATTTTGGGAGAGTAATAATTTCTCGATCTATGTTAAAGGCATTTTGAAATTTTGGTTAGATAGTGGTTCTATGGTTCTAAATCCCTTCTTGGTGGCGTTTCCCGAAGAGGATCAAGGGTATGAAGGAAGTGGAGTATCAATACTTGGGCATATTAAAGAATACTACGATTTGGTATTGGGTCAGTTGGAACGTTGCTAGCTAATTGGTTTATTATGATGGTAGTACTATTGAGCCTAAGTATCATTAGGTTAATAAATGTATGCGTGAAAGACTAACTTGGGTTAGCTATTGAGGATTTGAGATTTGTTGATTTCCTTGGGTATATGAGCACAGATTATTAACTAAAAAGGGAGCTAGAGGAAATCCCTTGAAGATAAAATTTAGATCATTTTCGGACTGTTGCGTATTCATAATTATTTTAGGCTTTCAAGGATTGGAGTTTTATGACGATGATATTATGGCGTAGATTTAAGTGAACATTTTGTATTAAAATTTTGGGTTTATATTACACCTCTAGTTTAAGGTGCTACCTAGAGCGAGAGCACTATAGTGGGAACCCTTAGAGATATAGCCTTTGGTGAAGATTATGGGGATGGGAAAATTTCTTTAGCCTTTCATATTTTAAAAGCTAATCAAGCTCGAGATGGTAATGTTTTGAAATTCTGGGGAATAATACTAAGTATGCGATTTACAAATGGAAGTACCTTTGCGGTGTAGTTAAGGTTATGAATAAGGCGAGCTTGAGATACCTCGAGAATTATGTGTCGAATTAATTTGGATTCTTCGATTTTAGTACGGATTTTGATTAGTAATGAAGATAATAATGGAATGATTCGGTTCGAGAGGTGGTGTTATCGTAAGCATTAGTTAAGGTTACCTTTTAGTGGGTTAGATTGGACAATTGAGGAATTTGAGAAATGGAGGAACTATCGTATCCATAGCTATTTGGTCTTTCGGGTACGTCTCGTTAAAATTCGGGTCGAATTTTCTTTAAGGAGGAGTGAATGTCACGACCCGAAAACTAGGCTCTATTTTATTAGTAATTAATAATTATTATTTATTTATTTGCTTATTTAATTATTTAAATTATTATTTATTTAAATATTTATGTGTGCATTTTATGTGTTATATAATTTATGCCTAGCACTTAATTGGTTATTTGTGCTAGTGTGGAGTGTTGGGTCTTAGTTGTTAGTGGGGAGTGTAATATTATTGTGTTAGTATGTAGGGGAAGGGGTCAATGTGTAAATTCTCTAATCCTCCTACTTACTCCCTCTTTTCCCCTCTCCTCCCTCATTTCACCCTCACTCTACCTCTCATCTCTCCCAGCATTTTCTCTCTCCTTCCATAGAAGAAAAAGGGTAAGGTTTCTTTCTTTCCTTCTCTCTTCATTTTCTTCATCTTCCTCTCATAATCTCTCATTTCTTAAAACGTGAAATGTGTTTAGATCGTCGATAGGATCGCGTAGAATCAAAAATATTTGAAATCCATCAACTTTGAGAAAATTCAAGTAAGTTACTTTTCCCACAGTTTGATGTTAAAATGTTCATATCATGTTTATATAATGCTTGAGTTGTTATATTTGAAGTTTGGTTGAGTTTCAAATTTATTTGGAATTTATTTGAGTTTTGGTCAAAAATGGTGATTTTATGAATGTTGGGTTTGAATCTTGATTTTGGTTGTTAAATGTTGTTATATGAGTTCTTTTGACCTATAAGTTGTTTTAGTTCGTTAATAAGCTAGTTAAGAGTGTTGGATTTTGGTTTAGTTTTGGTTTGGGTTAAAAATGGAAGAACCCAGTTAGTTCTTCCCGAATTCCGGCAGACCAGAGTATTGGGCGACCGCCCAAAAATGTCTGGGCGACCGCACATCTATCTGAAAGGTTTTGTTCTTGTTTGATGGCTTTTTGGGCGACCGCACAGTTGGGTTTGGGCGGCCGCACAGTCCTCTGAAAGTTTTCATTTTGTTGGTTTGTGTGATTGAAGAATGCGTTTTGGTCCAAATCTTGGGTGTCCTTCTAGTTGACCTTAGTGAACATTGTAGTACACTCTAGTGATAGAATTGGGTCCTTTGTGATCAAGTTTGTGTTTGAAATTAATTAAGTGTTAATTGGGATTTGGAACATCTTATTGAGGTATTGTTGGTTTGACTTATCTTTGTGATGATCATTTGGTATATGTTTGGGCATCTTATGATGTGTTCGCGATTGTTCCAATCGAATTGATTTTCGAGTGAGTCTTGGTCTAGGTTTTAGGCGATGTCCTATAGTACCTAGAGGGTGGTTACTGAACACCAAAGTGTAGGGTTTAGTCCAGTCGTGATCATGTTCTAATAAGTGTAACCTTTTGGATTCGTTTGGGGTGCTAGAATGGGTTCGTTATGAACGGAGATAAAGCGTGAATTGGCAATTGGGTACCTACGGTTTGATTACCTTAAGATGTATTCATTCGGATTTCTTATTTAGAATTCCAGGTGTGATGAGATGGTTGAGTTCATAGTCCTAGCATATCTTTTGAGTAAATGTTTATGATCATTTTGGTAATAGTCATTGTGCCATTGGTGAGCGACCGTTTGGGTTGTGCTCTTTATGATTAACTTGTAGGTATCATATTTAGGATGTATTTGGTACGTGTCTTATCTTGGAATCATTATGTTTTAATGGTAAATGTTGTTGGACTCTTTTATGAGGAACTCCTTGTGCTATTGTTGTTGAACTCTTCTTGAGTAATCGTTTGCATCTTTTATGGTGATTAATTGGTATGATTCCCTACTTTGGAATCAATGGTTGTTTATTGTGCTAGTATTTTATTACTTAGCCTTTACTTGAAAGTCCAGCTGGTATTTTGTGTGTGTTTGGGCGATGCGAAACATTATGATGGCACAACCAAGTCCGTTATGATTGTTGACCATTGTTTTGCCCCATTATTACCCTCCTCCAGATTGGCCTTGGATGTGAGAAGAGCTAGCTCCTTTGTGTGCATTTTAGCTTTACTTGGAGCATGATTTTATGGCATGTCTCCCGTCCTTTGTGACACTTCATTTGGTTATTGGTTCCGGTACCGGGGTTTTCTCTTCGAGCTTTCATGCTGCTATGAAGATGTTGATTGTTGATTATTGAAGCTGCGCAGCGACCTTTATTTGGTTCTTTCAGTTGGGTGAAACCTTGGCTATGTATCCACTTATGAGTGTTTATTTCAGCTTTATGTGTTGCATGTTGAGCTGGTCGTTATTTCTAACCGGTAAAGGATTAGGATTCGCGGTTCAAGGAGGACGTCGAGAGGATTGAGATTTGGGGCAGGTTGTTATGGATCGGTTTACATTATTTAAATGTATAACCTTTTGGGGATAGTTTTACCCTTTATTGACGTCGTTAAGAATTGTATATTTTATTCTTTTGGGTTTAAGATGTGGAGCTTATGTTGGATGTACATTGTTGATTTAATCTTGGATTTGTAAAACCTTGTGTTATCATCTTTTGGTTCAAAATGGAATTTTTAACTTCGGTATTTCGTAGTTTTGGTTTTAAGTCGACGTCTAGCTCGCGGTCTCGGGCCCGCGGGGTTCGGGGTCGCGACAATTAAAATGAATGAAGGGCAACAAGTGAGTCCTCACTTTCTTAAAATGAAAGGTTATGTAGAGCACCTTGAGAAACTTGGCTATCCAATCCCATTGGAGCTAGCCACGGATCTCATTCTTAATTCATTGCCTAAAAGTTATAATCAGTTTGTGATGAATTATAACATGCATGGAATGGATAAGAATCTCTCCGAGTTGCATGGGATGCTCAAAACTGCAGAGATGAAAATTGTGGAGAAAGGTTCTCCCGTGCTCTTGGTTCATGATGGGAAGAAGGCTAGTGCCAAAGGAAAGGGTAAGAAAGTTGTCAAACCCAAAATAAGCAAGGCAAAGGTTGCCAAGGCTTCTGAGGCAAAACCCGATTCACAAAAGGATGCAATCTGTTTCCATTGTCAAGAAATTGGTCATTGGAAACGCAATCGCACGACTTTCTTGAAAGAGCAAAAGAAGAAGAAGGGCAGCAAGGCTGCGCCGACTTCAGGTATCTATATGATAGATATTCTCCTTTCTACCACTGATTCTTGGGTATTGGATACCGGATGTGGTTCTCACATTTGTCTAAATGTGCAGGGACTAAAGAATAGGAGACTGCTTAAAGAAGGTGAAGTAGATCTACGCGTGGGGAATGGAGCAAGAGTTGCTGCATTAGCCGTAGGGACTTATGAAGTCACTTTACCTTCCGGATTAATTCTTGTTTTGAACAATTGTTATTATGTTCCGGATTTAAGCAGAAATATTATTTCAATTTCTTGTTTGGATAATGAAGGTTTTTAAGTTTCTTATTGAGAATAAGAAATTTTCTATTTATTTAAATGATGTGCTTTATGGTATTGCTAATTCATTTAATGGCCTTTATATCTTGGATGTCAAGAATGAAAATAATGACAATGTCTGTCATGTAAATAAGAAATCTAAACCTAATGATGTAAATCATACTTATCTGTGGCATTGCCGTCTCGGTCATATTAATGAGAAGCGTATCTCAAAACTCCATGGGGACTGACTTTTGGGTTCATGTGACTTAGAGTCATATGATACTTGTGAGTCGTGTCTTCTTGGAAAAACGACTAAGACACCTTTTACCAAGTTGGGTGAAAGTGCAAGCGACTTATTGGGGTTGATACATTCCGATGTATGCGGACCATTAAGTAGCAATGCTAGAGGAGGATTTCAATACTTCATAACCTTCACTAATGATTATAGTAGATTTGGGTATGTTTACCTAATGAAACATAAGAGTGAAGCATTTGAGATATTTAGAATATTTCAAAATGAAGTAGAAAAACAACTTGGCAAAAGTATCAAGGCACTTCGATCAGATCGTGGTGGAGAATACTTGAGTCAAGAATTTGATGATCATCTAAAGAATTGTGGAATAGTTTCACAATTGACTCCACCCGGAACGCCACAATGGAATGGTGTGTCCGAGAGGAGGAATTGGACTTTGTTAGACATGGTTCGATCAATGATGAGTCAAGTTAATCTTCCAATATCCTTTTGGGGTTACGCTCTAGAAACCGCTGCTTTCACACTAAATCGAGTTCCAACTAAATCGGTTCAAAAGACTCCATATGAGATATGGAGCGGAAAGAAGCCTTGTCTATCTTTCATGAAGATTTGGGGTTGCGAAGCTTTTGTCAAAAGACTTGTCTCAGAAAAACTTGCACACAAATCTGATAAATGTATTTTCGTGGGATATCCTAAGGAAACTAGAGGATATTACTTTTACAACCGCGAGGACAACAAAGTGTTTGTTGCCCGAACTGGTGTCTTTCTAGAGAAAGAGTTTCTCTCCAAAGAAATCAGTGGGAGTAAAATAAATCTTGAAGAAATTCGAGACCCAGAAAATAACATTGAACCAATATTGGAACAAGAACAAGAACCACAAGGAGTTATGGAACCTGTTCAAAATACACAAGCAACTCGCAGATCTAGTAGGTTACGATCCGAACCCGAGAGATATGGATTTCTCGTAACGGATAGTAATGAGGTAGAAATCATTGAGAATGATGAACCGTCAACCTACCAAGAGGCGATGTCTTCTCCTGATTCGGACAAGTGGCTTGGAGCCATGGAATCCGAATTGCAATCCATGCAAGACAATCAAGTTTGGAATTTGATTGATGCGCCCGAAGGTGTAAAAACCATAGGATGCAAATGGGTCTTCAAGAAGAAGACTGACATGGATGGGAAGGTGCATACTTACAAAGCTAGGCTTGTAGCGAAGGGTTATAGGGAAGTACATGGTATTGACTATGATGAGACCTTTTCACCCGTAGCAATGATCAAGTCTATAAGAATTTTGCTTGACATTGCCGCATATCATGACTATGAAATATGGCAGATGGACGTCAAAACCGCTTTCCTGAATGGAAAACTCCAAGAGGATGTGTATATGACACAACCAGAAGGTTTTGAACAAGATTCTAAAGTATGCAAATTGCAGAGATCTATCTATGGATTGAAGCAAGCTTCTAGGAGTTGGAATCTCCGTTTTGATGAATCGGTCAAAGAGTTTGGTTTCATCAAGAACGAGGATGAGCCTTGTGTATACAAGAAGATTAGTGGGAGCATAGTGCTATTCCTTATTTTATACGTGGATGACATATTACTCATTGGAAACGACATTCCTACACTTCAGTCTGTAAAGACTTGGTTAGGAAAGTGTTTTGCAATGAAAGATATGGGTGAAGCCGCATATATACTTGGCATAAGATCTATAGAGATAGATCAAGGAGGCTACTTGGTTTGAGCCAAAGTACATACATTGACAGGTCATTAGAAGATTCCGTATGGAAAATTCTAAGAGAGGCACCTTGCCCGTGTTACATGGAGTTTTCTCTTAGCAAGACTCAATGTCCTAAGACAAACGATGAGCGTGAGAAAATGAATGATGTTCCATATGCTTCGGCAATTGGGTCCATCATGTATGCCATGATTTGTACTAGGCCGGATGTATCTTATGCTTTGAGCATGACAAGTAGATACCATCCAACCCTGGCGAAAACCACTGGATAGCTGTAAAAGCGATTCTTAAGTACTTGAGAAGAAATAAAGATTCGTTTTTGGTCTATGGAGGAATGGAAGATAATCTCGTTGTAAATGCTTACACGGATGCAAGCTTTCAATCCGACAAAGATGATAGCCGGTCGCAATCGGGTTTTGTGTTTATGTTAAATGGTGGAGCTGTAAGCTAGAAGAGTTCCAAGCAAAGTACAACCGCTGATTCTACAACAGAAGCTGAGTATATTGCTGCATCGGATGCTGCAAAGGAAGCTGTTTGGATTAAGAAGTTCATAACTGAACTTGAAGTGGTTCCTAGTATTGCTAATCCAATAGACCTTTATTGCGATAATAATGGTGCTATTGCTCAAGCAAATTAACCAAGAGCACATCAGAAATCCAAACACATACTTAGGCGTTTTCATATCATTCGAGAGATCGTTGATAGGGGAGACGTAAATATATGCAAAGTACCTACTGATGACAATGTTGCGGACCCGCTGACAAAGGGACTTCCACAAGCTAAACATGATGGTCATGTTAGGTCCATGGGTATTAGATACATGGGAGATTGGGCCTAGGGCAAGTGGGAGATTGTTGGTAGTGGTGCCCTAGGCACGTTTAATAAACGTTGTAATTGTTATCATTTTAATTCATATCAATAAAGAGATGTTTTGATTATTATTGTTGTTCATGTTTACTTATAATAATCCCCGTCCCTAGTACTTATTAAGTATTAGTATAAAAGCTAAATGATCATGGGATGATCATGTTAAGATTTATGGGTACTTGTTTGGAACAAAGTACTGGACATGACCCGCTGTATGAGAGTTATGTCATGGTCTATGTCGAACATATATCTCATATTAGTTATGTTATTTGAATCCTTGGACATGAAGTTATTATAGTCTTCCACTTGATGAACATTATGTTTGACATATTCAAACGCTACTTTTAACCGAGTAGTTATAAAGGGTATGATTGGCATAATCGGATTCCCGTTGGGTAGAATAATAAGATAAATGGATTTGTCCCTCCACGGAGAGATGTCAAGCTTGGGCCCCTCGAAGGAATGATGTTGATGAAATGTTCGGCCGGACTCAAATGGATTGATTGGATCAATAGCATTTGAATTATCAACATATTCGGAATCGAGAAAGTATTGAACAAGACAAGTTGACTGTTTGACCATGACTTGTGTTCAATGATATCGTGAACAAAAGGATTGTGACATATTCTAAAGGTGTTGGGTTTCGATCAAACATGCGCAGCGGAATAAAGCATTTAAAATTTTAATGAAACCCAAAGCCATGGATCCGTTCATGTGGTTAAGTGAAATACAACAAGATGAATAGAGGAATAACTAACCCTTGATGGCTATGAATTTCTAGCTTTTGAACTTGGTGGAGATATTGAAACTTGATCAAGAACGCGAACCTTGAAGATGATGAGCTTCACCCCTCTAGCGGTATCCCAACCACGAACGAATATCAAGCAACTTCTTGATCTTGGTTGCTAGACCAAATTGTGAAACACACTTTCACAATTGCAAGAACTATATGGAATTATGAATATTCTTGTTCTTCACTTTTGGGATCTTAGAACAAGAAAAATAGCCTCTCAAAACCTTATGGAGGCTCTCACAATCATATGTCTAATGGCTGCTGAAAGGATGCTTTTATAGGACCTAGTCATTAACTCTTAATGACCTAGGATTCCTAAATCCCGTCACCTTAATTAAGGCAAGTCCTTATTCTGCCAGGAATTCTGGCACGGTCGTGCCCCTTTATTTGGCACGGTCGTGCCAAATGGGTCGAACCTGCCAGACCTTCCCCGAATATTGGCACGGTCGTGCCCCTATGTTTGGCACGGTCGTGCCAAACGGACCGAGCCTTTTGCCTTGGTTTGGATTTATGGCACGGCCGTGCCATTTTAAGGCGCACGACCGTGCCAGAGCCAAAACCTGACATTTTTCCATAATTCCAATTTAGTCCTTTATGATTCGTTCTATTTGTGTGTGACCCTCTAGGATTACACTAAGTTGGCAATGGGCTCAAACATGAACTCATAAGATATGATTAGGTTCTAGCAAACCGTCATACCTACCCAAATAGTGTAACTAGATACAAGTTCGCATTCCTTTAGAATATGTCACAATCCCTTTATCCACGATGTCATTGAACACAAGTCATGGTCAAACAGTCAACTTGTTTTGTTCAATACTTTCTCGATTCCGAATATGTTGATAATTCAAATGCTATTGATCCAATCAATCCATTTGAGTCCGGCCGAACATTTCATCAACATCATTCCTTCGAGGGGCCCAAGCTTGACATCTCTCCGTGGAGGGACAAATCCATTTAGCTTATTATTCTTCCCAACGGGAATCCGATTATGCCAATTATACCCTTTATAACTACCGTGTTAAGGTAGCGTTTGAATATGTCAAACACATGTTCATCAAGTGGAAGACTATAATAACTTCATGTCTAAGGATTCAAATGACATAACTAATATGAGATATATGTACGACATAGACCATGACATAAATCTCATGAAGCGGGTCAAGTCCAGTACCTTGTTCCAAACAAGTACCCATAAATCTAACATGATCATCCCATGATCATTTAGCCTTTATATTAGTGCTTAACAAGCACTAGGGACGGGGATTATTATAAGTAAACATGAACAACAATAATAATCAAAGCATCTCTTTATTGATATGAAATAAATGATAACAATTACAACGTTTATTAAACGTGCCTAGGGCACCACTACCAACAAAAGGAATGCGAACTTGTATCTAGTTATACTATTTGGGTAGGTATGACGGTTTGCTAGAACCTAATCATATCTTATGGGATCATGTTTGAGCCCATTGCCAACTTAGTATAATCCTAGAGGGTCACACACAATAGAACGAATCTTAAATAAGAGGACTATATTGGAATTTAGGGTCGGAGGACCTCGAAGGAATTTCTGGAAAAGTTCTGGGCCTCCTGGTCAACCAAGCGGGCGCTTGGGTTGCACCAGGCGGGCGCTTGAACAAGCCGGAAAAGGAACATGACCTTCTGGTCAAATGAGCGGGCGCCTGGGTAAGGCCAGGCGGGCGCCCGGTATTGCGGCAGGAATTTTCCTAATTCGATTAGGAAAGGTTTTTGGCACAAGTTACCTATTTGGAATAGGTCTTAATTGTGTATAAAAACCCCGATTCGGCCAGACCATATTAGCTAGTGCTTTTGTGAGTCTCAAAGAGTTTGAGAGAGATTTTATTTTGTTCTAAGATATCATTGATTGAGGAACAAAATAATTCACAAATAAATTCCATATAGTTCTTTATTAAATTGTGAAAACGTGTTTCATAATATTGGTCTAGCAACCAAGATCAAAGAAGCTCCTTTGATATTCGTTCGAAGTGTGGATACCGCTAGAGGGTGAAAATCATCATTTTCAAAGTTCGTGTTCAAGCTTTGTGATCGTGATCAAGTCTTCAAATCTCCACCAAAGACCAAGAGAAAATTTGATAGTCATCAAGGGTTAGTTTTTCCTCTATTCATTATGTTGTATTTGATTTAATCATATGAACGGATCCATGGCTTTGGGTTTCTTAAAATTTTAATTGCTATATTCCGCTGCGCATGTTACTTGGAAACCCAACAGGTGGGACAGTATTCCGGATGATGGGTTGGTCGTGCTAAAAGGCTGCCTACGTATCCCTTGGAAGGAATCAGACCAGCGTAGTTCAAGAATGCTGGGGAATGCTAGGGAGGAAGCTAGGAGCAAGATAAAACGATGCACATATTTTTGCGCAACTAAGGTTTCGCGCCCCAGACCCGTGGTCCTACTTGGCCCCACGCTCGGGACACGATCGGAAGACGTCATAAAACATTTTAGGAAAATTTTTCAAAATGTACTTTCATAAAAGTTTAACGCTTTAAAATAACTTTACAAACAACTTCCAAAAGGAAGTACTTAGCCCGAAGGCTTACCAACTTTTATACAAATGTACATACACCAACATTATCCAAAATATAGGTGTTACAAGATGATGAAGTCACGGATACTCTACCCCAAAAGGTTATACATTACATAATGTAGCCTTTATAAAACTCATATCCCAAACTCTTACCACCACGACGTCCTCCCGTGCAATTATCCTATTCCCTGGACTCGCCTTTATCTAAAACAGTAAACAAATAAGGGGTGAGAATGAATCTCAGTAAGCTACTAAAATGAAACTACGTTACATGCTGATATGATAATCATAAAGAAACAATATCAACAAATAATCAAATAGTATATATCATATAGCACATAACATGAGAGGCTCCCTATCGCCAACCGTCCCATACCAGTTGGAAATAACGACCAACTCATCATACAACACATAAGGCGGAAATAAACACTCATACGTGGATACTTTGAGCCAAGGTTTCTCGAAAAAAACAGAAACGTCTGAGAAAACCAGTGAGTAGCATAAATAGCTGAAGCCGGGATCCCGTACTCGAAACAAACATAACCATCAGAGAGGTATCAACTGAGCAGCACCAAAGGGCTGAAACGGGTTCATGAACCAAACAATAACAACAACAACAAGAGGGGGGAAATGACACCAAGTCATAACCCAAAGTGCCCAACCTTTGGCCTAAGGAAGGGGGTTAAAAATGGGAAACCAATGATAGAAGCCTTACAATGAACTTGGCTCATGTGCCATTATAATCCCTACCCTGCCCGATATCATAAACAATGGGAAACCAATGATAGAAGCCTTACAATGATGTAATCCCTACCACTGTCCCGACACCACAACAAGAAGTACCAGCTGGACTTTACACGAGAGCACAGTAATGAATACTTGATTAAACAACAACCAGGGCATGATTCCAAAGTAGGGAACCAAGCAAAACACATCACAAGTTGCACACGAAAGAAACACTCGTAAAGAGTTCACAACACAATCCTTTACCATTGACATTAAGTCACCTCAAGCTTGCACCCATTCACAATTAATCCAAAACACATCAAAAGGATGTTCCATAATTCCATTTAATACATAGTTAAATTCCACAACACTTATGTTCACAAAGGAACCATTTCGAACACAAGAGTATTCCACAACAACCCTCTAGGTACTCTAGGATATCACCTAAGACCTAGACCAAGATTGAACTTTAAATCCCTTGAAATGAAACAACTCAACTATTTCAGCAACCCTGGGCGGTCGCCCACACCAGACTGTGCGGCCTCCCAAAACACTCTGTCCCAAGACAAAAATCTTCCAGATAAGTGTGCGGTTGCACGCCCTATTTGGGCGGCCGCCCAACACACCCGCCAGGAAAACTTGAACAATCTATATCCTTCGTTTCACCGTCCCAAAAGTACAACACTTAACGTTTATCACTTTACTAAGACTACAAAATCAGTCTCAAAACAACTTTAATACTATTTTGAGCCCAATCAAACCAACATACTAAATACTCCATTTGTCCCAATATTACAAGTATAACAAATATTACCCAAATCGCAAAATAACAATTACAAGTATCAATTATAAATATAATTTTTCTAATATACTAATATACTCATTTAGGGATACTTTCATTTAATTTCCCCGTCCCAAGAATAATAGTATAATTTTATAATATACTTATTTAACATTTAACTCAAGTTAATATTTACCGTCCCCAAAAGTAGGAGTATACTTTCAAACACTTATACTAACATTCTCAAGATATAAACATACTCCATATACACCCTTGCATACAAACCAAGTCACTTACCCAGTATAATTATACTCCCTTTGTCCCAAATAAACAAGTATCACAAATAAATTCCTTTCACAATAATTTCACCACATATCACACATATAGCAAATATATGACCATTTTACTATTTAAGGGGAATTAGTAACTTACCTATTTTCGAAAAAAGTATCGCAGAAATATGTTTTGTTCGGGTAGAAATGACCTACTCAACGCCCTGATCATTTTTATATAATTAGTTTTTAAAACGGATAAGTAAATAAAAAAGAATTAAATCGAAATGGGTTGAACTTACCTTTTCTTCGTGAACCAGAGAGAAAATTGGGAAAGTTGAAATGTTTACGCAGAGAGTGTCTGATGGAAGGATGAGTATAAAAGGATTTTTATAAAATTTTCACTTTGGTCCCTCTACTTTCATTTTCAACAATTAAGCCCCCTGAACTTTAAAGTTACACTTTGGACCCTAAAGTTTCAACTAACTCATTTATTTCTTTTAACAAAATTTCTACTAACACTTTAACTAACTCATATGCTCAAATAATATATGCAAGTCATAAAAATATTTTCTAACACATAAAATACACATAAAAGTTCCATTTTAAGTTAAGAAAATTAGGGTGGTTTTGGGGTCGTTACAATCACTCCCCTTAAAGAAAATTCGTCCCGAATTTTAGGATAACTTACCTCGACCCTCAAACAACCAAGGATACTTCCTTTCCATTTTATCCCGAAGCTCCCAAGTTGATTCTTCCACATTATGGTTCCTCCTAACTGACCATCTGTCTGAGGATGAAAAGTCGTTCTATATCCCAATTCTGAATTCAAAGCCTTCTGAATTGCTTGCTAAAATCAAGATGTAAATAAGGAACCCATATCTAATACCATGCTCGTAGGCATCCCATGAAATCGAACTATCTTCTGAACAAATAAGTAACAACTGGAAATAACATTTATACCCTCAAAATAGGTAAGGTGAGAAAACTTGGTAATCAATCCGCTATCAATCAACATCATTGATCTCATCTATTCAGTGTAACCCCTTCAATGAAACTTTTCACAATAGATTCATATCCACTCAGAAATCTCAAAGGTTTGTCACAAATCAACTGATCACTGATATTTTACTTCCAGATTATTTGCAACTCAAGGACTTAGTTGAATGCATATAATTTCGCGTGTCAAACAAATCAAATGTAACTCTTCAAATTATCTCAATACTCTACATTTACTTGGATTCATAATTAAATTGGTCTTGTGTATCTCTTCAAGTACCTGTAGTTGAATTCCGTTATGCATGTTGGTTCCACTAAGTATCGACTACATACTCTGCTACAAAAGTTAAAGTTCCATCACTAGCAACGAACAAAGTCGTGTTGTCTATCATCGTTCATTCCACTAGTAATTTTCTATAGTTGAAATCATTCAATAAAGTAGAAACTTAAAGCTTCCACCATCGCAAAATCACACCATGTCTCAACTCACAAAGACTCCAAAATGTTAATTCCTCTAACATTCCCCATTTAGTTTTATCAAACACGAACTATAAGTCAATGTATCCTCTAACACATTACCTTTCCCGGATGATATAACATGGTACTCTACCTGTATTATCTCATGTGTAACTCTCTTTGAAAAAAAACCAATACTTCAACTCTCATGGTTGGTAAACACTTCAAATATAGCTCCATCAAAGTCATTCACTAATGCAATGGATGTATAATCGCAATAAATCTCAAATTATGAGTAGGATGATTTTGTTCATAGGGAATCAATCTTCTCAAAGCACCCATTGTTACCATACATTTCTGAAGCGATGAACATCTCAATCACTCTTCAAGGCATTACCATGAATAATGAATTTATTAAATCCACTATAATGGTAAAACTCGACATATCCACTAAAAAATAGTAACACTGATCATTCCTCTAGATAACTGTAACACTAATCAAATCCATTAAGCAGTATCAATACTGAAGTTGTCATCAACTCTCGTTTCAACAATTAAAACTCGTTTCACTCTTAGCAATCCATCGAGAAAGTGTATCTTTCTGTGTCATATAGTTAACAGTGTAGCTACCTTAGAAATACATTAATGAATCTCTAACCATATGCCAATCTCAACAAGTTACATACCTCTGCTACTGAAGTAGGATTTTTCCAATTACTGTTGCTTCCATATTTTAAAGAATCAATAGCCATGCCTGAATTGAAACTTCCTCAAAATAATATATCCTCTAACAAGAAGACACAATGCCTTGATTTCACAACTGTTGCCTCTCACAAAATAATCCAATTACTGCTACAGATACAACTCAGCATATCCAACAATACCACTGAAGTAGTTGTTAATTCAAACACTATGACCACAATTTATGATGCCCATACCTGGTATGAAAAACCATCTTTGACATACACCCAACTCAAATTTTCAACTAATGATAACCACTTCAAGTCAACCACTGAATAAACCACTGATCTCTGAAGTTAATCAAATATATCACCCATATAAGATAACAAGTGATGATTCGTTATAGCCATCTGTTTGAGCTCTTAGTATTCAATATACAATCGCAAAGTACCATACCTTTTCATAATAAACAATACTGATACATCCCACATAAATATACTAAACGTAATGAATCCCTTGTCAAGAAATATCTCAAGTTGAATCTCCTACTCTTTTAACTCAACCAATGTTATGGATATATTGTACTAGATATCAACACTATAGAATTATACCGAACAACTCAAGATAATCCAAGGTTTTTATCAGTCATGTACTACTCAGTAGAAAACATATCTGAGATCTCACAAAGAAAAAGTACATTTTCTAGTTTAGCTATAGACACTCTGCTGCCAACCCCATAAACCAAATACCAGGCATAACCTTCTGATAACAATTTTCAGACTTTAATGCATAAATAACATGAATGCTAAACACATATATCTACCATGCTTAATTAAAGCACACTATCATATAAAACTCCACCACAATAATATCAAAATCTTGCTATAGCAAAATAACTAAACCAGCAAGTAAAACATGCTCACAAATTTGCACATCATAAGTGCGAAACACTCTATCAATCACTACAAACTCCCCCTTAGGATAGACACCTCTAACACATAAGGTAGAGACTCAGGAGACACATGTAATCGAGAAGCAAAATGCACAGACACATAAGAATGCGAAGAGCCAGGGTCTATAAGTGTACGTGCCCTCAAACTAGACATAGAAATTATACCTCCAATCACATTAGAAGGATCTGAAATCTGTTGTTGATTGATGGCAGAAACACTACCTTGTACCTTAAGCTTCCCTGAAGAATCCCCTCTTCTGGCCCTGAGAAGACCCAACTGAACTTCCCGATGCCTGTACCTTAAATCTAGGGCAATCCTTCTGAAAATGACCAAACTGACCACATCTCATACATTTGCGTTGCTTCTTCCAACATCTTTCTTCTAAATGCCCTTCCTTCCGACAATAGATACATACTTGTTTGCCTTGAGTTCTTCTATTCTGTGGCCCTTGAAAAGATTCCTTAGCTTGCGAAGATGTCCCTTGGTATTCTTACTATTACCACGCTGGGGTTGTGGTTTTAACTGTCCTCCTCGTTTTGTCACATCTGAGGCTTCAACCTTGCTTTTATGCTCAACTATATCGTCAGTTGTTTTCATTACAGTTTCAAAACATACCTTGGAACATTGTTCAAACCTCTTCTCTAGCATTACCCAGCCCTGAAGGCCCCGACTGATCACCCTCTGTTCCAACCATCTTCAGTGATTACCTGCATAAAACACTCAACGTTACTCACTCTCTACCCAACTACCCTCCTAGGTCACTTAGTCATTCTAGACCATCTACAACCTAGCTCTGATACCAACTGTCGCGCCCCAGACCCGTGGTCCTACTTGGCCCCACGCTCGGGACACGATCGGAAGACGTCATAAAACATTTTAGGAAAATTTTTCGAAATGTACTTTCATAAAAGTTTAACGCTTTAAAATAACTTTACAAACAGCTTCCAAAAGGAAGTACTTAGCCCGAAGGCTTACAAACTTTTATACAAATGTACATACACCGACATTATCCAAAATATAGGTGTTATAAGATGATGAAGTCACGGATACTCTACCCCAAAAGGTTATACATTACATAATGTAGCCTTTACAAAACTCATATCCCAAACTCTTACCACCACGACGTCCTCCCGTGCAATTATCCTATTCCCTGGACTCGCCTTTATCTAAAACAGTAAACAAATAAGGGGTGAGAATGAATCTCAGTAAGCTACTAAAATGAAACTACGTTACATGCTGATATGATAATCATAAAGAAACAATATAAACAAATAATCAAATAGTATATAGCATATAGCACATAACAAGAGAGGCTCCCTATCGCCAACCGTCCCATACCAGTTAGAAATAACGACCAACTCATTATACAACACATAAGGCAGAAATAAACACTCATACGTGGATACTTTGAGCCAAGGTTCTCAAAACAAACAGAACCATCTGAGAAAACCAGTTGAGTAGCATAAATAGCTGAAGCCGGGATCCCGTACTCGAAACAAACATAACCATCAGAGAGGTATCAACTGAGCAGCACCAAAGGGCTGAAACGGGTTCATGAACCAAACAATAACAACAACAACAAGAGGGGGAAAATGACACCAAGTCATAACCCAAAGTGCCCAACCTTTGGCCTAAGGAAGGGGGTTAAAAATGGGAAACCAATGATAGAAGCCTTACAATGAACGTGGCTCGTGTGCCATTGTAATCCCTACCACTGCCCGATATCATAAATAATGGGAAACCAATGATAGAAGCCTTACAATGATGTAATCCCTACCACTGTCCCGACACCACAACAAGAAGTACCAGCTGGACTTTACACGAGAGCACAGTTGATGTGATTTCTACAAGGAATAGGATCAGAATTACCTTGTAGCCGAGGATCGTTCTAAGGAAAGTCGTTCGTAGGTGTAAAACCGCACCCCCTACCTAAGAAGATAGGATACTTGGTTTAGAAGCGCCACAACCAATACACCCAAGTTGGTTGATAAGCTAGGAAGACGCCACAAGTATAGAAAATTACACTTGATAAGTCTAAGTTTTTCAAAGAACCAAAGAGTAGAATAAATCTCTCAAATTGATTAAAGTCTGAATTGTGTGTCCCAATGGACTACAAAAAAGGCCTATTTATAGGATGCAATGGTGATGATTCCTAGGTAAATGAGGTCATCAATGATGTAAGCTACAAGCTTTAATTACATGATAAAGACTACAATTATTATAATGAGTTATCCAAAGACTTTCCAGCTTTCCAAGAGCATGTGGTGAATGTATCAACCTTATCTTCATTCTAGAATCTTCATGCAACTTGAGAAATTCGGATCTCTCTTTGGGATGACTTGAAAACACTTATTTTGGACTCAATTTGGGCTCCAAAATGTGTTTATTTATTGGGCCAACATATTCCTTCATGAAACTTCATGTTGCACTCCCTTGGGCTCCATGCTCTATGCTTTTGGGCTGGAACAAACATCACTTTCAGCTTGGATTAAATTCACTTGTTTAGCTTGACTTGAGCTCTCCAATGTATTTACATCATTGCCCCCTTCTTGAGAGTGATTTGTCCTCAAATCGCTACCTGCATCAAAGTGAGACAAATCAGCAACATTGAAAACATCATGCACATTATACTCACTAGGCAAGTCAAGTCGATAAGCATTATTGTTGATTCGCTCAAGCACTTGAAATGGTCCATCTCCTCTTGGTTTTAACTTTTATTTCTGTTGGTCTGGAAATCGCTCCTTTCTGAAATGCAACCAAACCCAATCACCAGGTTCAAAGATAACCTCATGTCTTCCTTTGTTCGCCTTCTCTTCATACTTTCTGGTCCTTTCTTCAATATTCAGCCTTGCCTTTTCATGGATTTGCTTCACGAATTCAGCCTTTCTTTTCCCATCAAGATTAGCCCTTTCACTCACAGGTAAAGGAGTTAAATCCATAGGAGTTAAAGGATTAAAACCATAAACTATCTCAGATGGAGAAAACTTTGTAGCAGAATGCCTTGCACGATTATAAGCAAACTCAACATGGGGTAGGCAATCTTCCCACGTCTTGGTATTTCTGCCAATGAGTGTTCTAAGCAAAGCGGAAAGAGTCCTATTAACAACTTCAGTTTGACCATCCGTTTGTGGGTGACAAGTTGTAGAAAACAATAATTTTGTTCCCAACTTCCCCCACAATTTTTCCGAAAGTAACTTAAAAATTTTGTGTCACGATCTGACACGATTGTCCTTGGCATCCCATGCAACCTGACAATTTCTTTGAAAAACAAGTTAGCAATATGAGAAGCATCATTGGTCTTGTTGCATGCTATAAAATGTGCCATTTTGGAAAACCTATCAACAACAACAAAGATTGAGTCTTTGTTGTTTTTGGTTCTCGGCAAACCCAAAACAAAGTCCATTGAAAGATCAACCCATGGTTCATTAGGAATGGGAAGAGGTGTGTACAAACCATGTGGTTGAACCTTAGATTTAGCCTTCTTGCACACAATGCATTTATTACAAATCTTTACCACATCACTTTTCATTTTTGGCCAAAAGAAATTCTCTTGCAAAATGGCTAAAGTTTTATCAATTCCAAAATGTCCCATAAGTCCCCCACCATGTGCTTCACGCACCAAAAGTTCCCTAATTGAAGAATTGGGAATGCAAAGCTTTGTTTCTTTGAAAAGAAATCCATCATGTTTGAAAAATTTCTCAAAACAACCCTTTTCACAAGCTTGAAAAAACTGACCAAAATCTTGATCTTTTTCATAAAAATCTTTGATGTGTTCAAAACCAAGCAATTTAGCATCAAGAGTAGAGAGTAAGGCAAACCTCCTTGATAAAGCATCAGCAACAATATTCTCCTTACCTTTCTTGTATTTGATGACGTACGGAAATGACTCAATGAATTCCAACCATTTTGCATGTCTTTTGTTGGCTTTTGCTGTCCTTTTAAGAACTTTAAAGACTCATGGTCGGTGTGAATCACAAATTCTTTGGCCCATAGATAATGTTGCCAAGTTTCTAATGCTCTTACCAAAGCGTACAACTCTTTGTCATAGGTAGGGTAGTTGAGACTCGCCCCACCTAGTTTCTCGCTGAAATATGCTACAGGCCTTCCTTCTTGCATCAAGACGACACCAATACCTATACCAGAAGCATCACATTCAATTTCAAATGTTTTATCAAAATTAAGTAAAGTTAAAAGAGGAGCATTGGTCAATTCAAACTTTAAATTTGAAATGCTTTCTCTTGTTCCTTTCCCCACTTGAATCCAACATTCTTTTTAATCACTTCGGTTAAAGGTGCTGCCAGAGTGCTAAAGTTCTTCACAAACCTGCGATAGAAACTTGCTAACCCATGGAAACTTCTTACCTCACTCACATTTCTTGGACTAGGCCAATCTTGAATTGCTTTTACCTTTTCCATGTCAACTGAAATGCCCTCGCTGCTTACAATATAGCCAAGAAAACTTACTTCCTTTGTGCAAAATTCACACTTCTTCAAATTGACATAGAGCTTTTCTTCCCTAAGAACACTCAAAACAAGAGTTAAATGTTCATGATGTTCCTCCAAACTTTTGGAGTAAATCAAAATATCGTCAAAATACACAACCACAAATTTTCCAATGAAATTTCTCAAAATGTGATTCATTAGTCGCATGAAAGTGCTAGGTGCGTTAGTAAGGCCTAAAGGCATAACTAACCATTCATACAACCCATGCTTTGTTTTGAATGCAGTTTTCCACTCATCACCTTCTTTCATGCGAATCTGATGGTATCCACTTTTTAAATCAATTTTTGAGAAAATTGTGGAACCATGCAATTCATCTAACATATCATCAAGCCTAGGAATAGGATGACAATATTTGATGGTTATGTTGTTTATTGCACGAAAATCAACACATAACCTCCATGTTCCATCTTTTTTAGGTACTAAAAGAACGGGTACCGCACAAGGACTAAGACTTTCTCTTACCAATCCCTTACCCAACAATTCTTCAACTTGACGTTGAATCTCCTTAGTCTCCTCGGGACTAGTTCTGTATGCCGGCTTGTTAGGAATTGATGCTCCAGGAACAAAGTCTATTTGATGCTCGATTCCTCGAATTGGTGGTAATCCCTTTGGAACATCTTCAGAGAAAAGATCTTCGAATTCCTGCAAAAGTGAATGTATGCTGCTCGGTATTTCACCGGCTATCTTATTAGTCTCCAATTTTCCTTCTTTAAAAACAAGAAGTACTAATGGTAAACCACAATCGATAGCTTCTTTGATGTCACTTTTTGTTGCTAACATACACATCTTTTCTTTCGATTCAGGGGATTGACTTTTTTTCTTCCCTTCTTTTTCTTTTTTTCTCTCACTCTCATTTTTCTTTTCTCCCCTTCTCTCTTTTTCTTTTTCTCTCTGGTTTTATTTTTCTCTCTCTTTTTCTTTTTCTCTCTCTTTTTCATATTTTTGGATCCTCACTTGATCAGCATACACTTGTGTTGGTGTCATGGGCACAAGGGTAACATTTCGATCATTGTGAACAAATGAATACTTGTTTGTGTATCCATCATGCTTAACTCGCTTATCAAACTGCCACGGCCTTCCCAAAAGCATATGACATGCTTGCATAGGCATAACATCACATAGTACCTCATCTTCATACTTGCCAATCTGAAATGGTACCATTACTTGTTTTGTAACTCGAACTTCACCATAGTCGCTAAGCCATTGCAGTTTGTATGGCTTGGGATGCTTTAGAACAGGCAAGCCTAACTTTTCCACCATAGAAGTAACAGCAACATTAGTACAACTACCTCCATCAACAATAACATTACATACCTTTCCATTCACAAAACACCGAGTGTGGAACAAGTTCTCTCTTTGAGCATCATCCTCGTCCTTCATTTGTAAATTCAAAACTCGCCTTGTAACCAAAAGCTCTCCTTGGGCAGGTAATTCTTCCTCGTCTGATTTAATGGAATCATGGTCTTCAACATCTGTCTCATACTCCCCATCATCACGAATTATCATGGCAAGCTTGTTTGGACATTGGCTTGCTATGTGACCCCTGCCTTGACATTTAAAACATTTTATGTCACGATTTCGAGAAGTAGAGGATTCATTATTACCTTTAGCAGCCCCATCACTTTTTGTTGCTGGTTTAGAGAAAGAGGATGAAGAAGCGGAAGTTTTATCCTCCTTCTTTTGAGAGCTTGCTTTCCAAGTGTTGGTGCGAGTACTTCCCCCCTTCTTGAGCTGTTTCTCTACCTTTATGGCTTGATGCACCAGCTCTTCCATCTCCACATAATGATACATTTCCACCCTATCTTGAATTTCTCGATTCAATCCATTTAGAAAGCGAGCCATCGTAACTTCACGATCTTCCTCCACATTTGCCCTTATCATGAGAATCTCCATCTCTTTATAAAAGTCTTCCACACTTTTTGTTCCTTGCCTACAACTTTGCAGCTTGTTAAGAAGCTCGCGATAGTAATAGCTTGGAACAAATCTCCTTCTCATGATTGTCTTCATTTCCCTCCATGATTGAATAGGTGGTTCCATGTTTCTTCTCCTATTCAAAACCAATTGATCCCACCAAGTTAGTGCATAATCTGAAAATTCAGTGACGGCCAATTTTACCTTCTTGATTTCGGAATATTGGTGGCAATCAAAAATGAACTCCATCTTTTTCTCCCACTCCAAGTATGCTTCCGGATCAGATCTACCATGAAAGGCAGGAATTTTCATCTTAATTGAGCTCAAGTTGTTGTCTTCACGTTGCCTTCTTCCATTTGGCCTCCTTTCTCGTTCAACCTCTCTATCTAAATGAATACTCCCAATCTCATCATCTTCACCTCTTCGAGTTGGAGGTCTTTGTGACTCCTCCTCCAATCTGTCCAACCTTTCGTGCAAAGGTTCTATCTCCTCACGTAATAACCTCCTCATTTCGCCCATCAAAGCTTGCATTTGGAGGGTGTTCAGATTTTGTTGCTGAACCTCACCATCGTTTTGAGACATTATGTACCTGTTGTGACAAGAAAGAAAAAGAAACCTCACAAGAGAATTTCACTCCCTCACGTGTTTCTCTCAATTTTTTGGTGATCACTCAACACTCAAATTCCCTCAAATATAGTCTCACTTTTATTCTCTCTAAGGGTTCTTATCAAACTAAAACTAATAATCAAGTGTATAGTGTCTTCTTCCTATCTTGATCAATCAACTAGGAAATGTAAGGATCGATGAAAACAAGAAGAATTTAGATGACTAGATATGAGAATTGAACAATACAAGTGACTTGAAGAAAGAAGATAAGAACTTGAGTTATGAACGATATCAAATGAAACTTGAAATATAAGCAACTAAAAGTAATGGCTATAATAACAAAAGTTTTTTTTTTTTTTTTTTTTTTCTGCTCTCCTTTTATTTAAGCTCTTCTAATTTTTTTTTGGAGTTTTTTTTTTTGTTTTTTTTTTTTTTCTCTTTTTTTTTTTTTTTTTTTGGAGCTTTCTTTTTTTTTTTTTTGCTCTCCTTTTTTTTTTTAAGCTCTTCTACTTTTCTTTTTTTTTTGGAGCTTTTTTTTTTTTTTTTTTTTTTTTGCAGATAATTATCAAAAGAAGAAAATAAAATTAAAGAAATAACTTTGATTCCTCAACCCCCCAAGATTCAATGATAAAATTCCTTGCCAACTTGTGACAAAGCCCAATATCAATTATGAATAATGGAATACCAAGAAAATCAAAAGATGCGAAGACAATAGAAGAGAATAGTAGAGAAGGATAGTATATGACTTCTTAGAAACCGGGCTCTAGATACCAAATGATGTGATTTCTACAAGGAATAGGATCAGAATTACCTTGTAGCCGAGGATCGTTCTAAGGAAAGTCGTTCGTAGGTGTAAAACCGCACCCCCTACCTAAGAAGATAGGATACTTGGTTTAGAAGCGCCACAACTAATACACCCAAGTTGGTTGATAAGCTAGGAAGACGCCACAAGTATAGAAAATTACACTTGATAAGTCTAAGTTTTTCAAAGAACCAAAGAGTAGAATAAATCTCTCAAATTGATTAAAATCTGAATTGTGTGTCCCAATGGACTACAAAAAAGGCCTATTTATAGGATGGAATGGTGATGATTCCTAGGTAAATGAGGTCATCAATGATGTAAGCTACAAGCTTTAATTACATGATAAAGACTACAATTATTATAATGAGTTATCCAAAGACTTTCCAGCTTTCCAAGAGCATGTGGTGAAAGATCAACCTTATCTTCATTCTAGAATCTTCATGCAACTTGAGAATTCGGATCTCTCTTTGGGATGACTTGAAAACACTTATTTTTGGACTCAATTTGGGCTCCAAAATGTGTTTATTTATTGGGCCAACATATTCCTTCATGAAACTTCATGTTGCACTCCCTTGGGCTCCATGCTCTATGCTTTTGGGCTGGAACAAACATCACTTTCAGCTTGGATTAAATTCACTTGAATAGGTGAATTCCTTTTAGTTGGATCTTGAGCTTGGATCCAAAATGTTTGAACTAATCCATTGATGGCCTTCATGAATTCTTTAGACTTTGACCTAGTAATAGGTCCAACGTTCCATTGCAACGGGTCTTGTTTAGCTTGACTTGAGCTCTCCAATGTATTTACATCAACAGTAATGAATACTTGCTTAAACAACAACCATGGCATGATTCCAAAGTAGGGAACCAAGCCAAACACATCACAAGTTGCACAAGAAAGAAACACTCATAAAGAGTTCACAACACAATCCTTTTCCATTGACATTAAGTCACCTCACAAGCTTGCACCCATTCACAATTAATCCAAAACACATCAAAAGGATGTTCCATAATATCCATTTAATACATAGTTAAATTCCACAACACTTATGTTCACAAAGGAACTATTTCGAACACAAGAGTATTCCACAACAACCCTCTAGGTACTCTAGGATATCACCTAAGACCTAGACCAAGATTGAACTTTAAATCCCTTGAAATGAAACAACTCAACTATTTCAGCAACCCTGGCGCGGTCGCCCACACCAGGCTGTGCGGCCGCCCAAAACACTTTATGTCCCAAGACAAAAATCTTTCAGATAAGTGTGCGGTCGCACGCCCTATTTCGGCGGCCGCCCAACACACCCGCCAGGCCAAAACTTGAACAAACTATACTCCTTTCGTTTCACCGTCCCAAAAGTACAATACTTAACGTTTATCACTTTACTAAGACTACAAAATCAGTCTCAAAACAACTTTAGTACTATTTTGAGCCTAATCAAACCAACATACTAAATACTCCCTTTGTCCCAATATTACAAGTATAACAAATATTACCCAAATCGCAAAATAACAATTACAAGCATCAATTATAAATATAATTTTTCTAATACACTAATATACTCATTTAGGGATACTTTTATTTAATTTCCCCGTCCCAAGAATAATAGTATAATTTTATAATATACTTATTTAACATTTAACTCAAGTTAATATTTTACCGTCCCAAAAGTAGGAGTATACTTTCAAACACTTATACTAACATTCTCAAGATATAAACATACTCCATATACACCCTTGCAAACAAACCAAGTCACTTACCCAGTATAATTATACTCCCTTTGTCCCAAATAAACAAGTATCACAAATAAATTCCTTTCACAACAATTTCACCACATATCACACATATAGCAAATATATGACCATTTTACTATTTAAGGGGAATTAGTAACTTACCTATTTTCGGAAAAAGTATCGCAGAAATATGTTTTGTTTGGGTAGAAATGACCTACTCAACGCCCTGATCATTTTTATATAATTAGTTTTTTAAAACGGATAAGTAAATAAAAAGAATTAAATCGAAATGAGTTGAACTTACCTTTTCTTCGTGAACCATAGAGAACATTGGGAAAGTTGAAATGTTTACGCAGAGAGTGTCTGATGGAAGGATAAGTATATAAGGATTTTTTATAAAATTTTCACTTTGGTCCCTCTACTTTCATTTTCAACAATTAAGCCCCTGAACTTTAAAGTTACACTTTGGACCCTAAAGTTTCAACTAACTCATTTATTCCTTTTAATAAAATTTCTACTAACACTTTAACTAACTCATATGCTCAAATAATATATGCAAGTCATAAAAATATTTTCTAACACATAAAATGCACATAAAAGTTCCATTTTAAGTTAAGAAAATTAGGGTGGTTTTGGGGTCGTTACATAAGGAAACAAAGAAAAAGAAAAAGAAAATTCTTTTTGTCTTTTTGTAGGAATAGAATATGTACACATGTGGGAAAAAGATATTTTTTTTTAGTTCGTGGGTGAACCATTTTGACCATTGTGTGTTTGTAAAGCCAACCCAAGATCAAGTCATGTTCGATCGAAGTCCGGATTGCCTCACTTGAATGTTGTCGCTGCGGTGTCCAACGAAAATTGATGTCTAGCCCCAAGAGAAGATCATTGATACAAAACTTTGAGAGATTGCTAAGCCCCAAATGTCATGGGCTTATCCAGTTTGTAGATGGCGAGATGTGGAGACCTTTCGGTGTGAAGCCTCAAATTTTCTTGGAATCGGCTTAGCATTATGTTGGGAGCAGATGGCGCTATTGGAAAGAACTCTTGAAGGCGATCTCCTTCTTTCTCTTTCTTGGAGATGGATGGCCCTTTTTGTGGTTGATACCCAAATGGCGGAAGGTCCATG
Source organism: Campanula takesimana (assembly GCA_026119855.1). Taxonomy (NCBI): domain Eukaryota; kingdom Viridiplantae; phylum Streptophyta; class Magnoliopsida; order Asterales; family Campanulaceae; genus Campanula; species Campanula takesimana. Next base: position 1,323,738 of record JAOWBW010000188.1, read on the forward strand.
TTGAAAATGTAGTACGGTCTTCGGGAGACGTCTCATGGGAGATGGTGATGTTGTTGCAGATGATAAGGTCTTGGTGTGATAAAGTCTCAAACGGTATGTTTGCTTGAGTCTTCTTGAGTTGAACCGATGGCGGATCTTCGGATGCAGCCTGTGCTTTTGATCTTAGAGAAGGGGGTTCTGTATTGCAGAAACATTGGGATTGGCGGTAACTCTGCTTATAGAGTTAACATATTGGCATTGCCTGCTATAACTCAGCCGGGTGAGTCTAGCATATTGAATCTTTTTCCTTTTCTAAGACTTCCTTCATAATCTCGCTGTGAGTTCTAACAAGAATCATCAAATTCATTCATATCATGGGAGCCTTCATTTAAAACCAAGAGGCCTTTTGACTGGAAGTGTTGAGGGACCATTGAAGCTTGATCCCTTTTATGGAGCCATAAGACAACTCCCAAATTTCATTGCTCGGGTACCACTGCCCAAAATCTTGTTAATTGCGAAGCCCCAATATTGCCATTTGCTTGGATTGTTGTAATTCCATAGCCCAAAGGATTGTAGATTGCGAAGCCCCTTAAGACCTTTGGTGCCAAACTTATTGAGGAAGCTTCCAATGTTGCATATGACTTTGCTAGGGCCATTGTTGGGAGGTGAAGTGAATTGCTTCTTGCCAAGGGAAACTTTCAAACTTAAGTGTAGCCCCTAGAGTGCCACCATTGATTATATGTGGAGCAAGAAAGGCCCATCCTTGATTGGGGGAACAGGCACAAGCATATATGACACGAAGGTGCTTCTCGACATTCCTTTTGAGAGACTTTGAGGGTAGTCTCACACATCTTTGTTGAGCGTAGCCCCTAGGGCTCATTAACTGTCAAATGAAGCAAGCGAAGTTTTCTTTCTCGAGTCACATAGCCACTAGGGCGTCATCGTTTGTTGAGCAAAGCAAGAGACTCATCCTCGTGTGGGGGAAAAAACACAAGGGGACATGGCAAGAGCTACTCCATTCTTGGGAGTCTTTCAGCATACTTTAGGGGTACATGCTTGTAGAAGCTTGAATTACATGTTGTTGCTCGCTGCCCCAACTGACTAGCTGGGGATTATTTTGTGCAACCTCGTACCCCTTAATGATGGGCTCGTTCTCGCATGGATCTTGATTACCATGGGCCTTTTTTCTCATGAGCCCAAAGATGCACATTGCAAGAACAATCTTTCAATAACCCAAAATGACCTTTGATGGTGCCATATCTCGTCAAACCTTTTGCAATTCCAAAGTTGGCTCGGTGGGGATTGACTTGCTGAGGAGACCCATTGTAGAACTTGTGCAGTTGTCTTCTTTAGAGGCCGGAGATCTCCATTTCTCTTTCCCTTCTCTCTCTCACTCTCTCATTTTTTTATGACGCACCCTGTTTTTTGCCTAGACCGCCCTTTCAAGTTTTCAATCTAGCGGGCATCTCTTTTGCGTCTTCATTTTTTTTTACACAATTGATGAGGAAGTGTGCATTGACTCTAGATGAGGATGAGAGACATGTGATTTTGCGGTGAAGACCTCTTGTCACTAATGATGAGTGACATTGACTTGGCTAGGGAAGTAGCCCCTAGTATTGACTTTGTATATATTTGTTGAATGACTCACGAAGGCAAGTAAGTCATTAAGAGAGAAGAGAAGGAAAGCCCCAATTTAATTACAAGAAATTGGGAGTATGCAGAAAGAATAGAAGCCCTAGACTCGACAAGGAACGGAAAGTGATTCCAAATCTAGGAAAGTTGTTCAATCTTGAGGTGATTAATTCATTGGCAAATGAATCGTATAAAGATGTCTTGACAAGTTCGAGATGAAGGCCGATCACCATAACGCGCTAGGGATAAACATATATTCTTTCTTGCATGAGACCGGACCCAAAGGTTGCCTACGTTCCTCCAGTGTAGAGGCTCATGTCACCATAGTTCTTGTGGATGCTCCATTCGTCGAGATGGTTGTTGCTTCGTCCTTCATCGGTGGAATGATGTTGATCTTGTACTTCTTTGATTGAGGGGATTTTTTTTTGTGCTCTAACTTTTGCCTAGGTTGATTTGAGGATTTCAACCTAGCTTTTATATATATATATATATATATATATATATATATATATATATATATATATATATATCCCCTTTTGAAAACTTTGCTTCATGATTGTTGCTCCACCTTTCTTTGTCTTGATTTCGTCGTTGTTGATGTCTTCGTTGTTGATGCCGTCGTCGATGTTTAACCCCTAGGCGTTCAAGTGATGGCCTTCGTTCCAAAACTCGTTTAGACATCTTTTCATCATTTTTCCAAGAATTAGATTGAACAACTTGGAATAGTGTATGAGGACAAGAACGACTTTTATTTGATACTTGACTCAAACTTTGACATGAGAAGGAAGAAAACTTAATGCACACAAAAGAGGACTTTGACCTTTTTTTTTTTTAATTCCTATTACTAGGTAGAGAAAGAGAAACAGAGATTGTTGTCGTTATCCTTGTCGTTGTAGTCTTCATTGTCATTGTAGTCTTCCATGTCACTACATTCGTCCATGTCGTTGCTTGGGAACCCTTTGTCATTGAAGCTTGTGTCATAGGAGGACTCGGCCACTTCTCGGAGCAAATTGTCAATTCTAACCCCCGCATCATACATGCTTGAAAAATCGGAGTGAAAATCCCCACTAAGATGAGTGCGGTAGTCCATTTTCAAACACTTCAAGAAGATGTCCATTTGTTCCTTCTTGGAAGGCCTATCAACCATTTCGGCTAGCTTGTCATTCCAACGGCGATAGAATCCCCAAATGATTCATCACCCATTTGCACGGTGCTCTCCAATTCCTTCTTGGTAGGGCGGAATATAGGGATGGCCAAAACCGGTTCCGGGCCCGGTTCCAGTTCGCCATATATGTGACCATGAACCGACCCGTGCTTACCCCGGTTCCGGTTTCGGTTGGCATAATCCGGTTCCGGTCTCCGCCTTTAAAATTATTGAAAAACAAGGGATTTTTGGTCCGTTTCCAATTCCGGTCCGGTTCGCCATTTACGTGACCCTGAACCGGCCCAGATGCCTTGCGTTTCCGGTTCGTCCGGTTCCGGTTTCCTCCCCGGTTTGCTCCGGTTCCGGGCTTTTCCGATCTGGTTCCGGTCCGGTTTGGCTATCCCTAGAGGAATATGGAGTTGTCTTGATATTGCGACTTGAAGGCAAGCATAGCGGCATCCCAATTGAGGCGGGTGGAAACTGGAAGACCCATATACCAATCTTTTGCGACCCCCTCGAGAGTAAGCGGGAAGCATTGTGCCATTATTTGAGGAGACACTTTCTTTGGTAGCATGGCCCAAATATAGGAGTCGACATGAGCGTCGGGGCAAGAGTTGCCGTTGAACTTTCCAATATCGGGCATCTTGAACTTTTCGGGAAGAGCCTCCATTGTGTTCATGAGGAAAGAAGCTTGATGAAGATCAGTGCTTGGGCCCTTGTGCAAATTTATCCCACTAAGCTGTTGGTCAATGTAGGACATGAGAGTGTTGACCAAACCAGTATCAATGCTTTGGACCTTTCTTTCATTCGTGAGCCCTTTCAATTGGTTCTTGAGTTGAGCAACTTCTTTCTTGTGGGCCGTTTTCACATGCTCGTAACGGGCTCGCCATAAATCATCCTTGCGGCGGACATTCTCGGCTAGTGTATCAACTTGCCCTTTCAATGCTTCCACCATGCGGAATAACCCTTGGTTGGACACGGGAACGCCGTTGTCGTTGCCGTTTGAAGCCATTGGACCTATGGACAGAAAACGGTTAATCTTAAGATGGCCCCACAAACACCTTTTGGATAAAATTATTTCTCCCACAAACAAAAGTAAAGACTCAAACCGCATAAATAAAAGACTCTTTTTTTTATTTTTTTACAAAAGTCGGAAGGACTTGGTCCTTTTTGGGGTTTCTAGAAAAATAGTGGAATCGTCACACTAGTATATAGACCTTCTCGCGGTCCCATATACTCATCGGATTCCACCATGCTTGTGAATCCTACATGTGTCGGGATTAAACTAAATTAATGTAGTAAAGCATACATGCGGGGACGGATTTTTTATTAGCGTCCATTATGACCACTTGGGGACGGATTTTTATTTCGTCCATAACAACGAGTGGCATGTATGATTTGAAGACATTAGTTTAGGGAAATCTCGGCACATGGAAACCGACTTGAGTCACGGAGTGTTAGACCCTAACTAGAGTTGTGTGCTTGGTGCTCGGCTAAAGAGAGGTTTAAAGGTCACCCCCGGCATGTAGTCGTGAACTACGCCACGGGCTGAGGTTTACTGCTTCGAAAGAGTCAAGGTCGAGTGGAGCTTGAAACTTTCTAGGACGGGCCTCGACGGGTTTGGGGTTAAACTTTGTGCGACTCGATAGTGAGCAGTTCATAGGAATAATGTGTAAGTAGTGTGAGGTCCATCACGTGACAAATTTTTTTATTTTATTTTATTTTTTTTTCAAAGAAAAGAAAAAAAAACAAACAAATATGTACATAATTACAACTCCCGAGTCACCCGTGTGACCGGTAAATTAAAACACGAAATTAAACAGTTAAAGGGGGCCATTCTGTTCTGACGCAGGCCACTGTGCCGACACCCCCACTGTTCTGCCCTGTTTTTCTAGAAACTAGACCTGTTCTGGAATACCTCCCAGAAGCGCGCGCCTTTGGGATGTAGAATGGCAAGCGCGCGCATTGCGCAAAGAATGTGGGAGGCGCGCGCATCTGGGCGAACCTGTCAGACACCTGTCAGAAACTTGGACTCAGGGGATTACCCTGGTCCTGAATTTTGTGTTTAACCCCTGCAACAAATGTTAGCCCCAAAAAAAAAACAAAAAATAGGAAGAACACATGAAAGTCGGGCGCCTCTGGTCTTTGGTGTGAGAGGCGCGCGCTTCTGACCAAGAAGGTCAAAGGCGCGCGCTTCTCAACACCAGAAACCAGAGTGCCTAGAAAACGTAAACTTTGAACAAAACGCAAGCTTAACCCTCAGTTTCCCCAGCGGAGTCGCCATTGTAGGTCCCCCGGCCCGGGCCCCTTGCGGGAAAAGGTATGATTTTTTGAAGGAGTCGCCACCCACGTTTTAGAGGAACGCGAGAAAACCTGTTAAGTTGGAAATGTGTTTGATTTATGAAAACAGAGATTCCTTTTGAGAGTTCGGGGGGTCCCCATCTCGCCCGAATAACGTCGGTCTTGCTTGTTCAAAGTTTACATTATTAAAATTGCGTTCTTCCTATTAATATCAAATTTAGAGGGGTTTTAAAAGAGGTTGAAATGTAGGGAGATGACCCCTAGACCAACTTCAATGAAGATGAAGTGATCGTTCGGAGTTATGTCCCAAATTTGGTTTGGGTTTGATTGCACTTTTGATCAAAAGAAAAGATAAGAAAAGATGAATTAGAAGAAAGTGAAGAAGGCAAGAAAAGACCTATGTTTGGAAGACAAGTTCTTGACACTCCTTGAGAATGATCCTTATTGGAAGGATTGTTGGATGTTAAAAGTTGGTGATCAAAAGTTCATGCAAGTTTTGTAATGATAAATTGGTGATTTTTAGGTGTGAAAATGGTGATCAAAGTCTATCCCCTCGAATGGTAATTTGGACGGGTTTTTATAGTTGTAAAGGGTTGTTTTTTGGTGCCAAAATTGAGCTGCCAAGAACCATTTCCTGGGCAAAATCTTGTAAGATGGGCAAGGGAAAGATTCAAGGCCAGAAATCTGTAACTGACACGCCCAAAGGCGCGCGCTTCCCACCTTGGCGGCGGAAGGCGCGCGCTTCTGGCTGCAAAGGCCGGAGGCGCGCGACTCAGAGAAGGCAATTTTTGACAGAAAGGACTAGAAAGCTAGCAATGTTATTCAGTTTAGTCCCTGAACTTAACGGATTCAGTCAGGAACTTAACCGAAGTAACGGACACTAACGGAAAACATATAAAACACAAGATCAAATGTGCAATCGGGGTTAGCGGTCCAAGGCGGGGTGTCTACACAGCCCTTTAAAGAAGAAAGAGAACTTCAACTTCTCCAAGAAGAAAGAAGATCTTGTTTGCTTTAATTGCAGGAAACCATGTCACTTCGCATCAGAATGCCCAATTCCCAAGTATGAGTATATGAAGAAGAAAAGCAACTTCACTCCAAGGTATTCAAAGCAAAAAGGAATGATGGCTGAAGAAGACTCTACCACAAAAGAGTTAGCAACATGGATAGAGTCAGATTCTGATGAAAGCGATGAGGACTCTAAAGAAGGTCACATTTGTTTGGTCGTTCGTTTCGATGATGAGGATGATAATCAATTCTCACCCAATGTGAAACCCAAACGGAAGAGTTATACGGCTGATGAACTTGCTGATAAAGGATTCCTAACTCCAGTGCAAAGGAATGGTGATTTTCTATTTTCAAGATGTGATGTAAGTGCCGCAAAGAAGGCTCTACTAAACCCCAAAGTGAAGGAAGTTCTGTCTACCACACCTCAAGTCAAGTTTGACATTTCCCCTGATGAACAAGAAAAGATGTTTGCAAAAGCTGAACAGGTAATTAGTAAGTTTTCTGGCATGAAGGAAGCTTTAGCACTTTCAACTGAAGAGATTTCCCAGCTTAATACGGAGAAAGCTCTATTAAGATCTAAACTCACCCTCCTTAAGGAGCAGATCAAGAGTATGACTCCTCTTACTGATAAAAACCGTTTCTTGGAAGAACAAAATGCCATATTTAAAGTTAAAAACGATGAATTGATTGCTGAGATAAATGATCTCAAAAGGATCACTAATGAGTCGACCAATTCTCGTGTCACTATGGAACAAATCTTAGAATCCCAAAAGTCTAGTGGTGATAAGGAAGGCTTGGGATTTCAAACTAGTGAAAACTTTAAATGTGCATCTTGTTGTGAAAGAGATGAGAAATTTACCAAGCAAACTTTGGAAGGGTCGAAGGCTAAACATCAAGGATCTAAGGGTAAAGGACAAGAACCAAAGAAGAAACTAGAGTTCCATTATGTCTACCCTAAGAAACAAACTGGCAAAGCTTCAAAGTTGAAAGGAAAAGCCATGGAAAATCCAACCGTAGAGGAAGACTCTTGGAAGGTACCTGAACCCAACCGTGCATCTACCTCAAGTCATGGTTGAGTAGCCTTCCGTGGCATGTCAACCGTAAACAAGGGAAATACGGTCAAGTTCAAGAAATTGAACTTTGTTCGGGAGAGATTTTCCATACCAGTTAACGATGTTGTGCTCTAGACCTCAAGGAAGTTTGTTAACCCTCAGTCGGGTGGCTTCCACCACTGTTCTGTGTGTGATGATTATAGTCACAAGGCTGCTGAATGTCTTTTAAGATTCACACCAAATCCCAGAAGGCTTAAACCCCCTTCTGTGAGGCAAGTATGGGTTGTTAAAAGTTGCTAACCCTTTGGACCCAAAAGAATAAAAAGGGGACCTTGTTCTTAAATATTTATTTTATAGGTCCTCTGCTTAATGACTGGACGCTCCAAGGATAAATCAAGTTTATGGTATCTCAATAGTGGCTATTCAAGGCACATGACCGGAGATATCAACTTATTAGAAGATGTCCTTGAAGAAAAAGGTCCATCAGTAACCTTTGGAGACAATAACAAAGGAAAGACCGTAGGATATGGAGTTATCCGAAAAGGAAAAATCACCATCCAAGAAGTCTCTCTAGTTATTGGTCTACAACACAATTTACTCTCAATATCTCAGTTCTGCGACAAAGGATTGCAATGCCACCTCACCTCAAATTTCTGTCCATCAAAGATGGCATATCCGGCGTCACTTTGCTCAAAGGGATTCGTAAGAAAAATGTTTATGTTGTTGATTTCAATTCATCTTTCATTTCTTCTAATCTCTGTTTTGTAGCAAAGAATGTTAGCGAAAATAGTTGGCTGTGGCACAAAAGACTTAGTCACTTAAACTTCAAGTATCTCTCCAAGATTGGAAAAGAAAATATAGTTCTTAGCTTATGCCTCTTACGAAAGATTCAAGTTATATCAAATGGATGTGAAGAGTGCATTCCTCAACAGTGAACTTCAAGAAACAGTCTTTGTTACTCAACCACCCAGATTTGAAGATCCCAAATTTCCAAATAATGTCTACAAACTTCGTAAAGCTTTATATGGACTCAAACAAGCTCCACGGGCATGGTATAATACTCTATCTAAATTTCTCCTAGAGAAAGGTTTTAAGCATGGTAAGATCAACACAACTCTATTCATTGCTAAATATCATGATCATTCTTTACTTGTTCAGATATATGTAGATGATATTATTTTTGGTTCTACTAATGAATTGTTGTGCAAGCGATTTGAGAAACTTATGAAAAGTAAATTTGAGATGAGCATGATGGGAGAATTGACATTGTTCCTTGGGCTACAAATTAAACAATGTGCTGAAGTCATCTTCCTCAATCAAGCAAAGTACATAAAAGATCTTATCAAGAAATTTGGACTTGAAAATGCAAAGGCATACGACACTCATATGGCTACTGGTAACAAGCTAGATAAAGACTTTAAAAGTAAGAAGGTTGATCAAACCTTGTACTGAGGTATGATTGGATCTCTTCTTTACTTAACTGCTAGTAGGCCAGATATCATGTTTAGTGTTTGTGTTTGTGCTCGCTATCAAGCTGATCCTAGAGAAGCACATCTTATTGCTGTAAAACATATTATTCGATATTTATCTGAGACTATTAACCTTGGACTTTGGTATTCCAAAGATTCAACCTTAGATCTTATAGGTTACTAAGATGCAGATTATGCAGCATGTACCATCGACAGGAAAAGCACAAGTGGAACTTGTCATTTCCTTGGAAATTGACTCATTTCATGGGCAAGCAAGAAACAAGCCTCAGTTTCTGTATCTACCACAGAAGCTGAATATATAGCTACTGGAAGCTGCTGCTGCCAAGTGCTGTGGATGAAGTAACAATTGGTTGACTATGGAATCAAAGAAGAAAATTGTCCAATCTATTGTGACAATACATCTACCATTGCTGTGTCCAACAACCCTGTTATTCACTCCAAAACCAAACACATTGATATCAAATACCACTTTCTCAAGGATCATGTGGAAAAAGGTAATATCCATCTAGAGTATGTGACTACTGACAACCAAATTGCATATATTCTCACTAAGGCTCTTGATTCAAAGAGATTTAGGTATCTTAGAGGAGAAATGGGTATGCTATAACTTTAATGATATGTCCATATACCTTATTTGTGCTAACTTTTGTGTTTCATCTAAGTTTAAAGCTTAGCAAGGAATTCACGGTCAATACACCACGTTCGACCGCAAAAATACCGACCGCCCATAATCAAGTATTCCACTTTGACCGTATAACAAGTGTTTTGTTCAAGGCTTTAGAAAAGCCTACCGTAAAGGAAAACGATGACATTGGTTCACTGCTTTAAAGAAGCTTTTTCATGGCCAAGGTAATATCTTGACCGCAATAAATCACGGTCAAGCACCTGACCGTAAAAAGCTAGGTGACCAGGTAAGTGTTTCTAACTTAGCAAATTTTAGGATCATCATAGTCATCCAAGGGGTAATTCCATAATTTCCTCTTTTCCCTCGTTTTTATTTAATTCAAATCATTTGCAATTAATTTTATTCTCTATTTATGTCTGCCGTCACTATCCTTGCATTTAATGAGATGGGACATCATTGGTCAAATCCATGAATTTATAGAGTTAACTTCCCACTTCTCTCTGCCTTCTTTCACAAACCGTTCCACTACTCCTTAACCTCCACCACTCTACTTTTTAGAAACCCTATCTCTCTCTACATCTCTCTATTTTCTCTCTCTTCTCACCCAGTTCTCTCTCACTCTCTCATTCGACTCTCTCTCTAAATTCTCTCTATATATATATGGCTTCTAATCCCTTTCAATCCACAAAATCATCTAAGAAATTATAGGATACTACATTTGAAGAGACCATGGTATGATTTCTTGGCTCTAATCTCTTATATTTTCATTTTATCATTTCGGTTTTTGGTGGGTTCGAAAAACCCTTTCGTGTTCTTAATTGATTGTTTGATTCTCTGGGTTGTGTTGGTTTTGATAATGTTCAATCCTTGATCGATTCACATTTTCGAATCCATTTATGTACTTACATTCTTGTTTAATCTTAAGTTCTATATCTCTCTTTTCCATGGAAGTTTTGAAGCTATTTCAGATTTCACCCTTTTGATTTCTGAGATTATTATGTTCTTGATAATGAAATTGTTGCTAAATTTTTGGTTAATCGGTTTTTACGCATAGAACCTTGTAATTTTTATGAATTTTTGTGCTCTCTGGCATTATCTGGGTTCTCAATATGAACAGTGTTCTTCGTGTTCTTAAGATGTTCTTCATGTTCTTGAGAAACTACCTTTTGATCCTTTAAATCTTGTTACACACAGTAGATTGGTGTTTGTGCGTGATTTGTACTTTTTCGAAATTTTCTCTAAGTCCTATCCATGTCTCCAAGAAATCTAAAGTCACAAGACCTCCTCCTTCGACAACCTCTCCTGTATTTACTCCATCTGGTTCACCTATGCAAAGTGACCATGATGAGGATGTTGATGTCCCTCCTACTCAACCACAAAGACAGAGAGCTAAATACTCTCTTGAATTGATTGATGAGCCTGATGATGTCTAGTTGTTGGAATCAGGTGATGAATCTGGAAAGAATGACATTCAAGGTGCCAGTGCAGAGGTGAAAACTGTTAATGTGGACAGTCCTGATTTTAGTGATGATAAGGTTGATGATCAAAATTTTGATGAAGTTACAAGGCCTACCGTTGAAGTGGACAGGACTGATGATGTAATTGAGATTGAGGGTCACTGTCATGAAGCCTCTAAAGACCGTGTACCCAGTGACCGTGAAGCCGATATGACTAAGTCTCCCATTCACTCACCTCTTCGTTCTACTCATGCTCCTCCGACCGCTTCTAGTGGTTCAGTCGACCCTCTGGCTCACTTTTTGACCACTGTTGAGTTCCTAACTCAAGTCGACTTGGACGTTCAAACTGAGGTAGCCAAGCTTGTTGCAAATCAAGTAAAACTGCAGAATGAGGTTGACCAACTCAAAGCCTCAAATGCATCTTTTCAGCAGCAAGTCACCTCTTCCATTGTTGAGACCATTAAGGGGGAGAGTCAGCATATCACAAAGGCCATTCTTGAAAGCCTAGCTACCGTGAATCCAAACTTTTCTATGACCGCATCCACCTCAACCGCTTCTCTTTCGCGTGATAATATCAAAGAAGAACTCAAGTCACAATCAAATTCCATTGACCGTTCTATGGTCAAGATTATTGATGAAGCTGGCAAGGAACTATCAAATGTGATGTCAAGCAACAAAAATTTTCTATTTGAGAAGATGGATAAAGTGAAGACCTCTCTTAAGGCAGAAATCAATGCCTGTATTTCTGTTGGGTTGCTAACGGTCGCTGATAAGTTTGTGCCAAAGATAGAAGCTATGAGACAAGCTATGCAAGTCCACACTCAAAGTCTAGAAGGTCAAACTTCTAAGATTGATAGGGTCTATGAAATTTCTAACACCAATATGCAGGAAGTGATCATTAAAATTTCAACTCTTCAATTGACCGTGGACAACATTGCCGGATCTCAAGGCTCCTCCTCTCAAAATCAAGCGACCGGACATGGAAACAAGATTGCTAGAGAAGATGAAGACGGAGATGAAGGAGAGGATAGTTTCGAATTTCCTACCGTGAACAGCCTTGACTTCCTGGAGATCAACGACCTCATCAATCCCATTATCATTCCTAGTGTTGGATTTTCAAAGAAATTCTAGTGTCCCGTAATTATTGCACCTCTTTTGTCAACCGTGTGTGGTCTTGATGAAACTCTGTTAATGTCTCAAAACAATTTTATTTCTGTTTGTTTTTCATTTGTGATGGTCTGTAAAACTTATTATTCCTCTTTTAGTTTTGCACTCCCTATGCTTGAATGAATGATTTTTATGGAGTGTCTTGAATGTCTGTTTGTTGCATTTTGCTCTATTATCGTTATTTCCTCTAAATGCACAAAATTATATATTTCTATCGTGCTAGGATTAGTATTTTATTTTTTTGGGGGGATAGAAATCTATGACATTGGCTTAGAGTTTGCATTGACTTGGGACATGATATTAATAAAATGTTTATTCTTAAAAACATGATTTTACCAAGTACAATGAATTAGCCTTTGTTATAGTAGGTAATGGTCTCAATCAAATAGGGGGAGATTGTTGGGTATGCTTATTATAAACCACTCCTATTACCTAGATTTGATTGATCCCATAACCTAATTTTATCTTTTATGGAATTTAGGATATATTGTAAGAAGTGTTAAACTTCATTTCTAGAATAGTCCACTTTGATAGTATAGGCTTTAGATTGATAGGACTTAAAAATTTCTAAGTCTGGAAATTTAGTGGTCAAGTCCTTGACCGAGAGAACTCACCTTGACCGTGGTAATTCACCTGACTGTGGAAGACCACTCGACCGGAAAGATCTCGACCGCGAGGCCTCGATCGCAATTGAAGATGTCCATGTAATCCAAGTCTATTCAAACTTAACCATGGTCACACTTGTGTCCAAAACTATGGTTAGTTTAGAACGTTGCTGAATTCAAATTTCAAATTTAAAAACAACTATTAGTGGGACCACCACTACTCTGCAATAAAAGGACAACTCAGACTGAGCTCCAATTAGAATTCAACAGCTCATTGTCCTTCAACTTGGACCCCAAGTATTTCTAACGACTAGTCTCTCATTCAAGGCTATAAATAGTCATTGAGTTCTTCATTGAACATTGCGGAGATTCAAAAAGAGAAATTGCTGTTGAAATATTTGGTGATTGAAGATCATACTCAAGATTTCCAGAATCCTTTGAATCTTCAAGTTCTCACCTTCAAACCTTCAAAGATCGCCAGCAACATTCTAGTCATCTCAAGCATTGCATCACACAAGATTCATTAGGCTCTACAATCACATAGATTTTAAAGAGCTTCTGATTCTTACACACACACTCACCCCGATTAATCAATAACATAGATTGCATCAATGGGGATACACTGGTCTAAGTCTAGGATTTGTTCTTCATAGAAAGTAGGTGCTGATTCAATACTTCATCTCTATAATCTGTACTCACAAGAATCAATATATACCTCCATTCAAAATCCAAGACTGACCATCTTGGTAAAGGACGTAGATCTTTTAACAGATCGAACCTTTCCAAATACTTGTGTCATTTACTTACTGTTTTTACATTCTGCAATTTACCTTCAAGTATTGTTCATCTTGTTCTTTATTGTTCATATTAATCTTGTTTGTCATTTAGTGTTTTGATATTTCAGATTTATGAACTGTTGTGAATTGTGTTTGTATGTTCTCCACATTGCCTAAGCTAAAATCTGACTAACTTATCTTTTGCCAAAACTTCTAAGACAACTTTCAAACTCAACCATTCTTGACCGCAAGTCTCTTGACCACAACACTCTGACTGCATCTCACTCGACCGGAAATCCTTGACCGTGAGTGAGATTCTATACTTAGAGATTTAGTCAAAAACAACCTTACATTATTTCTATCGAAAACTTCCGTTGTGCATATTACACCTTGACCGTGTGGTTTTTATTTGACAACAAATTCAAGTTTGTAAGCACTAGGTTGAATTTTGAAAAAAGGTTGAAATTTTAGATAGGCTATTCACCCCCTCCTCTAGACTTTTTTTCATACCCTTGTTGTGTCTTTGAGACCAACAGATAGCCAGAACCTTTGAAAGTGATAGCCAGAAGGGTTCTCTAGTTCTGGATATCAATATAAAAGGCTTCTGGATATGAGATTGATAGACAGAACCTTTGAAAGTGATAGCCAGATGGGTTTGGATATCAATATAAAGCCTTCTGGATATGAGATTGATAGCAGAACCTTTGAAATTATAGCCAGAACCTTTGAAAGTGATAGCCAGAAGGGTTCTCTGGTTTTGGATATCAATATAAAGCCTTCTGGATATGAGATTGATAGCCAGAACATTTGAAAGTGATAGCAAGAAGGATCCTAGATATCAGTATAAAGCCTTCTAGATATCAATATAAAGTCTTCTGGAGGTTTTGAAAAAAACGTTTTTCAAAACCATTAGGATAAACGCGGTTTACAGGAGACCAACTCAACTGGGACGGAGGTAGTACAACAAAAAATGGCAACTCCCGCTAACTATACTAATATCCTTTATAATATCACTCATTATAATATGAAGTACAAATGTAATGTTTCATCCATTTTAATTTTAAAAATTTGCGATAGATTTTTAATACTTCTCAGTCAGAGTATGTATCTATATTTCTTTTTTAGTCTCTTCTAGAGTAAGTGTCATTTTCCTAAAATGTCAAAGAATCATTACTATTCCTCCCACTCATTCTCTTTCTTACTTTACTTTTATACTCACAACATCAATCAACTTACTATTTTCTAACCCACATTCTCTCTCATACCTAACTTTTCATACCCACAACACTTACATCAGTTCCACCATTTCTTAATTTCAATGCAATTGAAAGGGTGGACACTTATTTTAGGATGGAGGGAGTTCTATAAATGGCATTCTTTAGTACATGAACGAACACTCATTAATACATGAACTTGAACTGACTTTCACTAAAACAACATGCACTAACATTCTTAAACACTATCATTAGCACCATTCAACACAACTACTGACACTATTCAACACTACCACAGACACTCTTTAAAACATGAACTGGTACTGCTTGTGGAGTATCAGTGATAATGTTTTCGTGTGTAAATGATAATGTTTTTGAGTGTTAGTGATAATACTTTTGTCTGGTGTATTAATAAGTTATGATTATTTACTATAGTGCCACCGCGAGTCGTAGAAGAGTGATTAGACGGTATCGATGAGTTTTAAAAGAAGTTTTACTTATTTATAAAATTACCATCACGCGAGAACTTCCATTTTATATGCGAAAATTTCACTGCACATTGTGAGAACACATTTATCATAATCATTTAGAACGTGTTTTTTAATAAGACATACTCTTATTTTGCAGTTCGAAGCTGGGGGACTATTTTTTGGGAGATTTTCGCCAGAATTTTCCGGCGGCCATATCTTCCACTCCGTTTATTATTTTGCAGATCCCAACGGTCAGTATGTGCGACTAGGTGATGCAAACATACCCCAGAAATTTGAAGACGATCCAACGGTTAACGAATCGGGAATCTCGTTTTTTCTGGTCCGATTTAGGGATTGCAGGTTTTTGAATTTGAGTCGTTTGGTGGTTGTTTTGGTCGGAGTTGTTTTCTCTCTGTTGGCCGGTGCCCAAGCTTCGGCAATGGAGAGTGAGGGTATTCGAATAGGTTTGGTTGGTGTGGGAGGTTCTAATGGAGTTTCTAGGGTTTTGCAATCCAAAAACCCTAATTTGCATGGAGGGGGTTCGAATCTTGGTGGGGAGGCTGCTAACTCGAATGTGTTAGGAGGGGAAATTGCTATTGGGGCTAAGGAAGCCATTGCACAGGGATTGAACGAAGGGAAGCAAGCTTTTTCATCAATGGCGGCGGCTGGAATTTTTGGGAATCCCGTCTGCTCGGCCGCGCACGACCAGGGACTCGGCCGAGCACCTGTTACAGAAGGTCCGGTCGGACCTGTTCATACACCCGGTCGGACCTATGCTGCTGGGAGTCAAAATTGTACTAATCAAGGTGGTCAAGCTAAGGTTTCGTATTCTGCAGCTTTGAAGAGTGATAAAGGGGTTGAAGGTACTTTCATCAATCCATTTGCAGGTATTAAGGCACCGTCTCGTCAACGTGCCATTATTGATGGTGAACCAGCTGTGATTTTGACTGATAGGGAGGTTCAAGCGGCGGTGGATCGTTTGAAATTTATTGTGGTATTAAAATTTACCACTGGCCGTCCTCAGTTGAAGGTAATTCATGATCTTATTACACAACACTGGGGTTTAAAAGGTGTTTTTAATGTCGGATTGCTTGACCCGCGACATGTTCTAGTGTATCTTTCTACTCAGGAAGATCTTACTTTGGCTTTAGCAAGGGAATCCAATGTTATCATGAATTCAATGTTTAGATGTTTTCGTTGGACCCCTGACTTTTACTATGCTTATGATAATCCGCGCATATCAGTGTGGGTACGTCTGCCTAACCTGCCGTTACATTGGTATGCATTTATAGAAAATATTGGTAATTCTCTGGGTAATTTCTTACGTGCTGATGATAAGTCTGCTGGTTTTACGCATTACAGGTTTGCACGCTTTTGTGTGGAAATGGATGCATCTAAACATAGACAGGAACATATTTACTTGGGTACGACGCGGGAGAATGGTTTTTGGCAGGATATTGATTATGAGGGTAATGTTCTCTACTGCACTAAGTGTGGCATGTTGGGACATGACGAGTAGTCGTGTCGGCGAGGTGCAAAGCGACAGGGAAGGAGTATTGGGCTGCAGCAACAACAGTCTCAGATTCCACAGCTGCAGCAACTGCCACAGCAGCACCAACCTCCCAAAGCTCCGGAACAGAGATAGATCAAGAAGGGAAATCAAAATAATCCCCATACTGAGTGGCAAGCTGTGGGTCGTAAGTTCACAGCAGCAGAAAAGGGGAAAAATATTTCTGCTTCAGGTGGTCAGGGACAAGATAAAGGGACAGTTTTTTCTCGACTAGAATATGGGGCGGTGAAGATTTTGGGAATCCATGATCAGTGGATGAATAAGGTTGAGAAGGGGGAGTTTGTACTCTCCAAATCTGGGGGTAAAACACCATCGGTGGTTGAGGTGGAGGATATTTCTCCAGCACAGGATCAAGCAGATATTGAGGAGCTTGCTAGGCAACAGCAGCAACAGCAACAACAGTAGCAACCGCAGATTGTTCAGCGTCCGGAGGGGTCTAGTGTTAATGATTTCGCTGCTCTTAAAGGTTTGGATGAGGAGGAACTTCCTTTATGTGTGGTGAACAAGGCGGCAGTTTTGAGCTCTAGCACGGAAGGTTCTTTGAACAAAGAATCGTCCGGGCATGTACCTGAGTCACAAGATCCCGCTGTTGCGGCTGCAGGTGGGGATCTTAATCAGGGTATGAGTGTTTTGAACACAGAGATAGCAGCTGCTGCAGCACAATCAGCAGCAGGGGTGAATGGGGTTGTTGTTGGAGCTATTCTTGGGACAGAGGAAGACAGGGTTTCTGAATCGTCGGAGGGTGGTACTGAGCTGGAAACTAATACTACAGGGGAGACGGAAGAGTCCAAAGATTCTTTTTTCAAGGAGGTTTCCAGTGGGCAGAAGTCAAGGCGTAGGAGGAACAGGGGCAGTAAGTCAGTACAGTTGGGTTCGCCTCCGCAGAACCAAAGCAAGACTGTTGGGGTAACCTTTATCTCTAATAGTTTTTAATGTCGTTCATCATATGGAATGCTAGAGGCGTCGGTAATGTTAAGACTATGGATACGTTGAAATTATTAGTGCAGCAGCATAAACCTTGGTGTTTAGCAATTCTGGAACCTAAAATCTATGGTATTAGGCTCCCGAATATAGCTAAACAACTTGGTTTTCCTCATTTCATGCATGGAGATCCTGTTAATAAGCATATTTGGGTGTTATGGAAAAATGGTATTGATATGGATGTTGCTCTAGTCTCTAAGCAACATATCTCTGTTCGGGTTACGGTTTTCGGTGAACAGTATGGGGTATTTTCTTTTGTTTATGCCAGTTGTGATCGGTTGGAGAGACAATCTTTATGGGGAGAGCTCGTTAATTTATCTTCACAGTCTGATGATCCGTGGTTGATTGGTGGTGATTTCAACATCATTGCAGCGCCGGCAGAGAAACTGGGAGGTAATGGGTGGGATTTTCCTAGTATTGATGACTTCTGCAATTTTATGGTTACTGCCGGTGTTTCGGATGCGGGTTATGAAGGGAGTATCTATACCTGGTGTAATGGGCATCCTGGGACTCGTCGGATTTGGGAGAGATTGGATAGGGTGTTGGTGAACGGGTCTTTCGCTGCTAAACACGGCAGTATCACTGTTGTTCATTTACCGCGGGATGTATCTGATCACTCTCCACTGCAGATTAAGATCGCTGCTATCGCCAAACCGAAGTGCCCCTTTAAGTTTTATAAAATGTGGTTGGAGCATCCAAGATTTGATGTCTTTGTACAGGAGGTGTGGAGTAGAGGTTGCTGGGGAACACCGTTGTTCAGACTGCACCGGAAGCTTCAATTGTTGCGCGGAGAACTCAAAAAGTGGAATTAGGAGGTTTTCGGTAATATTTACCGTAAGATCGATCAGTTGTAGGATGATCTTATCCGTTTGGACTTCTCGCTGCAACAAAATTGGGATGATTTAGTTGCTGCAGAACAGAGGTAGAAAAATGAGGAACTGGTTCAGGTTCGCAGATGGGAGGTGGACATGAAACAGCAGCAGTCACGGCAATTATGGGTTCAGGACGGAGACAGAAATTCGGCCTTTTTCATGCTTCTATCAGAGAGCGGAGAAGGCAGAATTCCTTGAAGCTGCAGCTGCCGGATGGTTCTTGGTGTGATAATGAGAACTTATTGGGAGAGCTTGGAGCTGCACATTTCGAGGAGATTTTTTCTTCTGGTCCTCATGAGGTTGATGACAGGTTATTTCAGGGTATTGTGGCAGGAGTAACAGCTGCAGATAATGCGATGCTTACTGTAGTTCTTGATGAGACAGAGGTTTGGGAGTCTATTAAATCACTGAATGCAGACAGTGCTCCGGGATCGGACGGTTTTACTGGTCAATTCTTTAAGGGATGTTGGTCAATTATTAAAACTGATGTTGTTGGTGCGGTTCAGTCGTTCTATAGAGGTGAGGAACTTCCTAAAGGTTTATCATCTAATGTGTTGGTGGTCTTACCCAAGGTTGATAAGCCGACTGGGTTTAAGGATTTGAGGCCTATTAACCTGTCCACCTTTATGAACAAGGTGATCTCTAAAATTTTAACTTTACGACTGGCTAGTGTGTTGCCTAAGTTAATTTCTCCGGAACAGACGGGTTTCATTAGGGGTCGTGGTATTCAGGAAAATATTGCCATGGCTCATGAGATGGTGCATCGGATCGATCAGAAGGTTGTGGATGAGAATGTTCTCTTCAAGCTGGATATGTCTAAGGCGTATGATCGACTAGAGTGGGATTTCTTATTTAGAGATTTGGAGACGTTTGGGTTTGATGCCAACTGCTGCAGCCTGATTTCGAGGTTAGTGCGGGGTAATTGGTATTCTGTTCGTATGGGGAGTGTTTCTCATGGTTATTTTCCTCAACTCGTGGGGTGAAACAGGGAGATCCGCTCTCTCTATTGTTATTCATTATTACTCAGGAAATACTGTCCCGGGAACTGTACAGAGCTGTTCAGGAGGAGGTGTTTAGGCCGTTTGTGTTGGGTTTCGATGTAACATGCGCAGCAGAAATTTAGCATTTAAAATTTTTGAAACCCAAAGCCCATAGATCCATTCATATGATTAAATCAAATACAACAATATGATTAGAGGAAAAAACTAACCCTTGATGACTTTGAATTCTAGCTTTGATCTTGGTGGAGATTTGAAGCTTGATCACAATGAAAGCAAGAACACGAACTTTGAAGATGATGAGCTTCACCCTCTAGCGGTATCCACACCACGAACGAATATCAAGGAGCTTCTTGATCTTGGTTGCTAGACCAAAATTATGAAACACACTTTCATAATTTAATATGACTATATGGAATTTTTCTTGTGTATTATTTTGTTCTTCAATCAAAAGATATTTTGGAACAAAAAAAAATCTCTCAAACTCTTTTGAGACTCACAAAATCATTGGGGAAGAGTGCTGGCCGAATTTGGTCTTTTATACACAAGTAGGACCTATTCCAAATAGGAAACTTGTGTCAAAATCCGTCCAAAATTCATTTCCTAATCAAATTAGGAATCTGTCCCCGACATCACCGTGCGGCTGCCCAAAGAAGGCTGTGCGATCGCCCAACTTTGGGCGGTCGCCCGGTCCCTTTTGAGCGGTCGCCCGCCTGCCCAGAAACACTGAAAAATTCCATTTAGTCTTTTTAAAGATTCGTTCTATTGTGTGTGACCCTCTAGGATTATACTAAGTTGAATGGGTTCAAACATGAAACCATAAGATATGATTAGGTTTTAGCAAACCGTCATACCTACCCAAATAATATAACTAGATACAAGTTCGCATTCCTTTAGAATATGTCACAATCCCTTTGTCCATGATGTCATTGAACACAAGTCATGGTCAACAAGTCAACTTGTCTTTGTTCAATACTTTCTCGATTCCGAATATGTTGATAATCCAAATGACATTGATCCAATCAATTCATTTGAGTCCGGCCGAACATTTCATCAACATCATTCCTACGAGAGGCCAAAGCTTGACATCTCTCCGAAGAGGGACAAATCCATTTAGCTTATTATTCTTCCCTACTTGAATCCGATTATGCCAATCATACCCTTTATAACTACCCGGTTAAAGGTAGCGTTTGAATATGTCAAACATAATGTTCATCAAATGGAAGACTATAATAACTTCATGTCTAAGGATTCGAATGACATAACTAATATGAGATATATGTTCGACATAGACCATGACATAAATCTCATACAGCGGGTCATGTCCAGTACCTTGTTCCAAACAAGTACCCATAAATCTAACATGATCATCCCATGATCATTTAGCCTTTATACTAGTGCTTAACAAGTACTAGGGACGGAGATTATTATAAGTAAACATGAACAACAATAATAATAAAAACATCTCTTTATTGATATGAAATAAATGATAACAATTACAACGTTTATTAAACGTGCCTAGGGCACACTACCAACAATCTACACTTGCCCTAGGCCCAATCTCCCATGTATCTAATACCCATGGACCTAACATGACCATCATGTTTATCTTGTGGAAGTCCCTTTGTTAGCGGGTCCGCAACATTGTCATCAGTAGGTACTCTGCATATATTTACGTCTCCCCTATCAACGATCTCTCGAATGATATGAAAACGCCTAAGTATGTGTTTGGATTTCTGATGTGCTCTTGGTTCCTTTGCTTGAGCAATAGCACCATTATTATCGCAATAAAGGTCTATTGGATTAGCAATGCTAGGAACCACTTCAAGTTCAGTAATGAACTTTTTAATCCAAACAGCTTCCTTTGCAGCATCTGATGCAGCAATATACTCAGTTTCTGTTGTAGAATCAGTGGTTGTACTTTGCTTGGAACTCTTCCAGCTTACAGCTCCACCATTTAACATAAACACAAAACCCGATTGCGATCGGCTATCATCTTTGTCGGTTTGGAAGCTTGCATCTGTGTAAGCATTTACAACGAGATCATCTTCCATTCCTCCATAGACCAAAAACGAATCTTTAGTTCTTCTCAAGTACTTAAGAATCGCTTTTAAAGCTACCCAGTGATTTTCGCCAGGGTCGGATTGGTATCTACTCGTCATGCTCAAAGCATAAGATACATTCGGCCTAGTACAAATCATGGCATACATGATGGACCCAATTGCCGAAGCATATGGAACATCATTCATTTTCTCGCGCTCATCGTTTGTCTTAGGACATTGAGTCTTGCTTAGAGAAACTCCATGTAACACGGGCAAGGTGCCTCTCTTAGAATTTTCCATACGGAATCTTCTAATGACCTTGTCAATGTATGTACTTTGGCTTAAACCAAGTAGCCTCCTTGATCTATCTCTATAGATCTTAATGCCAAGTATATATGCGGCTTCACCCGTATCTTTCATTGCAAAACACTTTCCTAACCAAGTCTTCACAGACTGAAGTGTAGGAACGTCGTTTCCAATGAGCAATATGTCATCCACGTATAAAACAAGGAATATCACTATGCTCCCACTAATATTCTTGTATACACAAGGCTCATCTTCATTCTTGATGAAACCAAACTCTTTGACCGATTCATCAAAACGGAGATTCCAACTCCTTGAAGCTTGCTTCAATCCATAGATGGATCTCTGCAATTTGCATACTTTAGAATTCTGTTCAAAACCTTCTGGTTGTGTCATATACACATCCTCTTGGAGTTTTCCATTTAGGAAAGCGGTTTTGACGTCCATCTGCCATATTTCATAGTCATGATATGCGGCAATGGCAAGCAAAATTCTTATAGACTTGATCATTGCTACGGGTGAAAAGGTCTCATCATAGTCAATACCATGAAATTGCCTATAACCCTTCGCTACAAGTCTAGTTTTGTAAGTATGCACCTTCCCATCCATGTCAGTCTTCTTCTTGAAGACCCATTTGCATCCTATGGTTTTTTACACCTTCGGGCGCATCAATCAAATTCCAAACTTGATTGTCTTGCATGGATTGTAATTCGGATTCCATGGCTCCAAGCCACTTGTCCGAATCAGGAGAAGACATCGCCTCTTGGTAGGTTGTCGGTTCATCATTCTCAATGATTTCCACCTCATTACTATTCGTTACGAGAAATCCATATCTCTCGGGCTCGGATCGTAACCTACTAGATCTGCGAGTTGCTTGTGTATTTTGAATAGGTTACACAACTCCTTGTGGTTCTTGTTCTTGTTCCATTATTGGTTCAATGCTATTTTATGGGTCTCGAATTTCTTCAAGATTTATTTTACTCCCACTGATTTCTTTGGAGAGAAACTCTTTCTCTAGAAAGACACCAGTTCGGGCAACAAACACTTTGTTGTCCTCACAGTTGTAAAAGTAATATCCTCTAGTTTCTTTAGGATATCCCACGAAAATACATTTGTCAGATTTGTGTGCAAGTTTGTCAGAGACAAGTCTTTTGACAAAGGCTTCGCAACCCCAAATCTTCATGAAAGATAAACAAGTTTCTTTCCGCTCCATATCTCATATGGAGTCTTTTGAACCGATTTAGTTGGAACACGATTTAGTGTGAAAGCAGCGGTTTCTAGAGCGTAACCCCAAAAGGATATTGGAAGATCAACTTGACTCATCATTGATCGAACCATGTCTAACAAAGTCCGATTTCTCCTCTCGGACACACCATTCCATTGTGGTGTTCCGGGTGGAGTCAATTGTGAAACTATTCCACAATTCTTTAGATGATCATCAAATTTTTGACTCAAGTATTCTCCACCACGATCTGATCGAAGTGCCTTAATACTTTTGCCAAGTTGTTTTTCTACTTCATTTTGAAATATTCTAAATATCTCAAATGCTTCACTCTTATGTTTCATTAGGTAAACATACTCAAATCTACTATAATCATCAGTGAAGGTTATGAAGTATTGAAATCCTCCCCTAGCATTGCTACTTAATGGTCCGCATACATCGGAATGTATCAACCCCAATAAGTCGCTTGCCCTTTCACCCAACTTGGTAAAAGGTGTCTTAGTCATTTTTCCAAGAAGACACGACTCACAAGTATCATATGACTCTAAGTCACATGAACCCAAAAGTCCATTCCCATGGTGTTTTGCGATACGCTTCTCATTAATATGACCAAGACGGCAATGCCATAAATAGGTATGATTTACATCATTAGGTTTAGATTTCTTATTTACATGATAGACATTTTCATTATTTTCATTCTTGACATCCAAGATATAAAGGCCATTAAATGAATTAGCAATACCATAAAGCACATCATTTAAATAAATAGAAAATTTCTTATTCTCAATAAGAAACTTAAAACCTTCATTATCCAAACACGAAATTGAAATAATATTTCTACTTAAATCCGGAACATAATAACAATTGTTCAAAACAAGAATTAATCCGGAAGGTAAAGTGACTTCATAAGTCCCTACGGCTAATGCAGCAACTCTTGCTCCATTCCCCATGCGTAGGTCTACTTCACCCTCTTTAAGTAGTCTCCTATTCTTTAGACCCTGCACATTTAAACAAATGTGAGAACCACATCCGGTATCCAATACCCAAGAATCAGTGGTAGAAAGGAGAATATCTATCATATAGATACCTGAAGTCGACGCAGCCTGGCTGCTCTTCTTCTTCTTTTGCTCTTCCAAGAAAGCCTTGCAATTATGTTTCCAATGACCAATTTCTTGACAATGGAAACAAATTGCATCCTTTTGTGAATCGGGGTTTTCCTCAGAAGCCTTGGCAACACTTGCCTTGCTTATCTTGGGTTTGACAACTTTCTTACCCTTTCCTTTGGCACCAGCCTTCTTCCCATCATGAACTAAGAGCACGGGAGAACCTTTCTCCGCAATCTTCATCTCCGCAGTTTTAAGCATCCCATGCAACTCGGAGAGATTCTTATCCATTTTATGCATGTTATAATTCATCACAAACTGATTATAACTTTTAGGCAATGAATTAAGAATGAGATCCGTGGCTAGCTCCAATGGAATTGGATAGCCAAGTTTCTCAAGGTGCTCTACATAACCTTTCATTTTCAGCATGTGAGGACTCACTTGTTGCCCTTCATTCATTTTGCAAGTAGTGAATGCAACAATGGTCTTGTACCTCTCTTGCCTAGCTTTCTCTTGAAACATGGCTCTTAACTCCACGCCTATCTCATAGGCTTCCAAATGTTCCAAACTTTGTTGGAGTTTTGAGCACATAGTAGCAAGCATGAGACAGCTTACATCTCTAGAATCATTACGATGTTTCTTGTAATTGTCTCTTTCTGCCCTAGGGGCAGTAGGTTCTGGTTCAGCAGGAAGAGGCCCATCGAGAATGTACAACTTATCTTCTTGCCTAAGAATAATTCTTAGGCTGCGGATCCAATCCATGAAGTTCGTACCATTCTCTTGGAGCTTATCCTTCTCAAGGATCGATCGCAATGAAATTGATTGAGTGTTAGTAGTCATTATCTACAAATATGCAAAATTTTCAAAATTTAATAAGTACCCGTTTTTCATTAAAGAAATAAATAATGTATTTTTTTTAAACAAAATACTCCCACTAAATTATATAACCTTCATATACATCCAATGTATAATATAATTTAATTGGGCTAAGATCCAACTTTAATTTAAATTTTGAGTCCACGGAGGCGGACCACTCAAAACTAAATTAATTAGGTAGACAATCATGTCAATCATATCCCATATGATTCTTAGATCCTTTTATGAGATTCTTTGAGAAATCCAATTTCAAAAGCATGTTTAATCTCATCTTTTGCCTAGGCCCAAAACCGTTTTGACGCCTAATTAAGTCCAACCATTTTAAACGTATAGGAACCATTCAATTTAATGTACCTTGCGGAGGCAAGCCCACATTAAACTAATGAACCTCATCTTGCTCATATATGAATAAAATTAACGCACTTCACGGAGGCGAACCCACATCAAAATCACCCATGTATAAACAAGTGTTTTAATCATGGCATGGCAATGAAGGACTCAAAACTTTCTTTGAAGGTTCATCACATATAGCATATAACACATTTATGAGTACATAATATAAACATGTTATACATCAAGTTTAGCCACTAAATTAATCTCCATTAATTTAAGCATGATATTTATGTATCATTAGTTTCTCTATAATTATGAGGATGAGACTATTTGAACTTTGGTTATTATCTTCAAATCAAGACAACAAGAAGTGCGGTCGAACTAAGCCATTAGGCAACCACAATCCCGCACTAACTCAAGAAACCAAGAAAGTAGTCCATGTGGCCGAAACTAAGCAATAGATGGTCTCGATGAACGTAGGCCAATTGCATCCACAATTCCACATGGATCTCCAATCTTTGAATCAAGAACTTTGTTTCTCAATTTTAGCAATTATGAACTCTTCATAATTGTAACTTCGTTTTATCTTTGAAACTTTGATTGCGAACAAGTTTAGGAAACACAATCTCGATGAACGCAGATTAGCCATCCAAACCTTGAACCAATCTTAGAATCACAAGACTAAAACAAATAGGAAAATCAAACCCCAAAATCCACACACAAACCAACTACCCAAAACCCATTCCAGATCAGCTGGTCTGGACTGCTTCTGTTACTGGTTTTGTTGAATTTTTCGAAAAATTCCAGATTCTGTTTTTAACCAAAATCAGACTTTCTGATCCCTTTGTGCGGCCGCCCAAAAAAAGACCTGTGCGGTCGCCCAAAGGTGTGCGGTCGCCTAGAATCTTCTGTGCGGTCGCCCATGATGATCAGAATGTGCAGAATTTTCAAAGTTCGAAAATTTTGTCTCAAAATTGGTTTTCCCCGATTATTAAAACTTTTATCCAATCAAAAATTAATAATCAACAATTCTGAATCCACCATAATTTATTTATTGCGATTGAATCGTGCGATTAAAGTTGCAAAACAATAAACCACATAAAATCACATAATACATAAACATCATATAATCCAATATTCATATCACGCTAGGCACATAAACAATTTATATACACTTAACATGATCTAGGTATTGAAATAATCAACATGAACGGGGATCTGATACCACTGTTGGGTTTCGATGTAACATGCGCAGCGGAAATTTAGCATTTAAAATTTTTGAAACCCAAAGCCCATAGATCCATTCATATGATTAAATCAAATACAACAATATGAATAGAGGAAAAAACTAACCCTTGATGACTTTGAATTCTAGCTTTGATCTTGGTGGGGATTTGAAGCTTGATCACAATGAAAGCAAGAACACGAACTTTGAAGATGATGAGCTTCACCCTCTAGCGATATCCACACCACGAACGAATATCAAGGAGCTTCTTGATCTTGGTTGCTAGACCAAAATTATGAAACACACTTTCATAATTTAATATGACTATATGGAATTTTTCTTGTGTATTATTTTGTTCTTCAATCAAAAGATATTTTGGAACAAAAAAAAATCTCTCAAACTCTTTTGAGACTCACAAAATCATTGGGGAAGAGTGCTGGCCGAATTTGGTCTTTTATACACAAGTAGGACCTATTCCAAATAGGAAACTTGTGTCAAAATCCGTCCAAAATTCGTTTCCTAATCAAATTAGGAATCTGCCCCCGACATCACCGTGCGGCCACCCAAAGAAGGCTGTGCGGTCGCCCAACTTTGGGCGGTCGCCCAGTCCCTTTTGGGCGGTCGCCCGCCTGCCCAGAAACACTGAAAAATTCCACTTTATTCTTTTTAAAGATTCGTTCTATTGTGTGTGACCCTCTAGGATTATACAAAGTTGGCAATGGGTTCAAACATGAACCATAAGATATGATTAGGTTCTAGCAAACCGTCATACCTACCCAAATAGTATAACTAAATACAAGTTCGTATTCCTTTAGAATATGTCACAATCCCTTTGTCCATGGTGTCATTGAACACAAGTCATGGTCAACAAGTCAACTTGTCTTTGTTCAATACTTTCTTGATTCCGAATATGTTGATAATCCAAATGACATTGATCCAATCAATTCATTTGAGTCCAGCCGAACATTTCATCAACATCATTCCTACGAGAGGCCCAAGCACGACATCTCTCCGAAGAGGGACAAATCCATTTAGCTTATTATTCTTCCCTACTTGAATCTGATTATGCCAATCATACCCTTTATAACTACCCAGTTAAAGGTAGCGCTTGAATATGTCAAACATAATTTTCAGCAAGTGGAAGACCATAATAACTCCATGTCTAAGGATTCGAATGACATAACTAATATGAGATATATGTTCGACATATACCATGACATAAATCTCATACAGCGGGTCATGTCCAGTACCTTGTTCCAAACAAGTACCCATAAATCTAACATGATCATCCCATGATCATTTAGCCTTTATACTAGTGCTTAACAAGTACTAGGGACGGAGATTATTATAAGTAAACATGAACAACAATAATAATCAAAACATCTCTTTATTGATATGAAATAAATGATAACAATTACAACGTTTATTAAACGTGCCTAGGGCACCACTACCAACAGTTTGAACATGGTAGGGGGAATTTTCCATTGACCCATTTGCTTTATGCGGATGACATACTTTTGTTTTGTAATGGGCGTCAGAGATCCATTGAGGGTCTTCGTGAGGTTCTGAGTATGTATGAGAGGTCTTCGGGTCAATTTATTAATTAAAGAAGAGCGGTTTTTATGTGGGTGCTAAAAGGTGACAGTTCGAGATAGAAAATATTCGAAGATGGTCGGGTTTCACGCACCAGCAGTTTCCGCTCAAATATCTGGGGACCCCTTTGTTCAAAGGTAGAGTCAAGAGGGTACACTTTGCGGAGCTAGAAGCAAAGATGATGAAAAGGGTGGATGGTTGGAAAGCACGGCTTCTGTCATTTGGTGGGAAGGTAACTCTTATCAAATCTGTGCTTTCTAGCATTCCTATTTATTCTTTGGGTGTGCTCAAGGTTCCTAAGGTTGTAACTCTTAAGTTGGAAAGCATTATGTCCAACTTCTTATGTAGCAGTGGAGGTGAAAAACAGGCTCATTGGGTTTCTTGGGATGTGGTTTGTAGACCTATCCAAGAAGGTGGTTTGGGAATTCGGAAGGTGGAGGATATGAGTCAGGCTATGTTAGCCAAGTTGGCGTGGGTGGCCACCAGAGGCAATTCCCTATGGTCACAATGGGTCCGTGTCAAGTATAAATGTCAACCTGCAGCCTCTAGTTCGCATGTGTGGCAAGCTGCATCGTCATATTTACATCAGTTGGATGATTGCAGTCGTTGGGTTGTTGGCAGAGGAGATATCAGATTTTGGACTGATAATTGGTGTTGGGTTCGGCTTGGGGGCCCGCTTCCTGAAGATCAACTTTTGACAGTGAGAGATGGTATTCAAGTTTTGGAGGACATGCTTCAGTTTCTCCCGCAGGATCTACATGCCAATGTTCGTAGAGTGCATATTGATGAGCATAGTGAGGATCGTCCGGTCTTCATTCTTTCAAAAACGGGAACTTTTGAGACAGCTGCATGGTGGGATTATATTCGGGTCCGCAGCCCTTTGGTGGAATGGGGTGCTAAGGTTTGGCATCCCAATATCCCTACAAAGGTCAGTGGTTTCTGGTGGAGGGCTATGCACAATGGTCTTCCGGTGGATGCAAAACTAGAGTCTCGGGGCTTCAGTATTCCATCTTGATGTGTGTGTTGTCCTGGAGGTGGTCATAGGGAGACTCTTAATCATTTACTTCTACAGTCGGCGATTGCGCAGTCTGTTTGGAGGCATTGGGTTAGTCTTTTCCCTTTGACTCATAATTATATTGATTTGCATCATTTGTGGACTGTTTGGTGTGGTGGACAGTCAAAGCCCCGACAGGTTGGTTTAGTTCGTATGGGTATTATGGTTTTTACTTGTTGGGAGATTTGGAAAGCAAGGTGTAAATCGATTTTCGAAGGAACTGTTATGAATAGTGCCAAAATTGTGGATGGGGTTAAAAATTCTCTTATTGAGATGTGCACATTCCTAGTCCCGAAAGGGGATCCTCGTGAGAATGACCGTGTCTTGTTGGAGAGCTTAGGCCTCAAAGTGGCAGAGCATAAGTTTAGGCGGCAGAGGCTGTTGAGATGGGAGCCTTCGCGTTCTCATGTTTTTACTTTGAATACGGATGGTTCCACGATAAATGGCCAGTGCACGGGTGGTGGTATTATAAGGGATGGTATGAGGGCTTTTGTTTGTGCCTTTTCACACTACTACAGAGATGGAACCAACATGAAGGCGGAGATCTTTGCTTTACATGATGGCCTGCGCTTATGTCATTCTTGGGGTTTACTTTCTGTTCAGGTAAACTCAGATTCCTTAGTAGCTGTGAATATTTTAAAAGGGCGAAATAAGTGTCCATGGCAATACACGTATGAATTGCGGGAATGTGAAAGTTTGATTGGAGGGTATGAGTTACGTCATGTTCTTCGTCAAGCAAATGGGGTTGCAGATAGATTGGATTTTGAAGCTCATATTCATAAAATGGTTTGGACATATGGATCGTCAAGGGAGCTTCCTCGGAGTGTCTTGGACGCGTTACGTTTTGATGAAAGTGGATACTATGTTGAGCGTCGATAATTATTTGATGTTGTTGGTGTTTGCTGCGGCTTGGTTATGGTTTTTGGTTCTTTGGAATAGTTTCTTGAGTGCAAGGAAGGCATACAGACTCGTTTCGGTTGCAAAAGAGGCACACGGGCCCGTGTGGGGAGGCACACGGACTCGTTTCGTTTGCAGGGAAGGCAGACGGGCCCGTGTGGGGGTCACACGTGCCCGTGTGGGATGCGCCCCTTTCACACGTACTGATGGTGCGTGTTCCATGGCCACACGGGCACGTATGGAGAGCACACGGATTCCCGACACGGACTATGGGGTATCACACGGACTGATTATCAGCGCATGGAACGTCCGCTATCTTTCTTTCTGGAGCGGGTTGCCTTAGCATGGGTCACCTCTGGGTTGGATTCAGTTGGGCTATTTGGTGGATTGGGCCTCATTGGTTATCAACATCAACTTATTCAGGCTTTGGACTTGGACATTTGATGGATCATTGGGCTCCTTTGAATTTATTAGGATTGTTCTTTGGTTTAATTTTTTCAGGCTTTTATTTTTTAGATGGTTTTACCTTTTGAGGAGTTGGTTTATTTTTTGGATTTCGAGGTCCGGCTCCATATCCGGTAATGAGTCGGGTGGTTGTCCCCCTCTTGTACTTATATTTTATAATTAATAAAATCTCCCTAGGTGCCGCCCTGGTTTCTTAAAAAAAAAATAAAAAAAAATAATAAGACATACTCTACTTCGTACAATCATACAAGAAAGTGAAATATAATATTATATATACTCTTTATATCCCATTATAATAAGATGCACTTTTGTTTTAAACACACAGATTAAGAAAGTGATGCAACTAGTGAGCGTATGAAAATTGAAGTATAAGAGAGAAGAAAGATAAAAGAAAAGTAAGTAGATAATTGTTGTGAGTATGAAAGCGAGTCTCATTAAATAAAATGTGTTTTAAAGTTTTCATTTTGACAAAGTGCATATATATCATATCAATGGGACCTTCTTTTAAGTAAAGAGTGCGTGATGATCTTTACTAATCTAGTTCCACAAATTATTGAGCTCAATAATTCCGTTAACCTAAATCTAGACCTCTACTTGTATCTCTGAAATATGAATGACTAAAAAATATGTTAGGGAAGAGGGCTGTATTTATAGTCATAAATACCAAAAACCCTTAAAGGAGTATAAATCCTATTTTTTGTGTACAAAGTAAACATATTCTCACTACGAATCTACTTTCCTAATTCTTGAACAATTCATTATACCAATAGAGTACCATTTAATTAGGTTGGAAGGAGTAATTTCCAAATCAACCAAAAAAACAAACCATCGTCAATCCTTCTTGGGCTTACATTCGGCCCGATAGCGAAAGTTGTCATGCGCCTGATTTTTGCTTTCCTTTTGGCGCGACTGTGCTCCTCAACTTTTACTCATCAAGATATTTCAAGCTCTGTTGTGCGGCGAGTCCTTGCACCTGCACGGCCATGCAGGTGCTGTTCTCTTCTCTGGTTCTGACTTTCTTCTTCCTTTTCTTACCAATTCAAATATTAAGAGGTACTCAACTTATTGCGGACATATCTTTAACCAACAGGGCCGGTCCTGTGAAATTTGGGGCCCTAGGCGAACTATTTAATTGAGGCCCTTAATTCGCTCACGTGCAATAAATGCAGTGCATTTTGAATTTCTAACGCTCTTCGACTTTTTGTCTTTGTCATTGTTTCTAGTAGAGGTTTTTATTTTAATAAGTTTTATAATTTTTAATAGATGGACGATAAATTGAATTGTAGACTAACAACGAGGTTTGATGAATTATATTAATAAAATTGTTAAGTTTTAGACTTAAATTAGTGAATTTCGTATTTGATTTAGTAGAGATCATCGCAAAAAAATATATGATATAATTTGATAGCTTTCAAATAATTTAAAGAAATATTTCACCATAGTTTAGTCATGAATGAAAATAATTAGAAAAAATATTACAATAGTGTTAAATTAATGATTGCAAATAATTTATTACTCCCTCCGTCCCAGAGTATATGTCCACCCTCTCATTTGCACGGAGATTAAGAAATTGTGGAAGTGATGTAAGTGTTGTGAGTATAAAAGTAAAGTAGAAGAGAGAATGAGTGGGAGGGAATAGTAAGTTGATTGGTGTTGTGAGTATAAAAGTAAGTAGGAGAGAGAATGAGTGGGAGGAATAGTAAAGATTCTTTGCCATTTTAGGAAGTGGGCATATACTTTGGGACAGACTAAAAAAGAAAGATGGACATATACTCTGGGTCGGAGGTAGTAGAAAATATAGCAATTTTTTTTTCTTGTTAAGTAAACTTGAAAAAGTGAGAAAATTTTAAAAAAGGAAAAAATAGGAGTAACGGAGGAAAGCCCACTATAGAAAAGAAAAGTAAAAAGAGGAGAAGCTAAGCATGACTCGAACCCAGGCCATATTATACAAAAACTAAAAATAATCCAACTTTTCCACTGGGACAACCGAAGCTGTTTGTTATGAAACATAGCTATTATATATATATATATAATAACATACAAAAATTTGGGGCCCTAAAATCAAGAAAAATTTCGGTGGCCCGAGGCAACAGCCTCACCTTCCTCACCTCAGGGTCAGCCCTGTTAACCAATACCAATTGATTCAAAGACATTATATATATATATATATATACATACATATATATATATATATATATGTAGGTGCTCAAATGAGAACCTAAATATCGTGAGAACCGTGAGAACTTAATGTATCCAATGATGTATCCAAATGCACATTGGATACATTAGTTTTTACCTAGTGTATCCAAGTAATGTATCCAATATATATATATATATATATAGGTGCTCAAATGAGAACATAATATCGTGAGAACCGTGAGAACTTAATGTATCCAATGATGTATCCAAGTGCACATTGGATACATTAGTTTTTACCTAATGTTTCCAAGTAATGTATCCAATAATGTATCCAAGTCAAGTAATGTAACCAATGATGTATCCAAGTGAACCATTGGATACATTAGTTTTTTTTTTTTTTACCTATAATGTATCCAGGTTCTCACGGTTCTCACGATATTTAGGTTCTCACATGAGCACGACCCTATATATATATACTCCACCTGACCCATTTTAAGAGTCAAAAAATAGGATGACACAAAAATTAAGGAAAGAATCTTTTTATTATAAAATATAGATAGTAGGGTAGAGTGGTGTGAGTATATAAAGTAGGTATGAGAGAGAAAGTGGAGTAGGGAATAGTTAGTGGACAATTGTTGTGTGTATGACATGTAGGGCCCACTAAATAAAGAAGTATAAAAAACTTTCCTTCTATGGATTTTAACTCTTAAGTTGGGACACCTATTTGGGAAATTTTTGATTCTTTAAATGGGATGGAGAGAGTATATATATATAATTTTAAGTGTAATAAATTCTTTGAATCTTCAAATAATGGTTGGTAAAAAAAAAATCTTCTTATAATAGTTGCATAATAAGTATGTCTAATATTCATATTTTAAGTATAAATAAAAATATAATAATTTAATTATTAAATATATTGTTGATCCCAAAGGGGAAACAAGGGTATGAAAAATAGCTAGAGGAGTGGTGAATAGTTGTTTTGAAACTTTTTCAAACCATTTTGCAAAGCATGACTAATACGCACAGAACTCTAATTGGCAAGGAAAACTTATGTGCAAAAGAGATCGCGCAGGAGTAAAAACGCACGCTAAGTTTAAGGCTTAAAGAGTTTAAAGAGTTGTGTAAAATTATACTAAGGCAATAAGTAATCAAACACAATTAAACTATGAGATAGAATATACAAATATCAAACAAAACAATACTCCCTCCGTCCCAAAATACTTGCAGTTTTAGGATAGATTTTTTGTCCCAAAATACTTGCAGTTTTGTAGTTTTCCATAAAATATTGGCTCACTTTGACGAAACTACTTATGATAGGTGGTTCAATAGTTGTGACTGTAAAATCATTTGATTTTCTAGGTACTTGAACTATTCAAATGGTAAGTTAGTCTATTTGATATGTATTGATTGATTTTCTTAATATGTGTGCAAAGTGCTAGAACTACAAGTATTTTGGGACAGAGAGAGTAATTAAGAAGTATATGAGCATAAAGATTCGATCATGAAAAGATCTACATCATCTACCAAGATGGTTAGTTTTCGATTTTCTAACTATGAGATTTATATTAGATTGGGGAGCTTTTATATGATTACAATAAATCAAAATTCAATGCTAAATTTATGATTTGAAGTACAAATCCTAGACTAAACCGGTGTATCTCAAGAAGTAAGATCTATATGATCAAAGCTTAAAGAGGCATGAGTGTGTGTGTCCGAATTTATGGGCTCTTTAAATCTAAGAGACTGAGAGCATGAGAATTCTGGTGTTAGAAGGCTTAAGATTTGGGCAGGAGTTTATAGGTCTGAAGATGTGAAGGTTGTTCTTGAGAATTCTGGAAATGAGAAGGCAATCTTCAAAACTTCAAAGTTTCTTCTTTTAAGCAAAAACACAAGCAGATTGGAAATGAAGAAGAGCATGATATTTATAGCAGAGAGCTAGGAACTAGCCGTTGGAGCTCTGAGCAAGGACAATGAGCTATCACAATATGATTGGTGCGCATGTGTCCTTTGTAGCTGTTGGAGACTGAGAAGGAAGATAAAATTCAAATCTTATTCTAGAAGGATAATAGTTGTTTTATTCTGAGATTTTCATCTAAACGCATCTCCATCGTTGGATTTGCTGAGTGTACTCAATTTGTCGAATCTTCACACCTCAGCATTTTGGCTCAATTCAAAAGCCGTAACTGGTATTTGAGCTTTTCAAGCTTTTAGAATTTAAAAAATGTTGAAAGATAAGGACCAACACTTCTGCACTGCGCATGGATATTATGGGCATTGGCTGCGCAAAAGGTGTTCTGTGCATAAGGTGTTCTCACAGCAAATAGAGAGATGAGAGGGAAAACATGGATCGTAGGAAGATTACTTAGTGACATCAAGAATCCGAAGGATGGACTTGACTAAAGGCCTTGATGATTCGAAAGCTTCAAATTGTTTGTTTTTATGGAGTTGATGGAGAGATAATTCACTGGAGAATTATGTGTATTTGAGAGTGTTTAGGATGATTAAGAAGTTATTAGGGATCATTAGGGTTTTCAAGGTTGAAGAGACCCTTTATTATAGGTGTTGATGACTTAATGACCAAATAGGAATCAAGTTCGTGATTGTGGAGAGGCTACTTTAGGTATCTAGGATCAGTGTTTTGGTCAAATCTCAGATTGCTAGAGTCCTTGCCATGGAAGAGACTGAAACCGATAAGGAAACAAAATCAAACTCAAAGTCTGGAGGGGATGTCTCGCGCGAGACATCACTGTTTCGTGCGTGACATCTTGACCAGATGGACTATTTTTCCCCTCCTAGCTATTTAGTTATTCAATTAAGCCCAGAACTAACAGAATTAGTTAGAAACCTAATGCAACATGACAAAACTAACGAGTTTTCATCCAGAAACAAAGGCAAGACACAAGAGTAGTGTGATTATGATTGTATGTTCAAAATGGGGTGTCTACACATAAGCTCAACGAAAGATCAGTTGAAACTCTTCCTTCCAAACATAAATCTGATGCGTTGTTGTTAGGAGAAGAAGCGATCAAATCGACAACCAATTCATCATCCTCGCCGAATTAAGATTAGTCATCAAAAATTTCAAAATAACAACAAAAGTAATACACAATACCTTCAACAAAAGAGGTAAATCACAAGCCCTCAACAAATGAGGGTAATCACAATCCCTCAACAAATGAGGGAATGAACGGCTCTCACATATGGAGATAAAACTATTATACTTATTTTAAACCATATTAAAAAAAATCTATCAATTAATTTTAAATTTTACATCTATTACTCCCTCCATCCCAGAGTATATGTCCACCCTCTCAGTTGCGCGGAGATAAGAAGTGGTGGAAGTGATGTAAGTGTTGTGAGTATGAAAAGTAAAGTAGGAGAGAGAATGAGTGGGACAATTAATAAGTTGATTGGTGTTATGAGGGTAAAATTAAAGTAGGCGAGGGTATGAGTGAGAGGAATAGTAAATATTCTTTGCCATTATAGGAAGTGGACATATACTTTGGGACAGACTAAAAAGGAAAGGTGGGCATATACTCTGGGACAGAGGGAGTAATTGTCAGTGACAAGTAAAAAATGCAAAACATAGAACTTAACAAATGAATTTAATCGAGTTTAGAACAATAGAATGAGGAAGATAAAGAGAATTGGGGTAATTGGAGACGGGACAGACTGAGTAGAGAATAAACGAAGAGGCAAGGAGACGAGATGGTTGGTTAATATCAGCCTTATAGTTAAACATATTGATACTCCCTCCATCCCAAACTAAAGTTCTGTTAGTACCCAGTTTGAAAAATGAGTTATTAGACATTCCAGAACTCACAGGGACCTTACAGGTATTTAGAAACTGTGGAGGACTTATCCAGAATTTCCAAAAAGCCCAGATAATGAGATAAATGCGTCTAATCAAACTATTCTCGAAGATAAACGTAATCTAGGGTTTCTAGAGTCCAGATCTAGGCCAAGCCTTGGGAACCATGCCAAACGGCAAGATAAGCCAGGCAGCCACTCTTGGTTCGGCGGGGCGGGCGGTGTTTCCAAACTCGATTCCCTATAAATAGAGGCCCTCAACTTCATAATTTCGACACACAATTCTTTCCTCAGAGTTCCAGAGTCAAAAATGACGAAAGAACTCTAAGTCTAAGCTTTTCTAGCAATCCCGAAGGTCCAGCGAAATTACAAGAAGATTCGCCTTCGTTCTTGCCAAGATTGGTGAGATTTCTTACTTTTATTAATATGTTATTTCCATTTTCTTAGGATTATATCTATTTTATGCCTATGCTTATTGTGTTATTCATATATTCATGATGTTGTTCATAATATTCATGCAAAATCTAGGGTTTATTCATTCATAAATGCAAGAATTAGGGTATTGATCTTCCTTTATACATGTTTGGTCATATGTTCTTCATACATTCATGATGATTTTAGATCAAACTCATGTTATATTGCTATAATTAGGGTTTTGATCTTTATATATACATGTTGTAGCCTATGATGATCCTAGGGTTTCACCAAACTCTAATGCGATCTAGGAGCTACTTCTAAACCCTAATCTTTAGGTAAATATTCCCATGATCATTAACTCTCCTATGATGAGTGTTGATGATCACACATCGATCATATCGATGGTGTAATCATTACTCTAGGATGTAATCATCTTGCATGTTTCTTTCTCCTCCCCATACTATATGCATGATCCCGCTTCATCTCCCTATTCTAATAATTGTGCGAACTACGCTGACCTGAGCTTTTCACATGAGAGGAACGTAGGAAATCCTCGGATCTGGTCTAAAATACTAACACACGACTAACACACTCCTTAATCATGATAGAAAGTCTAATTTCTCGGGTGATAGGAGTGATCACTGTTATATTGTTCACTTATCGTAACTTGAACCCCGAACCCTCATACTTGTGCAAATCAGCTTTTTTCAACGTTTTAGCTCAATAAAACGGCGTGGCGACTCTAATAAGTTAAATGCTAACTTGAATATCATGTCCCATAGATAAATAAAATAATATAAATAATAAGAAACTTCCCATGCGTTGCTGCATCGGAACGGAGTATTCACAGTGGCGACTCTGCTGGGGACTAGCTTTGAAACTTTTTCAAACTTATAGGGTCAAATTTTTGTCAATATCGTGATTATACATATCTTTTTCTCACCTCCCTTATACTGTATTTCTTGTACATATTCCATGTCTCCCTTGTACTTTAGTGCGTTGAACATATTACTATTAACCCCTTGTACTATATTACTTCTTGCATTGCATACATATAATACAAAAATCTCTATTTTTTCTCTAAAAATAACTAGTCTTTATCCGCACACTACCACTAATCCGTGTCACACTGCACAATCCTACTCCAGATAATCCGCTTAATGCACAGATTTTGGCGATACTGTCGCCTCTTTCTTAGTGGCACCCGGGTTATCTCACTAACGGTGTACGCTTGCGAGCGGTTGAGGTTTACCCTTGTCCGTGTCTGAACCATGCACTCTTTTAGAGTCTAGGACACTCAAAACTTTCACCGGTTGGTTTGACTAGCTTTTCTTTATAGACAAATAACATGTCGTTCATGCCGTCATCAGTTAAGTCATCAATGAGTCGAGATCTTTCGAGAGAAAATCATAAAAAAACTGATTCCCTATGAGTAACATGCATAACGTAAGCCGAGTGAAATTTTGTATATAGATCTCTACTCGTTAATAACTTAACGGAAGTAACATCTGTTGGTGTATATGCCCTAGGCATGTTATTATCACGTTTTTTGAATGATGTTTTGTTATTATTTATTCATTATATATAAAGAGATGTTTCCGATTATTATTTTTTGTTACATGTTTTCTTATAATAATCTCTGTCTCTAGTACTTATGAAGAACTAGTATAAGTTTAATTAGATAATCATGTGATGATTATGTGTATGTGATATAAGTTAAACTTATGAGTATATGTTGGTGAACATATACTGGACATGACCCACCTATGAGGTTTATGTCATGGTCGAATGTCATAATTAAACCTCTTAATAGTTATATCATTGGAATCCCTAGGCCTAAGATTATTATGATCTTCCACATAATGGAGATCATGTTTAACATATTCAAACATTACTCTTAACCAAGTAATCATAAAGGTTATGATTGGTATGATCGAAGTTATGTAGGGAAGTGTACTAAGTCAAGATGGAATTTATCCCTCTTCAGAGAGATGTCAAGCTTGGGCCTTTCGATGAATAGTATTGATGAAATGCATGGCCGTGCTCAAATGAATTGATATGATCAATGTCATTTATATTAATCAATATATTCGGAATCGATAAAAGTATTGGGTATTGTAATTTGACCATTGACCATGGCTTACGCTCAATGACATCGTGGACAAAGGGATTGTGATATGTTTAATAAAGGATTCACGAACTTTGACAAATTGGGTAATCATGATGGCTTCCTAGAGTCCGCTCATGATTTATGAGAACGGCCTTGGTTGGACTTATTATCAACTTAATATAATCCTATAGGGTCACACACAAAAGAACGAATTATTTAAAAGGCTAAAAATGAGTTTCTGAGGTGCACGACCGAGCATAGTATAAGACACGGCCGAGCTGCTCGGGCGAGTCCTATACCCAACTCGGCCAAGCCCAAGTTACAGAATGTAAATTGTTTTTTGGTCGTATTGCACGGCCTCTCCACCTTAAGGACTCGACCGAGCTGCCTAAAGGACTCGGCCGTGCACACCGCCAGAGACAAAATCTGATTTCGTGTTTAGACAGGATTTTGACTATTACTCCTTAATGGTTAAGGAATAATGTGTATAAAAACACCCCTATTCAACCATAATCATGAACAATTGATACTGTATCATTAAGAGAGCATCCAAAGAGTTTGGTAACATATATTTATTCCTAGATCTCAAGATTAAAGAATAAATACATATAGCCTTCAAAGAAATTGTTTCTATTAGAACTGGCAATCCGGATCAAGAAGAGTTCTTGATATTCGTTCGCGTGTGAATACACATAAAGGGCGTTGATCTCAACTCCTTCAAGTTCGTGATTCATCAATTGAAGTCGTGTTAATGTGATCGTGATTCAAGAAGCGCAAAGAACAAAGATTGAAGATTCAAAAATTTTAAAGCATCATCGCGGTTAGTATTCTAAATTCATCTCTACATTAATTTAATCATCTTGAATAGATCTAGGGTTTTGGGTTTATTCTGCTGTGCATGATAGTGCAAAACCCAACAAATTCAATATTACATTAAATGCCCATAAGCAAGGGTTAGTCGTTAGGATCCGTTAGGGCGGTGGAAGCCGCTTGCCCTATAGGACCCTCGCCCAAATTGTCCGTTTAGGGGTGTTCAATACAAGTGAAAAACGAGGGGTCTATAGACGTAGTGATGGCCTCCACTGATCCAGGTTTTGCAGATAGCAACCCAAAAAGGGGTATCCCTTCCAACCAATTAGAAGTAAATAATGAACCTTTTTCGTAAATAACAAAATATATTGCATGAG
The DNA here is from genome assembly GCA_026119855.1 of Campanula takesimana. Lineage (NCBI taxonomy): Eukaryota > Viridiplantae > Streptophyta > Magnoliopsida > Asterales > Campanulaceae > Campanula > Campanula takesimana. Next base: position 1,363,855 of record JAOWBW010000188.1, read on the forward strand.
CCTTTCCCGTCCTAAACTTCACATACCTTACCTCTACAGATAAGAAAGTTTGGGTCTGTTCCGGTGGTCGACTACAACATTCGAGCTTTCCTCAGTCTCCACCTTCAGACTCTACTCCAGCAATGTCTCCATCATCTGAACCCGCTACTCCTAACACCTCTGCACCACATGTCTCTGCTCCTCTTACTGATCCCGAGATCTCCACCGGCATCAAGCTCTCCGATGTCCCGCAACACCCCCGCCACTACTTTGCTAGCCTCTAGCTACAGATCACTAAGTTCAAAAACCAAGGTCGTACCCTTGAAAGTCACAACCAAAAGCTCAAAAGTCATCTTCAAGCTGAAATGAAGAAGAAAGGAGTTGAGACTAGACTCCTTGTGGAATACACATTTTTTATTGAGTATGAAGAAGTGCCCACTGCTTACCCCGCCAGTGAGGATGCTATCCCCTTCAAGCTGCCCAACTACCAGAGTGTGCCTCCTCCACCATTCTACGGCATAAATCCAACCACCAGGAAGCACAGAAATCCCTATGAACCGTCTGCTGAGATGATGGGTAGTTACTTGTCCACTAGCAAGCTGCCTCCTCCTTCATTGCCACTAAGTATTGGTGCCGCCCCTTCTGAAATTTCCACCACTCCTCCTGCTACTCAAGTCAACTCTTCTGAAATCTCCAACCATACTTTGGTAGTCGCCATGTAAGAACAGATCCGCCAGCTGACAGACACGGTTAGTAAGCAAGCTGCTTCTACTGTCAAGACTATCAACCCAAGCAATGTGGGTGCCCTCCCTAGAGACATCAAGATGCTGAAGGTCTCCAATTTTCATGGTACCTCTTGCCCTAAGACTCACCTTGACAGCTATGTACTGGCCATGAGGGCTCGAGACTGTACTAACGAGCAGATGGATCGAGTCTTCCACACTACTTTAGACGGGATCACCCTCTATTGGTTTTTAGGTTTGGACCCCACCGAAAAAGAGACATGGGATCAAATCGCCACTATCTTCTGTGAGAAATATTAGTTAAACCTGGATTGACATGTTAACCGCACTGATCTGGAGAATACTATGCAGAGGTCCGGCAAGCCCATTTATGACTTCTACAAGAAATGCAACCACAGGCTAGCTGAAGCTCAATATCCTCCTAAGGCAAAGGAACAAAAGCAGATCTTCTTCAAATGTTTGTTACCTGAATTTAGGGTGGCAATTGGTATTGGTTACTTCCCTGATCTAAGGGAAATGGTTGATGCCGGAGTAAGGCACGAGGTTGGTATCACTGGTGTTGCTAAAGAAACAGCTAAGAGTGGGAAAAACTCCTTTCACTACAAGGCTCCGAGAACCACCGCTCCTAAGGCTAAAGAAATCACCGGTCAAGTAATCATGATTCAAGACGACTCATTGTTCAATGTCCAAGCTGTTATGGATAACTCTCCACATGAAAGAGAACACTTCGATGACTTCGACATGCCTACCGACCGACTATTTGAGGTCCCAATGAAGAAAGGATTAATCAAGCCACTTGAGAACTAAAACCCCGTGGTTAAGAGAGCTGACCTTGACACGACCAAGTACTGCAAGTACCACAAGTACCTGACCCACAACACCGACAACTGCTTGTAGCTGAAGCGTGCTATCCAGAAGTTGATCACTGAAGGCAAGATCGAGAAGCCTAAACATCGACATTCTGGAAATGGTCGATGCTTTCAAGAAATTATAATTAGACATGGACTCCTTGTTCTGTGGCTTGTCAAGAATGGGGCGACTTAAGCTATTAGAGGGTTACGAATCCTTTTGATAAGTGATTTAATGAAGTTCTGCAACTATCATAACGTCACCATGAATACCAAAAATGAATGCTTTACCCTAAAGAAGGCCATACAGAAGTTGACCAATGACAAGGTGGTAGGTGACCCAAGAAAGGTTATTTCTATGGACTCCGATAAGACATGGGATGACGACAATCCGATTAATGTTCCAGAGATGGCTGATGCTCTTAGAAATCTAGAATTGCAATGGTCGACGTGCTCGAATTATTGTTAACAAATAATCTGCTCAAACGGCCTGAAAATTACTGCATATCCTCCACGGAACACAACTCGGAGAAGTTCTGTGACTATCACCAAATTACCGTCATACTACCGAAGAATGCATCTGTGAATACCTCGTTCCGATGCAGGGACGCATGGGAGGTTTCTTATTATTTATCTTATTTTATTTATCTATGGGATAGGATATTCAATTTAGCATTTAACTTATTAGAGTCGCCACACCTTTTTATTGAGCTAAAACAATGAAAAAAATGTTATTTACAAGGATGAGGGTTCGGGGTTCAAGTTACGATAAGAGAAGAATATTACAGTGATCACTCCTTTCTCCCGAGAAGTCAGACTTTCTATCATGATTAAAGTGTTTTAGTGTACGTTAGTGTTTTAGACCGGATCTGAGGATTTCCTACGTTCCTCTCGATGCGAGAAGCTCAGGTCAGCGTAGTTCGCACATAAGTGGAGAATAGAGAGATAAGCGGGATCATGCATATAGTAGGGGGAGGAGAAAGAATCATGCAAGATGATCACATCCTAGAGTGAGGATTACACCATCGATACGATTGATGTGTGATCATCGTCACTCATCATAGGAGAGTTAATGATCATGGGAGTATTTACCTAAAGTTAGGGTTTAGAATTAGTTCTTAGATCTGATTAGATCATTATCGACTATAAAATGTACATATAAAGATTAAAACTAATTATAGAAATATAACATGAGTTTAAATCTAAGAACATATGAACAAACATGTAAAAGGAAGATCAATACCCTAAATCTAGCATTTATGAATAAATAAACCCTAGATCTAGCATGAATATTATGAACACCATCATGAATATATGAATAACATAATAAGCATAGGAATAAAATAGATCTAATCCTAATAAAATAGTAATAACATAGTAAGAAGTCTCACCAATCTTGGCAAGAACGAAGCCGAATCTTCTTGTAGAATCGCCAGACCTTCGGGATCGCTAGAAAAGCTTAGACTTAGAGTTCTTTCGTCAGTTTTGACTCTGGAACTTGGAGGAGAGAATTGTGCGTCAAAATTATGAGCTGAGGACCCCTATTTATAGGGGTTTGGGCCTGGAAGAAGTGGCCGCCTGGCCGAGGAAGAAGTGGTCGCCCGGCCGCTCTGGCCGATTTGCGTGGTTCGCAAGGTTTGGCTTAGATTTGGAATCTGGAAAACCCTAGATTGCATTTATCTTCTAGAATAATCTGATCAAACGCATTTATCTCATTATCCGGACTTTTTGGGAAATGAAGGATAAGTCCTGCGCAGTTTTTGAATACATGTATGGTCCTTGTGAGTTCTGGAATGTCAAACAACTCATTTTTTAGACCGGGTACTAACAGCATCGCCTTAAAGAAAGCAGTCCAAAAACTTATTCACAACGGTTCCGTAGAAGATCCCAGAAGCACTTTAGTCAATCTAGAAGTAGAGGAAGCCCTTACTGATCTGAGCAAACTTATTATGGCAGAATGCGAGGCACCTATTGATAATGAGCCCGTTTGTACCTCAGATTCTATTAATGATAGTGAATTTTCTTGTTACATGTTATCTTTAGAAGAGCTATCTAGGGAAGACTACCTCTTGGGAGAATATGATTCTGATCTACTTAACTCCCCACCACTATCTCTAGCTGAAATTCATGCAGAAGCAATGAGAATTGACACTCGACAGTCTTCATATGATACACGTGTGGAGGTTAAACTGATTACAAGGTCTGGACAAGTCTATCAGTCAGATCCCAAAGGTGCTAAAAAATCTTCAGCAAGGAGCCTGAACCAACAGATCCCGAGAAGGAGGACCCCATCCTTACTCAGCTAAAGTAGACCCAGGCACATATCTCCCTCTGGTCTCTGCTCACCTCATCTCTCACTCATCGCCTAATGCTTGGGAAGAACTTGGCCGCCACTATGGTCCCATCAGATACAACTCTTGAGAATGTCACGCAGATGATTAGGAACATCCACTTCGGGAATATCATCACATTCTCAGAGTTGGACATACCCATGTTTGTGAATGATCATAATGAGCCCCTGCACATCACCATCAAAGTGGACGTGAAGAAAATCCCTATGGTGTTTGCTGATAATGGACCTTCCATCAATATACTACCATCACGATTGATAGATGTGGTTGGTGTCAGTGGAACTAGTCTAAGGCCGTCTAAACAGACCATTAAGGCTTACGATTCAACCTGGAGGTCAGTATCGGGGATCATCACTCTGCCCGTCTCCGTAGGTACTCAAACTATACCCACAGACTTCCAAGTGATCGACATACTGTCCACCTTCACTCTCCTCTTAGGCCGACAATGGATCCACAAGTCAAGTGCCGTTCCTTCCTCCCTACATCAATGCGTCAAATTTCAGTCAGGAAATGAAGTGACAGTCATCTACAGTGATCTGGTAATAGCTCAAGGTACAAAAAAGAAGGGAGTGCCAGTATTACAGATTCAGCATGATGAAGACTGCAGACTATTCAGCGGCTTTGAGACTATGGCCCAAGCTCAAATTTGCGAGGAAAACCTCACCAAAACGTTTGACAGGGTGTTTCCCGTAGTTAAGATACTTCGAGATATGGGCTTTATACCTTGGCTGGGGCTAGGTAAAAACTTGCAAGGACCCACGGACTTAACAGAAGAAGTAGACCACAGAGGTCTGTTTGGCCTAGGGTACACCCTCGCTCCCGCATATAGAGCAGAGCAAGGAAGAATTGAGATGCTTAAGAAGAAACAACTGTCTTACAAGAATCCTGATATGCCACACTACCATCTTTCCCTTAACAGTTACTATGTTATGGAAGGCGAGGAGTACTCGAACTTCGAGTTTGCAGAACCTTGGTTCGACCACAACGAAAATGGCAAAAAGGCTTTGAGATCTTCAGAGATATAGACTTTGACAAGACCAATCTAGAACTGAGATACATGGAACCCCGAAGGACTGCTGGCAGAGTCATCACATTTCAGAACGAGTACATCATCAAAGTGGGCAAAAACCTGACTGACCCCAGATGGAATTTGTATCATTAGATGAGCCAATGGTGGGTAACACTGAGAAGCCAGAGGTGTGGGATGGTTAAGACCTATTTCAGCATCTAAGCCTAGATGATGATCTCGTAGCTATGATAGAAAGCGGACCTTTGACAACGACTATCGAGAATCAAGGGCTCACTACTGATCCTGTCACTTCCCCAATTGAGTAATATATCAACCCCCCAAAGTCATTACCTTACTCTAAGTCATTTAGGCCTGATATCTTCACCTTTGAATTTAAGTCTTCGTCAAAGTCTGACGACCTCACGTCGGAAGACCAAAGCATAGTCGCAAATGTCATTTTCCCCTTCGCGCTAAATGAAATACTGGACCTTTCCGAGTATCCCACTGTAGTCACTCTTATGTATGATAAATTAACTAACAACCAATCTAATAGCACATACATGGTTAATAACGATTCATTAAAAGAGGAAGACACAGAAGAATTAAATAACAAATAAATAAGAGAAATCTCAAAACAGGTTATTAATCAAAGGGAAAACCGAGCCCAAGTTGCCGAAGAGGTGTTAAAATGTGTGAATCTGGGAACTGACGATGAGTCAAAGGAGACATAGATTGGAAGCTTCTTGCAAGGCATAGAGCGGAAAGTAGTGATTGAGCTGCTCAAAGAGTATGTCAATGTGTTCGCATGGCCTTACATAGACACAGTCATGGCAGAGCCTAGACTCCCAACAATGACCGCCCCTACATCAGTCAAAAGGAGTTGGCACCGCATTAAACAAGATTGGTCCCTATAGATGGAAGCAGGAATCAATCGGTTACTCAAGAAGGAACTTACTCAAATGAGCATGCACCTCGCTTGGTCGACAGACACCTTTACTGTCGAGAAGGCCGACGGCAAGGTCAGAACGTACATAGACATATAGGATCTCAGCAACATGGTATTGCATACAACAGAGCCTGGCAAAGTGAACCTTGAGGATCTTCATGAAATCCTCCATCTGCTCCGAGAATGAGGAATACGCTAGAACCCCGCCACGTGCGAATTCAGGATGGTCGAAGACGAAGCATCAGGTCATAAGGTAGTGAGGCATACGACGTATGGGAATAATCTCCAAACAGTTAGTGTTAGATTGGTGGCCCTGGGATCATGGAAAGGAACCAAGCGAGAATCTTCTAAAATTCTTCAGCAACAATCCCATCCCCTTCAAACGTTATACGGACCCGGACTTACCTTTGGCTTACCTGTTCACAGCACTGGTGGAAATTGGTAAATTAAAACTGCTAGGAGGACATGACCCTCCCTCCGAACGGCCACCAATATAGCCATTTGAGCCAGGTAAATGGTGCTATTACCACCAGATCGAGGGGCATGACAATGAGAAATTCCATCTTTAAGAAGCAAAGTCCGACATCTCATCGAGTTAGGATTTATGGTCAAGAGAAATGAATATTGGACGTACATATAGGACAAAGGCAACTTGCTAATCAAAGCCTACAGACTCAGTCACTACTACAACTGACCACTACAGTCTTCTCCTGCAACAAGCGTCTCCTGCAACGGCTATCTCCTACAAAAATCGCTCGCTAGGCTGAAAACCTGCAAGGGCAGTCTAGGCAAAACATAGAGCAACAAAAATATTCCCCTCCTTTATTTCCCTCTTCTCTCTCCCCTTTCTAAATTATCAATGAACTACGGTGACCTGAGCCCCTTAGCTCTACTTGTAAAAGGGGAATGTAGGCAGCCTTCAATGGTGCGGTCTCAAAAATAAATAAAACACCAAATCTGGTTACGAGTAATGTATAAGTAGAAACTGTGTATATCTGAAAGCAAGTCTCTATTTCCACAAGTCACTACACATTAACACTTATTTAATGAGTCTAAGTCGAAAGAACCTGTGACTAAATAACTTGCTATGAAATTTAAATAAACTGCAACAAACTAAAAAACTAAACTATGTGTCTGCAATGACTGTGGTCGGATACACGGAATCACTCCCTCGAGTCATCTTCTTTCCTTCCCTTTCTTCGTCTCTCGTTATCCTCGTCTAGCTTGCCTCGTAGTCCACAAAAAAGCCTTCACAAACTTGCTTACCTTCTTAGGACCTTCCCTCTTCCTCTTCCCAGTTACCCCCTCATTAAGTGGTGCAAGTCGAGCCAACTCAGTCTCCAGCTCGAGCCATAGAGTCTCTTTCTTTCTTTCTTTCTTAAACACCTATATGAGGTATAAGGGACTATCACCCTACGCTTCAACCTATTTCTGTCTATCTCATCAACCGTAAAGTCTTGTGGTACCAATCCAAGTATTCTCGAGATAGGAATATGTCACGGGTCCGCTGTATACAGAAAACACTGGGCATTAGAGCATAAGACCAATACCGCTCAAGAAGCACGGTAACTCCAGCATCCTGACGCTGACATTGGCCTTGATGTCATCCACAAAGAGAGAATAATTTGAGGCATCTCGTACTGACGACAAACCCGCACAACATAATAATAAGTGGTCTGATCAAAAGCCGGGACACAAAGCATGCAAAGCCCTGCCTAGGTCCACCTAGTTGTACTAATCTCTCAAAGGGGCACCACCCATTTGATATGTTCTGTACCCATCTGCGCCATGTAAGTTACCAATGCAACTCAAGCCATCCCCACAAATGGGGCCACCACCTTTCTACTCATAAAACCTAGGGTGGTATCTTGCCAAGAGGCTCCTCCAAGACTCACAACCTCTCTTGAAACCACAAATGAAATAGCCGAACACTGCATCTGGACATCACGCGAGAACCGACAGCCAACTCTGCAATACCATGAAAAGTCTCCCCAAGTAGAACAGGGATGATGCTATGACCAGCCCTAGCCTTATCCACTATATCTATATAACCCATTGTTGCCACTCCCAGATAGGGAGGAAACAAGACCGAGTCAAAGGGCAAAACAATCCAAAGCTGCCTCAAAATCTACCACACTATTTAGGAATCTTATGGGAAGCTCACAGATGTTAACATCGGGACCTAAGAACAAACCTTCTACCTTTTCCATAGGGATCCTGAGCAGTTTGGAAACCCGAGTTCTTGAAGATACCTGATACTACGGTATGGCTACACGGTTTGTCACCCTTTCACCGCAGAGTGCCATAAAGTCTTCATACGTAGGATTAATCTCATTATAAGAGAAGTTGAAGATGTGGTTGTCCTCATCCCAAAATTTAGCGGCAGCACACATCATATACATGTCCACCTTAACCCTGAAAAGCGACCACAGGCGCTTGATCCAAAATTTCTTATCAAAATACTCGCGGGTGGATTTGGAAAGCCTCCTTATCCAAATCTTCAAACCCTTAACGAATAGGTGTTGGTGTTCTTCAGAAATCTTGGGATGTCTCTCCATCGCAAGAGAAGAAATGGGTTGAAATCTAGAGCAAAAACGAAGAAAACTGTTGTCTGTCCCGTTTTTCTGCGGAGACTGCTATGTAAATAGGGTTTGAAGTCCAAATCCTGATCACACAAGGAAAATCTGACAAAATCATGTCAGAGCTGTGACCGTCTGTATGGCCAGTCGTGCCACATAACTGGCCATGCGGCCACATAATCCCCTGTTGACAGATTTAAAGTCCATCCCACCTGGACTTCTCCTGCGTCGGAACGGACCTATTTCAGATATTTTAAGTGTGCCAGGCCACAGGAAAGACTGAATAGAGAAGGTTGGAGTACACCCATACATGTACATAATCCCAGCTTTACCCGTAAGGCTCATGTATTGTGTTAAACTGTAAAGACATGTAAATAAAAATACTTAATAGATAAATGCTTGGCTTTAAAAGGCCCTGAATACATAAAGATGTAAATAAAAGTACATAAAGCTATCTATATCTATCTCTATCTCTCAACGCTAATAAATGTAAGAAATAAAAGCCTATGCCTAATCAGAATCCTCCTCCTCGACATCATCCTCGGCCTTATCAGCGTTATCAGTGTCATCATCATCATCACCCCGCTGCTGCATATAGTAGGACCCGTAAGTTCCAGAGCCTCGACCTCGAACAGATCTCCGACTAGCACGAAATGAAGAAGCATCCTCAATAGGCGATCTCTCTATGCGCTATGGCCGAATCACATCCTCCTGGCGACAAGTGCAAGTGTTGGCTAGACTCTGGAACAGGCGCTCAAATATGTTGCCCCTACGGACAGAGCGGATATAGGCCTCCCGAGTCACCTGAGACAAAGGACATTAATAGATGGAAAATCTAAAGATGTGTGTGCATGACAAGTAACAGAAAGGTCAAGAACGCCATACTGTGGCTCCAAGAAGAGGGACATAGGCTCCCGACAACTCATCATCTTCAGCTGGAGTCAAGTCAATCTCGACCTCAGCATTACCTCACCTTACCCTGGCAGTCTCCGGAAAGCGCGGCATGTCCATCGCATATCTGTCCCCTCTGTTGGAACCAACTGGGTACCCTTCAGCCCGCCTCTTAGACAACAACTGAGGACTGAGCAGCACATTCTCCACGTACCACGCGTAGTCACCACCACTCTGGTAAAGACTAGCCAGAGTCCTCACAATATACTCCTTGTTCTCCCTAAGCCTGGATGGATACAACATGTTATAAGGAGTATCACTCGGGGCCCAAATCAATGGGTGCACACTATACTGCCGGCATACGCAATCTCCTAAGTACATAGAATCGCCAGTCAAACCCACCAAAAAGCACCGCGAGGTGGTGAACTCCTAGGAACTACCAAGTCCGCCTACGACCCAGTCCAACCAAGGAAAAAGTGTGAAATCTGGGTTAAAAGGTCCCCACAGCTTCCCTGCAAAATCATCCAAATCAGGCGTCTTCCGTGCCTTGCTACAGCCTTCGTCACGGTTTCTCTTTGCCCAGAACCGCATCACTGGGACATTCTTCTCTCTATTGCGTAGAGTAAAGGGAGCAATGTGGAAGATCTCATAAACCCACACATGCAGAACAGAAAAAAAATGCAATTTCAGTCTAAAAAGTTATGAACAAAGGATAAGGGTAGACTGAAAAAAGAAGGCCAGAAAATACCTCAAAGGCGAACTAAAAGCAATCAAAAGATGAGGTATTGGACCTCAAGCACACATCCAAGGCCCGGTAAACCTCCACTAGACCAGCTCCACCCTAAGAAACTTGACTCGCCTGATCTAAGTTGGCCAGAGCACCCAACAAGGAGTACCAACAAAAGGTTCCAGGATAAGGAAATAGAGTCTGAGTCAGGCTATACCACAAGATGGCCCGCACCAGACAATCAACGTCGTGGATCCCCTCAACAAAGCCCTAAACAGCTACGTCATTCATCTTCTTTAGCCTACCAGCCTCAAAGAAATAACCCTTCATACCCTTTCCTAGCTGCATACCGAGCAACTCAGCCTGACGGCATGGGTCTCGAGCCAGATCCTCATCAAAAGGTAACGACACGTCGGTAAAGTGCAACACTGTGATAGCCATAAAATCAGTAGGAGTAACGATGACTTATCCCCAACTAAAGTGGAAGGTGTGCGTGGTGTTCCACCAATACTCCTGTATATGCTCAACCAGTCCCATCACCTTTTAAGTCCCACTGATGGTCTCTGTTGGTCCCAAAGGGGCAACAAGGGTATGAAAAATAGCTAGAGGGGGGGAGTGAATAGCTATTTTGAAATTCTTTTTCCAAACCTTTTACAAATCAAAGGCTAATGATCATAGCTTTAATTTTGGCTAAGTATAGCGTGCAACAAGAGTGTAAAATGCACAGCGGAAACTTAAAGCAATCACAAATGCCCAGGTATATGCGCAGGTGTGTTAAAATGCACACAGCTAAGTTTGGCTAAAAGAGTGGCGCAAAAATGTTCTAAGGTAGAAAGCAAACAAACACAATTCAAATAGTGCCAGATAATCTGTCGTGCCCCCGAACCCCGCGGGCCCGAGGTCGCGAGCTGGACGTCGACTTAAATAATAAACTTTAAAATAATGGAGATAAAAATTTCCTTTTATACCAAAAGAGGATAACACAAAGTTTTGGAAAACAATATGACAACAACAAAATAAAACTAGTATAAACTCCATAAGCTTATACGCCAAGGTTATAAAATATACAAATCCTAATGACGTCAATGTTTGGTACAAATATCCCAAAAAGGTTACACATTTATATAATGTAAACCCACCAATATCAACCTGCCCCAAAAGCTCGAACCCACTCGACGTCCTGTCTCGTGATCAGCGAGTCTAATCCTTTCCACCTGGGGGGGGGGGTGTTAAGGAAAAACAAAGATAAAAAGAAAGGGGGTGAGATAAATCTCAATAAGTTACTAATGTAACTACATGACATGCTATGATGCAATAATCAATAATAAATCACATAGCACATAGCATTTATCACTTAAGAGATAGCAGCGGAAATAAACACATAACAAAGGATATAGCCAAGGTTTTCCAACTGATAGAACCAAATAAAGGTCGCTGCGCAGCTTCAATAATCAACAAATCATCATCTTCATAATAGCATGAAAGCCGAAGAGAAATCCCCGGTACCGGATCCAATAACAAAGTAATGTGCCACAAAGGGCGGGAGCCATGCCACAAAGTCATGCTCCAAACGTCTCAACCAAGGCCGATCAGGAAGAGGAAAATAAGGGCAAAACAATGGTCGACACCATAATGGACTTGGCCGGTGCCATCACAATATCTCACATCGCCCGACACAACCACAAATACCAGCTGGGCTTTCAAATAAATGCTAAGTAATAAATACTAGCTTAATTAAAAAACTTAGGGCTCCAAAGTAGGGAACCATACAAAGTGATCACTAACAAGATGGAATGAACCAACAACACACCAGTAAGGTGTTCCAATAAACTCAACCATGATAACACAATTCCCATAACACGTTCAATCACAAAGGATCCAGTTAACTCAAGAACACAACCAAAACTACTCACTCATCTCGAAGAGCTCAAGGAGAGCTTTAAAACGATAATTTATACGCCTAAAACGGAGTCCGGATGAACAAGATATGGCCCTCGAAAGATTGGACAAAAAGGGAAATAAATTTCACAACAGGGGAGAGGGTGCGCGCGCCTCCTATGGGAGGGTGCGCGCACTCCTATGATCAGAAGGAAATCAAGATTGGAGGAGGAGAGGGTGCGCGCGCCTCCTATGGGAGGGTACGCGCGCCTCCATCCAACAGAAGGTTTTTGTTCAAGAGGGGCATAAGGGTGCGCGCGCCTCCTATGGGAGGGTGCGCGCGCCTCCTTGCCCGGAAAGGCAAATTCCGGCCAAAAATCTGGGTTTCTACCATTAACAACCCAAATCCAAAACAAACCCAATCTTCACCATTTCTAACACTACCAAAATGTGAACTAAGGTACCTACACCATTTTGAGCCAAAGGAACTCCAACAACATCATCTAGGAACCTCAATCAAGGGTGATTCAAATACCAAAATTTATACCAAAATTTCACAAAATGAACAAAAATGTAAATCATCACAAAATCAACCAAAGAAGCAATAAATGGAAATCATAGTATCATCTAAGCATAGGATGAACATTTTTAGCATCAATGGGGGGAAAAGTAACTTACCCGGATTTTCTCAAAGTTGATGGATTTCAAATATTTTTGGCCTCCTACGATCCTATCGACGATCTAAACAAGATTCATGTTATGAGAAATGAGAGATTATGAGAGGAAGATGAAGAAAATGAAGAGAGAAGGTAGAGAAGAAAACTTACCCAAATTCCATGGAAAGAGAGAGAGATATGCTGGGAGTGAGGGAGAAGGTGAGGGTGAAAGAGTAGGGAGGTGAGGGAGAAGAGAGGGAGTAGGGAGAATTATTTGAAATGTTACACTAAAACCCCTCCCCTACTACCCCCTTTACCAACAAACTCCCCACTAACAAATAAGACTCAACTCTTCTACACTAGCACAAATGGCCCAAATAAAATGCTAGGCATAAATTAATATAACGCATAAAATGCACACATAAATTATTAATTAAATAATAATTTAAATAAATAAATAAGCAAATAAATAAATAATAATTATTTATTACCAATAAAATAGAGCCTAGTTTTCGGGTCGTGACATTCACTCCCCCTTAAAGAAAATTCGACCCGAATTTTAACGAGACTTACCCGAATTAAAAAGCCACGGATATCCACGCTCCATCTCCTCTCGAAGCTCCCACGTCGACTCCTCGATATTATGATTCTTCCAAAGGACTCTAACCAACGTAATGCTTTTGTTCCTCAACTCTTGGACTTTGGCATCTAAAATCCGAACCGGTCGTTCCTCGTAAGTCATATCCGGCTCGATATCCTCCGGTACCCTCAGTAACACGTGAGATGGATCATGAACATACTTCCGAAGCATAGAAACGTGAAAAACATTATGTAACCGGTCCAAAGATGGCGGTAACGCAAGACGATACGCTAGAAGTCCAACCTTTCCCAAAATCTCAAACGGGCCAATAAACCTCGGAGCCAATTTACCTTTCTTCCCAAACCTCCGAATACCCACCTTTGGAGATACTTTCAAGAACACAAAATCACCGGTCTGAAAACTAAGATCTCACCTTCGGTTATCTACATAGCTCTTATGTCGACTCTGGGCTGTTTTCAATCGATCCCGGATAACCCTGACTTTCTCAACCGAATCCCGAAGCAAATCAATACCCAAAACTTTCGCTTCATGTAGACACCCCGCCTTGGACCTCTCACCCCGATTGCATACAAAGTATTTTTATTTAACTTATTTTTGTTGATTTCTGTTACTTCGGTTAAGTTCCTAACTGATTCCGTTAGTTTTGGACTAAACTGCATAACAGAGTTAACTTTTAGGGTCATTCTGTCATTCTGTCATTTTTCACCCGCGGGCGCTTCCGGCACTGCCAGTGAGCCGCGCGCGCGTCCCGCCCCAAAAGCCGGACCCGCGCGCTTCCCACTTTGGCAGTAACGGATTGCACCTTATTTCCCTCCCTTTTCTTATTTACAAACATCTTTTCTTAATCACAAAAACTATCTTTTTACATCCACATTCATCCCCCCTTTTCTCATTAACTCCCAATCCCAAATTCTAAGCCTTTTCCCAAAAAACTAATATTTCTTTCATTTATTATTTGATTTCTTTATTTCTTTTATTTTTCTTTTATTCATTTATCTTATTTGTGATTGGCTCATTCCATTTCACATGGATGACCAATTTCCCTCCATCATTCCCCTCTCTTTTTTACCTATAAAAACCATCATCTTCTACCTTGGAAAGGGACTTCTTTTTGGACTTCTTTTTGGACTTCTTTTAGGGACTTCTTTTTGGGACTTCCTTTTGGACTCCAACCTTGATTCACCAACTACATTATACACAAATTCTCCCAACAAGAGTTCTTAGTAACAAGACTCTACACAAATTGTTCTACAACAATTTCATTACAACAACAACACTTTCAAGTCAAGGTTCCAAGTCCTCTTTCTCAAGGTACAATTCCATTTTCTTCCTTTGTTTTCTTCTTCTTGATGTATGCAATCCCCATTAATGGGACATGACCAACATGACTACTTCACGTATTGAAGTTAGTTAAGGTTATCTCCCTACATTTTAATCTTAACTTTAATTCACCATGTTAATTTCTCTTCATGTCTTAATGTAATTCTTTAAAATTACTTGTTACATGTAATCTTTATCATTAAATAAATAAAACAATTCTATTTTATTTCCCCTTTATTTCCTCTTTTCTTCTCATCACAATTGTTAGCACATTTCTATTTAATTAATTGAAGGACATGTAAATATTAGAACACCAATAGTAGCAAGACCCGCGTAAGCGGGGCGGAGTGGGTGTTTAAGTACTTCCCACTCCGTCACCTAACCCCCGAACCCTTCTCTCCCGAATCTCTGGTTTTGTACATAAATTAGGCTATTTCTAGGTTTTTCTTATGTTCCTTTAAAAACATAGGTGGCGACTCTAAACAATCTAAAACAAGTTAGACATCCTAGGATAATTCGCCGCTCTAGCCAAGCCGTGGTTCCCCGGGGTATCTACAGTGGCGACTCTGCTGGGGATGTTATTAGAGGGTTAAACTTGCGTTTTTAACTTTTGGTGTTCTTATTACTGTTTTCTGGGCATTCTGGTAAAAAGGGTGGGAAGCGCGCGCCTCTGGCCTTCTTGGCCTAAAGCGCGCGCGTCCGACCCCAATTACCAGAATCGCCCGCCTCCTTTCTTGTCCTTTAATTCCATGTTTCTGTGCTAACAAATTCTGCAGGGGAATGTTTTCTTAATTAAGGGTCAAGGCATTCCCTTGAACCCACTGATTTGCAGGTTCTCACCCAGAAGCGGGCGCCTCTGCCCTGCTTCCTCTCACGCGCGCGCCTTCCACATAGGCAACCCAATGCGCGCGCTTCTGGGCGCATTCCCGGAACAGAACAGTGCACAGAAACAGAACAGAATGACAGTGTGTGGGCACCGGGCCTGCATACAATTTCTTTTACTTTCTGTTTATTTTTATCGGTCACACGGGTGATTCGAAAGTTGTAAATTACGTGCTTATTTTTTTTTTTTATTTCCTTTGAAAAAAAAAATGTTTTGTCACATGTTAGACCTCACACTACATGCACATATTCTTATCAACTGCTCACTATCGAGTCGCACAAATCCAACCCCAAACCCGTCGAGGCCCGTCCTAGGAAGTTTCAAGCTCCACCCGTCCTTGACTCTTCCGAAGCGGTCAACCTCAGCCCGTGGCGTAGTTTAAGACTACATGCCGGGGGTGACCTTTAAGCCTCATATTCAAGCCGAGCACAAACCACACAATTCTAGTTAGGGTCTAACACTCCGTGACTCAAGTCGGTTTTCATGTACCGAGATTTCCCTAAACTAATGTCTTCAAATCATACATGCCAATTTGTTGCAATGGACGAAATAAAACTCCGTCCCCAAAAGTGGCTATTTTGGACGAAAATAAAATCCGTCCCCGCATGTATGATTTACTACATTAATTTAGTTTAATCCCGACACATGTAGGGCTCACAAGCGTGGTGGAATCCGATGATTATATGGGACCGCGAGAAGGTCTATATACTAGTGTGACGATTCCACTATTTTTTCTAGAAACCCCAAAAAGGACTCCGTCCTTCCGACTTTGTAAATAAAAAAAAAGTCATTTTTCTCTATGTGGTTGAGTCTTTTTCCGTGTTTGTGGGTTAAATTTATTTTACTCAAAAGGTGTTTGTGGGGCCAATCTAAGATCAACCGTGCTCTTCCAATAGGTCCAATGGCTTCCAACGGCGACAACAACAACGGTGGAAATGATTTCGTGTCCAACGAAGGGTTACTCAACGTAATGAAATCAATGGGGGAACAAATGGATAGGATTGTCGAGGATGCCCGCCGTAAAGACAATTTGTGGCAAGCCCGTTTCGATATCGACAAGAGGATTCACAAAGAAGAGGTTTCCGAACTCAAGGCCCGTCTTGATTATGAAAGAAGAATTCACGAGGAAGAGGTTTCCGAACTCAAAGCCCGTTTGCAAGAGCTCACCGACGGCAAAGCAAAGTTCAATGGTAAAGCATGCTCAAGTGGCCCGACCCTCAAAAGCTACAAAGGTACCACCAACAACCGAGTTTTCACTCCTCTCCTAGGAGTAACCCAAGCCGAGGCATTTGAAACTTTGGTGGCAAGTGGGAAGGTCAAACCTTTGGAAGGGTACAAGCCGAAGGCGATACTGAAGAATCATGCACATAGTGAATGGTGCGGCTACCACAAGCATAGTGGCCATACTACCGAAGGGTGATTCCTTCTCCAAAACATCATCCAAGATTTGTTCGACAACGGCGAATTTACTGTGGGTGAAGAGCAACCTTTAGAGAGTGCCAACATGCAAGAACTCATCAAAGAAGAATGATTTGGTTCCGAAATGAGGCTTCTACAAGAAATCATGCCACAAGGAGACTACAACGACAATGGGGATTACAACAACAATCTCCGTTTCTCTTTCTCTACCTAGTAGTAGGAATTAAAAAAAAAAAAAAAAAAAAGAGTCAAAGTCCTCTAATGTGTGCATTAAAGTTTTCTTTCATCCCACTTGTGTCAATCATCAAATAAAAGTCGTTCTTGTCCTCATACACTCTTCCAAGTTGTTCAATCTAATTCTTGGCAAAATGATGAAAATATGTCTAAACACGTTTTAGAACGAAGGCCATCGCTTGAACGCCTAGGGGCTAAACATCAACGACGGCATCAACAACGAAGACATCAACAATGACGAAATCAAGACAAAGAAAGGTGGAGCAACAATCATGAAGCAAAATTTTCAAAAGGAGATAAAAAAAAAAAAAAAAAAAAAAAAAAAGCTCGCTAGGTTGAAATCATCAAATCAACATAGGCAAAAGTTAGAGCACAAAAAAAAAAAAAAAAAAAAAAAAATCCCCCTCAATCAAAGAAGATCAACATCATCATCCACCAACAAAGGACGAAGCTACGAAGCAACAATTCCATCACGAAGAATGGAGAATCCACAAGAACTACGGTGACCTGAGCCTCTATACTGGAGGAACGTAGGCAACCTGCGGGTCCGGTCTCATGCAAGAAAGAAGATATGTTTAGCCCTAGCGCGTTATGGTGATTGGCCTTCATCTCGAACTTGTCAAGACATCTTTGTACGATTCATTTGCCAATGAATTAATCACCAAAAGGATTGAATAACTTTCTTAGATTTGGAATCATTTCGCGCTCCTTGTCGAGTCTAGGGACTTCTATTCTTTCTGCATACTCCCAATTTCTTGCAATCAAATTGGGGCTTTCCTTCTCTTCTCTCTTAATGACTTACTTGCCTTCGCGAGTCATTCAATTCAATAAAAAATACATGTCAATACTAAGGACACTTCCCTAGTCAAGTCAATGTCACTCATCATTAGTGACAAAAGGTCTCCACCGCAAAATCACATGTCTTATCTCCTCAGCTAGAGTCAATGCACACTTCCTCATCAATTGAGTCAAAATAAAATAAAATGATGAAGACGCAAAAGAGATGCCCGCTAGATTGAAAACCCGAAAGGGCGGTCTAGGCAAAAAACAGGGTGCGTCATAAAAAATAAAAAAAAATATGAGAGAGTGAGAGAGAGAAGGGAAAGAGAAATGGAGATCCCCGGCCTCTAAAGAAGACAAGTTCTACATTGAATCTCCTCAGCAAGTCAATTCCCCACCGAGTCAACTTTGGGATTGCAAAAGGCTCAACAAGATATGGCACCATCAAAGGTTGTTTTGGGTTATTGGCATCATTCTCCAGCAGTGTGCATTTTTGGGTTCATGAAAAGAAGGCCCGTGGTAGCCAAGACCCATCCGAGAACAAGCCCATCATAAAAGGGCACGAGGTTGCACAAATAATCCCTAGCTAAGTCAATTGACTTGGGCCACAAACAGCAACAACATGTGTCTCAGTTTTCGAGCTTCTTCAAGAATGTGCTTCTAAAGTACGCCGAAAGGCTCCCGAGAAATGGAGTAGCTCTTGCCATATCCTCTCATGTTTGTTCCCTTGCACGAGGACGAGTCACTCTTGCTTTGCTCAACAAATGGTGACACCCTATGGACTATATGACCCGAGAACAAGGGCTTCTTTTGACAATCAACAAGCCCTAGGGGCTATGCTCGAAAAAAAAAAATGTGTGAGACTATCCTCAAAGTCTCTCAAAAGGGATGTCAAAAAGCCCTCTTGTCACGTGTGCCCGTGCTCGTTCCCCCAATCAAGGATGGACCTTTCTCACAATCAATGATGGCACTCTAGGGGCTACGGTCAAGTCTTAAAGGCTCCCTCGGTAAAGAGCAATTAACTCCCCAGCAGTATCCCCAGCCAAGTCATGTGCAACATTGGAAGCTTCCTCAATTCGACACCGAAGGTCTCAAGGGGCTTCGCAATCTACAATCTTTTGGGTTACGGCATTACAGTAATTCAAGCAAAGGGCAGTATTAGGGCTCCGCGACCGACAGTCTTTTGGGCAACAATACTCGAGCAACGCAATTTGGGAGTAGTCTCCATGAAAGGGATCAAGCTTCAAAGGGTCTCTCAACACTTCAAGTCAAAGGTCTCTTGGTTTTAAATGAAGACTCCGATGTTATGAATGAAGTTGATGATTTTTGTTAGAACTCACAGCGAGATTTTGAAGGAAGTCTTAGAGAAAAGGAAAAAGATTCAATATGCTAAACTCTAATCAAAACAGGGTTATAGCGGGAAATGCCACGGCCAATCCCAATGTTTCTGCAATTCAGCACCCCCTTCTCCAAGATCAAAAGCACAAGGTGCAGCTCAGATAAAGTTGTTCCACAGCACTAGTTGCATCCGAAGATCCGTCATTAGTTCAACTCAAGAAGAGTCAAGCAAGCATACTCATTTGAGACTTTATCACGCCAAGACCTTATCCTCCGCGACCTCAACGGCACCGCAAGACATTACTGCATCCTTGACATAAGCACTAAGCCATTTGGGTATCGACCACAATGAGGCCATTCATCTCCCCAGTAAGAGCAAGAAGGAGATATCTATCAAGAATTCTACCAAACGGTACACCCGCTCTCAATGCCGAGCCAACCACGAGATAATTTGGGGCTTTACAATGAAAGGTCTTAACATCCCGCCATCTACAAGCCCACGACACTAGGGGCTTTGCAATCTCTCGAAGCTTGGCATCAACGATCTCCTCTTGGGGCTTGCTCACTACAACAACAAAGGGCGATTTACTCGAATGGTCCAAGAGCTGATTTATCTTGGAGCTATGCAAGTCCCTCAAAATTTGCCATCAAAGGCATTCTAGGGGCTTTACAATCAACAACCCCTCATCTCGGCATCAAAAGCCTTTTGAAGCCCCATAATCGACAAATCTCTTGGGGCTAGACATCAATCTTCGTTGGGCACACCAGCGACAACAGAATTCAAGCGAGGCAATCCGGACTTCGACTGAGCATGACTTGATCTTGGGTTGGCTTTACAAACACACAATGGCTAAAATGGTTCACCCACGAACCTAAAAAAAAAAAAAAAAAAAAAAAAGATTTTTTCTTTCTTTTTCTCCTTCTATGTGCAAAATTATGTGCTTTACTTTGCTTTGCTCCTAGCCTCTCCTCCAGCGTTCTCCATCATCCTTGAACTACGCTGGTCTGATTCTCTTAAAGGGATACGTAGGCAGCCTTTTGGCACGACCAACCCATCATCTAGGATACCATCTCGCCAACCCAACATCAAGGGCATTCTCTCATCAAAATATTCTCCATCAAAGCATCCTCCGCGGACATCAAGAATCCATCTGCACTCAAGCGGCAATGGTAAGTGAAGGTATGAATACATCCAATGCTTTCCTCAAAATCACACCGCACACAAGATCACTTTCTACATTCTTACTTCTCTCTCATTACAAAGGTGCTTTCAAGATCATATCACACCACAATCACAATTTTCTCTCGCAATTCCTATTTCACATCTCACACAAGCACGTATATCTGCAAAGCATACACATAACAGGTGCCAGACAGAGCACCAGGTGCCGCACAGAGCACCAATTTTGGTCCATGGTGGACCACTCAAATCACCATACCTCTTCCATCAGCAAAAGTCGCTCACACAGGGAGCGCATTTCTATCCTTTGTAATTTCAAATTCCTACTTTATCGAGTCTTTGTTTTCTCTTGTCGATGTCCTCGGCGGTTGTCTTTCTTTCGTCGACGCGTTTTGCTTCGCAATCCACGTCGCCGAGGGGCTCTGTAGACACCCCGCCTTGGACCTCTCACCCCGATTGCATACAAAGTATTTTTATTTAACTTATTTTCATTAATTTCTGTTACTTCGGTTAAGTTCCTAACTGATTCCGTTAGTTTTGGACTAAACTGCATAATAGAGTTAACTTTTAGGGTCATTCTGTCATTCTGTCATTTTTCACCCGCGGGCGCTTCCGGCACTGCCAGTGAGCCGCGCGCGCGTCCCGCCCCAAAAGCCGGACCCGCGCGCTTCCCACTTTGGCAGTAACGGATTGCACCTTATTTCCCTCCCTTTTCTTATTTACAAACATCTTTTCTTAATCACAAAAACTATCTTTTTACATCCACATTCATCCCCCCTTTTCTCATTAACTCCCAATCCCAAATTCTAAGCCTTTTCCCAAAAAACTAATATTTCTTTCATTTATTATTTGATTTCTTTTATTTCTTTTATTTTTCTTTTATTCATTTATCTTATTTGTGATTGGCTCATTCCATTTCACATGGATGACCAATTTCCCTCCATCATTCCCCTCTCTTTTTTACCTATAAAAACCATCATCTTCTACCTTGGAAAGGGACTTCTTTTTGGACTTCTTTTTGGACTTCTTTTAGGGACTTCTTTTTGGGACTTCCTTTTGGACTCCAACCTTGATTCACCAACTACATTATACACAAATTCTCCCAACAAGAGTTCTTAGTAACAAGACTCTACACAAATTGTTCTACAACAATTTCATTACAACAACAACACTTTCAAGTCAAGGTTCCAAGTCCTCTTTCTCAAGGTACAATTCCATTTTCTTCCTTTGTTTTCTTCTTCTTGATGTATGCAATCCCCATTAATGGGACATGACCAACATGACTACTTCACGTATTGAAGTTAGTTAAGGTTATCTCCCTACATTTTAATCTTAACTTTAATTCACCATGTTAATTTCTCTTCATGTCTTAATGTAATTCTTTAAAATTACTTGTTACATGTAATCTTTATCATTAAATAAATAAAACAATTCTATTTTATTTCCCCTTTATTTCCTCTTTTCTTCTCATCACAATTGTTAGCACATTTCTATTTAATTAATTGAAGGACATGTAAATATTAGAACACCAATAGTAGCAAGACCCGCGTAAGCGGGGCGGAGTGGGTGTTTAAGTACTTCCCACTCCGTCACCTAACCCCCGAACCCTTCTCTCCCGAATCTCTGGTTTTGTACATAAATTAGGCTATTTCTAGGTTTTTCTTATGTTCCTTTAAAAACATAGGTGGCGACTCTAAACAATCTAAAACAAGTTAGACATCCTAGGATAATTCGCCGCTCTAGCCAAGCCGTGGTTCCCCGGGGTATCTACACTTCGCCGACCTCGTTCCAATAAATAGGCGATCTACACTTTCTTCCATACAAGTCCTCATACGGTGCCATCTCGATACTAGCCTGATAACTGTTGTTGTAAGAAAATTCCACTAACGGTAGGTGCGAATCCCAAGAATCAGAGACGTCTATCGCACAAGCTCGCAACATATCCTCAAGAATCTGAATAGTCCTCTCGGATTGACCGTCGGTCTGAGGGTGAAAAGCTGTGCTGAATCGCAAATCTGTACCCAAAGCTTCCTGAAACGCCCTCCAGAATCTAGATGTAAACCTCGGATCGCGATCTGACACAATGCTAACCGGAACCCCATGCAATCTAACGATCTCGTCGATGTAAAGGGTCGCAAGCTTCTCCATCGAATATTTGATGTCAATAGGCAAGAAATGGGCACTCTTGGTCAATCTATCCACTATTACCCAAACACTGTCATACTTCCTACGGGTACGAGGTAGTCCCGTAACGAAATCCATGGTCACATGCTCCCATTTCCACTCGGGAATCTCTAACGGCTGAAGTAGTCCCGCGGGTCTCTGATGCTCGGCTTTGACCTGCTGACAAGTTAAACATTTCGAAACATACTCGGCTATTTCCCTCTTCATGTTATTCCACCAAAAATGTTGTTTCAAATTTTGATACATCTTCGTACTACCCGGATGAATAATATATCTCGATTTGTGACCCTCATCTAAAACTTGCCTCTTTATTCCACCAACATCGGGTACACACAAACGATCACGGAGAGTCAAAACTCCACTCGAGCTAACAGAAAAATCCTCGAAGTTCTTCTCTTTCAATTTACCCATTATCTTCACCAACTCGGGATCTTCTTTCTGAGCTTCCTTTATCCTCTGAATTAGGGTCGGAGATACCCTAATATTCGCAAAAATAGCCCCATGTATCGATTCACGAGGAGACCAATCTCGAATATCCTTAAGCATTTTCCACTCACGGACCATCATCGAAGCCACATAAGATTTTCTACTAATCGCATCTGCTACCACATTCGCCTTCCCCGGATGATAAGAAATCGTACAATCATAATCCTTCAATAATTCCATCCATCTATTATTCAACTCTTTCTGGGAGAAAAGGTATTTCAAACTCTTGTGATCGGTAAAAATTTCAAACTTCGCCCCATAAAGGTAGTGCTTCCATTTGTGCAACGCAAAGACTATCGCCGCCAACTCCATATCATGAGTCGGGTAATTCTGTTCACTAGGGGTCAACTTCCTCGAAGCATAGGCAATCACTTTTCTGTTCTGCATCAACACACAACCCAAACCCTCTTTCGAAGCATCACTGAAAATTACTAAATCGTCATTTCCGTTCGGCAAGGTCAAGATCGGTGCGGTAGTCAACCTCTTCTTCAATTCCTCGAAGCTACTTTGGCATTTTTCACTCCACACAAACGGTACATCCTTCCGGGTCAACTGAGTCATCGGAGTAGCAATCCTCGAAAACCCCTCAATAAATCTTCGGTAATACCCGGCCAAACCCAGAAAGCTACGAATCTCGGTCACTGACTCGGGTCTCTTCCAATCCACTATGGCTTCAATCTTTGAAGGATCCACAGAAATACCGTCTTTAGAAATCACATGGCCCAGAAATGACACTTTCTTGAGCCAAAATTCGCATTTACTAAACTTTGCAAATAATTTCTCCCTCGCAAGAACGGATAAAACTATCCTCAAGTGCTGCTCGTGCTCCTCTCGGGATTTAGAGTAGACGAGTATATCATCAATAAAGACCACCACGAACGAATCAAGATAAGGATGGAAAACCCGATTCATTAAATCCATAAACACGGCCGGCGCGTTAGTCAACCCAAACGGCATAACCAAGAATTCGTAATGACCATACCGAGTGCGAAAGGCAGTCTTCTGAATATCCTCAGATCGAATCTTCAACTGATGGTACCCACTCCTCAAATCAAGTTTAGAAAACACAACTGAGCCTTGAAGCTGATCAAACAAATCATCAATGTGAGGTAGAGGATACTTGTTCTTCACTGTAACCTGATTCAACTTTCGGTAATCGATACACAATCTCAGATAACCATCTTTCTTCCGCACAAACAAAACCGGTGCTCCCCACGGGGAAACACTAGGGCGAATAAACCCTCGATCAAGCAACTCTTGCAGGTGAACCTTTAACTCCTTCAACTCTGCGGGAGCCAACCTATACGGTGCTTTCGAAATCGGAGCCGTACCCGGCAAAAGATCTATACAAAATTCTATCTCACGATCTGGAGGCATATCATATACAGAAGAGAAAACATCGGGAAATTCTCTAACTACCCGAACACTCTCTAAACTAGGGGATTCTTTCCTAGTATCAAGAACACTAGCCAAATACCCCTCACAACCACGGTGCAATAATTTTCTCGCTTTCACATAAGAAATGATACGAAAATTTCTACCAAAAGGCATAGCCTCAAAAGTAAACTTAGGCACATCAGGGATGGAAAAATTAACAACCTTTCTACGACAGTCAACAGAAGCATGAAACTTGCTCAACCAATCCATACCCAAAATAACATCAAAGTCCTGAATAGGAAGGACTACCAAGTCCGCACACAAGACATGACCACATATAAGCACGTCACAAGCACGGAAGACTCTATCGGTCACCAAACATTCTCCTATAGGGGTCGAAACCTCTAGCACATAGGGCAAAGACTCAGATGCAGCATTTAGTAAAGAAGCAAATTGCACAGAAATGTATGAATGAGATGATCCTGGATCTACTAACGCTCGTGCGCTCACACTAGATATAGAAATAATACCTCCAATAACTGTGGGATCATCTGTGGCTTGTTGTTGATTCATTGCAAACACTTTCCCTTGGACCTTGGGCTTTCCCGTAGCGTCCCTTTTCTGACCCTGAGGATCCCCAGCTCCTACCCCAGTTGGTTGAATTCTATTCCTCGGACAATCCCTCACATAATGCCGCATTTGACCACAATTGGTGCACTTGCCCTGTTTCTTCCAACAACGGTCCTCCGAATGACCTTCCCTTTGACAATATGAACAAAGTCTCCTGTTTTGGTTCCCGGAAGTAGTACCCGGGTTCCTTGGGATCGGTTGCCCTCGGAACTGAGATTGTCCCCCAAAGTTACCTCAGTTATCAGAACGGGATTGTGGCTTGCTTTGCCCTCCCGGCTTGCTCGGGTTAGCTACCTCGGTCTTCCTCTTATGTTCCCCAATATCTTGCTCTATAAGATAGGCACGGTCTACCGCATCCTGGAACGTCACAATCCTCTGGGCTATGAGCTGAGTACGGAGAGAATTCTTTAAACCCCGAATGAATCTCATAGCTTTCTGTTCTTCGGTCCTCACAAGATAGTCACAATACCGGGCTAATTCTGTGAACTTAGCCGAGTACTGAGCTATAGACAACGAACCTTGCTCCAAGTTGAGTAGCTCGATCTCCTTTCGGTTCTGGTCCACTACTGGGATGAAATGCTCTTTGAACTTCCGCACAAACAATTCCCAAGCATACACTGTATGAGTGTCATCCCAACTTGCTTTAACCCCTTTCCACCAATGCTCGGCGGCACCCACAAGCTTATAAGCCACAAACCGGACTCTATCTTCGTTCGAACACCCAAATACGTCATAAATTTTCTCCATAGACTCGATCCACATCTCAGCGTTCTTTACATCCGGCTCACCGTCAAACTCTTTTGGCTTCAATTTCAAAAATTGCTCTAGCCCATATCTCGGTGGTACCACATGCTCTTCTCGTGACCCTTGATCATGAATGGCCTTCATAGCGGCCTCAAACATTCCTTGGAACATTGGCCGGTTCTCTTCCCTTAAGTCATTCTGATTCTGTGCTCCACTAGAGCCTTCGCCTGCTCTCCTTCTAGCCATTTCAAACAATTACCTGCATAAGACATCAACCGTTACTCACTCCGAACACAACTACCCTCCTAGGTCATACTAGTCCACCTAGACTTATACTTAGAGCTAAACCATAGCTCTGATACCAACTGTCGTGCCCCCGAACCCCGCGGGCCCGAGGTCGCGAGCTGGACGTCGACTTAAACAATAAACTTTAAAATAATGGAGATAAAAATTTCCTTTTATACCAAAAAAGGATAACACAAAGTTTTGGAAAACAATATGACAACAACAAAATAAAACTAGTATAAACTCCATAAGCTTATACGCCAAGGTTATAAAATATACAAATCCTAATGACGTCAATGTTTGGTACAAATATCCCAAAAAGGTTACACATTTATATAATGTAAACCCACCAATATCAACCTGCCCCAAAAGCTCGAACCCACTCGACGTCCTGTCTCGTGATCAGCGAGTCTAATCCTTTCCACCTGGGGGGGGTTAAGGAAAAACAAAGATAAAAAGAAAGGGGGTGAGATAAATCTCAATAAGTTACTAATGTAACTACATGACATGCTATGATGCAATAATCAATAATAAATCACATAGCACATAGCATTTATCACTTAAGAGATAGCAGCGGAAATAAACACATAACAAAAGATATAGCCAAGGTTTTCCAACTGATAGAACCAAATAAAGGTCGCTGCGCAGCTTCAATAATCAACAAATCATCATCTTCATAATAGCATGAAAGCCGAAGAGAAATCCCCGGTACCGGATCCAATAACAAAGTAATGTGCCACAAAGGGAGGGAGCCATGCCACAAAGTCATGCTCCAAACGTCTCAACCAAGGCCGATCTGGAAGAGGAAAATAAGAGCAAAACAATGGTCGACACCATAATGGACTTGGCCGGTGCCATCACAATATCTCACATCGCCCGACACAACCACAAATACCAGCTGGGCTTTCAAATAAATGCTAAGTAATAAATACTAGCTTAATTAAACAACTTAGGGTTCCAAAGTAGGAAACCATACAAAGTGATCACTAACAAGATGGAATGAACCAACAACACACCAGTAAGGTGTTCCAATAAACTCAACCATGATAACACAATTCCCGTAACACGTTCAATCACAAAGGATCCAGTTAACTCAAGAACACAACCAAAACTACTCACTCATCTCGAAGAGCTCAAAGAGAGCTTTAAAATGATAATTTATACGCCTAAAACGGAGTCCGGATGAACAAGATATGGCCCTCGAAAGATTGGACAAAAAGGGAAATAAATTTCACAACAGGGGATAGGGTGCGCGCGCCTCCTATGGGAGGGTGCGCGCGCCTCCTATGATCAGAAGGAAATCAAGATTGGAGGAGGAGAGGGTGCGCGCGCCTCCTATGGGAGGGTGCGCGCGTCTCCATCCAACAGAAGGTTTTTGTTCAAGAGGGGCATAAGGGTGCGCGCGCCTCCTATGGGAGGGTGCGCGCGCCTCCTTGCCCGGAAAGGCAAATTCCGGCCAAAAATCTGGGTTTCTACCATTAACAACCCAAATCCAAAACAAACCCAATCTTCACCATTTCTAACACTACCAAAATGTGAACTAAGGTACCTACACCATTTTGAGCCAAAGGAACTCTAACAACATCATCTAGGAACCTCAATCAAGGGTGATTCAAATACCAAAATTTCACAAAATGAACAAAAATGTAAATCATCACAAAATCAACCAAAGAAGCAATAAATGGAAATCATAGTATCATCTAAGCATAGGATGAACAATTTTAGCATCAATGGGGGGAAAAGTAACTTACCCGGATTTTCTCAAAGTTGATGGATTTCAAATATTTTTGGCCTCCTACGATCCTATCGACGATCTAAACAAGATTCATGTTATGATAAATGAGAGATTATGAGAGGAAGATGAAGAAAATGAAGAGAGAAGGTAGAGAAGAAAACTTACCCAAATTCCATGGAAAGAGAGAGAGATATGCTGGGAGTGAGGGAGAAGGTGAGGGTGAAAGAGTAGGGAGGTGAAGGAGAAGAGAGGGAGTAGGGAGAATTATTTGAAATGTTACACTAAGACCCCTCCCCTACTACCCCCTTTACCAATAAACTCCCCACTAACAAATAAGACTCAACTCTTCTACACTAGCACAAATGGCCCAAATAAAATGCTAGGCATAAATTAATATAACGCATAAAATGCACACATAAATTATTAATTAAATAATAATTTAAATAAATAAATAATCAAATAAATAAATAATAATTATTTATTACCAATAAAATAGAGCCTAGTTTTCGGGTCGTGACATAATCTATAAAGATCAAACAAAGACATATATCAGAAAAACATAAGAGTAACGTAAAGAGAAGAATAAAGTGACAAGATATTTGGAGAGGTTCAATCGAAAAGATCTACGTCCTCTACCAAGATGGTTAGTCTTGGATTTATGACTACAAGATTTATATTAGTTTGAGGAGATTTTACAAAATTACAAAGAATCAAAACTCAAAACTAAATCTATTCTTTTAAGAATAAATCCTAGACTAAACCGGTGTATCTATAGAAGTATGATCTATGTGATCGAAACTTCAAGAGGTGTGTGTGTGTGTCAGAAATCTAGGCTCTATGAATCTATGAGATGAAGAGAACAAGATATTCTGGTGTTACAAGGCTTTAGGATTTGGGCTTGGTTAAGGTATGAAGATATGAAGGCTGTTCTTGAGAATTCTAGAAATGAGCAAGCAATCTTCAAAACATCAAAGTTTCTCTTTGGAAGCCAAAACTCAAGCAAAGATGAGGAGGCTATTTATAGCTGAGAGCTTGAAAATAGCCGTTGGAGCTCTGAGCAAGGATAATGAGCTACCATAATGTGATTGGTGCGCAGGTGTCCTTTGTAGCCGTTGGAGACAGAGCATGAAGACAAAATTCAAATCTTCTTCTAGAAGGTTGACAGTTGTCTTCATTTGAAATATTTCATCTAAGCGCATCTCCATCGTTGGATTTGCTGAGTGTGCTTGTTTTGTCATTTCTGCACACATCAGCACTTTCGGATTTTAATAAGCGTACATCATCTTAGCGCTTTCCAAGTTTGGAAATCTGAGAACATTGAAAACTGAGCAAGATTGAATGCTGCGTATGGATGTCATTGCGCAATAATGTCCTGCGCAGAGACCAATATCCTGCTTAGGAAATCTTAGATCCTTTTTCGCTCCAAGTCCTATATTCTAAGCCTATACTATAAAATGGACTAAGCTAAAAATTGAACTTATTAAACTTCTTACATAGGGTCCTAAAGTCCATAAAATATTAATAGGTGATCGTATCAATCAATTCTAACACATTTAGGAGGGTTAAGAAATAAGCATACCCAACAGTCTCTATTGCCTCAAATATAGGACCAAAGCCCAGTGCACGAATCCTCTCTCTCACTACACCGCCAGGCGGAAGACTAGCCCAAAGCTCCGCCACCAACTTGGTAGACCCGCGAGATTTCATTCTCTACAAGTAAACACAGTAAAGGTGTGTTACTTACTAGCAATTAATATATATGCAATATTGTGTGGAAATAATAAAGTGTACATGCATGCTTTAGTTATTCCCAAAGTATGTTTGCTTTTCCCAAATTAAAACTGCAAAAATTCCCAAAAATAAAAGCGAGATGATAGGCTCAATCGCACACCTACAAATTAAACCTGGACTAGGTTCTAAAAATGTAGCTAGGGCAAGTCCAGAGTCGATCCACGAAGAACGGTTATTTATTTACGAACAGTCACTTGACCAGATTGGGGGAAAATTATAATTATTAAATCCTAAGAACATAAATTAAACTAAATATGAGCAAAAACAATAATTAAAGAATACTTCAGATTTGTTTCCGTCCCCACCTTTTTAATCAATTATCATCGGTACATCAATTCACTTTTAACCCTATTCACTTGATCCGAGATTTATTTCAATCTCTGTTCCTTCTTTCAGAATAGTTACTAGCAGTGGCACACTCACTAGAAACCCTAATTAATAATTTAATCTAACTGGCACAGTATAGATCGCAAAATTAATTGATGAACGATTTAAGAAACATAAATCAAGAACACTTTCTACAATTATTTCATATAGATAATTGCTTAATTTTACCCTAATCACAATTTACCATGGCACATGCATAAATCATGAAATTGCTACGGTGAAAACCCTAATTCTGGCACAGAACAGAGAATTCTAGCAAAGATCCAATCACAAAGATAAATAAATTGATCAGGTTTATAAACCCTAGCAACGGATCTAGAATTAAGAACAAGTAAAATTATGAATAGAAATCAAATTGTGAAAAGAAAATTACCTCAAATTGATATAAAGATGGTTCAAGATTCAAACCCAAAACTTGGGTTTTTAGTTCTCCATGGAAGAAAGTAAAAACCTAGATCTAAAATTATTGTCTAAAAGTTGTAGCCTCCAAAAAAATCAAGAAAACTTAGTTTTTATACCTAGGATAAGTCCTAAACTAATAAGGAATGAAAAAGAATTAAAAATAAAACAAAAATAACCAAAAATATGGATTTCCAGCCGGTCCACGCGCCTGCACGCGCTCCACACTCTCGCCAGTCAACCGCCACGCGCCAGCCGTCCCGTCCACGCGCCAGCCATGCTTAAAAACGTATCTGGTAGGTGCCCCTTCTCCATGTTTGGCCAAAACGCAAGAAGCGCGTCTGGAACCCGCATTTCTTGACTTCCTTGCGTTTGGGCCGTATTGAACTGGGCTTGCTGAGATGGGCTCGCCTTTGTTGATCTTCTGGGCTGCCTGATCTGGTTGTTGGGCCATCCGCCTGGGCTTGATCTTCCTTCAGCATTGGGCCTCACTTTCTTCCTTCTTCCTCAACACTTGGGCTTGATTCTCCTCAATTTAATTCTTTTGGCCAGCCCTTGTGGCACAAGAATTGGGTACTTGTGGCACAAGGACTGAGTGAAAATATTCAACCCCTCTATCTCTCTTCATTAAACTTGGGCATTTACATTTAAATTCCAAATTGAAGTTTCTTTTGAATAATAAAATATCTAATTTGGGTAAAAATATAAAAAATACTAAAATAACACCCAAATTATAATTAAACCCCAAAAATACATAATTGCCCAAAATTACATAAAAACTATCTAAAATACATAAAATAATTATTTTAAGCTCATAAAAACATAGGAAATAATGGTATAAAATCCGTCCCATCAAACTCCCCCACGCTTAGACCTTTACTCGTCCCTGAGTAAAATCCTAACTCCCCTCTAAACACCGGTCTATATAGCGTAGCATGGAGAAAAATGATTCCTAGTCACCTCAATCAAACTCAACAAATAAAATCAAGAAGTGTAGAAACTCCGTCTCCTTATAACTCCTTAAAGATATAATAACAATGACACTAGCTTGATACCAACACCATAATAAACGGTACCCAAACTACATGTCCACTCAAAAGCCAAGGGGAACTAAAAATGTCCTAATTTTCCCCCACGCTTATCTCACACTACAATCTCCCTCATAAAACAAAGTTTATGCAAGATTTATATAATTAAGCACAAAACTTTACCTCGTAACAAAAACACCAACACCCCCTTATATATCCAAGAAAGAACGAGGATTTCTAACTTAATCTCCACTATCTGAACCTCCTACTCCAATAGTGTAAATCCTACCCAAAACTCCAAACCTCCTTTATGTCTTCTCTCCGGTGGATGTAAGATATTTTATTACTCAATCCTCACCTTTTGCCTAAGCGCCCTTTCGGGTTTTCACTTAGCCACTCATTTTTATTTTTTATTTATTATTTTTTTATGCACACCCTGGTTTTTGCCTAGACGGCCCTTTCGGGTTTTCAATCTAGCGGGCTTCTTTTTTTTTTTTTTTTTTTTTTTTTAAGAAAAACTAACTATCTAGAAATAAAATGCGTACTATACAACTACAAACCCTTCCCCCACGCTTAAACTACACAGTGTCCTCAGTGTGTAAAAGTGAATAAAAAATAAGGACAGTTTAAACGTAAGGGAATTGATGGCACCTCATTAATGCACACTCCACCCCGTTTGAGCTCGAATTGTTTCCATGAATCCCTTCGTCTTTTTTTTCATCGTGCTCAAACCTCCTTTATTCTCAATCGAACCACTAGCCATCATCACTTCTTCCTTACCTCCAAATGCATGCTTTCGGTGCTCAGGAAGATTCTTCACCTTTCTTGGTCCATGTTTTACCGCAGGAATCTCCAAACCAATCTTTATATCATCATCCCCACTGTAAATAGTGGACACATCCTCTACCTTTGGCTCAACTGTATCCATGAAACATAAACCACGAACATCCTCAGGGTCTTTCTTGGAGTCAAAAATATCGAACTCCATTAAATCCCCATCAAACTCCATAGTCAATGAACCATTAGACACATCTAGTTTAGTATGAGCCGTCGACATAAATGGCCTCCCCAACAGAATGGGAGCCTTAGGATCCGTGTCCATATCTAACACATAAAAATCAGCGGGAAATATGAACTTACCAACCCGGACTAGAACATCCTCAACCTTCCCCTCCGGGTATGCATTTGACCTATCTGCCAACTGAATCACAACCCGTGTATCCTGTAGAGGTCCCAACTTGAGCTTTTCAAACAATGCATAAGGCATGACATTGATTGAAGTACTCAAGTCAAGCATAGCATTATGCTCACTATCATCACCTAAAGACACAGGTATCACAAACATACCCGGATCACTACACTTCTTGGGCATCTTTTTATGATAGACTGCAGACACATGCTCTTTCATCTTCACCTTTTTCTGACTCCTCGCCTTCTGATCCCTCTTCAACGTACACAACGCCTTAAGGAATTTGGCATATCTCGGGACAGTCTGCAACAAGTCTAAAAATGGGATGTTTACCTCAATCCTCTTGAAAGTGTCAAAGATAGCCTTGTCAGGCTCATGTTCTCGCGATCTTTTCCATGCCTCAGGAAATGGAACATCCGGCTCAAAAACTGTGGGCTCTGGTGTAGCTTTCTTCTCCTCCTCCGGAATTTTCTCAATAGGCACAACCTGCTCAACCTCAATCACTGGCTCCTCCGGTACAACTTCCTTCCCAATCTCCTTACCACTGCGCAAAGTCATGGCACATGCACTCTGCTTAGGGTTCGGTTCTGATCTAGAATGTACCTTCTCTGCCTCTCTAGCCTCTAGTCTCCCAACCGCATCAACTATTTGCCCAATCTGGCTCTCTAGATTACCAATACTCATATCGGTCTTCTGTTGATACTGTTGGAAATTGCTATTCATCATGCTCACCGACTGTGCTAAGGAATGAATCATGTCATCTGTAGACTGTCTCGGAGGGGTACTCTAATACTGCTGCTGCTGCCCATATGGTGGTCTGTACTGATTATACTGATTAGTCTGATACTGCTGACTCTGTGGTGGACCCATCAACAATTGTCTCATCATCCCCTTAAGGTCCTCAACATCTGTTTCAAGCTTATTTCTCACACCTCCACTAGAATTCGCAGCACTGACCTGTCTGAAACTCGACCTCCTGCCATGTGTCCGAGTGCCCTTAGCCAACTCATCAATAATATTTTTCGCCTCCACAGTTGTCTTGTTCAGAATACTGCCCCCACAGCAAGAATCCACCAACCGCTTATCCATGACTGTCAAATCCCCATAGAAATATACTATCAACTGATCCTCATCAAATCCATGATACGGGCAACTTCTGCACAACTTATGGAACCTGTTATAATAATCATATAGCGTCTCATCTACCTTCTGCTCCATGTTGCTAATGTCCCGCTTCATCACGTTGATCTGATCTGGAGGAAAAAACTCATCAAGAAACACCTCCTTCATCTTCTGCCATGTGGTAATGCTGTTAGGCGGTAGATGGTAATACCATGCACTAGCATCATCTTTCAGAGTGAAAGAAAACGCTCTAAGGAGGAGATGCTCAAGCGGAAGTGCTGCTGGCTTCATGCTCTGGCAAATCTGCACAAACTGGGATATATGTTGATTCGGGTTCTCACCGGGCATCCCAGTAAAGTGCGGTAACTGGCTTAACAAACCCGGCTTCAACTCAAATGTAACCCCAATAGGCAGAGTGGGGAACTGAACTGCATGAGGTTGCTCGCTCCAATTCGGGGCAGTTTTCTGCCTCAATGTCTGATCTGCCATATGTTTACTAATTCAAGACTTCCAAGCAGATTGTCAGTAAAACAGGTGTGGACCTTACAAGGTTCCACACTAAAAACAAATAACAAAATTAAAAATAACTAAAAAGAAAATTAAATTAATTAAAATAAACCAACTAAAAAAAAAAAATACAAAGAAAATAAAAAGAATAAGAACAAGAATTAAAATAAGAACGTAAACAAATAAACACCGTTCCCCGGCAGCGGCGCCAAAATTTGATAGGCTCAATCGCACACCTACAAATTAAACCTGGACTAGGTTCTAAAAATGTAGCTAGGGCAAGTCCAGAGTCGATCCACGAAGAACGGTTATTTATTTACGAACAGTCACTTGACCAGATTGGGGGAAAATTATAATTATTAAATCCTAAGAACATAAATTAAACTAAATATGAGCAAAAACAATAATTAAAGAATACTTCAGATTTGTTTCCGTCCCCACCTTTTTAATCAATTATCATCGGTACATCAATTCACTTTTAACCCTATTCACTTGATCCGAGATTTATTTCAATCTCTGTTCCTTCTTTCAGAATAGTTACTAGCAGTGGCACACTCACTAGAAACCCTAATTAATAATTTAATCTAACTGGCACAGTATAGATCGCAAAATTAATTGATGAACGATTTAAGAAACATAAATCAAGAACACTTTCTACAATTATTTCATATAGATAATTGCTTAATTTTACCCTAATCACAATTTACCATGGCACATGCATAAATCATGAAATTGCTACGGTGAAAACCCTAATTCTGGCACAGAACAGAGAATTCTAGCAAAGATCCAATCACAAAGATAAATAAATTGATCAGGTTTATAAACCCTAGCAACGGATCTAGAATTAAGAACAAGTAAAATTATGAATAGAAATCAAATTGTGAAAAGAAAATTACCTCAAATTGATATAAAGATGGTTCAAGATTCAAACCCAAAACTTGGGTTTTTAGTTCTCCATGGAAGAAAGTAAAAACCTAGATCTAAAATTATTGTCTAAAAGTTGTAGCCTCCAAAACAATCAAGAAAACTTAGTTTTTATACCTAGGATAAGTCCTAAACTAATAAGGAATGAAAAAGAATTAAAAATAAAACAAAAATAACCAAAAATATGGATTTCCAGCCGGTCCACGCGCCTGCACGCGCTCCACACTCTCGCCAGTCAACCGCCACGCGCCAGCCATCCCGTCCACGCGCCAGCCATGCTTAAAAACGTATCTGGTAGGTGCCCCTTCTCCATGTTTGGCCAAAACGCAAGAAGCGCGTCTGGAACCCGCGTTTCTTGACTTCCTTGCGTTTGGGCCGTATTGAACTGGGCTTGCTGAGATGGGCTCGCCTTTGTTGATCTTCTGGGCTGCCTGATCTGGTTGTTGGGCCATCCGCCTGGGCTTGATCTTCCTTCAGCATTGGGCCTCACTTTCTTCCTTCTTCCTCAACACTTGGGCTTGATTCTCCTCAATTTAATTCTTTTGGCCAGCCCTTGTGGCACAAGAATTGGGTACTTGTGGCACAAGGACTGAGTGAAAATCTTCAACCCCTCTATCTCTCTTCATTAAACTTGGGCATTTACATTTAAATTCCAAATTGAAGTTTCTTTTGAATAATAAAATATCTAATTTGGGTAAAAATATAAAAAATACTAAAATAACACCCAAATTATAATTAAACCCCAAAAATACATAATTGCCCAAAATTACATAAAAACTATCTAAAATACATAAAATAATTATTTTAAGCTCATAAAAACATAGGAAATAATGGTATAAAATCCGTCCCATCAAATTCCCCCACGCTTAGACCTTTACTCGTCCCTGAGTAAAATCCTAACTCCCCTCTAAACACCGGTCTATATAGCGTAGCATGGAGAAAAATGATTCCTAGTCACCTCAATCAAACTCAACAAATAAAATCACGAAGTGTAGAAACTCCGTCTCCTTATAACTCCTTAAAGATATAATAACAATGACACTAGCTTGATACCAACACCATAATAAACGGTACCCAAACTACATGTCCACTCAAAAGCCAAGGGGAACTAAAATTGTCCTAATTTTCCCCCACGCTTATCTCACACTACAATCTCCCTCATAAAACAAAGTTTATGCAAGATTTATATAATTAAGCACAAAACTTTACCTCGTAACAAAAACACCAACACCCCCTTATATCTCCAAGAAAGAACGAGGATTTCTAACTTAATCTCCACTATCTGAACCTCCTACTCCAATAGTGTAAATCCTACCCAAAACTCCAAACCTCCTTTATGTCTTCTCTCCGGTGGATGTAAGATATTTTATTACTCAATCCTCACCTTTTGCCTAAGCGCCCTTTCGGGTTTTCACTTAGCCACTCATTTTTATTTTTTATTTATTATTTTTTTTATGCACACCCTGGTTTTTGCCTAGACTGCCCTTTCGGGTTTTCAATCTAGCGGGCTTCTTTTCTTGTGCGTTTTTTTTTTTTTTTTTTTTTTTTTTTTAAAGAAAAACTAACTATCTAGAAATAAAATGCGTACTATACAACTACAAACCCTTCCCCCACGCTTAAACTACACAGTGTCCTCAGTGTGTAAAAGTGAACAAAAAATAAGGACAGTTTAAACGTAAGGGAATTGATGGTACCTCATTAATGCACACTCCACCCCGTTTGAGCTCGAATTGTTTCCATGAATCCCTTCGTCTTTTTGTTCATCGTGCTCAAACCTCCTTTCTTCTCAATCGAACCACTAGCCATCATCACTTCTTCCTTACCTCCAAATGTATGCTTTCGGTGCTCAGGAAGATTTTTCACCTTTCTTGGTCCATGTTTTACCGCAGGAATCTCCAAACCAATCTTTATATCATCATCCCCACTGCAAATAGTGGACACATCCTCTACCTTTGGCTCAACTGTATCCATGAAACATAAACCACGAACATCCTCAGGGTCTTTCTTGGAGTAAAAAATATTGAACTCCATTAAATCCCCATCAAACTCCATAGTCAATGAACCATTAGACACATCTAGTTTAGTATGAGCCGTCGACATAAATGGCCTCCCCAACAGAATGGGAGCCTTAGGATCCGTGTCCATATCTAACACATAAAAATCAGCGGGAAATATGAACTTACCAACCCGGACTAGAACATCCTCAACCTTCCCCTCCGGGTATGCATTTGACCTATCTGCCAACTGAATCACAACCCGTGTATCCTGTAGAGGTCCCAACTTGAGCTTTTCAAACAATGCATAAGGCATGACATTGATTGAAGCACTCAAGTCAAGCATAGCATTATGCTCACTATCATCACCCAAAGACACCGGTATCACAAACATACCCGGATCACTACACTTCTTGGGCATCTTTTTATGATAGACTGCAGACACATGCTCTTTCATCTTCACCTTTTTCTGACTCCTCGCCTTCTGATCCCTCTTCAACGTACACAACGCCTTAAGGAATTTGGCATATCTCGGGACAGTCTGCAACAAGTCTAAAAATGGGATGTTTACCTCAATCCTCTTGAAAGTGTCAAAGATAGCCTTGTCAGGCTCATGTTCTCGCGATCTTATCCATGCCTCAGGAAATGGAACATCCGGCTCAAAAACTGTGGGCTCTGGTGTAGCTTTCTTCTCCTCCTCTGGAATTTTCTCAATAGGCACAACCTGCTCAACTTCAATCACTGGCTCCTCCGGTACAACTTCCTTCCCAATCTCCTTACCACTGCGCAAAGTCATGGCACATGCACTCTGCTTAGGGTTCGGTTCTGATCTAGAATGTACCTTCTCTGCCTCTCTAGCCTCTAGTCTCCCAACCGCATCAGCTATTTGCCCAATCTGGCTCTCTAGATTACCAATACTCATATCGGTCTTCTGTTGATACTGTTGGAAATTGCTATTCATCATGCTCACCGACTGTGCTAAGGAATGAATCATGTCATCTGTAGACTGTCTCGGAGGGGTACTCTGATACTGCTGCTGCTGCCCATATGGTGGTCTGTACTGATTATACTGATTAGTCTGATACTGCTGACTCTGTGGTGGACCCATCAACAATTGTCTCATCATCCCCTTAAGGTCCTCAACATCTGTTTCAAGCTTATTTCTCACACCTCCACTAGAATTCGCAGCACTGACCTGTCTGAAACTCGACCTCCTGCCATGTGTCCGAGTGCCCTTAGCCAACTCATCAATAATATTTTTCGCCTCCTCAGTTGTCTTGTTCAGAATACTTCCCCCACAGCAAGAATCCACCAACCGCTTATCCATGACTGTCAAACCCCCATAGAAATATACTATCAACTGATCCTCATCAAATCCATGATACGGGCAACTTCTGCACAACTTATGGAACCTGTTATAATAATCATATAGCGTCTCATCTACCTTCTGCTCCATGTTGCTAATGTCCCGCTTCATCACGTTGATCTGATCTGGAGGAAAAAACTCATCAAGAAACACCTCCTTCATCTGCTGCCATGTGGTAATGCTGTTAGGCGGTAGATGGTAATACCATGCACTAGCATCATCTTTCAGAGTGAAAGAAAACGCTCTAAGGAGGAGATGCTCAAGCGGAAGTGCTGCTGGCTTCATGCTCTGGCAAATCTGCACAAACTGGGATATATGTTGATTCGGGTTCTCACCGGGCATCCCAGTAAAGTGCGGTAACTGGCTCAACAAACCCGGCTTCAACTCAAATGTAACCCCAATAGGCAGAGTGGGGAACTGAACTGCATGAGGTTGCTCGCTCCAATTCGGGGCAGTTTTCTGCCTCAATGTCTGATCTGCCATATGTTTACTAATTCAAGACTTCCAAGCAGATTGTCAGTAAAACAGGTGTGGACCTTACAAGGTTCCACACTAAAAACAAATAACAAAATTAAAAATAACTAAAAAGAAAATTAAATTAATTAAACTAAACCAACTAAAAAAAAAAAAACAAAGAAAATAAAAAGAATAAGAACAAGAATTAAAATAAGAACGTAAACAAATAAACACTGTTCCCCGGCAGCGGCGCCAAAATTTGATAGGCTCAATCGCACACCTACAAATTAAACCTGGACTAGGTTCTACAAATGTAGCTAGGGCAAGTCCAGAGTCGATCCACGAAGAACGGTTATTTATTTACGAACAGTCACTTGACCAGATTGGGGGAAAATTATAATTATTAAATCCTAAGAACATAAATTAAACTAAATATGAGCAAAAACAATAATTAAAGAATACTTCAGATTTATTTCCGTCCCCACCTTTTCAATCAATTATCATCGGTACATCAATTCACTTTTAACCCTATTCACTTGATCCGAGATTTATTTCAATCTCTGTTCCTTCTTTCAGAATAGTTACTAGCAGTGGCACACTCACTAGAAACCCTAATTAATAATTTAATCTAACTGGCACAGTATAGATCGCAAAATTAATTGATGAACGATTTAAGAAACATAAATCAAGAACACTTTCTACAATTATTTCATATAGATAATTGCTTAATTTTACCCTAATCACAATTTACCATGGCACATGCATAAATCATGAACTTGCTACGGTGAAAAGCCTAATTCTGGCACAGAACAGAGAATTCTAGCAAAGATCCAATCACAAAGATAAATAAATTGATCAGGTTTATAAACCCTAGCAACGGATCTAGAATTAAGAACAAGTAAAATTATGAATAGAAATCAAATTGTGAAAAGAAAATTACCTCAAATTGATATATAGATGGTTCAAGATTCAAACCCAAAACTTGGGTTTTTAGTTCTCCATGGAAGAAAGTAAAAACCTAGATCTAAAATTATTGTCTAAAAGTTGTAGCCTCCAAAACAATCAAGAAAACTTAGTTTTTATACCTAGGATAAGTCCTAAACTAATAAGGAATGAAAGAGAATTAAAAATAAAACAAAAATAACCAAAAATATGGATTTCCAGCCGGTCCACGCGCCTGCACGCGCTCCACACTCTCGCCAGTCAACCGCCACGCGCCAGCCGTCCCGTCCACGCGCCAGCCATGCTTTAAAACGCATCTGGTAGGTGCGCCTTCTCCATGTTTGGCCAAAACGCAAGAAGCGCGTCTGGAACCCGCGTTTCTTGACTTCCTTGCGTTTGGGCCGTATTGAACTGGGCTTGCTGAGATGGGCTCGCCTTTGTTGATCTTCTGGGCTGCCTGATCTGGTTGTTGGGCCATCCGCCTGGGCTTGATCTTCCTTCAGCATTGGGCCTCACTTTCTTCCTTCTTCCTCAACACTTGGGCTTGATTCTCCTCAATTTAATTCTTTTGGCCAGCCCTTGTGGCACAAGAATTGGGTACTTGTGGCACAAGGACTGAGTGAAAATCTTCAATCCCTCTATCTCTCTTCATTAAACTTGGGCATTTACATTTAAATTCCAAATTGAAGTTTCTTTTGAAGAATAAAATATCTAATTTGGGTAAAAATATAAAAAATACTAAAATAACACCCAAATTATAATTAAACCCCAAAAATACATAATTGCCCAAAATTACATAAAAACTATCTAAAATACATAAAATAATTATTTTAAGCTCATAAAAACATAGGAAATAATGGTATAAAATCTGTCCCATCACGAGATAAGATACTTACATCCGTCGTCTCCACCAAGTGTCCCCTTTGACCAATGCTTGCCGAGCCCTGCGTACGGGTTTAACCTTTGCTCCATAGCGAATTGCCATTCCTGAGGATGGTAATTTCGCACTTCCATCCTCCGCCTCTGATGTTTCTCCTCATTGAGAATCGGCTCTGCACCTTGACCCTCCTCGATGTTGTGGTCCCTTCTGAAAAAATCGAAAAATTGATCCGCCATAGCCTTAGTCTAGCAAAAATCTCCAGAAATCTCTCAACAAAAGGGGTTTTCTCTCTCATACTCATCACTTTCTCTCTCTATTTGCGTTGGAATGAAGAAGATTATGATGAAGAAGAAAGAGTATGCTCGGCCTTTTATACCCAGCCCGATAGAAGGACTGTCCGCGCGGCCACTCCCTCCATGCTGACGTGGCGCAATCTCAGCCCTCCATCGTGTGTTTCTTTCAGCAATCCTCGTGCGTGAAATCTACCCAATCAGAAGGACTGGCAACGCGGCCACATATTCCCCAAGTGCCAAAAATTACACTTTAGCCCCTCCAGTTTATTTCTAATCCAAAATTGACGCCCTTAGTCATACTTGACCAGATTTTGGTCCGGAAAGCCACAATAAACTTTAAATTTAATATTTTCAACCCGAAAGATCACTACAAATTACTAAATTACCCTCAGCCAAAAATGAATTAAAATGCAGGTTAAGGAACCGCTATAAATCCTAAATCAAGTTAAAATGCAGGTTAAGGAACCGCTATAAATCCTAAACTAAATCAAAATACAGGTTAAAGATCCGCTATAAGTCCTAAATTAGGTTAATCTACAGGATTAAGTTAATTTGTAGGTTAAGGAACCGCTACAAATCAAAAATTAAATTGTGACTTAAATGATCCCGAGACACTTACATAACGATATACCGTCCACATTACCACTTATGAACCCCACGATCCAAAGGTACAAGCATCTCTATATCCTGTAGGTTTTACACGCTTTCTTGATTCACGCGCCCTGTAAGATTTTTTTCTTCGCATACCGTGTGTCTCATTTTTGACATATGTGGTTAGTGTCTACGGACATATTTACAGCATTTGTTGCCATTATCCTCGGACACATTTGATACTTTCTTAGTTCACACGCTCCGTAAGATTTTTTTCTTCATATATCGTGTC
Organism: Campanula takesimana; assembly: GCA_026119855.1. Lineage (NCBI taxonomy): Eukaryota > Viridiplantae > Streptophyta > Magnoliopsida > Asterales > Campanulaceae > Campanula > Campanula takesimana. The sequence goes on from JAOWBW010000188.1 coordinate 1,405,819, forward strand.
TCACTTTCTTTCTACATAAATTGCTGGTGTCTCTAGACATGATTATGTTGGGTTTTGCACTATAATGCGCCGCAAAATAAACCCAAAAAGCCTAAATCCATTCATGATGATTAAATTAATACGGAGATAAATTTAGAATACTAACCATGATGATGCTTTAAAATTTTTCAGATCTTGAATCTTTGTTCTTCGCGCCTTGAATCACGATCGCATGAACACGCCTTGAATCATTGAATCACGAACTTGGAGGAGTTTAGATCAACGCCCTCTATGTGTATCCATACACGAACGAATATCAAGAACACTTCTTGATCTGGACTACTAGATCGAAAGTGGCTATATGAAAACTAGGGTTCTTGTTCTTGAGGAAGAAGAAGACTAGTTTTTCTCTTTTGGAGGCTTACAATATTGATTACATGAATCGCTTATGACCAAGGGTTTTGAGAGGGGTATTTATACCTTAAAGACCCAACAAGTTTAGGTTCCAAAGTCTAATTCCCATTAAAACTCGGAGTCAAAAATCAAAATCATGTCAACCAAGAGGTCCAGTCGGGTAGCACTAAGGGTCCGACCGGATCCCCTAGGGTTCGACAGGGTATGGACATAGGTTTGCCCGGATCTCACCAAGGGTCCGGCCGGGTCCATCCCTTGGTCTGCCCAGGTCTACTCCTGTTCCGGTTTTCCGCTTAAAATCTAATTTTAAGACTTTCCAATTTAGCCCTTTTTCGAATTCGTTCTTTTGTGTGTGACTCCATAGGATTTTATTATGTTGGCAATGTTATCAAAACCATTTGATAACACAAATCATGAGCGGACTCTAGCAAGCCATCATGACTACCCAATTAATATAACTTGTCAAAAGTTCGTGAATCCTATTATAGATAATATCATAATCCCTTTGTCCACGATGTCATTGAGCGTAAGCCATGGTCAATGGTCAACTTATAATGCCCAATACTTTTATCGATTCTAAATAGTTGATAATACAAATGACATTGATCCTATCAATCCATTTGAGCATGGCCATGCATTTCATCAATACTATTCATCGAGGGGCCCAAGCTTGAAATCTCTTACGAAGAGGGACAAATTCCATCTTGAATTATTATACTTCTCTACATCGCTTCGATCATTCCAATCATATTCTTTATAATTACTTGGTTAAGAGTAATGTTTGAATATGTCAAACATGATCTCCACTATGTGGAAGATCGTAATAACCTCAGGTCTAAGGATTCAATGATATAACTATTTAGAGGTTTAATTATGACATCATTGTAAGATACACGTGAGGAAAACGAATAGTTCCCTCGAGAATCAAACACGGTACTTTAACGGAAAAAACTGAGTCGCCACGTATGGCTGGGAAGGCCATCCCAGGGGTTTTTACAGTTTGTCAAGAAATCAGTCCAGTTTCAGGCAGAAACAGAGCATTCTGCTGAAACTAAACTATTTTACATCTTTCCAATTTATTTACTCACACAAATCTTGAATTAAATCATCCCTATCCTCCTAATAACTAATTAAACACCAAAACACAAGGTTTTGGGTGTGATCAAGGTAATAATTGGGGAAAAATTAAGAAAGGTGATGAACATGGCATTTGAGCCAAAATCATCATTTGGATGGTTAAAGATGGAAACTTTAACATCCAAATGGATGATTCTTCTAAGGAAATGCCTTAGTATATCAAAAATAAACCTTTGGATGGATAAAGATTGAGTCTTTACCATCCAAAAGGACATTATTGGAGTTAGATCAAGGTTTGAATGATAAAGATTGAAACTTTATCATCCAAACTTGATCATTTCAAGTAAAGACATGAAATTTAACTTGCATAAATGTAAAATACATAATATAAATTACATAAAAGTAAAGACATAATGTAAAGAGCATTAATGTAAAGACATAATATAAAGTGCATTAATGTAAAGACATAATGTAAAGAGACATTAAATGATAACAAGCCTTGATCATCTTAGGTTTGAACCCTTGATCATGCATAGAACATGAGGGTACCATTGATTCATATCAAGAACTTGGTTCTAATTCATAATATTTACAAGAAAAGTAAAGACATTTACATAAATTAAACAAAAGAAAGAGAGAATATGAGATGAAGAGAAGATGGGGAGAAGGAGGCCTCACTAATTTTGGGTCTAAGCCTATCTTCTTTCTCTCTTTTCACTCAAATGTGTGTTTATGTGTTTGACCTGCCCTCAATTTCTTTCTCTCTTTTCACTCAAATGTGTGTTTATGTGTTTGACCTGCCCTCAATTCGATAGAGTTTGCACTCATAAAATGATTTCTCCCCCCGAAATGATCAGCAAAAGGTCCAATTTATAGGGACTGAGGGTGTCCAAACCATCCGTACGGATTGGCCCCTCCCGCGTCCAAACCATCCGTACGGCTCAGCCTGGCGAGCTTCTGGATTTTTCCAATTTTAATTCCAGAGTAGTCCTAGAATTTCAGGTTTATCTTAGTGAGGTCCCAGGCTATCAGTTTATCCCTGAATGGTGCTAAGAGTTCCTCTAAAGTTGGTTAATTTCAGATTGGGGTACTTACAGAGCCCCTCGGCAACATTGCTTTGTAAAAGCGGGGTTGTAGATAAAAAAATAAGCATCCCAATCTGATGGGAGGACGGCTTAACCGATTTGGTTGCATGGCTGGACCTAGGGGTATAGGATTTCTACGTATCTCGTTTGCGGAGAATCAAGCCTAACGTAGTTCGGAAGGGGTGAGAAACATTAAGGCTACTCAAACCTAAGGGCTAGGTGGATATCTGTCATCCTCTCCTAGGGGAACAGGCATGACTCTTAGCAGGTCAGAGGTGGGATTTTGTCAACTTGGCTCTATGGAGAGGTTTGACTATAAGGACGGGCATGACTCTTGGCGGGTCAGAGGCGGGATTTGGTCAACTTGGCTCTATGGATAGGGTTGACTAAAGGAACCGGGCATGACTCTCGGCGGGTCAGAGGCGGGATTTGGTCAACTTGGCTCTATGGAGAGGGTTGACTAAAAGGATGGTCTTACATCATTTTGGACTGCCGGGATTTAGGTTTTCTTAACCTAAAATGACCACTCTGGGGGACTAAGGTTTTCTCAACCTAAAATGACCACTCTGGGGGACTAAGGTTTTCTTAACCTAAAATGACCACTCTGGGGGACAAAATTTTATTGGGCTTAAGTCAAGGACTGCCTAAAATGTTCGCTAAGGCAAGATTTTTCACAATGGGGACTGCCTAAGTATGTTCACTTAGGGGACAAGGTTTTACTGGGCTTAAGTCAAGGACTGCCTAAGTGTATTTTTACACTAGTCAAACAAAGCAATGGGCTTACGTCGCATGGGGACCGCCTAAGTATGTAAACCTTTCAATCTTACTGGGCTTATGTCAGGGACAGCCTAAGTATGTTCAAGGGGGAGATTTTGGACATTTCCCAAGGGGAAAGGCCTAGGGAAAGCTTTGTTCGAGGCGCCGGGGGCCAGAGTGTAAATTTTGGGCTGAGATTTTCTTCGCCCAAACCATCCGTACGGATTGAGGGGTCGTCCCTTCTTTTTCAAAACACAACAGCCATGCGGATGGTCTGCTCATTTTTCTAAAACTTAGTCGAGAAACAGAGAAGGCAGAGACAAAATTTAGAGGGAAAACTCTATCAATTTTGAATTTTCTTCCTTAGATTGTTCAAGGATTGTTCATGGTGGGATGGGCACGCGTTGGTTATCCTAGAGGGGCTGAAAAGAGGCTCGACATGGCCCAAAACTTCCGAGGCTACACCGTTTATCTCAGAGATGCGGGAGCCGGTTTCTACAAATCTCCTACCTTGCATTTGTGCCAAGGTGATGGGGTAAGTACATCCTAAGCCATTCTCTTCTTGATTAATGCATTTCTTAAACCTAGGGTTTATGTTCATGAAAATTAGGATTTTTGTACTTCTTGGGTCATTTTGCGAAATTGAACTCATTTTCATGAAATTGGAGTCACAATGATCGAGGACATGTGTTTTCTCCTTCAGTCGGACATGCCTAGCTACGCTTTTGACAATTAAAGTGTGATCCTACACTTTTGCGCATAAAATGCTTGTACCTTAGGTTGGACTAGCCATTTTGACATGTTTACGTGCATTCTAGCATTGCCTAGGATTATTTGTTACATGTTATGAACGGGATGGACTTGGTAATGACTATGCAATTCAAATAAAGGGGAAAAATTTTCTTTCTTAAAACGGCCCTGCAATTTGAAAGGGGACGGAAAAAACTTTTCTTTTTCAAAGTGACCCTCAAATGTCTATGCAATTTGAAAGGGGACGGAAAACATTTTTCTTTTCAAAGCAACTCTCAAATGTCTATGCAATTTGAAAGGGGACGGAAACACATTTTTTTTTCAAAGCGACCCTCAAATGTCTATGCAATTTGAAAATGGATGGAAACACATTTTTCAAATGACCTTCAAATGTCTACGCAATTTGAGAGGGGACGGAAACACATTTTTTAAATGACCCTCAAATGTCTATGCAATTTGAAAGGGGACGGAAACACATTTTTCAAATGACCCTCAAATGTCTATGCAATTTGAAAGGGGACGGAAACATATTTCTACATGTTCATTTTGCATCTAGCATGTGCATTGGTATTTTAAATTGTGTTATTCATACCTTTGCTGTGTTTACCTGCAGGGCGGTGATCCCAAATCTCGAGGGTCTCCGGACGCTTGCTTCTCCTTATGGGAGGCTATGCTTGAGTCCATCAATGGTGAACCCGGTCTGAGGGAGTGGGTGGAGAGCACTGGTTTGGTGCCTTTTATTTATGCTGTGGGCAAGTTGGTTAACACCAACAAAAGTATGGGGCTTCTCAACGCCCTTGGGGAGTATTGGTGGGACTCGACCCATACTTTTCATTTGAGTTGGGTGGAAGTGACTGTGACCCCCGCTGACTTCTCGGCGATCACCGGGCTATCTTTTGATGGGCGGCCGGTTATGTGGAGGGATAAGATCCCTGAGTCAGATATTGGGGCGCTCATTGGCTTTATAGGCCCCACCAAAGGTTTGGGTATCCTTGTGCAGAATGTCGAGAGGGCCATCTGGGCCAATTTTCCAGAATACGCGGTGGGCCGGATTACAGCTGAGCAACTCGGACGCTCCTACGTGTGGCTCCTTCTTGGCAATACTATTTTTGCCAATACCGACACGACATGCATGTTTCCTCTCCTAGGCTCTTTGACCACTGTTGGGTATGCCCACTTATATATCAGTTTCAATGTAATAGGATTGATTAGATTTGATTGATCCATCACCTATGTTTTATTTCATGGACTTTAGACCCACATGTAAGAAGTATTTATACTTCATTTTTTAGGTAGTCCATTGTAATAGAATAGGCGTAGGAATAGGGATAGAATATCAAGATTGAAGAAAATCACAATTTCAGTTTGAGCCACGCGCCCATGCGCCCCTCTCTTGCGCTATGCGCCTCCTTTAGCGCGCGCATATGAGTATGCGCCTAGCATCGCTCATGCGCCCTTAATTGCTCAACGCGCGCATGTATCACACGCGCCTTGGCTCAACGCGCTTCAAAGATACAATTCAACACTCAGTGATTTATAGAAGACATGAAGACTTGAAGAGATTCAAACTACGCCAATAATCCAACGGTGGTTAAATAACACGTATGCACCCACATCTAAGGACACCTGTCCATAACGGTCATATTTGTGTTATGTGTCTAACGTCTATAAAAGGACACGTGCTCCACTCAATGATTGACAGCACATCTGTCCTTTAACCTTATCCACAAGGGATTTCCAACGGCTAGATTTTTGGGCTCTACTATAAATACCCCATAACTTCAAATGTTTTGAAGTTGCTAAGAATCTCAGAATTTCTCTCTCAAGCATTTGTTGAAGATTTGAAGATTGCCTTCGATTTTCCAGAATTCTCAAGAACATCTTCATACTTCCATCCTTAGCCCAGATCCTCAAGCAAAAACACTTTAGTTTTCTTGTGCTCTCAATCTCAAAGATCTAAAGAGCCTTGAATCTAAAATCATACACGTACCTCTTTAAGTTTGATCACTTAGATCTTTCTTTAAGAGATACACCAGTTATTGTCTAGGATTTGTTCTTTCATAGAATATTAGATCTTGAGTTAGTGAGATAAGATAATAACTTGAAAGTCAATGACAAGAAATTGATATGCGCTATTTGGAGAGGTTCGATCGGGAAAATGATCTACGTCCTCTACCAAGATGGTTAGTCTTGGATTTCTAATGGAGATCTTATATAATGATTGAGTGTTACAAATTACAATCGTTTGAGCTTATACACTAACTCAAGATCTAATATTCTATGAAAGAACAAATCCTAGACAATAACCGGTGTATCTCTAAAAGAAAGATCTAAGTGATCAAACTTAAAGAGGTGCGTGTGTGATTTTAGATTCAAGGCTCTTTAGATCTTTGAGATTGACAGCACAAAAAAACTAAAGTGTTTTTGCTTGAGGATATGGGCTAAGGATGTAGGTATGAAGATGTTCTTGAGAATTCTGGAAAATCAAAGGCAATCTTTAAATCTTCAACAAATTCTTGAGAGAGAAATTCTGAGATTCTTAGCAACTTCAAAACGTTTGAAGTTATGGGGTATTTATAGTAGAGCCCCAAAAACTAGTCGTTGGAAATCCTTTGTGGATAAGATTAAAGGACATATGTGCTGGAGCTCATTGAGTGGAGCACGTGTCCTTTATAGCCGTTAGACACATAACACAAATATGACCGTTATGGACAGGTATCCTTAGATGCGGGTGTATACGTGTTATTTAACCACCGTTGGATCATTGGCGTAGTTTGAATTCCTTCAAGTCTTCATGTATTCAATAAATCACCAAGTGTTGAATCATTTGAAAATGAGGCGCGTTGAGCCATCTGGGCGCATGATCAAAGCTAGGCGCATGATCATGCGCGCGTGCTAAGGGGGCGCATGGCGCAAGAGAGGGCGCATGGGCACGAGGATCAATTTCAACTTGTGATTTTTCTTCAATCTTGACCTTCTTGCCCTATTCCTAAGCCTATTATATTACAATGGACTACTTAAAAAAAGAAGTATAAATACTTCTTACATGTGGGTCTAAAGTCCATGAAATAAAACTTAGGTGATGGATCAATCAAATCTAATCAATCCCCTATTACATTGAAACTGAGATATAAGTGGGCATACCCAACAGAGTGCTAGAAGCAAACTCAGAAAGAGTGAATATGTTAGACCTCAAGTTGCACCTATTCCTACAATCAATCACGATGAGGACATTGTAAAGCAAGAAAAGTTATTCAAAGAGGCTGAAAAGGTTCTTTGCTTCATGGATGGATCTTCAAAAGCTAAAACGGATGAACGGATTCTCGATAGTGGGTGTTCACGACACATGACTGGAGATGAATCCTTACTTGAAGATGTTCATGAAGAAAGAGGTCCCTCCGTAACATTTGGTGATAATAACAAAGGTTAAATTGTAGCATATGGAAATCTAAAGAAAGACAAAGTGTGCATTGAAAGAGTCTCACTCGTCGAAGGGCTCAAGCACAATTTATTATCCATATCTCAATTCTGCGACAAAGGATTAGAATGCCATTTTACCTCAACTCAATGTCTTATCAAGAATGGCAAAACTGGAGCTACATTTCTCATGGGATATCGTAAAACAAATATTTACATTATTGATTTCCATAGTATGAACTCTAGTACTAATCTTTGTTTTGTAGCTAAAAGTGTGAGCGAAAATAGTTGGCTATGGCACAAGCGCTTAAGTCACTTGAACTTCAAGTATCTATCTAAAATCAGCAGGAATAATCTTGTCAAAGGACTTCCCAAGGTTGCTGATCATCATGACAAGAATTGCGCCGTGTGTCAACTTGGCAAACAACCGAAAAAGTCTTTCTCCAGCAAGACCAATCCCTCAACTACTAGATGTTTGCAACTGCTGTGTCACGACCCGAAAACCCGCCTCTATTTTCTAATAATAAATATCTAATTATTTATTTATTTCTTATTTAATTGTTTAAATTATTATTTAATTAATAATTTATGTGTGCATTTTATGTGTTATTATAATTTATGCCTAGCAGGTAATTGGTTAATTGTGCTAGTGTAGAGAGTTGGGTCTTGATTGTTAGCGGGGAGTTATTTGTATTGGGTAGAGTAGGGGAGGGGCCCTAAGTGTAACATTTCAAAATAATCATCTCCCTACTCCCTCTCTTCTCCCTCACCTCTCCCTCACCCTACTCCCATTCCCAGCTCTCTCTCTCTCTTCCATAGCAAGAAAAGGTAAGGTTTCTTTCTCCCTTCTCTCTTCAATCTACCTATCTTCCTCCCATTATTTCTTAGTGCTCATTTTATGAAATGTGTTTAGATCGTCGATAGGATCGCGTAGAACAAAAAAATAATTGAATTCCGTCATCTTTGAGAAATCTCAAGTAAGTTGCTTTTCCCCCATTTTTATGCTAAAGTGTTCATTTCATGTTCATATAATGCTTTAGTTGATACATTTGATGTTTGATTGAGTTTGGGATTTATTTGGAATTTATTTTGGTTTTTGGTTAAAAATGGTGATTTTGATGAATGTTGGGATTTAATCTTGGTTTTGGTTAATAAATGGTGTTATTTAGGTCCCCTTTAAGTTAGATGTTGTTTGGGTACTTTGGGGATCATGTTGGAAGTATTGATTTTGTGTGTTGTGTAAATGGTATGAAAATGGTATGAAAATGGTATGGAAAAATGGAAGAACCCAGCTGAAATCCCTCCCAGCCCGTAGACCAGGTGCCCGCCCGCGCTGAGCCAGGCGCCCGCCTACATGCCCTTTTCCAGCGGCCAGACCTTCTAGTCAATTAAGCCCCCGCCTGCCCCCTTCCAGGCGCCCGCCTGCCCCCTTCCAGGCGCCCGGCCGCCCCCTGTTCCAGAAATCTGCCTTTTTGCTTGTTAAGACTAAGTGGCTTCCCTAGTTTAAGTTTAATTACTCTAATTAACTTAAGTTAACCCCGTAGAACACTTTATTAATTGGAATTGGTTCTTTTATGAATAAATATGTTATGGAATTTGATTAAGTGTCATTTTGAGAATGTGGGCCATCTTTGATGTGTGGTTTGGATTGGTTTACCTTTGTGGTGATTTATTTGGAATGGTTCCCTACTTCGGAATCATGAGTTGTTTAATTAAGCAAATATTTTATTATTTAGCTTTTATTTGAAAGTCCAGCTGGTTATTTGTGTATCGAGTCAGGCAATGGATAATGCTATAATGGCTCAAGCCAAGTCCAGTATAGCATCGCCCATTGGTCCTTGTTTCCTCATCCAGATTGGCCTTGGATGGGATGAGCTAGCTCCTTTTGTGAGTATTCTAGCTACACGTTTTGGAGCATGACTTTGTGGCATGGCTTCCGCCCTTTGTGGCATGTTACTTTGTTATTGGTTCCGGTACCGGGGGTTTTCTCTTCAAGCTTTCATGCTACTATGAAGATGTTGATTGTTGATTATTGAAGCTGTGCAGCGAACTTTATTTGGTTACATCAGTTGGGAAACCTTGGCTAATATCCTTTGTTAATTGTTTATTTCCGCTGGTATCTGTTAATTGATAAATGCTATGTGCTAAGTGATATTTATTATTGTTATTGCTTATTACATCATAGCTTGTCATGTAGTTGCATTAGTAACTTATTGAGATTTATCTCACCCTCTTTCTTTTATCTTTGTTTTTCCTTAACCCCCCCCCCAGGAGGAAAGGATTAGACTCACTGATCACGAGGAGGACGTGCGAGGGTTGAGCTTTTTGGGCAAGTTGTTATTGGTGGGTTTACATTACATAAATGTGTAACCTTTTTGGGAATAGTTGTACCAAACTTGACGTCCTTAGAATTTGTAGATTTTATTATTTTGGGTGTAAGCTTATGGAGCTCACACTAGTTTATATTTTATTGTTCAAGTTGGATTTCGAAACTTTATGTCTTCATCTTTTGGTATAAAAGGAAAATTTTTATCTTCATTATTTTAGAGTTTATTGTTTAAGTCGACGTCCAGCTCGCGTACTCCGGGCCCGCGGGGTCGGGGTCACGACAGTTGGTATCAGAGCTATGGTTTAGCTCTAAGTATAAGTCTAGGTGGACTAGTATGACCTAGGAGGGTAGTTGTGTTCGGAGTGAGTAACGGTTGATGTTTTATGCAGGTAATTGTTTCCAATGGCTAGAAGAAGAACGGGTGAAGGTTCTAGTGGGGCTTAGAATCATAATGATCTTCCGGAAGAGAACCGTGCTATGTTCCAAGGCATGTTTGAGGCGGCCATGAAGGCAATTCATGACCAAGGACCGAGAGTAGAGCAAGCACCACCGCCCCGATATGGTTTGGAGCAATTCTTGAAACTGAAACTGTCACGACCCGAAAACTAGGCTCTATTTTATCAGTAATAAATAATTATTATTTATTTATTTGCTTATTTATTTATTTAAATTATTAATTAATTAAATATTTATGTGTGCATCTTATGTTTCATAATAATTGTGCCTAGCATTTTATTTGAGTCATTTGTGCTAGTGCAGTATTGTTGGGTCTTAATAATTAGTGGGAGTTTCTTAGTTGAGCTAGTTAGTGGGGGAAGGGGGCTAGGTGTAACATTTCAAATCATCATCTTCTCCCTACTCCCTCCCTCACCTCCCTCACCCTATCACCCTCACTCCACTCCATCTCCCAGCAACTCTCTCTCTCTCTCTCTCTCCATTATAAAAGGGTAAGCTTTCTCTACCTTCTCTCTTCATTTTAGCTATCTTCCTCTCATCTTCTCTCATTTCTCTCTATACGAAATGTGTTTAGATCGTCGGTAGGATCGCGTAGAATCAAGAAATTTCGAGTTCCGTCAACTTTCATTATTTTCATGTAAGTTGCTTTTCCCCCTTTTATGCCAATAATGTTCATATTTAACTCCCTTGGTACTCTTGTTGATATATGTAGCCTCTTTGTTTGATTTGGAGTTGATTGGTATTTGGTTCATCTTTTGTGATTTTGGGCATTTGGAATCACTCCTTGGTTTAGGTTGTTTTAAGGTTGTTTATGGGTCATTTCTAGGTTCCTAAGTGGTTGGGTACCTTGGTATTGTTATTTGGAAGTATTGGCTTTGAGTCATTTGAGTTTTGGTAAAGAAATGGCAATTTTAGGTTCATTCCCGAATTGAAGAACCAGGTGAAGTTCTGGGTTTTCGTTGAAGACGATAGGAGGCGTGCGCCCTCTTCCCTATGAAGCGCGCGCACCCTCCCCCTTCCAATTCTTGTTTTCCTTCTGATGCAAGGAGGCGTGCGCCCCCTTTTGGTTGAAGCGCGCACACCCTCATCCCTTGAATTCTAGCATTTTCTTCTGATCATATGAAGCGCGCGCCCTCTCCCCTATGAAGCGTGCGCACCCCTCCCTCCCCTGTTCCAAATTGATTTGTTTTCGTGCTATCTTCTGAAAGTCATAACTCTCTCGTCCGAACTCCGATTTAGGTGTATAAACTATCGTTTTAAAGCTCTCTTTGAGCTCTTCGAGATGAGTGAGTAGTTGTAGTTGGATGCCTAGAATTGAATTGGATCCTTTGTGATTGAATGTGTTATAGTAATTGAGTATTCTTACTTTGGAAGTATTGGAACACCTTTATTGTGTATTGTTGGTTCATTTCATCTTCTTGGTGATTATTTGGCATGATTCTCTACTTTGGAATCATTAGTTGTTTATCGTGCTAATATATTATTACTTAGCATTTATTTGGAAGCCCAGCTGGCATATTTATTGCATCGGGCGATGGGAAAGATTATAATGGCAAAGCCAAGTCCATTATAATGTTGACCATTGTTTGCCCTTACTAAACCCCTTTTCCAGATTGGCCTTGGAAGAGATAAGTTAGATTCCTTTGTGAATGTATCTAGCTACCGAGCATGACTTTGTGGCATGGCTCTTGTCCTTTGTGACACTCTTATGGTTATTGTTCCGGTACCGGGGATTTCTCTTCAGCTTTCATGCTATTATGAAGATGTTGATGGTTGATTATTGAAGCTGCACAGCGACCTTTATTTGGTTTATCAGTTTGGGAAAACCTTTGGCTATATCCTTTGTTATGTGTTCATTTCCGTTGCTATCTGTTATGTGACAATTGCTATGTGCTATGTGATTTATTATTGTTTATTGCTTATTGCATCTTAGCATGTCATGTAGTTGCATTAGTAACTTATTGAGATTTATCTCACCCCCTTTCTTTTATCTTTGTTTTTCCTTAACCCCCCCAGGTGCTAAGGATTAGTCTCGCTGATCACGAGAAAGAGGACGTCGAGTGTGGATACATTCTTTTGGGGAAAGTTTTTATAGGTTGGTTTACATTATATAAATGTGTAACCTTTTGGGATAGTTGTACCGAACAATGACGTCATTAAGAATTGTACATTTATATTCTGTTGGGCATAAACTTGTGGAAGTTTATGATAGTTGTATTTGGTTATTATCAAACTTGGATTTGTAAAACTTTGGATCATCACCTTTTGGTATCAAATGGAATTTTAACTGCGGTATTTCACAGATTTGGTTTTAAGTCGACGTCCAGCTCGCGTACTCTGGGCCCGCGGGTTCGGGGTCGCGACAGTTGGTATCAGAGCTATGGCATTAGCTCTCTATATAAGTATAGGTGGATTAGTTTGACCTAGGAGGGTAGTAGTGTGCGGAGTGATTAACGGTTGATGTGTTATGCAGGTAATTACTCACAATGTCTGGAAGAAGAACCACAGGAGGTACTAGTGGGGCACAGAATCAGAATGACTCAAGGGAAGAAGCACGTGCTATGTTTCAAGGCATGTTTGAGGCTGCTATGAAGGCCATTCATGATCAAGGGCCACGAGAAGAGCATGTGGCACCACCGAGATATGGGCTAGAGAAATTTCTGAAATTGAAGCCAAAAGAGTTTGACGGTGAGCCGGATGTAAAGAAGGCTGAGATGTGGATCGAGTCTATGGAGAAAATCTATGATGTGTTTGGATGCACGGACGAGGATAGGGTCCGGTTCGAGGCTTATAAACTTGTGGGTGTCGCCGAGCATTGGTGGAAAGGAGTTAAAGCTAGTTGGGATGATACTCACACGGTGTATGCGTGGGAGTTGTTTGTGCGCAAATTCAAGGAACATTTCATTCCGGTTGTTGATCAAAACCGAAAGGAGATCGAGCTGCTCAACCTGGAGCAAGGGTTGTTGTCTATAGCATAATACTCGGCTAAATTCACAGAATTAGCCCGGTATTGTGACTATTTGGTGAGGACCGAGGAACAAAAAGCTATGAGATTCATTCGGGGATTGAAGACCTCCATCCGTACTCAACTTATTACCCAACGGATTGTGACCTTCCAAGATGCGGTAGACCGAGCCTACTTGATAGAGCAAGATATTGGGGAGCACAAAAGGAAAACCGAGGTTGCGGGTACGGGTAAACCGGGAAGCCATGCTAAATCTCAACCGCAACACCGTTCCGACAACCGAGGTAACCCGGGAGCATCATCTCAGTTTAAGGGGCAAACCACACCGAGGAATCCGGGTACTACTCCGGGGATTCAGAATAAGAAGCCTTGTACCTTTTGCCAGAGGGTAGGCCATACGGAGGATAGGTGTTAGAAAAAGCAAGGCAAGTGTACCAATTGTGGTGAAATGGGGCACTTTGCGAGAGATTGCACGAGGCACCGAGGTCAGTCATCCGGGTCAGGGGTTGGTACTAATCAGGGTCAGAAAAGGGATGCCGCTGGGAAGCCCAAAGTTCAAGGAAAGATATATGCCATGAATCAACAACAGGCGACCGATGATCCTTCGGTTATTGGAGGTATTGTTTCTGTGTCTAATGTGAGCGCACGAGCGTTAGTAGATCCAGGATCATCTCATTCATACATTTCTGTGCAATTTGCTTCCATGTTAAATGATGCATTCGAGTCTTTACCGTACGTGCTAGAGGTGTCGACCCCTATAGGAGAATGCTTGATTTCTGATCGAGTCTTTCGTGCTTGTGATGTGGTTATATGTGGTCGTGTCTTATGTGCGGATTTGGTAGTTCTTCCTATCTAAGACTTTGATGTCATTTTGGGTATGGATTGGTTGAGCAAGTTTCATGCTTCCGTTGATTGCCGTAAGAAAACTGTTACTTTTTCTATTCCCGATGTGCCTAAATTTGTGTTTGAGGCTAGTCCTCTGAGTAGAAAGGTTCGCTTAATTTCTTATATGAAAGAGAGAAAATTATTGCATAGTGGTTGTGAGGGGTATTTGGCTAGTGTTCTTGATACTAGGAAGGAATCCCCTAGTTTGGATAGTGTTCGGGTAGTTCGGGAATTTCCCGATGTTTTCTCTACCGAGTATGATATGCCGCCCGATCGTGAGATTGAGTTTTGTATAGACCTTTTGCCGGGTACGACTCCAATTTCGAAAGCACCTTATAGATTAGCTCCCGCAGAGTTGAAGGAATTAAAGGTTCAATTGCAAGAGTTGCTTGATCGAGGGTTTATACGCCCTAGTGTTTCCCCGTGGGGAGCACCGGTTTTATTTGTGCGGAAGAAAGACGGTTCCTTGAGATTGTGCATCGATTACAGAAAGTTGAATCAGGTTACGGTGAAGAATAAGTATCCTCTACCCCATATCGACGATTTATTTGATCAGCTTCAAGGGTCCGTGGTTTTCTCTAAACTTGATTTGAGGAGTGGGTACCATCAGTTGAAGGTTCGATCGGAGGATATTCCAAAGACTGCCTTTCGCACTCGTTATAGTCATTATGAGTTCTTGGTTATGCTGTTTGGGTTGACTAACGCGCCTGCAGTATTTATGGATTTGATGAACTGGGTTTTTCATCCTTATCTTGATTCGTTCGTGGTAGTCTTCATCGACGACATTCTTGTTTATTCGAAATCTCGAGAGGAGCATGAACAACACCTGAGGACAGTTTTATCCGTTCTTGCGAGGGAGAAATTGTTTGCGAAGTTTAGTAAATGCGAATTTTGGCTCGAGAAGGTGTCATTTCTGGGTCATGTGATTTCTAAAGACGGGATTTCTGTGGACCCGTCCAAGATTGAAGCCATACCCGAATCAGTGACAGAGATTAGAAGCTTTCTGGGTTTAGCCGGGTATTACAGAAGATTTATTGAGGGGTTTTCGAGGATCGCTACTCCGATGACTCAGTTGACCCGAAAGAATGTCCCATTTGAGTGGACCGAGAAATGTGACAAGAGTTTCGAGGAATTGAAGAAGAGGTTGACTACCGCACCGATCTTGACCTTGCCTAATGGGAATGATGATTTAGTAATTTATAGTGATGCTTCGAAAGAGGGTTTGGGTTGTGTTTTGATGCAAACAGAAAAGTGATTGCCTATGCTTCGAGGAAGTTGACCCCTAGTGAACAGAATTACCCGACTCATGACATGGAGTTGGCGGCGATAGTCTTTGCGTTGCACAAATGGAAGCACTACCTTTATGGGGCGAAGTTTGAAATTTTCACGGATCACAAGAGTTTGAAATACCTTTTCTCCCAGAAAGAGTTGAATAATAGGCAACGCCGATGGATGGGATTGTTGAAGGATTTTGATTGTACGATTTCCTATCATCCGGGGAAGGCGAATGTGGTAGCCGATGCGATTAGTAGAAAATCTTATGTGGCTTCGATGATGGTTCGGGAATGGAAAATGCTTGAGGATGTGCGAGATTGGTCTCCTCGTGAATCGAGACATGGGGCTATTTTTGCGAATATTAGGGTATCTCCGACCCTAATTCAGAGGATAAAGGAAGCGCAGAAAGAAGATCCCGAGTTGGTGAAGATAATGGGTAAATTGAAGAAAAAGAACTTCGAGGATTTTTCTTTGAGTTCGAGTGGAGTGTTGACTTTCCGTGGTCGTTTGTGCGTACCCGATGTTGGTGGAATAAAGAGTCAAGTTTTAGATGAAGGTCACAAATCGAGATATACTATTCATCCGGGTAGTACGAAGATGTATCAGGATTTGAAGCAACAATTTTGGTGGAATAATATGAAAAGGGAGATAGCGGAGTATGTTTCGAAGTGTTTAACTTGTCAGCAGGTCAAAGCCGAGCATCAGAGACCCGCGGGACTACTTCAGCCATTAGAGATTCCCGAGTGGAAATGGGAGCACGTGACTATGGATTTCGTTACGGGACTACCTCGTACCCGTAGGAAGTATGACAGTGTTTGGGTAATAGTGGATAGATTGACCAAGAGTGCCCATTTCTTGCCTATTGACATTAGATATTCGATGGAGAAGCTTGCGACCCTTTACATCGACGAGATCGTTAGATTGCATGGGGTTCCGGTTAGCATTGTGTCAGATCGAGACCCGAGGTTTACTTCTAGATTCTGGAAGGCGTTTCAGGAAGCTTTGGGTACAGATTTGCGATTCAGCACAGCTTTTCACCCTCAGACCGACGGTCAATCCGAGAGGACTATTCAGATTCTTGAGGATATGTTGTGAGCTTGTGCGATAGACTTCTCTGATTCTTGGGATTCGCACCTACCGTTAGTGGAATTCTCTTCCAACAACAGTTATCAGGCTAGTATCGAGATGGCACCGTATGAGGCTTTGTATGGAAGAAAATGTAGATCGTCTATTTGTTGGGATGAGGTCAGTGAAGCGAGGATCGTGGGTATTGATTTGCTTCGGGATTCAGTCGAGAAAGTTAGAGTTATCCGGGATCGATTGAAAACAGCCCAGAGTCGACATAAGAGCTATGCAGATAACCGAAGGCGAGATCTTAGTTTTCAGACCGGTGATTTTGTGTTCTTGAAAGTATCTCCAAAGGTGGGTATTCGTAGGTTTGGGAAGAAAGGCAAATTGGCTCCGAGGTTTATTGGCCCGTTTGAGATTTTGGGAAAGGTTGGACTTCTAGCGTATCGTCTTGCGTTACCATCTTCTTTGGACCGGTTACATAATGTTTTTCACGTTTCTATGCTTCGGAAGTATGTTCATGATCCATCTCACGTGTTACCGAGGGTACCGGAGGATATTGAGCCTGATATGACCTACGAGGAACGACCGGTTCGGATTTTAGATACCAAACTCCAAGAGTTGAGGAACAAAAGCATTCCGTTGGTTAGAATTCTTTGGAGGAATCATAATTTTGAAGAATCGACGTGGGAGCTTCGTGATGAGATAGAGAGGAAATATCCGTGGCTTTTTAATTCGGGTAAGTCTCGTTAAAATTCGGGTCGAATTTTCTTTATGGGGGAGTGAATGTCACGACCCGAAAACCCGCCTCTATTTTCTAATAATAAATATCTAATTATTTATTTATTTCTTATTTAATTGTTTAAATTATTATTTAATTAATAATTTATGTGTGCATTTTATGTGTTATTATAATCTATGCCTAGCAGGTAATTGGTTAATTGTGCTAGTGTAGAGAGTTGGGTCTTGATTGTTAGCGGGGAGTTATTTGTATTGGGTAGAGTAGGGGAGGGGCCCTAAGTGTAACATTTCAAAATAATCATCTCCCTACTCCCTCTCTTCTCCCTCACCTCTCCCTCACCCTACTCCCATTCCCAGCTCTCTCTCTCTCTTCCATAGCAAGAAAAGGTAAGGTTTCTTTCTCCCTTCTCTCTTCATTCTACCTATCTTCCTCCCATTATTTCTTAGTTCTCATTTTATGAAATGTGTTTAGATCGTCGATAGGATCGCGTAGAACCAAAAATAATTGAATTCCGTCATCTTTGAGAAATCTCAAGTAAGTTGCTTTTCCCCCATTTTTATGCTAAAGTGTTCATTTCATGTTCATATAATGCTTTAGTTGATACATTTGATGTTTGATTGAGTTTGGGATTTATTTGGAATTTATTTTGGTTTTTGGTTAAAAATGGTGATTTTGATGAATGTTGGGATTTAATCTTGGTTTTGGTTAATAAATGGTGTTATTTAGGTCCCCTTTAAGTTAGATGTTGTTTGGGTACTTTGGGAATCATGTTGGAAGTATTGATTTTGTGTGTTGTGTAAATGGTATGAAAATGGTATGGAAAAATGGAAGAACCCAGCTGAAATCCCTCCCAGCCCGTAGACCAGGCGCCCGCCCGCGCTGAGCCAGGCGCCCGCCTACATGCCCTTTTCCAGCGGCCAAACCTTCTAATCAATTAAGCGCCCGCCTGCCCCCTTCCCGGCGCCTGCCCGCCCCCTGTTCCAGAAATCTGCCTTTTTGCTTGTTAAGACTAAGTGGCTTCCCTAGTTTAAGTTTAATTACTCTAATTAACTTAAGTTAACCCCGTGGAACACTTTATTAATTGGAATTGGTTCTTTTATGAATAAATATGTTATGGAATTTGATTAAGTATCGTTTTGAGAATGTGGGCCATCTTTGATGTGTGGTTTGGATTGGTTTACCTTTGTGGTGATTTATTTGGAATGGTTCCCTACTTCGGAATCATGAGTTGTTTAATTAAGCTAATATTTTATTATTTAGCTTTTATTTGAAAGTCCAGCTGGTTATTTGTGTATCGAGTCAGGCAATGGATAATGCTATAATGGCTCAAGCCAAGTCCAGTATAGCATCGTCCATTGGTCCTTGTTTCCTCATCCAGATTGGCCTTGGATGGGATGAGCTAGCTCCTTTTGTGAGTATTCAAGCTTTCATGCTACTATGAAGATGTTGATTGTTGATTATTGAAGCTGCGCAGCGACCTTTATTTGGTTACATCAGTTGGGAAACCTTGGCTAATATCCTTTGTTAATTGTTTATTTCTGCTGCTATCTGTTAATTGATAAATGCTATGTGCTAAGTGATATTTATTATTGTTATTGCTTATTACATCATAGCATGTCATGTAATTGCATTAGTAACTTATTGAGATTTATCTCACCCCCTTTCTTTTATCTTTGTTTTTCCTTAACCCCCCCCAGGAGGAAAGGATTAGACTCGCTGATCACGAGGAGGACGTCGCGAGGGTTGAGCTTTTTGGGCAAGTTGTTATTGGTGGGTTTACATTACATAAATGTGTAACCTTTTTGGGAATAGTTGTACCAAACTTGACGTCATTAGAATTTGTAGATTTTATTATTTTGGGTGTCAGCTTATGGAGCTCACACTAGTTTATTTTTTGTTGTTCAAGTTAGATTTCGAAACTTTATGTCTTCATCTTTTGGTATAAAAGGAAAATTTTTATCTTCATTATTTTAGAGTTTATTGTTTAAGTCGACGTCCAGCTCGCGTACTCCGGGCCCGCGGGGTCGGGGTCGCGACATGCTGCACATTGATCTATTTGGACCAGTCACCACCGCAAGTATTAGAAGAAACAAGTATACTCCAGTCGTGGTGGATGATTATTCAAGATATACATGGGTGGAAATGATGATTACAAAAGACGATTGCTATGAAATTTTAACCACCTTATTCAGACTGCTCCAAGCCCAAAAAGAAGAGGACATCGTTAGTGTTCGATCCGATAATGGAACATAATTCAAAAACAACGGTGTTGCTCGATATTGCGACGATTATGGGATAGATCACAACTTCTCAACCTCTGGAGTTCCTCAACAAAATAGTGTTGTGGAAAGAAAGAATAGGACGTTGATTGTAGCGGGAAAGACGATGATAGCCGAAGCTAAATTGCCTAAGTACTTTTGGGAAGAAGCTATCAACACAGCATGTTTTACACAAAATCGTTCCCTCATCAACAAAATTCACAACAAGACTCCGTATGAACTTTGGCGTGGTAGAACTCCCAACATTGCATTCTTCAATATCTTTGGTTGCAAGTGTTATATCCTCTACAACAGAAACGAACATAGAGGTAAATTCGATGCCAAAGCAGATGAAGGTATTTTTGTTGGGTATGCCAAACATTCTAAAGCTTTTCGCGTTTTTAATAGATCTACATTAGTGATAGTTGAATCTGTACATGTTACCTTTGATGAACTTTCTCTCCTTGAGCCACATTTGGCTCCAAATGATTCTGATGATTCTGTTGAGTTAAATGAGATAGGTTCTCCTATTCATGTTGCGCCTACACAAGATCAGAATCTATCAACTCAAGGAAATCCATCTACATCAAATGCACCTAATTCTATTTATGGCGCGCATGGTGAATCTTTAGTTGCGCCTCCCTCAAATGATGCGCCTCTAGATTCCTCTCACGGACCTATATCTTCTGCTGCATCTGGTGTTAATCCTAGTTTCAATTCTGAACCAGTTCAATCCCCAAACTTTGATGATGTAGAATCTGGTGAAGATGTACAAATTGAAGACCTTCAAGTTACTACAACCCAACCTAACTTACCTCCTGAAATTCGTGAAGTTAGAGGTCACCCAATCAATAATATCATTAGTGATCTACATGTTGGTGTTCGTACAAGGAGAGCTACAAACTTTGATGCTTACACTGCATTTATCTCTCAAATTGAACCGAAGAAGGCTGATGAAGCGCTCCAAGATCCTAATTGGGTTGTTGCAATCCAAGAAGAACTAAATCAATTTGAACGATGTAAGGTTTGGACTCTAGTTCCAAGACCTCATGATCAAGGAGTGATTGGTACGAAATGGGTGTTCAGAAGCAAGATAGATGAGAATGGAACCATCACAAGAAACAAAGAAAGATTGGTTGCACAAGGCTATAGGCAAGAAGAAGGAATCGACTACGATGAAACTTTTGCGCCCGTAGCAAGACTTGAAGCTATAAGATTATTTCTAGCTTACGACGCTCATAAGAACTTCAAGTTATATCAAATGGATGTGAAGAGCGCCTTTCTAAATGGTGAACTCCAAGAACAAGTCTACGTAGCTCAACCACCTGGGTTTGAAGATTCACAATTTCCAAATCATGTGTGTAAACTCCAGAAAGCTTTGTATGGGCTCAAACAAGCACCAAGAGCATGGTATGATACACTATCCAAGTTTCTCATTAAAAAAGGCTTCACTCGCGGTAAAATCGATACAACCCTTTTCATTGCCAAACATAATGGTCATAAATTACTTGTTCAAATTTATGTTGATGATATTATATTTGGTTCTACTAATGAATTGTTGTGCAAGCGCTTTGAGAAACTAATGGAGAGCAAGTTTGAAATGAGCATGATGGGAGAACTCACATTCTTCCTCTGGCTTCAAATCAAGAAAATGAATGAAGGCATATTTATAAATCAAGCCAAATACACAAAGGATTTAATCAAGAAGTTTGGCCTAGAAAATGCTAAAGCATACGACACCCCAATGGCTACCAGCAACAAACTCGATAAAGATTTAAAAGGTAAACGTGTTGATCAAACGCTCTATCGAGGTATGATTGGCTCACTCCTTTATCTTACTGCTAGTAGGCCCGATATTATGTTTAGTGTTTGTGTTTGTGCTCGTTATCAATTTGATCCTAGAGAAGCGCACTTAATTATTGTGAAACGTATTATACGATATCTCTCCGGCACTGTTAAACTTGGACTTTGGTACACCAAAGATTCGAACTTTAAACTTGTAGGTTATTCAGATGCGGATTATGTAGCATGCATAATTGATAGAAAAAGCACGAGTGGCACTTGTCATTTCCTTGGATATCAACTTATGTCATGGGCGAGTAAGAAACAAGCTTCAGTGTCTGTATCAACAACGGAAGCAGAATATATCACTGCGGGAAGTTGTTGTTGTCAAATACTATGGATGAAGCTGCAATTGGTGGACTATGATATCATCGAAGAAAATTGTCCCATCTACTGCGACAATACATCAACCATTGCTGTTTCTGAAAATCCTGTCATGCACTGAAAAACCAAGCACATCAACATTAAATATCACTTCCTGAAAGACCAAGAACACGTGGGAACCGACTTTCAAATCGCCGACATTCTAACGAAAGCACTTGACGCGAAACGGTTCATCTTTTTGAGAGGTGAAATGGGTATGCTTGAACTCAACTAATTTCATATAGTTTTGTTAGTACTAATGTTTTATGTTTTGTTGAGTTATAAGTATCATAGGTTAAAAAGGTAAATCAATTTCTGAGTTTCAAGGAAACTCACTGCTCGCCCAAGCATGTCTGCACGCCCCCACACTCTGCGCGCTCAAAAACCTTATGCGCCCTATCCATCATGCGCGCCCATGAGTGTTATGCGCCTCACTAGCGCCCATTTATGACTGCAGCTCAATCAATGCACCAAAATTTATTATTCCAATGATTGAACGTATTCAATACTCACAAGTACCAGGTATGTTTGTTCTTATTTATTCTAGGAATCTTTGTCGTTTGACATTCCATAATTGTTCAAGGGTACTTGTGCAATTATATTTCCCTCGTTTTTTGTTTTTCAAAAAATTTATTTTCTGGGGATATATTTCTTGCACCCCAAACTTACACCAAAACAGATGTTTTTGGGGTTAGTGCAAAAATTAGTCAAAATTGCTCATACACTTATAAGGGAAGTAGAGCAGTTTTTCTTAACCCAAGATGTCACATCATCACTCCTTGGGTCATTCAGCATTAAATAAGTCATCACCTCCTAAAATCCCTCATTAATGCTTTTCCTTTCCAAAGTCAATCACCATAAATGCCTATCTCTTCATCTTCCTTTTTTGTCTAGAAAACCTACCCTATATATATAACCCTAACCCCTTCACCCTCCTTTTTCATCATTGCCTACACCCTCACTCACAAACTTCTCTCTTCTCTCCCAGTCTCTCACTCCTCACCGCCTCACTTTCTCTCTCTCTCTCTCAGTCTCGTTTCTCTCTCTCTATCTCCATTTCTTCTCCATTTTTTTCTCTGTATATATATATGGGTCCTAAACGTTCTACAAAGACTACACAAGACGAAATGGTATGAATTCTTGAACTCAAAACTCTTAATTTATGCATTTTAGTTTTGTAATTTCTTGGTTTTCAGGTTCTTAGAAACCGAAAATGTTTTTTCTTGATAAATCTTGTTTCGATTCTCCGTTTTCAAAATCGTTTGTTAGGTTTTGTTCAATTTGTGATTTAGAATCTTTATAACTAAACTTTTCAACGATCAATTCGTTATATTTTGCGAATCTGAAGATTTTTCATTTTTGAACTTTTCGAATTTTCGGTTCTTTAAATCCACTTTTTTGATTCGTTGTTGTTTTGTACTTTTTTTGGTTTACATTTTCGTGATCCTTGTCTTCGTGCGGTCATTTTGACATATTGTGTGCTTGATTTCGTGAAGTTTCACGAATTATGTGTTCTTGGTGTTCTTCGAGCACTCAAGACGTGTTCTTCGTGTTCTTCGTTATCTTTTGCATGACTTGGGTTTCAATTTTTTCAAAACTTGTTTTTCAAAAATTTTCATGTTTGATCTTGTTTGCTTGCATGTTTATAAAGCTTACTTGTTTGTGTGTTTTTATGTGTTTTTGCTAAGTTTGAATTTTTCACATAGTTATGCGCCTACGTATTACTTTATGCGCCTAGTTCTTTTATGCGTCCTATGTCCTTATGCACCTTAAGTGATTCATGCGCTTAACAATTGTATGCGCCTCTTGCAAATACAAGTTTTATGTTCCTCAATCATTCATGCGCCTGATGCCATTATGCGCCTAAATTTTACTTAGTCAAATTTTTATGTTTAATTTTTTCCTTAGTATTTCTCATAGAACCATATCTATGCGCCTCGTATTTGTATGCGCCTACAACATGTATGCGCCTAATAATAGTATGCGCCTACTATTGTTATGCACCTATATATTTTTATGCGCCTACTTTTACTTAGTTCATTTTTATGATATATGGGCCTGATACACTCCTAATTTCATTGTTTATTCTTTCAGGATCCAGCAAATTTTAGACCTGGTGAGACTTTTAATCTCACTGAGCTATCTGCAGTCCAGATTGGAGTTGATATCATGGAGTACATTAGAACTGCTGGTCTTCTACCTTTATTCACTTTGGAGCAACCTGTAGACACCCCGCCTTGGACCGCTCACCCCGATTGCACAATTGATTTCGTGTTTCTCCCTCTTTTAATTGTTTCCTGTTAGTTTCTGTTACTTTGGTTAAGTTCCAGACAGACTCCGTTAAGTCCCGGGACTAAACTGAATAACAGTTCTAACTTTCTAGTCCATTCTGTCAAAAATCGCTTCTCAGAGTCGCGCGCCTCCGCCCCTTGAGGCCAGATGCGCGCGCCTTCCGCCGCCTAGGTGGGATGCGTGCGCTTCTGGGGCATGTCAGTTACAGATTCTGCCCAAGAATCTCTCCCTTGCTCATTATACATGATTTTGCCCGGAAATATTTCTTGGAGACTCTGTTTGGCTCCAAAAACAGTCACTTTTCAACTATAAAAACCCCTCCAATCCATCATTGGAGGGGGACTTGAAAAAAATCATCATTTTAGACCTTTTACTCACTCTTTGCCTAGACCTTTCCTTTGGGATTTCTTCAACGAAGGTACTCAACCTCTTCTTCAAGGCTTGACAAGAGGTTCTCTTTTTGAAGAATACTATAGGTAAATGTTTTAAGCACTTCTCTTCTTCTTCTTCTTCTTCTTCTTCTTCTTCTTCTTCTTCTTCTTCTTCTTCTTCTTCTTCTTCTTCTTCTTCTTCTTCTTCTTCTTCTTCGATCAAATGTGCAATCACCCAAAACCATTTGGGACATGACACCAACGGTCCTTTCATTACATTGAATTGGCCTAGGAGTCATCTCCCTACATTTCAAAATCTAAAACCCCTTTTTATCATCATTTTAATAGGAAGAACACATTTATCTTAGAAAGTGAATTATGAACAAACAAGACCGACTTTGCTCGGGCGAAATGGGTGTTTAAGTACTTCCCATTTCGTAACCTAACCCCCGAACCCCTCATCCCAAAGAATCTCTGTTTTCGTAAATCAAACTTAGGCTCATAAACATTAGGTTTTCTTATGTTCCTCTAAAACATAGGTGGCGACTCTTAAAATCAAGTAGACATCCTAGGTTAATTCACGCGCTCTAGCCAAGCCATGGTCCCCCGGGCTATCTACAGTGGCGACTCCGTTGGGGAAACTTGAGGGTTAAACTTGTGTTTCTGTTCATAATTCACTTTTCTGGGCATTCTAGAAATTGACATGGGAAGCGCGCGCTTCGGACCTTCATGGTCCAAAGCGCGCGCGTCCCGCGTCAAATTCCAGAATCACCCGCCTTCCATGTGTTCTTCCTATTCTTCCTATTATTTCGTGCTAACAAACATTGCAGGGGTTCCATCACACAACCAGGACCAGGGCAATCCCCTGAGTCCATAAGTTTCTGATGATCTGATAGGTGAGCCCAGAAGCGGGCGCCTCCCAGTTTCTATGCGCCAGTCGCGCGCTTCCCACAACACTAGCCCGAGGCGCGCGCTTCTGGGCCAATTTCCAGGGCAAGAACAGGTTTCAGGGACTGAAAAGAACAGTGGGGTGTGGGCACAGTTGCCTGCATCAGAACAGAATCGAACCCTTGGACTGTTTATTTTTATGTTTTATTTACCGGTCACACGGGTGATTCGGGAGTTGTAATTTATGTGTTTATGTGTTCTTATCTTTTCTTTTCAAAAAAAAAAAAAATTGTCACGTGATAGACCTCACACTACGTGCACATTACTCCTATAAACTGCTCACTATCGAGTCGCACAAGTCCAACCCCAAACCCGTCGAGGGCCGTCCTAGAAAGTTTCAAGCTCCACTCGACCTTGGCTCTTTCGAAGCGGTAAACCTCAGCCCGTGGCGTAGTTCATGACTACATGCCGGAGGTGACCTTTAAGCCTCATATTCAAGCCGAGCACAAACCACACAATTCTAGTTAGGGTCTAACACTCCGTGACTCAAGTCGGTTTCCATGTACCGAGATTTCCCTAAACTAATGTCTTCAAATCATACATGCCAACTTGTTGAAACGGACGCAATAAAAATCCGTCCCCAAAAGTGGTTATTTTGGACGAAGATAAAAATCCGTCCCCGCATGTATGCTTTACTACATTAATTTAGTTTAATCCCGAAACATGTAGGATTCACAAACGTGATGGAATCCGATGAGTATATGGGACCGCGAGATGGTCTATATACTAGTGTGACGATTCCATTATTTTCTTAGAAACCCCAAAAGGGACCCATTCCCTCCGACTTATAAAAAAAAGAGTCTTTTTTCTTATGTGGTTCGAGTCGTGTGCCCAACTGTGTGTTCTCAACCTCTTCATGGACCGAAAGTGTGAACCGAGACTGACAAGGGCTGCTTCTCCAATTATAGGTCCGATTGGTACTCTCCGCATCTACAGAGATTCATCCAACAGGCTTGTCCGTGAACCGACCACTCCAACAGCTTCTACATCATCAATGGCCGGCGACTCCAACACCAACAACGCCATGACTCTCGAACAGCTTTCTGCCATGGTTCAAACACTCCAACAACAAGTCTCCACCCTTAACCAAGAGGCTCAAACCAAAGAAGCCTCGTGGCAAGCTCATGTCGACAGTCAAAGGGAGGCCCACGAGGCCGAAGTTGACCAACTGAAAGCCAAGCTCCTCAAGCTCTCCAAGAACAAGGGGGTTAATGACAATGAGGAATCCGAGTGGACCAATGGTTTGTTTGAAAGCCCATATGTCAGTGCCCATACCAAAAAAGTGGGGGGACCAAGCACCGACAACAACGACCCCAAAATGGTCGATTCCATCATGGCCTACATTGATCAGAAATTTGACGGCCTCAACATGGGAAAAGGCTCCAACACAAGCCTTTATCAGTCATCCATCCTCATGAGCACGATGGCCGCTCTTCCCGACAAATTCAAGATGCCCGACATTAGCAAGTTTAAGGGAAACTCATGCCCGATGGCTCACATCGAGACTTACATTTGGGCTATGGTTCCGAAGAAGGTCGCCCCAAAAGTTATGGCTCAATGCTTTCCTCTCACCCTCGAGGGGGCGGCCAAGGATTGGTATGCAACTATCCCGCTCACTGTCCATCTTGATTGGGATGCCGCTATGCTTGCCTTCAAGAATCAATATCAAGGCAACACCACTCACCGGCCCACAAGGAAAGAGCTCGAGAATACCACTCAAAGAGACAATGAATCCTTCATCGACTTCACAAGGAGATGGAATGACAAGCTCTCTGAAATTGTTGAGAGGCCGAACACAAAAGAGCAAATGGACATCTTTCTCAAGTGTCTCAAGATTGATCTCCGCACCCACCTAAGTGGGGCTTGCTACTCCGACTTCTCCCAAATGTACGAGGCGGGGGTACGCATGGATGACTTGCTCAAAGAAATTAAGAAGGACACTCCTACTTACCGATACAAGGCCGCCTCTGGTTCAAACAAAGAGGCTTCTATCAATGCCGTTACTACTGACAAGGGGAATTACAAGAAGGTTCCCCCACCACAAGGCAAGCGGTTCCATAACGACCGCGTCTACACTCCTCTCAACGGGATGACCATCACTGAGGCCTATGAAGCTCTAAAGGCCAAGGGACAAATCACCCCTCTTCAAGGGTACAAGCAACCACAACCACTCCGTGCCAATCATGCTCACCACAAATGGTGTGACTACCATCAATGCACCGGCCACCTCACCGAGGATTGCTTCTCCATCCGTAACACCATCCAAGACCTCATAGACAAGAAGGAATTCATAATCCCTAATGAGGGTGGTGTAAATGTAATAGAGGTAGGAGAGTTTGAAGGAACCACTCATTCGATCCCAATTGTGAATGAGGGCTCCGATGATATGAATAAACTTGATAATTCTTGTTATGTTGTGACTTATGATGAGATTATGAGGGAAGTCTTACAGAATAGGAAGAAGAAGCTACATGGGACCGTGAACGTGCTCACTCGCAGTGGCCGAGTAACAACGAGCACAATCCCTCCCAATACTGCAGCAACCAGCACCTATTCTCAAAGATCGCAAGCACGCGACATACCCGAAGATCCTTTGTTAACACAACTCTAGAAGACGCAAGCCAACATATCCACCTGGGACCTTATTGCATCATCAAAGAAACACCGAGACCTCGTCGTCAAGAACTTGGATGACACATCAGTCTCTCCCGACACGACTCCTGAAGACCTCACAGCAATGATAGGTCACATTCACTTCGGCAATGTCATCACTTTTGCCGACATGGACCTCCCGCCATTTGGGTCCGAACACAACGAAGCCATCTACCTCAAAGTAAGGGAAAGGGGGAGACCCATCTCAAGGGTTCTAGTAGACGGTGGCTCTGCACTCAACTTAATGCCTAGCCGAGTCATGGGCATACTGGGGCTCAAAAGCTCCGATTTACAACCCTCCGCACAAGTCATTAGAGGGTACGACAGCACTGCCCGTACAGTCATGGGAATGATAGAAGTTGATATCGAATTTGGAAGCATGATCATGTCCGTTCCATTCCAAGTACTTGATGTCCCTGCTTCATTCAACCTACTTCTGGGCCGACCTTGGATCCACAGTTCCAATGCGGTACCTTCCACTCTCCATCAGTGTGTCAAAATCAAAAATGGGGACGAGATAGTCACTATTATGGCTGAAAATGTCACCATCCACAAAAATGGGGGACAACAAGTTCACCAAGTCCAACACGGGATAGAAGATGCCACTCTCTCCGGCGTCAACACCATTGACAAAGAAGGGGGAAATGGACAGTGGGTCCCCAGCAATCCTAAAGTCCTCCGCATGATGAGGAACATGAATCACTTTCCCGGTCTTGGCCTAGGGAAGCATCAACAAGGGATATTACACCCCGTGGCAGTTCCTTTTGTCAAGAACAAGTTTGGTCTGGGATACGAGCCTACCAAGGATGACTGGAAGTACGAGCAAGCAGTCAAGAATCAAAGGACCCAAGCTCGCAAAGAAGGTCGACGATATGAAATCCCCAACTTGAGGCCTTACCGCAACACACTAAACGGTTATTTTGTTCGCTAAGGGGAAGATGTTCCATACATGATCATTCCCAAACCGTGGGTTAACGACAAGGGCGTCAGAAAGCCCGGTCTCGAGATCTTCACCGACTATGAAATACTGGCACTAGAAAAGGAACCTACTCCAATGTCACCCCGAGAGTGGTGGGGCAAGAAAGTGACTATAGAATCCGAGGTAGAGATTACCGTGGGGGAAGAACTATCCGATCTAGCCTCCATGTTCGAAGAATTTGCCATCATGGACGATTGTCAAGTCAACGCCATCTCCGACAACACAGAAATGGAGAGTCCATCTATTAGCAAGATTCAGCCAAGCTCTGATCCAATCAACAACTGGTATTCAACGAAGGGGCCCATAGTATCCGAGGATTTCTTGATCCGAGAAATGGGTTGCATACCCCGCACATCAACAAAGGAAGAGCGGCTCACACTTACTTTCGAGTCCGAGAGTGTTTCTAATGCCCTTACCCAAGAGGATATGGAGGCAATAGCCAAGCGTGTGTTTCCTTTCTTTGCTAATGAAAATTTCGATATTTCTGAGTACCCCGAGATTGCAAACATCATAAATGATGAATTAACTAATAACGAACTTAATGAACAAGTTAATAACGATTCAAATTATGATGAAATAGACCACGAAAACATAACATACCTAAATGAACTAGCTCAACAGGTTCGTTGTCGTGGTGAAAATGGTCCAGGGTTTGATGAGGAATTGCATGTTGTTAATCTGGGTACCGACGAAGAGCCGAAAGAAACAAAGATTGGCAGCTTCTTCAAGGGGGAAGACAAAGACAGATTGACTGCACTGCTCAAAGAATTCGTGGATGTATTCGCATGGTCTTACAAAGACATGCCGGGTTTGGATAGAAAGGTCGCAGAAGCTCAGAAAGATCAAGCCAGAATGGTCTCTACAAGTCAAAGAAGAGATTGAAAAGCTCCTCAGTGTGGGTTTCATCAAAGTCATTGAGTATCCGACTTGGCTACCCAACATTGTGACAGTCAGAAAGGCAAACGGCTAGGTTCGAGTTTGTGTGGACTTCCGGGATTTGAATAAAGCTTCCCCGAAAGATGATTTTCCACTACCAAACATCGACATGCTCGTCGATTCAACTGCCAACTAAGAAGTCCGCTCATTTGTGGACGGTTTTGCCGGTTACAATCAGATTCTCATGTCCGAAGAGGATCAACACAAGACAGCTTTCAGAACTCCGTGGGGGACCTTATGCTACACATTCATGCCGTTCGGACTAAGGAACGCTGGGGCTACCTACCAAAGGGCTGTTACAGCCCTATTCCACGATATGATTCATAAAGAGATCGAGGTCTATGTAGACGACATGATCATCCATTCAAAGGGAACCAATGGTCAACATTTGATCGATCTTCGCAAATTCTTTGAAAGGATTCGACAACACAAGATGAGGCTCAATCCCGCAAAGTGCACTTTTGGGGTCATCAGAGGAAAGGGTCTTGTTACATGGTCACTGAAAGAGGAATTGAAGCCGATCCCTCCAAGATCAAGGCAATCATTAACATGCCTCCCCCAAGGACGCAGAAAGAAATCAAAGGTTTCATGGGCAGACTTCAATACATCAGTCGGTTTGTGCACCAACTCACTTCCATTTGTGAGCCAATCTTCAAGCTACTCAAAAAGATTGTGGCTCTAGAATGGACCGATGCGTGCCAAGAAGCCTTCGACCAAGTGAAGCATTACTTGACATACCCTCCAGTTTTGGTTCCACCACACGAAGAGAAGCCTCTCTTGCTCTATCTCACTGTCAATGATGAAGCCCTAGGGGCTATGCTAGCACAAGAACAGTGAGACTCCATAAAAGAAAATGCCATCTACTTTGTCAGCCGACGGTTTCAAGGATCTGAAAAGAACTACTCTGTCTTAGAGAAGTCTTGTGCTGCATTGGTTTGGGTTACTCAAAAGCTCAAGCATTACATGGAGGCCTTCGAGAAGCCTTTCATGTCGACAAGAATAGCTAAATTGTATTTCATGCTCGCCGGCTAAGAAATCACTTACGTCACCCTCAAATCCATCAGGGGGAAAGTGTTCAGTGATCAGCTTGCTGAATTTCCGTGTGATGAAGTGAAGGGGGAAAATGTACAGTTCCCCGACGAGCATTTAATTTGCGCTACAACAGAGGAAAATAAGTGGCAACTTTTTTTCGATGGCGCAACCAATAAGCATGGATATGGCATAGGGATGTTACTCCTTGATCCAAAGGACATGTATACTCCAATCGCCATTCGCCTCGAATTCGAAGCCACTAACAACACAGCTGAGTACGAAGCTTTCATAGCGGGGCTCGAAGCAGCCCTCGAGAGAAATGTCACAAGTTTAGAAGTATTCGATGATTCCTTGCTCATCATCAATCAGACATCTGGAAAATGGAAGATTCAAGGCTCGACCCTGCAACGGTATGGTCTACATATCGAGGAGTTGGTTAAACAATTTCAAGAAATCACCTTCAATTACCTGCCACGGGACAAGAACCGTTTTGCTGATGCACTAGCCACCATCGCTTCACTGGTCGAAATACCTGAGGGTAAAATGGTGAAGCCCTTCAAAATTTCCCGACGAAATAGTCCGGCATACTGCATGAGTATTGAGATCAACGAGGTCCAAGCAAACTCCCCATGGTATACAGATATCATGAAATTCCTCAAGGATGGTACTTATCCCGAGAACAGCAATAAGAAGTCTCAAATGGCATTGCAAAGACTAGCCTCCCAATATGTACTGATTGGGGACAGAGTCTACAAAAGGCATCACGAGGGGATCAATCTCCTACGTGCAAATGAGACCGAAGCTCAAGAAATAATGCATGAGATCCACAAAGGTGAATTTGGGCCTCACATGAACGGGCTTATGTTGGCCAAGAAGATACTTCGCATGGGTTATTATTGGAGTACCATGGAAAGGGACTGCATCGAGAAAGTCAAGAGGTGCGCCAAATGCCAATTCCATGCCAATCTACAGCACGCTCCACCCTCACAGCTTTACAATATGACCACGCCTTGGCTTTTTTCTTGTTGGGGCATAGACATCATCGGCAAAGTTCACCCTACTGGAAGCAACGGGCAATCTTTCGTCCTAGTAGCCGTGGACGATTTTACAAAATGGGTCGAAGCACAGGCTTACCGAGTTCTCAACACCAAGAAAGTGGCCGAATTCGTGAAAACCCACATTATGTGCCAATATGGCGTTCCTCATGAGATCATCTCAGACAACGGGTCTCACTTCGAGAAAGAGATGGACGCACTCCTGGTAGAATACAAGATTACTAAGCACAAGTCCTCTCCATACCGCCCTCAAGCAAACGGCGCGGTCGAGGCAGCTAATAAGACAATCGAGACCATTGTGAAGAAAATGGCCTCCACTGGAAGGGATTGGCCCGAAAAGTTACCTCTAGCATTATGGGGCTACCGCACGTCAATACGGACAGCGACCGGAGAAACTCCTTATGCACTGGTATATGGTTCTGAAGCTGTGCTACCAATAGAGCTCGAAATTCCGTCCCTGCGGGTCCTCCTCGAGAACCAAGTCAATGAAGTCGATTGGATGCAAAGTCGATATGAACAGCTAGCCCTACTCGACGAGAGAAGGCTAAGAGCAATCGAACGTATGAGGGCCTATCAACAAAGAATGTCTAAGGCTTTCAACAAAAAGGTGAAGCCCCGAAACATCAGTGTGGGAGATTTGGTCCTAAGGCAACACCCTCCTAATGCCATGAACCCCCTTAGAAAATGGGGACCCCAATGGATTGGTCCGTACGTAGTCAAGGAGATACTAAGCGGCGGTGCAGTCCGACTCGTGGACTTAGACGGAGATCAACTACCAAAGGAAGTCAACCTCGACAAATTGAAGAGACTTTACGTCTAATAAACGAAGACCATAAAAAAAAAAAAAACTCGCTAGGTTGAAAACCCGCAAGGACGGCCT